>CM028138.1:676110000-676782500 GCA_016271365.2 Neoceratodus forsteri
CTGTAAGGACCACATAGTAAGGATTAGGAAGGAGGGGTTGGTGGAAGCAGGGTGCGATAAAGCGAAAGCACTAAGCAGTACTTCTGCTCAGTATTTACTAAAGAGAAGAGGGGTGACACCCAAGGTGGGAGAAATGGCAGAAGCGGGAAGTGGTGACAGATGGGGAAATCATGGAGAGCAGAGTTCGAGAGGGTTTGAAGGCACTGAGGGTGGACAAGGTGCCAGGCCCAGATGGCATCCACCCCAGGGTACTGAAGGAGCTGGCAGAAGTCCTTGCAGGACTTTGGTAGACCTATTTAATGCCTCACTACATTGAGTGTGTACCTCAGGACTGGAGGATGGCTCATGTGGTGCCCCTCCACAAGAGTGGCCCCAAGGATGAACTGGAAACTACAGACCAGTGAGCCTCACATCCATCGTGGGTAAGCTAATAGAGACTATCCTGAAGGAGGGCTGGTGGCCCTCCTAGAGGCCAAAGGACTACAGGACAGCAGACAGCATGGCTTCATCGTGGCAGATCCTGCCAAACCAACCTGGTCGAGTTCTATGACTGGGTAACTAGGCAACTGGACAGGGGCCATGCAGTGGATGTCCTGTATCTGGACTTCAATGTAGGCACTAGACTCTGTGCCACATGGAAGCTGGGAAGGAAGTTAGTAGGCACAGGGGCGGGTGCAAAGCTGGTGAGATGGGTAGGAAACTGGCTGCAGGGAAGGCAACAGAGGGTGGTGGGGAGCTCTCACACCCAAGGGCAGAGACGAGCGGTGTTCCACAGGGCTCGGTGTTGGGACCAGTGTTATTTGGGATATTCATTGCAGACATATCATGGGACATCAAGAGTAAGATCAGTCTGTTTGCTGATGATACCAAGGTAGGCGCGGTGGTGGATGACCTAGGGGGATGGCAGGGGTTGCAGGATGATCTGGCAAAGCTTGACACACCTGGTCATACACCTGGCAACTGGGCTTAATGCCAAAAGTGCAAGGTGCTGCATTTTGGGATGAAGAACCCAAGAAGGAGTTACCAGCCAGGAGGAGTGCAGCTAGCCCAGACAGAGGAGGAGAAGGATCTGGGTGTGCTCATTACAGGGTCAATGAACAACTCAGCACAATGTAGGAAGGCAGCTGCAAGGCCAACAAAATGCTGGGTTGTATTGCAAGGAGTATATCCTTGAGGAGGGAGGAGGTGATTCTGCCACTGTATAGGTCATTAGTTGAGACCATACCTGGAGTACTGCAGTGCAGTACTGGCGTCCGGGGATCTGAAGAGGGACACAAGGTTACTGGGGGGGTGCAGCAGGAGCCGACAAAGATGATCAAGGGGCTGGGGGACTCACTCTACGAGAGGAGGTTGAAGGAGTTGAACATGTACTCACTGAGGAGAGGAGAGACAGGGGTGACATGATTGAAACCTTTAAATACATGAAAGGAATAAACAAGACTGGTACAGAGGGCTGTTCAAAGTAAGGGAGGGAGGGCCACCAGGAGCCATGATATGAGACTGGAGCGAGGAAGGTTCAGGAGGAGATGAGGAGACACTTTTTACAGAGGGTGGTGGCTGGGTGGAATCGTTACCTGCTGAAGTGGTATGCAGTAGAACAGTGGACTGCTTCAAACGAGGATGGGACAGGACAAGGGGAGGGTTAATGAAGGGGAAGGGTGGAAGGGAGGAGCAGCTGCAGAATAAGGGGTGCTAGCTGCACATTCGAGCAGATTTGACAGACCTCTAGGCCTTTATCTGCTGGCAAATTTCGTATGTTCGTAAAATGTGTGTGTTTTGAATGAATGTCCAAGCAGCATATCACCTATATTTTCCAATAATTTTAACAAGTGGTGACATTCTATCATATAATCCCATCATTAGGACATAACCAAGCAAGGTTTACAGCATACTGATGTCATAACAGTGGGATTATCAGGTTATAAACTGAATACAAGAGTTAATAGACAGTATCCATGCATTATACAGCACCATCTCTGATCACTCTCTAGTCTCCCTTGGTTGGTGAGGGTCTCTGCTGCCGTACACAACATGGCACCTGCAGCAGCCCTGCCACTGTTTGGGTCCAGCCTATATGGAGGGCCGTGCCGTGCACAATATGGCACCGCCCCATCTACGTACACAGCCCTGTAAACTGGTGTTGACGTGCACAACATGGCGGACACGAGACGCGCGGTTACCTTCTCTGTCTCACTGGGGCTCAGTTCCCGTCGGACCGACAGTTCAAGCCTAGCAATCTGACGGAGTTTCTTCCTCAGTTTCCGGATTTCCATTTCGGTCGCTGCTGTCGCCGCCATTGCGCCCCGCCCCTGTTTTTTGTTCGCACGCGCAATACAGCAAGCGCGCGCTCGTCACATAAATATCCAACTCCCGCCTTTTCCAGTCAACGGATGTAATCGTTTGCCCCGGAAATGCTTATCGAGCGTACTGTCCTGTGTTCGCCGGAACTCAATGGCGAGAGCTCTCTGTGTCGGTAAAACCGAATTCGAGGCGAAACACACCATTCACGGCGGATGTAAACTTGTATTTAAAGGATCAATGGCGCTACCGCCCTCCCGGTGACGTCACGGAGAGAAGGGAGCGCGTTGCCGTGTCCCCGGAACCAGAAGTACGTATGCGGGGCCGCTCTATGATGCGTACTACTCTCTATGGTAAGTCCTCCAGTCCCGAGCCTCTCGTTTCCATATTCTTGTGGCATCCGTTGGCACCGCCCCTCCCGTCCCTCACCCGAGTCTGCAACGGGGAAGCAGCCCCACCCACCAAGGGAGGCCCGTCCTTCCCTATCCCAACATGCTCTCCGCGTCCAGCCCATAGGCCCCCGGAAGCGGAAGTGAGCAGGAGATGTCTTGTCTGGTGCCTCTCTGTGCCTCTTTATAGCAGCCCCACACCAAGAGGGAGAGAGAGAGAGAGAAAAAGAGAAAAAGGAAATAGAGCTGGAGTGGAGAGGTGAAGCATTGGTGGTGTTGCTGCTTCTGAGAGACCAGGTCTGGTGCACCCCCTCCCTAACCAACCAACCTGCAGGCCAAGGCAAGCTGAGTTTAGCCAGGTCTGTCTGAGTCAAGAGAAAGGCATACCAGCACAGGCCAAAGCCCCCCTATGTTGAGCAAAAGACATCCTGTTACAATCCAAGTTATCCCAGGTAAGCTAAAGTGTCCTCAACTGTTTCAAAGGAATTTATAGACGGACCAAGTGATACTGAGGAAAGTCAGGGCATTTGGAGACCGGTCAAGAGATCAGGAGAGAAGGCATTTGGAGATCGGGTGAGAGATCCAGTGGTAAGACCTCTGGACATAGGCGAAGGGATTCTGAAACAATTCAAGGAATCTCAAGAATAGCAAAGCTATCTGGAGACAGGCCAAGGGAGATAATTGACGGAATCCTGAGAAAAGCCCAGTCATCCTGAGAGAGGTTAAGGGATCCCAAGAGAAGCCAAGACATCCGGACACAAGCCAAGGAAAGGGCATCTGGAGGCGCTCTGAGGTATCAAGAAGGTAGCTGAAGCATCAAGACCTAGCTTGAGGCATCTCAAACAAATAAGACATCCCAAATTACTTACAAGGTCTCTGGAGACTGTCCAGGTGATCCTGAGAGAATTCAAGCAGTCAGGAGACCACCCAAGGGATCCTGAGAGAAGCCAGGAGATCCAGATTTCACCCAAGGGATTTGGGAAGCAAAGGTGTCTCGGGATCACTTCTAGACATTGAGGGGCTCCATACAGGAATAATACTCCCCCCTCCCCCTACAGGGACAAGAGGCGTCACTGCAACCGTGGGGAGGGGGTGCCAAGCCGGAGAAGCAACGCTGTCTGCACCGGAGGAGGGAAACAGCCCTGCCCCCCAACCTGCATCACCACTCCCCCATTTTTCCAGCTCATCATTTCTCTCAGAGCAGCGGCAGCAGTTTCGACAGGAGGGTGAGTAGCTGAGTCTCACTCCTTCCCTCCAGTTCTATTATTTCATTCTAAAAATGGTAAGTAGTGGGAAATAAGATCAATAATAACGAAAGAAACAGAACTATGCTAGTGACTGCGACCTCGACAGAAGGCGTGAGTAACTGATTCCCATCTTGCATCCTGTACGTAGTACTGTTTTTTGTTCTCTCAGAAACTAGTTAATACAGCTAAATGGTAATGTATCAGTTTAAAATCTATAAACAAAACAATTGTGACTGGAGGGGAAGGGAATGAGGAAAATAGTTAAAATCATATAGTAGTACGACTGCTGTACTGACAGTGACTGCAGCAGAAAGGGCACAAGCTTGGTAACCAGGTTCATATCCCACTACAGCCACACATGGCACGACCCAGAGCAAGTGAGTTGGCATCTGATTCCTGTAGTCACAGCCTGCTGTAAAAAATGGGTAAAAGCAGGACCCCACTGAAAACGAGATATTGCATCTCCGTTGGGCTATTCTGGTTAAATACACTTTAAAAGTGGGTAACAGCAGGATCCCACTTAAAATGAAATTGCATCCGAATTGGGCTATCCTGGGTAAATGCATTGTAACATGGGTACAGTAGGACCCCACTGAAAATGAGATGCTGCATCTAAGCTGGGCTGTCCTGGATAATTACTTTGTAACAACTGCAACAGTATGATCCACTGAAAACGAGATCTGCATCTCAGCTAGGCTATCCTAGCAGTTCCTCTCACATGGTATAATCTGCCAACCTTATTTGTTTAACATCATGCACTTTTCATGGTCTTTGTTGCTTTGACTTTGCATTGTTTGTAACGTTGAACTTTATAAAAGCTTTATTTTGTTATATCCTTTGGTCTCCTTCCCCGGGCGACTGGGTCGCACCTGGAAATGAGCTTAGACTCAGTGTGCCTTTCCTTGTCAACAGATTTCAAATAAATACAATTCTAGGTAAATACACTGTAACATGGCTACAATAGCACCACACTTAAAATGAGGTATTGCATCTCAGGCTGGGCTGTCCTGGCCAAATACATTGTAAGAATGGATAAAAGCTGGACCCCAGTGAAAACAAGATATTGCATCTCTGCTGGGCTAACCTGGATAAATACATTATAAAAATGGGTAAAAGCAAGACGTCACTGAAAATGAGATAGTGCACTTCAGCGGGACTATTCTGGGTAAATACTTTGTAAAAATTGGTAAAAGCCGAGCCCCACTGAAAATGAGATATTGTTACTCAGCTGGGCTATTCTGGGTAAATACAGTGTAAAAACAAAAGGGGGGGGGCAAAAGTAGGACCCCACTGAAAAGGGAAACATGGAACTTTTTGGTAGAAAAAGACCGTTTGGCCCACCCCGTCTGCCCAGGTGTCCCCTGCTTAGTCTACATCTGTAGACCCAAACTGATCTCTGGTGACCCTTCCTGTCTCTGTTCTAATATGCTCCTGTGTCTATCCTATTCATGCTTGAAGCCTTCCACGGTTCAAGTTTTTTAATTATTATTCCTTCTGTAACTGGGAAGGGCTCACTAGGCACAAAGCCTGCTTTAAGGGTTGACCCTGGAAAACTTCAGAGGTTAAGTGACTTGTTAGGGTCACTCAGTATGCAGGTGGAGATTGTGGGAATCAAACTCTGGTCTGCTGGATGTACCAAGCTCATTCACAGCTCATTACTCTTAATTTCTTGGCCATACTGACACAGTGACAGCCCTGGGGTGTTTTAAACATGGGTCAAATTTGACCCACTGGTGTAAAAACTGAGGGTGTAAAGAGGAACCTGCTGGGTTAAAACATTATCTATGGCAGATTTTGGAACGTTCACATCCCCTTCCTTCAGGTATTGTTATAGAGTAAGTGCTGCACTTTGGACCCACTGGCAAAAGAGTCATTCCTGGGCAGGCTGCAGCTGTAGCCCTTTTGATGCATGTTGGCCCTGTCCTTGTACTGCCAGCCTGCTTCCGCCACTTAAGCAGGCAGTGGGTTCCATGTGTCTACCATACTTTCAGTGGCAAGATATTGCACCTCAGCTGGGTCATTCTGTGTAAATACACTGTAACAAGAATTGGCAATACTCATCGAGTATTCTTTGCCTAAAAGCAGAAGAAGATTGGCTTAATATTGTAGAAGGGAACAGATAGGATAGAAAATGGTTCAGAAGACGTTTAGAAGGAAAGGTTTCCCGGTCGAGTGGCATCTGCTGGTGGTGACCTGTGTCTGGGCCCCGAGTCAGACTCTCACTTGCTTTTTATTGCATTGTTGTGGAAAGGAGTAGAATGTCACAAGCAGAGGGCTGTCGAAATTAACATACACGGCCTGTTGCCTGTAAAAATGGAAACATGCTACAAGCATTTTTCTGTACGTGCACTGTGATGCATGTACAAGTGGCCTCTCAGTTTTGTTTGTTTTGTTTATTTCCCCATTTGGGATAGATGCAGTTTTCCAAACTGCCACATGGAGTGCACTTCCAGGTTTCTGGTAGCCTGATGGCAAAATCAGTGTGGCAAATACATCAGTGTGGGTTAGAGGTATTACTGACCTGTCTTAGTTGAGAACTGGAAGAGGTGGTGACAGCAGGAGGGTGGGCAGGATCATGTGCCACAGTGGCTGGGCTGGGGAGGGTCACTGTGTACTCCTTCACCTAGTAACCACTCATTAAGCCTGTCCCATAAACTACAGCACTGACAGGAGCCCAGCCGATGACTGACTGGTATTGCAGGAGGAGGAGGAGGAAGTCTGGTCTGTGAGATGGTGGAGTGGAGTCCACTGAACATACAGTAACGCCAGAAAAGGTCTTTATGTTCACCAAGTCTGACTGGCTATGCAGCCAGCAGTCCTTATCTTGCAGCTGCCCTCCCTCCCTTGCCCCTCTCCCTTGACCCTCCCTCCTGCACTGTCCCCATCACCTCTTGAAGCCCCTCCCCTCACTGTTCTACTGGATACCACCTCTGCTGGCAGCGCGTTCCACCTGGCCACCACCCTCTCTGTAAAAAAAGTTTCTTCTCATCTCCCTCCTGAACCTTCCTCCCCCTTCCCCAGTCTCATATCGTGGCCTCGGTTTTCCATCCCCTTCCTTGGCTTGAAAAGCCCCTCTGCACCAGACTTGTTTATCCCTTTTTATGTACTTGAAGGTTTCGATCATGTCTCCCCTCTCTCTCTCTCTCTCTTCTCTCCTCCAGTCAGTACATGTTCAATTCCCTCAGCCTACTCTCTTATGGCAAGTCCCCCAGACCATTGATCATTTTTGTTGCCCTGCGTTGCACCCCCTCCAGCAACTTAATGTCCCTCCTCAGGTATGGGCACTAAAACTGCACACATTACTCCAGGTGTGGCCTAACATAGAATTTTATGGCAGATAAGGACCGCTTGGCCCACCTAGTCTGCCCATTTCCCTACCTAATGGATAAGCTGCAGATCCTAGTTAACTAACAGCCTACTTCCTCCCACCCACCCCCACTAGAATTGCCTTATGTCTGTCCCATGCATTCTTGAATTCCCCCACTGTTTTTTGACTCCAGGACCTCCTCAGGAAGGCTGTTCCATGCATCCACAACCCTCTCCGTGGAAAAATACTTCCTCACATTACCTCTGAGCAGCCCCCACCCCATCTTCAAATTGTGCCCCTTTTCTCATATATCTTTTTTCTGAAAGATGCTACCATCTTGGACTTTGTTGATTCCCTTGAGGTATTTGAAAGTTTCTGTCATATCCCCCTTCCTCGGGGTATACATATTAAGCTACTTTAGTCTCTCTTTGTATGCTTCTGGTGCAGACCCTGCACCATTTTAGTTGTCCCCCACTGGACAGCTTCCATTCTGTCTATGTCCTTGCAGAGATGGGGTCTCCAGAACTGCATGCAGTACTCCAGATGTGGTCTCACCAATTGTCTGTACAGAGGGATAACAACTTCCTGTTTTCTACTAGTGATGCCTCTCCCTATGCATCCCAGTATCCCCCCAGCCCTCCTTACTGCCTTTTCACATTGCTTGCCCACCTTTAGGTCATCTGATATGACTACCCCTAGGTCCCTTTCTATTTTTGTTGTTAGTATCTCACCCCCCCCCATTGTGTACTTTTCCCCTGGGTTTTTGTTTCCCATGTGCACTACTTTGCACTTCTTTGCGTTGAATCTAAGCTGCCATACATTTGACCGTGGGGGGCTGTAGGGAATGGAGAAGAGCAGTTTGATAGGGGTAGTGGGGACAGTGAGACGCCCTGGGGCAAAATGGGATCAGAACGGGGGTCCTCCCTGTCTGAATCCCATACCCAAGGGCACTGCAAAATGCAGGCAGGTGGCGCGGTGTCTCTCGATTGCTCATCCTACTCGGACGGTATTATGCATCACCAGGTCTGTTCGAAACAAGACTGCTATTATAGCAGATCTTGTTGGGACATCAGACCTGGCGTGCATCACCGAGACCTGGTTGGATGATAATGCAGGCACAGTGTTGGCCTTGGCTGTTCCGGCATGTTACTCAGTGATACACCGTCTGAGGATGGACCGTAGGGGCTGAGGTGTAGCCATCTGTTTTAGACCAGAACTGGGCCTTCTTGAAGTGCCAGTGGGGTGCACAAGATCCTTTGAGTGTATTGTGGGTGTGGGGTGCAGGATACTTCTCATCTACCGTCCACCCTGAGATGGGAAAGAATTCCTGCAGGAAGTTGCAGACTTCATTGTCGACGTGGTATTGGGATCCCCCAGATGGTTGATTCTGGGGGATTTCAATGCCTAGGTTGACAATGAACTCCCGCAATCTGGTTGTGACTTCCTCCAACTAATGACATCATTGGGCCTCACACAGGTTGTTACCTCCGCTACCCACATTAAAGGTCACTCACTGGACCTGGTGATCCTCTTGGGGATGGAGGCAGCCGATGCGGTTGTGGAACCAGTCGGCTGGTCTGACCATCACATTATAAGGTTCAGTTTTGGGGCTACCCCAAATAGGCCTTCCCCTGTGGAGATGATCCAGTACCACCCCTTACTGGGCGTGACCCGTGATGGTCTAATGGCGGTGCTGGATCTATCGAGCTTGCTGATGGAATGCATGGATCCGGGGAACCTGGAGCTTGCCTATAATACGGCAGTAACAGGGGCCCTGGATTCCATTGTTCCTGTTTTTGTTCGCCCCCTCCTTTCAGGGTCCCCATGGTTCGGTGAGACATTGAAGGAGTTGAGAAGAGTGGGGCGAAGGCTGGAGAGGGCCTGGTGGAAATTGGGCCTATAGAGCGACAGGCTTAGATTGATGGAACATTATACGATCTATCAATCGACAATCACCCGTAAGAAGGCAGAATTCCTGTCCAGGGAAATTGCCGCTACACAAAATCGACCAGCTCAGCCCTTCCGGACCATGGACAGATTGTGCAATCCATTCTGTCTTCAGTCTGGGGGAGCTTTCTCACAAGGGAAGTGTGATGAGTTTGCTCAGTGTTTTGCAGATAAGGTTGCTGCCATCAGGTCCAAGATCTGGCAGTCCTCCTCCCAAGGGTACTGTGATGATTAGCAGGATATTACAGGCACCCAGTTTGTCTGGACAGATTTCGTCCAGCCGGAATTCACTGACATCGTGAGGATCATCCAGACATTGCAGCCAACCTATTGTAGTTTGGGTCTGGGCCCCACACGACTCCTAGTGGGTTTTGTGGACGAGATCGGCCCGATCCTTGCAGAGATAGTCTGGAGTTCATTGGAGGGGGGTCTTTCCAGATCCCCTAAAGGAGGCAGTTGTTCGTTGACGCCTGAAAAAACCCTCACTTGACCCGGATTGTCTTGCTAACTACAGACCTGCCTCTGACCTGCCCTTTGTGGGCAAGGTTATTGAGAAGGTGGTTGCACTGCAGCTGGATGACCATCTTACTGTCCACGATGTCTATGAATCTCTTCGGTCTAGATTTAGGAAGAGACACAGTACTGAGACTGCGCTTGTCCAGGTACTTAATGATCTCCTAATAGCGAGAAATCGGAGATCTTGTTCTGTCTTGGTTGTCCTGGATCTGTCTGCGGCATTTGACACTGTGAACCATGGTGTGCTATTGAAATGCTTGCGGTCCATCCGCAGACTGTCTGGTATGGTCCTCAGCTGGTTTACATCTTTCTTAAAGGGTAGGACTCGGAGAATAGTCACTGGGATTTATTCCTCTGATGCTCTTCCCCTATCCTATGGGGTTCTGCAGGATTCCATTTTGGTGCCCATGTTGTTCGCGGTGTATATGCTGCCATTGAGAGACATTAGTAGGTGGTATGGCTTGAGGTTTCACTGTTATGCAGATGACACTTGGCTGTACCTGTCCTTTGTGCTCGGGCAGGATGATGCGATCTCTGCATTTAACAGCGGTCTCTCTCAGATTCAGGACTGGATGAGTGCCAGCTGGCTGAGACTAAATCCAGATAAGACTGAGGTGTTGTATGTGGACCCAGATGGTCGGGTATGCTGGCGGGACAGTAATCTGGGCTTTGGCTTGGTGATGCTCCTCTGGCTGGCTCACACCAGGTGGGTAACCTGGGTGTTATTTTTGATAATCAGCTAACCCTGACATCTCAGGTGTTGGTAGTTGTCAAGACCTCGTTTTTTCATCTGAGGAATATTGCCCGAGCAAAGCACCTGGTTCCTCCCGATGACCTCTCTACCTTGGTCCACGCCTCTGTGACTTCTCGCCTTGATTATTGCAATGCCGTGTGCCTAGGGCTTCCGGGGGTTGATATCCGCCGCTTGCAGCTGGTGCAGAATGCAGTGGCCAGACTCGTGACTGGTACATCTAGTACCAGTCACATTACGCCTGTGTTTCGCGGACTGCACTGGCTGCCAGTACAGTGGCGGATCACCGTCAAGGTTGGATTACTAACCTATAAAGCCCTACATGACCAGGGACCCCGCTACCTGAAAGATCATCTTCACTCCTACTGCCCCTCCCGGCCACTTTGATCCACTGACGAGAGATTGCTAGAGATTCCCAGGGTGCGTTTGAAGACATCAGGGGCTCGGTCTTTTTCATACGTAGCCCCGCCCTGTGGAATTCTCTACCTCATTGCGTGAGAGAGTGCCTGACCGTCCAAAGTTTTAAATCAGCCCTTAAGACACATTTATTCAGGTTAACATTCCCAGATAACAGTTAGCTGATAATATTAGCTATTAAACATCATGCTGATGTCTGAGATTATATTTTGGATATACATTGTAGCTGGATTTCCGGGAATGTTTGTTATATTTGATTTCTTGTGTTTTAATCTGTACAGCGCCTTGGTTCTGAAAGGCGCTTTACAAATAAAGCTATTATTATTATTATTCCTCCAACCTTGCCAAGTCCCTTCTCATCCTTTCCACCCCACCTTGTGTATCGACCCTGTTGCAGATCTTTGTGTCATCTGCAAAGATCTATACAATGCCAGAATCACCTTCCCCCTCCTTGAAGATATGCCCCTAGCAATACAACCCAGCATCCTGTTGGCCTTTGCAGCTGCCTTTCTGCATTGTGCTGAGCTGTTAATTTCCCCCATAATAAGCACCCCAGATCCTTCTCCTCCTCGGTCACAGCTAGCTGCTCACCCCCCAGTTGGTAGCTCCTCTTGGTTTTAGCCCCAAAATGCAGCACCTTGCATTTTTGGCATTGAAACCCAGCTTTGACAGATCCTCCTGCAGCCCTTGCCAACTCTCTAGGTCATCCACCACTGCTCCCATCTTGGTGTCATCAACAAACAGACTGCTGTTGCTCTTGATGCCCACCAAAATGTCTGCAGTGAATATCCCAAACGGCGCCGGTCCCAACACCGAGCCCTGTGGAACTCCACTCGTCACCACCCTTGGGGATGATGGCTCCCCACCTACCACCACTCTCTGCTGCCTCCTTTACAGCCAGTTCACTGCCCAGCCCACCAACTTCACCCGCCCCTGTAGCTTGAAGCTTACTTCCTAGTCTCCCATGCATCGAGTCGAATGCCTTACTGAAGTCCGGGTACAGGACATCCACTGCATGGCCCTTGTACAATTGTCTAGTTACCCAGTCATAGTACTCCACCAGGTTGGTCTGGCATGATCTGCCAGTGAGAAAGCCAGGCTGCCTACTGTCCTGTAGCTCATTTGTCTCCAGAAGGGACACCAGCCTCTCCTTCAGGATTGTCTCCCATCAGCTTTCCCACGCTGGATGTGAGGCTCACCGGTCTATAGTTCCCCAGTTTATCCTTGGGGCCACTCTTATGGAGTGGTACCATGTGAGCCATCCTCCAGTCTTGAGGTACACACCCTAAATCTAGTGAGGCATTGAATAGGTCTGCCAGAGGTCTTGCTAGTACCTCTGCCAGTTCTTTCAGTACCCTGGGATGGACGCCATCTTGTCCTGGCGCCTTGTCCGCCCTCAGTGTCCTCAATCCCTCCAGCAGCCTGTCCACTGTGATTACCCTGTCACACCCTCTCCCTCCGTTCCTGCCTTCATGTCCCCACTGGGTATCCCCCCCCCCCCTTTCTTTGGTAAAAAACAAGCAGAAGTAGTCGTTTAGCGGCACGTCTGCCTTTTCACCCCCCGCTTCCACCCATTCCCTTTCTCTCTTAATCCTTACTATCATGTCCTTACAGCTCCTTTTCTCCCTGATGTAACTGAAGAATTTTTTCTCCCCCTCCTTAATACCCTGCACCAGCCTGAGCTGCTTTGACACCTTGGCTGCCCTTACTGCCATTGTCACCTCCCTCGCTTCCTTCAGGTACTCCTCCCCCTCTCCCTGTTTTCTTGTATCTCTTAAGGGTGGCTCTTTTCTTCCTTATCTTTTTCATGACTCCATTGGTCACTCAGCTATGTTTTCTTGCCCTGGCCTTCTTACTCCTGGCCTTGACGCAGATTTTCATTGCCTCCACTATCCCTATCTTTATGAGCTCCCGTCTCTGGTTAGTGTCCATACTAGGGTAAATTTTGACCACATACTCCTTTACTATTTTCCCCCATCCTCCCAAAGTCGGCCCTCCTGAAGTCTAACACCCTTGTGCCAGATACTACTCCTTCCTTACCCATATCCTATGTGAACCATACTGAGTGGTGGTCGCTCCCCGCTAGTGACTCTTCCATCCTCAGAAACTCCCCATTTGCCAGCACTAGGTCAAGGGTGTTCCCTAACCTGGTTGGTTCACTTACCATCTGCATCAGGAAGTTATCCTAGAAGGCATCCAGCACTCCCTTCTATTTTTTTGTGGCTGGGGTACTCCAGTCTACTCCCAGCAGGTTGAAGTCCCCCACGATCACCACGCTCCCCTTTGCGCAGGCCCTTCCAATCTGTCCCACTAGTTCCCTGTCTAATTCTTCAGTCTGGGAGGGTGGCCTGTACAGTACTTCTCTCCTGATAGTTCTATTCCTTGAGTCCTGGATTTGAGCCTGTAGTGACTCTGTAGTGCCCTTCTCCCATACACAATTCAGTGCTTCACTCACATACAGTGCCACCCCCAACCCCTTTACCCCTGTACTCTGTCCCAGCAGAAAATCCGGTACCCTGGTACCACCAGGTTCTAGTCATGGTACTGGGTGGCCCATGTTTCGGTAATTGCCGTGAAGTCCACCTCCCCTTCTGCCATGAAGGTGTGAAGCTCCGCTGTTTTATTCCCAGGCTTCTAGCATTCAAGGTGACCACCTTCCACCCCCTTACCTTCCCCACTCTCCCCTCCTTCCATCTCATTCTAACATCCCTTCCAGTACCTGCTCTTAATCCCTTGTCTCTGTCAGTGGGAGGTAAGCTCGTACGACTTCCCTTCCCGTGACCTCTGCTTGCCTCCTGCCCACTTGCCATCCCCAGTTCCTAGTTTAAATGCCCAGCCTCTTCTGTGTAATCACTTATCCCCGTTTTCAACACTTTCTTGTCCATCTCGCTTAAGTGCAGTCTGTCCTTCAAGTGGAGACTACTGTCCGCCCAGGTCCCTTCCCATCCTCCCTGTGTCATGCTGGTGCAGAATGCTAGCCTGAGTTGGAGGGAGAGAGAAGGGGAAGAGCTGGAGATTGCGTCTCATTGCTGGAGTCTGGAGACCCTTGGTAGCCTATGCAGAACGCCTGCCCAAAACTTGCACAGTGTGTAGACAGCAAACAATGTAGTGTGTTTTCCTGTAACACATGGTTCACTAGTCTAGCTGTACACACGTGCAAGTGATGAGCGCTGCTGACATAAACAGTTGTGTTGGGCAGTTCACTTTGAGGGAGATCAAAGAGCTCAGAGGATCGTTCGTGGGCACAAGACCCAGGGGAGCAGGCTGAGGTACTAAATGAGTACTTGACCTTAGTTTTCACCAAGGAAAATGGGAGGGCTGCATCATACATGGGAGGAGACGATGAAACTGAGGGGGGGGCCCTTATCGATCGGCGGGTCGGGGGGGGGCATCACTGACAGGTGAGGGGAAGACAAAGCAGGGGGACGAGGTAGTGGAGGTGGAAATCACGGCAGAGAGAGTGAGGGAAGTCCTCAGGTCCCTTAAGACGGAGAAAGCACCGGGGCCGGATAAATTACATCCCAGAGTGCTGAAGGAACTGGTGGATGTCCTGGCAAAACCCCTGGCGGAGCTCTTCAGCATCTCTTTGAGGACAGGGTGGGTGCCCCAGGACTGGAAGGTGGCGCATATAGTGCCTGTCCACAAGGGGGGAGCAAGGGAGGTGGCAGGGAACTACAGGCCCATCAGCCTGACATCAGTGGTGGGCAAGGTGATGGAAGGCATTGTCAAGAAGAGACTGGGGGACCTGGAAAAGTTGGGGTGCCTGGACGATAGACAGCATGGATTCGTCCCAGGAAAATCGTGTCAGACAAACCTTGTGGAGTTCTATGATTGGGTGATGAGTGCCTTGGACCTGGGTAGACCGGTGGACATCCTCTTTCTTGACTTCAGCAAGGCGTTTGACTCTGTTCCTCATGGGGGCCTGTTGGATAACCTGGGAGAAATGGGGGTGGGGAACCAGATGATCAGATGGATGGGCAATTGGCTCTAGCACGGACCAGAGGGTCGTAGTTGGCAGGATAGTCTCATCCCCAAGGAGGATCATTAGTGGGGTACCTCGGGGATTGGTCCTTGGGCCCCTCCTGTTCAACGCCTACATCTCTGACATAAGGGCAGTTATCAGGAGTGAGATGAGTCTCTTTGCAGATGACTCAAAACTGGGGGCGGTGGTGGATGGGGAGGAGGGGAGGGTGGCCCTACAGGGGGACCTGGAGGCTCTGGAAAGGTGGTCTAGAAAGTGGAAGCTGAGGTTCAATGCAGAGAAATGCAAGGTACTGCACCTGGGAGCCGGAAACCCGGGCCAAGTGTACTCCCCGGAAGGGGGGATGCTACAAGTCTCCGACGGCTGAGAGGGACCAGGGGTGGTGCTGGATGTCTAAGATGAACAACTCGGAGACTTGTAGGAGGGCAGCAGCAAAGGCCAACAGGATGCTGGGATGCATCGCTGAGGGATCACCTCCAGAAGGAGGGAAGTGATACTCCCTCTGTATAACTGCTTGGTGAGGCCATACCTCGAGTACTGCATGCAGTTTTGGAGGCCACATTTAAAGAGGGACATTGAACTCCTGGAGAGGGTCCAGAGGAGGGCAGCCGAAATGATTTGGGGCTTTGGGGACAGGACCTATGGGGAGAGGCTCGAAGAGCTAAATATGTACACATTGGAAGAGAGAAGGGACCGGGGACATTTATTTTATTTAGTTTTTGTTGACAGGGTAAGTGCACTAGACAAATCCTGCCTATTTTCAGGCACGACCCGGGGAAGGGGATACAGATGAATGCCAACTGACCCTGAACCAGATTAAGCTGTTGATGGTATTTTTAGTGAATGAGGGAAGTTTGGCCAGGACACCGGAGAAATTCCCCTACTCTTTTCGATAAGTGCCAATGGGATCTTTAATATTCACCTGAACTACCACAAATCCAGGCAGATGGGACCTCTGTTTAACGTCTCATCCAAAAGACAGCACCCCTCTCATGCTGCACTACAGTGTCAGTACTGGGATATTAACCCAAGTGCCAGATGTGGGAACTGAACCCACAGCCCTCTGATCTCCCAGCCTCAGAGGCGAGTGTGCTACTTACTGAGCCACTGACACAGATACTGACTGACACATGATAGAGGTCTTAGAAACATAGAATTTGATGGCATATAAGGACCGCTTGGCCCACTCAGTCTGCCCATTTCCCTACCTACTGGATAAGCTGCAGATCCTAGTTAACCAGCAGCCTACTTCTTCCTACCCCCACCCCCCACAACTGCCTTATGACTATCCCATGCATGCTTGAATTCCACCACTGATTTTTGACTCCACAACCTCCTTCGGAAGGCCGTTCCATGCATCCACAACCCTCTCTGTAAAAAAATACTTCCTTAAATTGCCTCTGAGCCGCCTCTATTTTCAAATTGTGCCCTCTTGTTCTTGCACACCTCTTTTGAAAGATGCTACCTCTTGGACTTTGTTGATTCCCTTGAGGTACTTGAACGCTTTCTATCATGTCCCCCTCCCTTCTTTCCCTCGAGGCTATACATATTAAGCTCCTTAAGTCTCTCTTCATATGTCTTCCGGTGCAGACCCTGCACCATTTTAGTTGCCCTCCTCTGGACAGCTTCCATCCTGTCTATGTCTTTATGGAGATTGGGTCTCCAGAACTGCACACAATACTCCAGATGGGGTCTCACCAGCTGTCTGTACAGAGGGATAATAACTTCCTGTTTTCTACTGGTGATGCCTCTCCCTATGCATCCCAGTATCCCCCCCAGCCCTCCTTGCTGCCCTCTCACATTGCATGCCCATCTTTAGGTCATCTGATATGACTACCCCAGGTCCCGCTCCATTTTATTGTTGTTAGTATCTCACCCCTATTGTGTACTCTTCCCTGGGTTTTTGTTTCCCAGGTGCATTACCTGCACTTCTTAGCATTGAATCTAAGCTGCCATACATTTGACCATTCCTCTAACCTTGCCAAGTCCCTTCTCATCCTTTCCACCCCACCCTGTGCATCAACTCTGTTGCAGATCTTAGTGTCATCTGCAAAGAGACATACTTTTCCTTCCAGTCCTTCTGCAATGTCGCTATAAAGACATTGAAGAGGACCGGTCCTATTACTGAACCCTCGGGTACCCCACTAGTAACCCTCCTTTCTTCTGAGTGGACTCCATTTACTATTACCTCTGTGTCCTATTCTCCAGCCAATTCTTACCCAGGCTGTCATCTTGGGACCCACTCCCAGGCTGGCTAACTTGCATATTAATCTTTGTGTGGGACTGTGTCAAATGCCTTGCTAAAGTCTAGGTAGGCCATGTCCACAGCCCCTCCCTGATCTACTACTTTGGTCACCCAGTCAAAGAAATCTATCAGATTCGTCTGGCATGACCTTCCCGCTGCCAGAATCCATGCTGCCTAGGGTCCTGTGCCCTCTGGCCTCTAGATACTGACAGTTCTTTCCTTTAGAAGTGATTCCATCATTTTCCTATCACTGAGGTTAAACTAACAGGTCTATAGTTTCCTGCTTCTGCCTTGCTCCCACTTTTGTGAAGGGAATCACATCTGCCCTCCTCCAGTCCTCGGGTACCACCCATCCTCCCATGATTTGTTAAAAGGGTAGTCAGTGGTGTCACTAGTTCTACCCTTAGTTCTTTAGAATTCTGGGATGAATCCCATCAGGCCCCATTGCTTTGTCCACCTTCAGTTTTAAGAGTTCTTTCAGAACCCTTTGTTCTGTAAATGGGCCGGTATCAACTTCTGTATCCAGAGTGTTACTACTGTTTGTTTTATGTACCTCCCTCTTCCTTTGTAAATACTGAGCAAAATATTTGTTTAGTATCTCTGCCTTTTCACAGTCTCCTCTGCCCACCCTCCTCCCCTTTATTAAGCCTCACTATCCCTCCCTTGGTCTTCCTTCGCTCCCTGATGTACCTAAAAGGTTTTATCCCTTCTTAACTGAGTTGGCTATTTTTCCTCGGTTTGGGCCTTTGCTGTTCTGACTGCCTTCCCAGCCTCCTTTGCTTTAACTGATACAGTTCTCTGTCCTGCTCCTTCTACGATTCCTGTACGTCCTGAATGCTTTCTTTTTCTCTTGAACCTTCACTGCCACTTCCTTTGAGAACCATAGTGGTTTCTTACATCGTCTTGTTTTGTTTATTTGCTTCACACAAAGCCTCGCTACCTCTGTGATGGCAGTTTTATTATTCCCCATTGTTCTTCCACCCTCCTTCCTGCCCATTTGCTAGTGCGTTCCTTAGGCACTCACGCATTTTGGCAAAGTCAGCCCTCCTAAAGTCCAGTACTTTTGTCTTTGTATGGCTTGACTCTATTGCTGTGTTTATTGTGAACCATACTGTTCGATGGTCACTAGTTCCCAGATGGCTACCCACTTCTACATCTGTAATCCTCTCACCATCTCCATTTGAGAGAATCAAGTCTAATATTGCTCCCTCCTCGAGTGGGCTCCAGTACTAGTTGTCTAAGGCATGCCCCTGTAGGGCATCTAGAATAACTGCACTCTTTGAAGTGGCAGCTGCAACTGCGCTCCAGTTAACATCTGGCATATTCAGATCACCCATCAGCAATATCTCCCTTTTTGCCATTCTAAGTATACTTTCTATCATTTCCCTGTCCATTTCCTCCCCTGAGAAGAAGTCTGTGCTCATAACCCTCTGGCGTATTGTGGTGCCATTGCCTGTCTCCAAATTTACCCACAGTGCTTCTTCTCCTCCCTGTGTACCTTTTTGTTCTGTTGCTTTATTCCTTCCCTTATGTAAAGAACTACTCCTCCTCCTCTTTTTACCCTCCTGTCCCTCCTGTACACAGTGTATCCTGGTATGTTTATGTCCCAGTCTGGTTTTGTGTGTACCATGTTTCTGTGACTGCCACGATATCCAGATGTTCTTCCTCCATCAAGGCCACTAATTCAGGAAGCTTGTTACCCAGACTACGGGCATTAGTACTCATTGCTCTCCATTTTTGATGGCTTTACCTTCCAGTGCAGCATCCCCACTGACCGTTCTACCTCTGTCTTTTCTCATTTAGTACCCTGTTTTGTAGGAGAGGCTGGGATTTTCCTGCTGCTTGTCAGTGCCTCCCCCTTTGACTAGTTTAAAAGCTTGTCAATAAAGCATTTAAACCGATTGCTCAAAAGACTTGTTCCCTTCCTGGACAGATGCAGACCATCCTGCCAGTATAGGCTGGTGTCCCTCCAGGTGGAACCCCAGTCCCCAATGAAGCCAAACCCCTGTGCTCCACACCATTTTTTCAACCATTCATTAAACTGCATGGTGCCAATTACCCTCGCCTCCCCCATGCTTTTGACAGGCAGCACCTCTGAGAAGGAAACTGTGTGTGCTACTCGTCTTAGGTCCCTCCCCAACTCTGCAATGTCCTCCTGCACTGCTCTAATCTCATGATGAGCCAAGTCATTTGTCCCTAGGTGGACAATTACGTCCAGCTCGGAATCCCTTGCAGCTGTTCTCGTGATCCTGAGGATGCGCTTCCTGTCCCTCCAAGCCATGGCACCAGGCAGGCACCTTACTTCATTTTTCTCATCTCCCCCCAGTTCTATACCCCTAATAATTGAGTCCCCCACCAGGAGCTGCTTCCTTTCCCTTTGGTGTCCTCTGCCTCCTTTCTGTAGGCCTCCCTTGTGACAGTTATCATCAGTCTTCTCTGCGGGTACACCCATAGGGGAGCTATGCTCCCCCAGAATGGTGTATGGATTGTGGAGTGGAACAATTGACTGGGTGTGCCTCTGTTCCACCCTCCTCACCCTCCCTGAGCCCACTGTGGTCCAACTGCTGTGCTTTCTTCGCAACCTCTGAGGTAGTGGTGGTGGCGCTAGTGCTCCCTGGATGGGGGAGGTTCCCTTTCTACTGTCCAGTGTATCCTGGGGGAAGGTTTCCTTACTACTGTCCAGTGTGGCCTGAAGACGGGCAACTTCCTCCCTCAGGGCAGATAGTTGTCTGCAAATAGGGCAGCATCTCTGCCTCCAGAAAGACTCCCGGAAGACTGCTGCCCCACAGCCATTACATTGCACTATTCCCCACATGTTTATCTAGTTTTTTTTTTATTGTATTTGTATGTGTGCGTGTGTGTGATTTGATAATATAGAAATATATATATATATATTATACAATGTGTATACTTATATTATCAGTGCAGTGTGCTAGAGAGGATATGACAGTGAAATGCACCTTGCACGGGAAATGATGTCAGAACCTCAGGTATAAAGGAACTATTTCCAGGGGTGGGTGGGGTGAGGGGTGGGAAGGGGTTGGGCCTAAACTGTGTCCTCACAAAACAATCGACTAAAAGCTCTCACCCACCGCTGCGATGAGTGCCTTCCTGTCAGCAAGATACCCTACACAACAATTTGACAGAGAAAGTACCCTGCTAATCAAACAGAGAAAAATCCAGACATCTAAGAGAGAGAGAGAGTTTAGTTACAGATAATTCGTCTAAAATAGTATATTCCACGCAGCTTCTCAGTTGTTCCCAGCACTCCTGTACACAACCTGGAAGAAGATGTCTTCAGGTACATGAAGGGGGTAAATAGGGGAGGAGCAGTCAGGGTGCTCCGAAGGGGGGGGGGCAACTATAGGGCATGGGTGGAAGCTGGAGGGGGGGAGAAAGGAGGAGGTGCTACTTCACTGAGAGGGTGGTGGAGCCATGGAATGCTCTGCCCAGGGGGCTGGTGGAGGCAGACACGGTGGAGAGGTTCAAGAGGGAGTGGGATAGGTACAGGGCAAGGGTTCCGGAAGCAAAATCCAGTGTAGTGAGAATATCGGGGACTGGGAAGGGAGAAGCCAGAGAGGGAGAGGGGGGCAGCAAGGTCAGCTCCCAGGTGGGGGCTGACTAAACGAGCAGATGCGAAAGACTGTTAAGCCTATTCTGCTGGCATTTTAGTATGTTAGTTGAAAAAAAAAAAAATCAACAGATCAGTCACTCTCATCAGACAACATACTAACGTAATTTATCAGATCAGTGACTGAGCTGTGTCAAGAGGCAGAGTACTGCATGGTAACTGTCTGTCTCGGTGGTGGTCTATGCCTATCTGGTCCCTTACTGTCAGCCCCATCAGCCCACCATCCCTAAGACTTATCTTCTCCTTCATTGATCCTCCATGAAGTGCTCCTTGTGGGGGAGCCATCGAGGCATGCCAAGCCCCTCTGTAGCACAGTCCAGGCAGAGCTCCAGAGGAGGGTACCTAGTCGGTGCAAGTGAGGTCTGCTACAGTCGGGCCATCATCCTGCATATCCACCACCTATTTTCTGCTTTTTTTTTTTTCCTTCCGACCTAGCAGCCAAGCACGCAGGGACGTGGGAGGCAAGCACCTGCTTTGCGCCGTCTGGCAGCCCGTCCCTGATATCGCTCTCGCTGCCCTGCCGACCAGCCTCCCCTAAGTGGCAGACATAAAGCAGAGTGGACGTACCTCCCTCTCTGGGAGAGAACTGTTCCTTGACACTCGGTCATCCCCCGGGTGAGCTCTGAGCGACCTGAGCCTGTATCTGAACCCTGGCCGCCAGTGTGGCAAGCGTTGTTGCTGCCACTGGGCCAGCCCTGCAGTTTGATAACTTAAAGTGAAAAAGGGCTTCTCCTTTGCTTTGCCACATCCTTTAGGTAGAATGAGACTTGCTTCTCCTGCTTAACTATTAAACATACTTAATACTGAGAGCCACTTTGTCAGTTTAAAGTTTAAATCTTAAACTATTTTGCGGAGATTGGAGAGACCGATTCTTTGCAGCTAGTTAGCTGCAGAAGGAAAACAAAGAGCAGTTCAGTCATTTTGATGCGTGCAGGTAACCGGACTGTGGTGTGCGTGGAACTGTTTCACTACATGCACCATGGTGCAAGTATAGTACTAAAAAAGTTACTTTCTACCTCAGAGCGTTAACTTGTGCAGATGCACACACAGCACAAAATAACACACACACACACAACCACACATACACACAGAGCACAAAATACATACATACATAGCACTACACGTACACACACACACAGCACTACACTATACATGCATATACACACACACATACACACACAGCACAAAATACCCACACAGCATTACACTCGCATATATATACACACACAGCATTTGCTTGCATACATACACACACACACAGAGGGGTCAAAATTAAGTTTTGCAGCTACTAGCCAGCAGGGTTAGTGACGGGGATAATCCATTAGCCCCACAGACCTTTCCATTGGCCCTGGTAATGTACTTACTGAAATATTTTTTCCAGTACAAGCCTGTAGGGCTGGTTACAGGAAAATCTTACTAGCACGAAAGAAAATCTACCAGCATTTGGCTAGTGGGCTGGTGCTAACATAGAAACGTAAAATTTGATGGCAGATAAGGACCGCTTGGCCCACCTAGTCTGCCCATTTCCCTACCTAATGGATACGCTGCAGATCTAGTTAACCAACAGCAGGCAGCAGAAGGTGGTAGTTGGAGGAGAGCTCTCAGCGCCCAGGGCTATAACCAGCGGGGTCCTGCAGGGGTCGGTGTTAGAAGTGGTACTGTTCAACATATTCATAGCCAACATATTTAATGGGATAAGGAACAAGATTAACCTCTTTGCAGATGACACTAAGATCGATGCTGAGGTGGATAGTGAGGAGGGGGGGTAAGGTACTGCAAGAGGATTTGGCGACACTTGAGTGCTGATCAACCACTGGCAGCTGGGGTTCAGTTCTAAAAAAATGCAAGGTCTTGCACTTAGGAGCAAAAAACCCAGAGAACAGCTACTGGTTTGGGGGGGGGGGGGGAGTGCAGTTAACCACATCGGCTGAGGAGAAAGATCTGGGGTAGCTGGTGACCGGGGACCTGAAACACTCTGCACAGTGCAGGCAGGCAGCTGTAAAGGCAAACAGACTGCTAGGATGCATCGCCGGGGACTCGCCTCTAGGAGGGAGAAAGTCATTATGCCCTGTACAGGCCCCTTGTGAGGCTGCACCTGGAATACTGTGTGCAGTTTTGGTGCCCGTATTTGAAAAGGGACATCAGACTACTGGAGGGGGTCCAGCGTAAGGTGACGCAGGTGATCCTGGGTATGAGGGGTATATGAGGAGAGATTGAAGGAACTCAATATATACACCCTTGAGGATAGAAGGGAGAGAGGAGATATGATTCAGACATTCAGGTATGTAAAAGACATAAACCGAGTTACTTCAGAGGGTTTAAGTTGAAAGGGGGGAGGAACACCAGGGGACACAATTTGAAACTGGAGGGAAGAAGGTTCAAGAGGGAGATGAGGAGGCACTATTTCATGGAGAGGGTGGTGGCAGGTTGGAATGCACTGCCAGAAGAAGTGATATCACTGCGGAGAGTGAATAGCTTCAAGAGAGGGTGGGACCGGGTCAAAGGGAGGTGAAAACTGTGGGGAAGATGGGGGAGAAGTCTGAGGGGGCACTAATTCAGAAGGGAGTGTGGGGGGCAGCTGCAGTTTAATAGACAGCGTGCTGCACTCTCGAGCAGACTTGATGACCAAAGGCCTGCATCTGTGGCAATTTTGTATGTCTGTAGGGTGCCAGATTCCCCCCACTCAGCCTTCTCTCCCCACTGGCCCCTCTGACAGCCTGTAACATTCCCCCTTTCCAGCCTTCATTTGCTTTTGAACCTGCATCATGAGCATCACAAGCAGCAGTTATACTACTGCTGTGTCAGTGAGCAGGTTATGTTTTACATGCAGCAAAAAACATGCATATTGTTGCGGTGTGGACATAAAACAGACACATTAGGCAGGAGGTATAGTGCAGAAATCAAATAAATCAATATATACATAAATAAAGGAAAAACAGGGTGTTGAACAGCACACCAAAAGACAGAAAACTCTTCCCTAGTCACTTGTCCAGTGCTTTCCTTAACTTTCTACTGGACTGGTGTGAGTACCCGCACACCTTCCCCCTCACAGCCCAGCAGCACACTGGCCTCCCTTTCTAAAACCCACTCCTAGTGGTGAGACTTCATACCCTCTTGGGCTGTGACATCATGGTCATGTGACCAGTTGCACGGGATAATTAGGGTCGTCTTCTCTTATTCTGCAGAATAAAGATGTCCCTTATTACTGAATCTAAAGATACCGTAATCTTGTACCAAATTTATATACTTTATTTAACCAAACCGAGAGATCGGGATCAGACATCAGTTCTCTCAGCTTAAAGGAGTAGTACACCCAGAATTTAAAAAAACATATGTTATGTAGAGTGTTTTGATATGTATGTTAAATCCTAGTGTGTTCTTCCCTGTGTCTGCTATTTGGAGTTTTTCCTAAATTGCCTGCTAGCTGTATGGTAGTTTTATGACCCCTGGGGATCTCCATAGCAAATAGTTTTATTGGCTTTCTTTCTCCCAGGATGCCCCCGTCTCATGTAACAGTGATGTAGCCATGCCCTTAGATTTAGCATGTGTATTGCTTTAAAATTAGTTTATCAACAGCAGAGCCTTGTAACTTCTTATCCAGGGAGCATAAATGGCAACAGTTAGTTTAGCAGATACATGAGAGCCAGCTAACTGGGGTTTCTGTAAGGCAACAGCTACTAAATAGCTCTAATTCACTATTTTTTTTTCTCTGTTCATCAGGTCTAGCTAGCAGGAGTGTTGTAACATCAAAAACACAAATAATGAATTAGAGCTATTTAGTAGCTGTTGCTTACAGAAACCCCAGTTAGCTTGCTCGGTATCTGTTGAAGCTAACTGTTGCCATTTGTGCTCCTGGATAAGAAGTTACAAGGCTCTGCTGTTACAACCTAATTCTAAAGCAACACATGCTAACTCTAAGGGCATGGCTATCACTGTTACATGAGACGGGGCATCCTGGGAGAAAGAAAGCCAATAAAACTATTTGTTATGGAGATCCCCAGGGGTCATAAAACTAACATACAGCTAGCAGGCAATTTAGGAAAAACCCCAAATAGCAGACAGAGGGAAGAACACACTAGGATTTAACATACATATCAAAACACTCTACATAACAGATGTTTTTTGCACATTCTGGGTGTACTACTCCTTTAAGGGAGGGCTCATTATGGAATTAAGCCCCTCCCTCGCAATGATGTCATAGTTACCTGTTCACATAAAAACAGTCATTCTGTGGGCAGCCAGCCCTATAACAGGTACTACATGCAACCCAAAAAGTAATTACATTTTTATTTCATTTTCTCTCTTGGACGTCTCTGGATTGGCTGGGGAAGGGAAGATTGCGGGCACGCTCCTCATCTCCCAACTCGGGAGATCTGAACCTAACTTGTAAATTTTTTTACAGTTTTTGTAATCTTGTTAACTTTATTATTGCACAGGGCTTCCTGAATAATTCATCCTTCCAGTTTCTCTGTAAACTGTAACTAGGCCGGAGCTTCTTCTACCCAGTTTATGTGCCCTGCTTAAATCGGCATGCAGACACCTTATACACAGCCGACGGCGCAACTTTTCATTTGGGCCAGTTTGCTCGAATGTATACATTTCCTACTTTATTCTAGGATTGTAGACCCAGTTACAACATGCTGGACTATATGCAGTTTGAGGCACCTTCGCATCCTATGCAGTGCCTGTTGCATCTTGCGTCAAACTGAGCGCTTTCCTGAACTCACCAAGCGGCGTCTCAAGGGAAACAGAGCAAGACTGCTCCGCTTGTAATCCTAAGCCGTACCAGAATGGCTCCTTGGCAGTTCATTCAGCCGCTGCAAGCGGTGGGTCACCGGCACATCAGTGTCTTTTTTTCCTCTGTGGGGCACCAGGGACTCGGGGCCCTTTAAGGGCACATTTAAACATTATTTATAGCGCGATTGGTGCTATTAGACAACTCCCGGTTGGGAGTATTCAGCAAAGCGCTATCCAGCGCATTCTGTGCGCAACACTGGGGTTTAAGAGAAAAAGGGGACGGCAAAGGAAGGAGTTTGTCTGGTTGGCTTGAAAAAAAGAAACAGTGACTGAATAGGGTGACAAGGAAATGGGGGCGGGGGGTGCACATTGTAAATACCAGGGGGCAGGGCTCGAAATAATTTTTTTGAGATGCTTGTCCATGGGACAGGTGGGATGCAAATGTTGCCTGTCCCACAAAAGTTTCACCTGTCCACACTTTTTTGTCCCCCGGAGCCCTGAACATGGCTGTTTTCAGCAGCACACAGGCTGTAGTCATTCCTGACCCCTTTCTTGCTGGGACACTGCTGCCCTGCCCTCCTTTTTCTTCTTTTATTACTTGATTTATTTTATTTTTGTCCCTCTCCCAGAGGCCTGAAAAGGAACGTTTTCAGCAGCACTCTCAGGCTGTAGTCTCTCTCTCCTATTCCCTCCCTTGATGGGACACTGCTGCCCTATCTCTCTTGATGGAACACTGCTGCCCTATCCCCTTCCTTGATGGAACACTGCTGCCCTATCCCCTTCCTTGATGGGACACTGCTGCCCTGTCCCCTTCCTTGATGGGACACTGCTGCCCTGTCCCCTTCCTTGATGGGACACTGCTGCCCTGTCCCTTCCTTGATGGGACACTGCTGCCCTGTCCCTTCCTTGATGGGACACTGCTGCCCTGTCCCTTCCTTGATGGGACACTGCTGCCCTGTCCCCTTCCTTGATGGGACACTGCTGCCCTGTCCCCTTCCTTGATGGGACACTGCTGCCCTGTCCCCTTCCTTGATGGGACACTGCTGCCCTGTCCCCTTCCTTGATGGGACACTGCTGCCCTGTCCCCTTCCTTGATGGGACACTGCTGCCCTGCCCTCCTTTTTTTTCTTTTACTACTTGATTTATTTGTTTCCCTCTCCCAGAGCCCTGAAAAGGGCTCTTTGCAGCAGCACTGTCTGGCTGTAGTCTCTCCTGCCCGTCTTGCTGGGACACTGTTGTCCTGCCTTGCTTTTTCTTATTCTACTTAATTTTTAAATGTCTGTCCCTCTCCCAGAGTCCTACAGTTGTCTGCAACAGCAAGTAAACCCTCTCCTCCCATACATCCTGGCACAGGCTCTCTCCAATCCCTCCCCCCACTTGCTTGGACACTGACTGTCTGCCTGCAGTCCTGCCTGCTTTTTCTTTCTGATTTAAAATGGCTGTTTTAGTTTTTTTTTGTTTTTTTTTAACCGAACATCGATGCTCTTCTCACACTGCTGCTTCTCAGATGCCTCAAAATGAAACGAGGAACGCGGCAGCGTGGGCGAGAGAGAAGTTAGCTGTGCATGCACATTTACCACTGCCAGCCCCATTCAGTTGCGTTTCCCTACCTTGGCAGATAGGAAGACTGACCATTGAGCCCACCGGCACCAGCCAACATACCGCGACTCTGCCATCCAGTCCATCACAAGACTGGGCTAGAGTCTTAACTCCGGCGACCACATGACGTCGCGCGTGACGTTCACCCTGTTCTCTACCCCGGGCCTGACCCGATTCACAACCTGCTTCCTGGGTCCTAGTGCCCATCAGAGTTTGATTAATGTATGAAACTATCTGCCTGTCCCAGGGACAGGCACAGTGAAAGAAACGGCTGTCCCATTCTGTCCGAGACAGGCGGACAGCCGATTATTTCAAGCCCTGCCAGGGGGGTACGTGTACATCAGGAACAGGGGCGCCCTGTTACATTCTCCTCCCCACTCAAGACGGCAACATATGTTGACTGAAACCCTTCGACCGTTGAAGGGTTGGAACTTCCACCCACCCTCTCCAGAAGTTCCCCTCAGGGACTCTAATAAACAAAACAATAATGGTATGTAAGATACTCACAATATCTACCACACCATTCTATTCCCTGAGGTTTTGTTTCTGCCATCCAATATGACAGAAAGTACCACAGGGTTTTATTTAACTCTAAAAATTGATTAGCGTTTTGCTCATAAAAATGCTAAAACATTGTAAACATGCATAGCACTTGCCTCATTGTGTTTAACATACATAGCACTTCTAGAAAATCTATATAAATATTTTCTGTACAGTTAGCATTGTCCCAGGAAAAAAAAACTGCTAATCAATTATTTAAAACCCTGTATCTTTATATTTTCTTTACAATTTTCCATTTCAGTTTTGTCTTGTACCAAGGTATTGCTGTCTGCTCCAAATCGGGACAGAAAATCAGCATTTGGATGCTGGGCTCCTGCTCTGTGCTTGACAGAAAATTTATAGGGCTGTAATGCCAGATACCAGCGCATAATCCGTGCATTTGTCTCTTTCATCTGGTTCAGCCAGCACACCCGATTATGGTCAGTAAGGATGGTAAACTCTCCGCCCCACAGGTAATACCGCAAGGATTCAGTGGCCCACTTCATGGCAAGACACTCTTTCTCTGTGGTCGAGTACTTCTTCTGTCTCTCATGAAATTTCCTGTTAATATACTGTATATAACAGGATGCTCTCCCCCTTTTGTCAGTTTGGGATAACATAGCCCCTGTCCCTGTGTCCGATGCATCTGTATGCACCTTAAAGGGCACCTGAAAATTTGGAGTCATGAGGACTGGGGCAGAACACTAACATACTAAAATGCCAGCAGAATAGGCCTAATGGTCTTTCGTGTCTGCTCGTTTGGTCAGCCCCCACCCTGGGTGCTGACCTTGCTGTCCCCCTCGCCTTCTCTGGCTTCTCCCTTCCCAGTTCCGGATATTCTTGCTGCATTGGATTTTGCTTCCTGAACCCTTCCCCTGTACCTGTCCCACCCCCTCTTGAACCCCTCCACTGTCTCTGCTTCTGCCTCCACCAGCCCCCTAGGTAGTGCATTCCATGGCTCTACCACCCTCTCAGTGAAGTAGCACCTCCTCCTTTCTCCCCTGAATCTTCCCCCCTCCAGCTTCCACCCATGCCCTCTAGTGGCCCCCTCCTCCTTCCTTCGAAGCACCCTCACTGTTCCTCCCCTATTTACCCTCTTCATGTACCTGAAGACCTCTATCATGTCCCCCCGGTCCCTTCTCTCTTCCAAAGTGTACATATTTAGCTCTTCGAGCCTCTCCTCATAGGTCCTGTCCCCCAAGCCCCAAATCATTTTGGTTGCCCTCCTCTGGACCCTCTCCAGGAGGTTAATGTCCCTCTTTAAGTGCGGCCTCCAAACTGCACGCAGTACTCCAGGTGCGGCCTCACCAAGCAGTTATACAGAGGGAGTATCACTTCCTCCTTCTGGAGGTGATCCCCTAGCGATGCATCCCAGCATCCTGTTGGCCTTGGCTGCTGCCTCCTACAAGTCTCAGAGTTGTTCATCTTGACATCCACCACCACCCCAGGTCCCTCCTCAGCCATTGGGACTTGTAGTATTTCCCCATCAGGGGTGTACACTGGCCTGGGTTTCTGGCCCCCCAGGTGGAGTACCTTGCATTTCCTGCATTAAACTTCAGCTTCCACTTTCTAGACCATCTTTCCAGAGCCTCCAGGTTCCCTGCAGGGCCACCCTCCCCTCCTCCCCATCCACCACCGCCCCTAGTTTCGAGTCATCTGCAAAGAGACTCATCTCACTCCTGATTCCTGTCCTTATGTCAGATACGTAGGCGTTGAACAGAAGCGGCCCAAGGACTGATCCCTGTGGGACCCCACTAATGACCCTCCTTGGGGAAGAGATTATCCCACCAACTACGACCCTCTGGGTCCGGTCCTGGAGCCAATTGCCTATCCATCAGATCTTCTGGTTTCCCACCCCCATTTCTCCTAGTTTATCCAACAGGCCCCCGTGAGGAACAGAGTCAAATGCCTTGCTGAAGTCCAGAAAGAGGACATCCACTGGTCTACCCAGGTCCAAGGCACTTGTCACCCAGTCATAGAACTCCACCAGGTTTGTCTGACCACGATTTCCTGGGATGAATCCATGCTGTCTATCGTCCAGGCACCCTGACTTATCCAGGGCCCCCCTAGCCACTCCTTGACAATGCCCTCCATCACCTTGCCCACCACTGATGTCAGGCTGACAGGCCTGTAGTTCCCTGCCACCTCCCTTGATCCCCCCTTGTGGATAGGCACTACATGCGCCACCTTCCAGTCTTGGGGCACCCACCCTGTCCTCAGAGAGATGGTGAAAGCTCTGCCAGGGGTTTGCCAGGACATCTGCAAGTTCCTTCAGCACTCTAGGATGTAATTTATCCGGCCCGGTGCTTTCTCCGTCTTAAGAGGCTGAGGGCTTCCTCACTCTCTGCTGTGATTTCCACTTCCAATACCTCTTCTCCTGCTTAGCCCTCCCCACCTGCCAGTGATGCCCCCCTCCCCAGACCTGCCGGTTGGTGAGGGTCCCTCCTCCTCATTATCTCTGTCTCCTCCCATGTATGATGTAGCATCCCCATTTCCCTGGTGAAAACTGAGGTGAAGTGCTCATTTAGTACCTCAGCCTGCTCCTCTGGGTCTTGTGCCCATCTCTCCTGATTTAATCCTAACAATCTGCCCTTCACCTTCGTCTTTCCCCAGTATCTGAACCCTTTTCTCTCCCTAATTTCCTGGCCAGGTTCTGTTCTTCCTTGCCTTAGCCGCCTCACCACTCTAGTGGCCCTTCTAACCAACAGCTCCTACTCCTCGATCCCTTCACTCCTTGAGCACTTGAATTTCTTATAGGCTGCTTTCTTTCCCGCACCACCTCCTGGACCTCCCTGGTCCACCAACAGGGTTTTGGCCCTACCGCATTTTTGTCTTACTCTTGCACAGGTGCTGGTAGCATCCTGCACCCCTCTCCTGATGATTTCCCATCTACTATCAGCGTCCATGTCTGCCCAATCCCATCCAAATGCTCCTTAAGGATCCTTCCCATTTCCTAAAATCCACCCCTGAAGTCAGTTACTTCCGTCTTTGTGCAGCCTTCTACCCTCTCCTAGGTCCAGGCAGAACCAGACGTGGCATGTCACTCCCGCCAATGGGTCCCTTACCTCCAGGCCCCCAATCTGGTCACTGTCTGCCAGGACCACATCCAGTACCCGTGCCTCCCTGGTCGGTTCCCTCACTGCTGAGTTAGGAACGTGTCTTGAAAGACATCCAACAACCTCTGTTCCCTGGTCACAGAGGATGTCATAGTCTCCCAGTCTGTTCCTGGCATGTTTAAGTCCCCTAACACCACCACCTCTCCTCTGCCCAGTCTGCAGTATCTCCTAACATCTGCCACCAGACTGTCCTCCAGCTCCTCCGCCAGGGCAGGGGGTCTACACAAGATGGTTTTTATGTTCTGAAAGGCTTCTTCATACTTGGGAGTCCAGTTTGCCTTGTTGAGATGTTTATTTTATGTAAGTTCTGTCAAGGGGGTCGCTATTGTTGAAAAGTCCAGAATGAATCTCCTGTAGTAACTGGCTAAGCCTAAAAGAGAACTGACTTTTAGGGATTGGACAATTTGCAGCCACCTCTACCTTGCTTTTCTCTGGCTTCACTGAACCATGTCCTATCACAAACCCCAAATATCTAGTCTCTGTGTATGCTAAGGCACATTTGGTGGGGTTAATCGTCAATTTTGCATCTTTAATGGCCTGTACAACTGCACTTAGGTGTGTCAAGTGGGTTTGCCAGTCTCCGCTAAAGATGACAACATCGTCCAAATGTGCAGCACTGTAAGATGTGTGGGGTCTAAGGATGTGATCCATGTATCTTTGAAATGTAGCTGGGGCACTGTGAAGTCCGAAGGGCATAGTCGTAAACTGGTAAAGACCAACCGGGGTACAAAAAGCAGTCAGTTCCTGAGCCTGGGGTGCCAAGGAGATTTACCAATACCCCTTCATCAAGTCCAAGGTACTAATATATTTGGCGGTCCCTATCTTAGAAACATAGAATTTGACGGCAGATAAGGACCGCTTGGCCCACCCAGTCTGCCCATTTCCCTACCTATTGGATAAGCTGCAGATCCTAGTTAACCAGCAGCCTACTTCTTCCTACCCCCACCCCCTAGAATTGCCTTATGACTGTCCCATGCATGCTTGAATTCCACCACTGATTTTGACTCCACAACCTCCTTCAGAAGGCCGTTCCATGCATCCACAACCCTCTCTGTGAAAAAATACTTCCTTAAATTAGCTCTGAGCCGCCGTGCCCCCCCCCATCTTCATACTGACATACTGGGATGGAGGGAACATACTGGGATGAGGGAACCGTATTCTACTACGTGGTTGAACAAGATCATAAGTATAGGGGCAATAGGATTTACCAATTTCTTACAACAGTCACTGGATAGGCCATCTGAGCCCGGTGCAGAGGAGTGAGGGAGTTTCCCTGGTGTTCTGGCCAAAGGTGTCCCCATCAATAAAACAGATCCATGGAACCCAACCCTGGGATACAGCTGCAAGCAAGTTTTCACGCCTTCCTGTGTCTTTCCTGGTCAACAATTACAAATAAAATTCTCCAGAATGCCCTGTCTTTGGGTCTGTCTTGCGGTGGTGTGTAGTGGGTGTCACGGCAACGCGAACTGTGTTGCTCCAGTGTGAGTTGATCAACTAATTGCAGGCAAAAGAGGCATGGCCTCGGACGGCGTACTTGCTGCACGGTTGTCTCTCCAAAATGGAGGCAGCAAGTAAGGCGCCTCTTTATAATTCCAAAGAAAACTTCAGAAATCATTTTTCTAGGTTCCAGTACAATTTTTCAAGGAACTATTGCTCATAAGCAGCCCCTTCTGTGTTTCAGAATACAGGGAGAAAACGAAACACAAAGAAAAAGTTCCCAGAAAGAGATGCTAAAGGTGGTCTTAAAGCAGCAGTGCAACGAAATTGGGCAAAAAAAACATAACTCTACCTTTTTTCTTTATAAAACATTCCAGGAATCTTCCAGCTTTATTTGGTGGTACAATTTTCTAATTCCATCGGCAGTTGAATATTTTAGAAATGTTTTCGTTTTTTTGTGTTTTTGGGTTTTTTTTCCTTAAAAAAGAATAAAAAATAAATAAATGGCATCACATTTTGCATAGAAGTAGTACTGTACACTCGGCATGGGTTAGTGTAAAAAAATATAGTAATAATAATCTAGTAATATCAATCAGGCCCTACAATATTTCCAATCAAAATTTGTACTAGTCTGGGATCAGCATGCCCCACTCAGGAAAACCAGGGTCGGAGGTTCTCACCTTCCTTGGATCTCGGCTGAACTTTTGGCCTGCCTCCATGCATGTGACCTGGTATGGAAGTCTTAAAAGTCCTCTAGCATTCCTGCTAACCTTAACAGGTACCGTGCTTTGAGAAACTCTTGTACTAGAGCCACCAGGTTAGCTAAGGCTGAGTTCTTTTCCTCCGCACTTCAAAACAATCTTAGCAACCCCTCCAAGTTTTGGAAAGTAATACACACCCTCGCCTTCCCTTTCCCCCACCCAACCAGTCCCCTTACCCTGTTCTCATGATGGGTGACTCCACCATTTCAGACCCTCCTCCTGTCTCCTCAGCTTTAAACTCCTGTTTCACCACCTGTGCTTCCTCACTCCTCTCTGTAGTCCCCGCTACTCTTCCCCCCCCCCCACGTCTTCCCCCTTCTCTTTCTCTCCTATCACCCCTGCCTCGGCTCTTAAAGCCCTCCTGGCTATCAACCCCCAGAAAGGTGGGAGTCCTGATCGGCTTGATTCCAAGCTCCTACACACCTCCACCGGTTATTGACTTGCCCATCTTCTCCCTGCTCAACCTATCATTCTCTCAGCCTTAGTCCTGGTTACCGGGAAGCATGCAGGTATCATTCCCCTTCAAAAGAAGGTGACTCCTCCTCTCCTGGAAATTTCTGCCCAATCTCTCGCCCACCAACCTTATCCAAACTTCAAGAACACACAGTTCTATCTCAACTCTCCCCTTTCCTCGACGACTCCTACTTTTTCACCCCCTTCCAGTCTGGCTTTTGCAAACATCACTCCACCACTTCCTCTTTCCTCAGGCTCACAGATTACATCCATTCTGGCATGGAACAAGGCCTCCTCACTGCTGCCATTTTTCTTGATCTAGTGAAAGTTTTCAACACCGTCTCCCACCCTCTTCTCCTGGACAACCTAAAATCAGTGGGTCTGTCTGACTCCACAACCAGGTGGTTCAACTCCTACCTTGTAGGTAGGTCTCAATCAGTGAGAATTGGAGAGATTCTCTCCCCTCCCCCCCATACACACTGGCATTCCCCAAGGTTCCGTCCATGGCCCTTTGCTTTTCTCCATATTCCTCAGTGACCTGCCCTCAGCCTGTTCCTCTGCATCCATCTACATGTGTACAGATGACACGGTCCTGCTTTCCTTTGGCTCTTCTCCATCAGAGTTAACACCCAGGTTTCAACTTGATTTCGACACTGTCCAGAAATGGGTCAGGGCTAATCAACTATCTCTTAATGCCAAGAAAATGGTCTCCATGTGTTTCGGCACACAGCAGAGGCTTTATAGACTCCCTTCACTCCCCATCTTCCTCACCCTCGATGTGGGGGGGGGGGGCGATTGACAGCATACCCTCATTTAAGTATCTCAGTGTCTGGCTTGACCGCCACCTTGGTTTTTCTCAGCACATAGATGCCGTGTATAAAAACCCCACCCTAAGCTCAGTGCACTTTATAGGAACAAAAGCTGTATCCCTATGTCTGCCTGCCGGGATATCATCACTAAAATGATCCTCCCCATTTTTGATTATGGTGATTTAGTCTATGGTGCTGCACCTAAATCTACCCTGGCCAAAATGGATCCCCTCTTCCACTACTTTTGCCATTTTGCCTTGGCCTATCTCCCCCCCCCCCCCCGACTCACCACTATTCTCTGAACATTGATCTCTCCCTCTCTTCCTTGAATGACTGCCGTTTCATCCACTGTGTCTCCTTTATTTCTAAATAATGGTTGACTTCGCTCCTTCTTTACCTCAGCTCTCTCCTTTCCCCTACACCCCCTCCATGTACTCGCTCCGTAACCTAGGTTATCGTTCTCTTTTGCTCCTATCTCGTAAATCCCTAGCTGGCCAGTCTGGTTTCACTTTCCGCCTTCCCAATCTTTGGAACCCACTAGCAATTCGATTTGCCACCTCCAACCTCACTCTTTCCTCTCTTCTCTAAGGCTACACTGCCCCCTGCTGTAAATGCCCTTAGTTCCATTGCCCTACAGCTCTCCTACAGCCCCATTGCCCTACACGCCCCTCATTCTACTCTCGACCTCATACTTCTCGCACCCCACCTCATCCCCCCTTCCCCTCCACTGCTTCCTCTCATTCCCTTAGTTCTTTCTCACTCACTCACTCCCACCCCCAGTAATCACTCTTTGTTGTACATACTGTGTATTGTATTGTTATTACTGGTAATGTATATTGTACATATTGTGTGTTGTGTTATTATTGGTAATGTATATTATTGTACATACTGTGTATTGTATTGTTACTGGTAATGTATATTATTGTACATACTGTGTATTGTATTATTACTGGTAATGTGTATTGTGTATTGTGTTATTACTGGTAATATATATTGTGCGTACTGTGTATTGTTGAATTATTACTGGTAACGTATATTGTACATACTGTGTATTGTGGTATTATTACTGGTAATGTATATTATTGAACATACTGTGTATTGTTGAATTGGTATTACTGGTAAAGTATATTATTGTACATACTGGGAATGTATATTATTGTACAAACTGTGTATTGTTGAATTTTTACTGGTAATGTATATTGTACATACTGTGTATTGTGGTATTACTGGTAATGTATATTATTGTACAAACTGTGTATTGTTGAATTGTTATTACTGGTAATGTATATTATTGTACATATGGGAATTGGCAGATGTACTGGCTGCACCCCTGGCAGATCTCTTCAACAGGTCGTTCGAGACAGGGAAGGTACCTAAGGATTGGAGAGAGGCACATGTGGTGCCAATTCATAAAGGCGGGTCGAGGGAAGTACCAGGTAATTATAGACCTGTCAGTTTGACTTCCGTGGTGGGCATAATAATGGAGAGTATACTGAAGGAACATTTGGGGGTGTTCTTGGAGGAAATAGGAGGTCTGGATAGTCGGCAACATGGGTTTGTGCCAGGAAGATCGTGTCAAACTAACCTTGTGGAGTTTTACAACTGGGTAACATCGGAACTGGATAGGGGAAAGCCTGTGGATATCCTATTCTTAGACTTCAGCAAGGCCTTTGACTCGGTCCCCCACAATGGCTTGATGGAAAAAAATTACAGGGCTGGGTGTGGGCCCGTTGATGGTCCAATGGATAGGAAACTGGCTGGCTGGCCATACTCAGAGAGTCGTGGTCGGTGGTGAGCTCTCTGACCCTAGAGGGGTCAGTACTGAGGTACCACAAGGCTCGGTCCTGGGGCCAATCCTGTTCAGTGCATACATATCTGATATCAGGGAAGGCATAGGGTGCGAAATGAGTCTCTTCGCTGATGACTCCAAGTTGGGAGCAGTATTAGAGGGGGAAGCGAGGCGGTTGACCCTTCAGGGGGACCTGGAGACCCTTGTTAGGCGGGCTCGTACCTGGAAATTAAATTTCAATTCCTCGAAGTGCAAGGTGTTACACCTAGGGAGAGGGAACCCCAAACACGACTACACCTTGGGAGGGGTGGTGCTGGAGGCCTCAGCAGGGGAAAAAGACCTTGGGATCCTGGTGAATGCAAGTATGAATAACTCTGAGCAGTGCAGAAGGACGGCGGTCAAAGCAAAAAGGATGTTGGGATGCATCGCAAGGGGGAAATCACCTCGAGGTGCAGGGAATTGATTCTGCCACTGTACAACAGACTGGTTAGACCACACTTTGAGTACTGTATGCAGTACTGGAGACCGCACCTAAAGAGAGACATACAGCTCCTGGAGAGGGTTCAGAGGAGGGCAACTAAGATGATACGAGGTCTAGGGGATTTGATGTATGAGGAGAGATTGGAGGAGCTCGGCCTGTTTTCATTGGAGGAGAGACAGGGGGGACATGATCGAGGTCTTCAAGTACCTCAATGGAATAAATAGGGTAAACAAAGGGGGATCTTCAGACTTAAAGAGAGAGGTATCACCAGAGGCATGGTTTGAAGTTGGAAGGTGGGAGGATGGGGGGACATTTTCGCCAAGAGGGTGGTGGAACCTTGCAATGCACTGCCTGTCGAGCTGGTTCAAACTTGTACAGTGGAGGGCTTCAAGAGGGGTGCAGGTACAAAAAGGGGAAGAAACGGGGGATGGCCTGGCCATGGGGGGTTGGGATGTCAGATAGGAGTTTCAGAATGATCGGGGGGAGGGCCTCGGTACCCAAATAGGGATCTGAGGCATGAGCAGACCCGATAGACCATAAGGCATATTCTGCTGGCAATTAGTATGTTAGTACTGTGTATTGTTATTACTGGTAATGTATATTATTGTACATACTGTGTATTGTTGTGGTGTTATTACTGGTAAATGTATATTATTGTACTTACTGTATATTGTATTGTTATTACTGGTAATGTATATTACCAGTAACAATTCAACAATACACAGCATGTACAATATACATTACCAGTAATAACATAATACTCGGTATGTACAATAATATACATTACCAGTAATAGAACCACAATACACAGTATGTACAATAATATACCTTACCAGTAATAATGCAATACACAGTATGTACAGTAATAATACCACAATACACAGTATGTACAATAATATACATTACCAGTAATAATACCACAATACACAGTAGGTACAATAATATACAGTACCAGTAATAACAGTACCACAATACACAGTATGTACGATATACATTACCAGTAATAACAGTACCACAATACACAGTATGTACAATAATATTACCAGCAATAACAATACACAATGTATTCCAAATATTCCAAAGGGTTGCGCATGGCAAAGCAATGTTGCACCATACGCCTAACCCACTGATGCGCCCTGGCGCGATATTCAAAAGGAAAAGTGCGGCACAATCCCGATCGTCTGAAGTGCATCAGTAATGGCAATACGGCGCGAGTAGGGGAGAGCGTGCCCATGCATACTCTGCACAGCCCGATATTCAGCCCGGGATGCAGAGCCATACGCGCAATCCCTACCTGCACCAGCACAAAGTTGATCCAAAAAAAGAACAACGGATGGCCACCCACAGGTGAGCTGCCGCATTGCAGGGCGTAACACAACAGTTGCCACCTGTGGGTGGCCACCCGAGCTCCGGCTGCACCTGGCGGCGCCTCCCCCCATGCCCGATCGCGGGCATTTGTAAAATAAAAGAACCCCTATATCCCTGGTGGTCCAGTGGACCGCTGTCAGCCCGATCGCGGGCTTAAGTATTAATAAAAAGAATCACGTCCAGTATCCCTGGTGGTCCAGTGGACCGCTGACTGCCCGATCGCGGGCTTAAGTATAAAGAGAATTGATTCCAGTATCCCTGGTGGTCTAGTGGACCACTATCTGCCTGATCGCGGGCATTTGTAATAAAAAAAAATAAATATGTCCAATATCCCTGGTGGTCTAGCGGTACCCTTACCTCCCCACCCACCCACTGAGCCTCGTCGCCTGACACCGTAGGTAGGGCTGTATGTCCATTGGGCCTGGCGTGATCAATGGGCTGCAGCCCGTACCGTCTACAATTCCAGATATGTGAATGGATCCATTCCCAATCTATAATGTGGCACGTGCACCGCTGCATGCCCATTGGCTCACGCCAGGACCAGTGGGAGGTCAGTCTCACCTATGGGTGCCGCTGGGGGCCGGTAGGGCTCGTGGGTGGGGTACCGCTAGACCACCTGTGATATTGGACATATTCATTTTATTACAAATGCCCGCGATTGGGCAGACAGCGGTCCACTGGACCACCAGGGATATTGGAATTTTTTATTTATACTGAAGCCCGCGATCGGGCTGTGGGGCACATTGCCGCACTGTGCAGGGGGCGTCTGTCCCCGACGGCTGCTGCCTGGCAGGGCGCAAGTCGCCAGGGATCGGCGCACCTGCATGCAAATGGCCTCATTTGCATGTGCACTTTTGAATATCGTGGTTGCTGCACATAGCGCAATGGAACTTGCGCTAGCGCATCCCTCTGCTCCACTCTAGCCACTTGCGCTGGCACAGTGCCACTGCACCATGCACACTGCGAATGGCCAGGGTGCGATATTCAACTATGCTGTGCCATGGCACAGCTCCGTTGAATATCGCCCGGTCAACGCCCCTGCACAGCCAAGTTGCGCTGCGCCCAGGATTGCGCCACAGCCTGGCACAGTCTGAATATCTGGGCCAGTATGTACAATAATATACATTACCAGTAATAACAATACCACAATGCACAGTAGCATACTGTGTATTGTGCTGTTGTAGTTACTGGTAATGTATATAATTGTACATACTGTGTATTGTTGAATTGTTACTGGTAATGTATATTATTGTACATACTGTGTATTGTTGTATTGTTACTGGTAGTGTATATTATTGTGCATACTGTGTATTGTTGTATTGTTATTACTGTGTATTTTTGTATGGTTGTTACTGTGTATTGTTGAATTGTTACTGGTAATGTGTATTATTGTACATACTGTGTATTGTTGTATTGTTACTGTGTTTTTACTTGTTTGTACTTATCCCTTACCCCCTCCCTCAGGACGCATCTGGAAACAAGCTTCGTGGCTCAGTATGTCTTTCCTGATAAATCTTTGTTAAATAAATAAAAATAAAAAAGATTCATGGTGCGCAGCATAGGAGGTACCTAGACAACTACATTTGACAGGTATGCCAATATTTTTCTTAATAACAGCTGTAACTAGCTTTTTTGGAAAAACACCTTTCATTGCACTGCTGCTTTAACCACTCGGACAGGTACATTCCCGGGTTTGTTACAAGGTATTTTAGGCACACTGGTGTGAGTGTGATTTAAAATACACATTTATGGTGACAGGCACATTTCAAAAGTACCCCAGGTTTAGGTAATTGTAGGCTGTTTTTCTAACCACGCAGGGAAACGCTCAAGGGAAGTAACCAAGCAAGAAAACGGTATAAAGAGATGAGAACTGCTTGGAAATTGGGCATATTTAGTGCAGTATTTGCAGACCAAAATTTGCGGAAAATATTTCTGGGCTGCAGGTAGAGGTCCATAAGTACCCCCTTACCTGGCTTGCTAACAACATGTATTTATTTTAATCGGTACAGAACACATGCCTGAAGAAGCCTTAGTAGGTGAAACGCTGGGGCCCTCTGGGATTGGGCTTATAGCATAAAAGTGCTGGCGCATGAATGCAGTACTAAGGGATGCTGTACCGTGGGGGCAGGTGCCATCCTTTAGATGACATGTTAAATCCAGGTCCCGTCTGCTTGTTCTGGTCGTTGTTCAGACGGACTTTAAAGATCCCATGGCACTTCTCAAAAAGAGTAGGGGAATTTTCCCCGGTGTCCTGGCCAACTCTCTCCCATTCACTAAAACATAACCAACAGCTTAATCTGGTTCAGTTTCAGCCGGTTTGTATCTGGTGCAGCCCTGCAATATCTTGTTTACAGTGGGGTCCTTGTTCCTACTGAGTTTTACGTCTGGGAGGGACGAAGTACAAGGAGGGTCATGGAACGCGTTCAAACTCCTGCCGTGAGCCAGCAGTGGTTTTGGTGAGATGTGAACCTGGGATCCCTGGGCCCCTAACTCTGTGATCTGACCACTAGGCTATACTTTCCAGGTAAGGTCCTTGGCAGCTTTTTACCGACACTCTTTTCCTTGTCTAGAAGTTACTGTGCCTCTAAGAGAAGGCCTGGAGCAAGGCTTTGCCCAGCAGTCTACCTCATTATGGGGAGACGTGTCTGGTCTGCTGTTTTGGGGTGTTGGAGATTACAAAACATGGGAGTGGGAGAAACACTGCTGTCATCTTTTTTTTTAACCTGTCTTTGCAGACAAAATGGAAGACTCGCATTTTGGCTCATCCCCCTACTTCTGGCCCACAGTGCCATCTGTGTCCGGACAGGTAAGGACCGCCTTTGCTCATTACTTTTCTGGATGTTTTTATGAGTAATGTGTGTGCTGTGCTGGATGTCTGTTATGGTATTTATAAGTGTGTCCTCTTGTACAGTTGCGCAAGAGGACTGCGAAGTAATGCTGAGTGCTTCTGTCTGCCCAGCCTGAGTGAGATTACGCTCCCAGCTTTACATTCCATTTATTCATCTCATGAAGCGGATATACCACTCCTCTCCGATTTGGAACGCTCTGACTTTAACGCTGCCATACAAGACAGCTGTAGGCAGGATTAGAGGCCCCATGGTTCCGAGCGCTGACTGGCTGAAATCATATGATTTATAAAAGTAATAATTATCATATATTATAAAATTGGAAGGAGAAACCCCTGAAGCATCATTGACTGAGAGACATCACCTGACTGTTAGCAATGTACAGTCAGGTGCTGGGTCTCGTTACCAAGGCGAAAAAAAAAAAAAACTCACTGGGACTATTTTATGTGTAAACGTTTGCCATGTTAGATATATTTAAACAAGGGATGTTTAAAATAAAAAAAATCATATTAAAAACATTTCTCTTTACATGTAACACATGATAAGCCGTCTCGTGGGCGCATTGGTAGATCTATGCTTGCGGCACTGAGTAAGGCAGAGTGTGCATCCATCAGACTGATCTCTTCCTCTGGGGAGGAAGGGTTACGGCTTCTGGCACCAGACTGGCCCCCAGCAGTGACTGGGGGCAGGCAGCTTGGGACCGCTTATTGGGGCAGAGGAGCAGCAGCCAGACACACGTGACAGCCAGACACATGTGACAGCATTGCACACGTGACAGCCAGACACACGTGACAGCATTGCACACGTGACAGCCAGACACACGTGACAGCATTGCACATGTGACAGCATTACACACGTGACAGCCAGACACACGTGACAGCATTGCACACGTGACAGCCAGACACACGTGACAGCATTGCAAACGTGACAGCATTGCACACGTGACAGCCAGACACACGTGACAGCATTGCACATGTGACAGCCAGACACGCATAACAGCATTGCACACGTGACAGCCAGACACACATGACAGCATTGCACACTAGACTGTCAGACACGCGTGACAGCCAGACACGCTTGACAGCATTGCACACGTGACAGCCAGACACACATGACAGCATTGCACACGTGCTTCTCCAAGGGGAGGAAAAGTGGAAAACAGTGGCCAGCAGGACGAATCCGTCCTTCCGCATGCACCACACCCAGCAACTCTGGCACCACGACCACCATTCGGCTCCGTCACACGGCGTGGGTAGGGGAACCCTGCTGACCTGGCCAGTGGTTGGCGGCCTGGGGGAACAAGAGGTGGCAAATGTTAGTCCTGGGGGAAGCCAGGGTTGGGGTGTCGACAGGATGGGGGCTGGATGGTGAAGGGGATAAACAAACAAACAAAATATGTAATACATAAGAGCAGAGAGCCAACTTACAAGCACAACAAGCTGATCCAGAGTGTGCATTAAAAGCACTTTCGAGGGGTGTAGGGTCACTCGGCCTTATGCCTCGCTCCCCTGAGGCATGCATTATAATCCTTTAACTCACACTCTGCTGTGGTTTCTTGTTTACATACATGATCTGGACCAATAGTAATTCATAGTTGTGATGTCCCAGCAGGAAATTGCCGATTTGCTCACGCTCTATGGAAGGAAAGCATTCATGTACCGTGGCTGACACAGTTTAAAGCCCATGAAAAGTTATTTCACGTGAGGCATTGAGCTCACTCTAGAGATACAGATGTCCACGTCTGTTCATTAGTAATACTACATTGCAGCCATTTTTAGAACATTGTGATGTCACTGAGGAATAAGCTGTGCCTTTTTTTAATATAGATTTTTAAGCCTCACACCCGCACGCCGTGTAACTGAGGCACTCTCTCACTACTTGCTACCCCTGCCTGCCTATGCTGTCCATTGAACCTCCACCCGATGGAAGCGAAACTACCAGAGGGGCGACAGAGATCCTCCCCGGGAGAGGAGAGCTGCCATTACGACTGCCCCCCCCCCCCCACCCCTCTCCGACAACCCTGGCTCGTTCCCGAACCCAGATCACCGGTATGGTGCAAGGTAAGGCATCCAGCGCCTCAGCCCTCTGTGCCACCGGGCAGCCTGGAACAAGTTGTGCTTGACTCATTGTAGCTTGTTCCTTGATGATATCACAGTATTTTGCAAACGGCTGCAGTGTAGTATTAATATTGAACAGACTCAGCAGTCATCTGTGGATTGCGGCCAGCTACAGGTGATCCCAGTACCTCATTTGAAAGAGGTTTATGTGGGCTTTCAAACTGTGATGGCCACTGGGCATGAATGTGTCCCGTTAAACTTAAGGTGCGCCATATTTACAAAAACTACACTGGCAAAATTGAGTTACATAGGAAAACGTTCATATCATGGTGGTTTCATACTAACATACTAAAATACCAGCAGAATAGGCCTAACGGTCTTTCGCGTCTGCTCATTTGGTCAGCCCCCACCCTGGGAGCTGACCTTGCTGCCCCCCTCGCCTTCTCTGGCTTCTCCCTTCCCAGTTCCGGATATTCTCGCTGCATTTGATTTTGCTTCTAGAACCCTTCCCCTGTACCTGTCCCACCCCCTCTTGAACCCCTCCACCGTCTCTGCCTCCACCAGCCCCCTAGGCAGCGCATTCCATAGCTCCACCACCCTCTCAGTGAAGTAGCATCTCTTCCTTTCTCCCCTGAATCTTCCCCCTCCAGCTTCCACCCATGCCCTCTAGTGGCCCCCTCCTCCTTCCTTCGAAGCACCCTGACTGTTCCTCCCCTATTTACCCCCTTCATGTACCTGAAGACCTCTATCATGTCCCCCTGGTCCCTTCTCTCTTCCAATGTGTACATATTTAGCTCTTGAGGCCTCTCCTCATAGGTCCTATCCCCAAGCCCCAAGTCATTTTGGTTGCCTCCTCTGGACCCTCTCCAGGAGTTCAATGTCCCTCTTTAGGTGTGGCCTCCAAAACTGCACAGTACTTGAGGTGTGGCCTCCTCACCAGCGGTTATACAGAGGAATATCACTTTCCTCCTTCTGGAGGTGATCCCCCTAGCGATGCATCCCAGCATCCTGTTGGCCTTGGCCCCACTGCCCTCCTACAAGTCTCAAGAGTTGTTCATCTTGACATCCACCACCACCCCCAGATCCCTCTCAGCCGTCGAGACTTGTAGCATCCCCCCCCCCCAGGTGTACACTTGGCCTGGGTTTCTGGCCTCAGGTGCAGTACCTTGCATTTCCCTGCATTGAACCTCAGCTTAAACTTTCTAGACCATCTTTCTAGAGCCTCCAGGTCCCCTGTGAGGCCACCTCCTCTCCCCATCCACCACCGCCCCAGTTTGAGTCATCCGCGCCTACACACCTAAGCGTTTTGGTCTCGACATTTATTGTTACTTTAACCCCTGGATGAAAGCCTTCCCTTGTAACACTCTGTTGCCTGCCATTTTAGTCAGATTAGATACATATTCTGTTATTAAGATAATATACTTTCGGATCTCTTCCTGTGGAGTACTTCTGACCTAGCTGCTTGTCCACACCTGAGGTCGGCACCCTTAGCTTGTGATGTCATAATTATTGCCATGACAACAGACTGTGAGGTCACAAGCAGAGGGTTGAGATGTCGTGTAGACAAGGAGCAAGAAGAGCAAGTGAAGTCAAAGGAGCAAAGATCCGCTTTTCATGCAAATGTCCTGCATGATAAAGAATGGTGGTGGTGCGCAGTCTGTGAAATAGAAACAGAATCGTGTCCAAATTTTGAAGTCTACCTCCCACTCATTAACACTGCTAATAGGGCTATTGCGGACGCAGGACCCTGTGTCTCTGATGCACCAGCAGCCCTTCAGGGGGCATGTCCATATCAGTGTGTAGTAGTGTAACCAGATAATGTCAAAAAGATCTTGTTTCATCACAGTGGACTGTACTTGGCCCTGGGGCAAAAGCGGGGCTGTCAGACATCTGCTCTGAGCTTTTAAAACCTCTAACATGCACTGACAGTTGATGAATCTCTCACTGCTGCAGCCCTGCTATGATCTCCGCTGCAGGAAATTCTGGGATTTGCAGTTCCAGAAAATGTCAGCTTGGAACTTAGTAGAATCAGCCTGATAGTCTGCGGTGCTGCAGTAAACAGCAAGTAATAAAAAATAGTTTTTGCACATAAAGTGCAAATTAGGACCAGCTGTTAGTTTGTTTAAAGGAGAAGAGGACTATCTTCAGTAATAAAAACTGGAAAGTCCTGAAATTGATATTTACAGAATTTTGTGACTGATTTCTGCTGCTGCCGCCAACTGAGAAGGTTTTGCTGGAAACTAAAAACTCTTTCAGTGTTTATTTGAAGCAGCAATGCAATGCAAAATGGTTTCCAAAAAGATGAGAAAACTAGAGGAATGGTTAAGGATACAGCAGCTGGGTTTCAATACAGAAAAGTGCAAAATAATGCACTTAGGGCACAGAAACCCAGGGGTGGCGCACAAAATGGGTGGAATGGTATTGACAGCCACCAAGCAGGAAAGAGACCTCGGGATAATCATATCAAATGACCTAAAGGTGGCCAGGCAGTGCGACAAGGCAGTAGGGAGGGTCAGTGGGATACTAGGGTGCATAGGGAAGGGGTATCCCCAGCAGAAGGAGGTAGATGTTGACTCTGTGTAGATCGCTGGTACGACCCCATCTAGAGTGCTGTGTCCATTTCTGGAGACCACATCTCCAGGAGGACACAGACAAGTGGAGGCAATCCAGAGGAGGGCATCTGAAATGGTGTGGGGTCTGCATCAAAAGCCCTATGAGGAGAAACTAAATGACCTCAGTATGTACATCCTGGAACAGAGGAGGTAGGGGGTATGATAGAGACCTTTAAATACCTCACAGGGGTAAATAAGTTACAGGAGGGAAGTATTTTTCAGAACAAAAGGTGCTCAAGAACAAAGGAACATGCTATGAAGCTGGGGGGGTAGGTTCAGGAGAGATGTGAGGAAGTACTTCTTCACAAAAAGAGTGGCGGATTCCTGAAACGGCTTTCCAGTGGAGGTTGTGGGTGCGAAAACAGTGCTGGGGTTCATAAATGCGTGGGATAAGCACAAGGGAATCATAGTGGAAGGGGGAGGGAGGGAGAAAGAGTTGTAGATCGGCCAAGGTCTGCAGTAATTAGTGTAGGTAGGGAGAAATGGGCAGATTGGTTGGGCCAAGTGGTCATTTTCTGCCATCAAATTCTGTGTTTCTGTTTTTGAGTTACTGGTAACGTATATCTAAACTGTAGTGTGAGGCATGAAATGCCATGTAAAACTGACGCCAGGGCATAGTAGCATTGTGTACCGTATAAATGTGTCTCTTTACCTTAATCTCTGGGAGTTTCTGTGCATTTTAAAACAATCGGCCAGTTCCTGGAAAACTCCACTGCAGTTTGTACCTGCAATGGCACGAATGTCATGTGTGATGATGTCAATGACTGTTTGTTCTCCATTAAACTATCGACCAATATTTGTTCTTTCCCCTTTGTCCAAGGCCCTTGAGAGGATTGTGAATGACCAACTTGTGGAATATAAGGACAGATATAACATTCAGGTTAGTGAGCACGTGGCTTCAGGGAAAAGAAAAAGTACTGATACTGCATTGCTGAAATATACAGAATACCTTCATGAGGCCTGGGACAGAATATGATGTCCCTGGGACTGTCTTCACATACAAGTTATTGGTTCCAAGATTATTGAAGTTCATGGACCGTTCTAGGACCCGAGTGGTTGAAAGTAGGAATGTTAGTCCAAGGAGAGAGCAGTAGCTGTTGGGGTGTCATGTCCGAGAAGAGAGAGCAGTAGCTGTTGGGGTGTCATGTCCAGGAAGAGAGCATAACTGTTGAGGAGTCGTGTCCAAGAAGAGAGAGCAGTAGCTGTTGGGGAGTCATGTCTGAGAAGAGAGAGCAGTAGCTGTTGGGGGAGTCATGTCCGAGAAGAGAGAGCAGTAGCTGTTGGGGAAGTCATGTCCGAGAAGAGAGAGAACAGTAGCTGTTGGGGAGTCATGTCCGAGAAGAGAGAGCAGTAGCTGTTGGGGGAGTCAGGTCTGAGAAGAGAGAGCAGTAGCTGTTGGGGGAGTCAGGTCTGAGAAGAGAGAGCAGTAGCTGTTGGGGGAGTCAGGTCTGAGAAGAGAGAGCAGTAGCTGTTGGGGAGTCATGTCCGAGAAGTGAGAACAATAGCTGTTGGGGAGTCCTGTCTCAGAAAAGAGAGCAGTAGTTGTTGGGGGGTAATGTCTGAAAAGAGAGAGCATAGCTGTGCGGGGGTCAGGTCTGAGAAGAGAGGGCAATAGCTGTTTGCGTGTCATGTCCGAAAAGAGAGAGCAGTAACTGTAGGGGAGTCATGTCCGGAAGAGAGGGCAATAAATAGTACTTCTTCTTCTCTTGATGTTGATTGTAATTAACCTGCCACTGCACCCTTGACTGGGTCAGTATGTCTATACTGACTGTTAAGTGTGAAATGACATGTATGTATTTTATTATGTTTATAGAAGTAAGTAATTAATTCCGGGTCTCCCCTGAAAAAGAGACTGTTTCGGTGTCAAGTGGGCCTATTCGGTCACCAAAATTTTAATATGTAAGCATTAATCACCGCCAGAGGAGGGCACTGCCGGTGGAGTAATGCCCACTGGGGGGGTTGGTGCCCGAGGGGTCCAACCGCCCAGCAGGCATTAATCCACGGCAGAGCCCGACGCTGAAGGTGATTAATGCGCTTGTAACATAGGCTCACGGCGCCGGCCACGAGCCTATGTTTCAGCACTCACCTCCGGCGACCTCTATGCTCCGGCGGCACCCCATGCACAGAAGAGACGGGACACAGATCTTGCAGGTAACTTTGTTTATTCCACGTACAGGCACAGGACACAGGTCAGGATTCTACATTGGTGGAGCACTGATGAATGACTGCGGTGCTCCGCTGGCACTCATTGCTTTTGGTTACGTTGCCTCTGTGGTTGCAGTCCGGGTACTGGAGGCTCGATGATTTCGCCCTCTGCTGGGTCTGGGAGGCAGACCTTGTGTCTCTGTGTGTGAGGGGGGTGGGGGGGGGTCGCACACTGCATGACGTGGGAGGTGCTGGTCTTCTACTCGGCTGCCTTGCCCGGTGGGGCACAGGAGAAGCTCACCGAGCCATGGACGACCATCTGGTGTATCTGGAAGGTCTGACAGGCGGGATCCTGCGTCGATGCCCATGCTCCGGTCGTGCCATGTCCCTGAGGCTCATTCGGCTGCTGCACAGGAGGAGCGCTGCTCGGCTCGGGAGGAGAGGGGGGCCGCCCTGCCATGGCGAGGAGCTCTGTCTGGTGGTGGGCTGACCTGCAGGTGTGTCGGCGGGGGGCCTGGCTGCCGGCGTCGCAGGCGGTGTCCTGGTCTGCAGCCTGTGTGTGGGGGTGCTGCTCGGTGCTCCGGAGGTGGACTCGCGTCGCCTGTGACTCTGCTGCTGTGGGTCTCTGTGCCCGCCCCACCCGTCACTCCACTGACTGTGCTGGACCGCTCAGCTGCTGCCTGCGCTGCAGTTCTTTCTGGCTGTGCTAGGCGGGGCAGCCTGCTGTCTGTTGGCTGCTGTACTGTGGTCTGGCACTGCAGGATTGGCGTGCAAGGTGGCAGGAGCTGGTGCTGGCTTTGCCTGGGGTGCAGGGGGCGCTCCGTGCAGGTGTGCCACTGGAGAGGACGGTGGACCACCTCTTACGGTCTGCAGTGGAAGGAGACCAGTAGCTGCGGAGGCTTGTCTCGCAGCGATGCCCTGTCACTGACATAATCTCCCTGCTAACAAGGCCAGCCTCAGTCAGCATGGTGACAGCTGTGCTCCTGATGCTGTGGTTGGTGTAGCGCTTTGACAGCTGGGCATCATCGGAGATCTGGGGCATGAGTGCCCCAAGATAGTTCTTCCCCCATTGGCTGGCATGTGTACCAGCACTCACGCTCTGCGGGGGCAGGTGTAGGGCAGGAGCGTTGGGTGGACACCGCTGGATGTACTCACGGAACAGTGCGACAACGCAGTCCCTGCTTCCAGGGCTGCCATAGAGCACCCCTCTCATGCTCTGCCGTGTTGGGTCGCCCACCTGTCCGTGGTTATTCGTCTGCTCATTGAACGAGAGCGCCAGGAACTTGTTGCCCTCCTCATCGGTCTGGATGGTTAGGGAGTCCTGGCGCAGCTCTTTCTGTCCCTCTCTGCCCCTCCGAGCCAGACCTAGCTGCACCTCAAACCACACCCTGCGAACCAACCCGTACGGCATCTCAGGGCTCAGCTGCTCACAGCTCCGAATTTTTGCTAGGTCACTAGATGAGATGCTGGGGGTGGTGGGTGGCTCTGTCCTGCCCTGCTCACCGGTATTCCTTCAGCACCGCCACAAAGACGTTGTTTGCCGTGATGAACTCAGTGTCCATGATGATATTCAGGACTCTGTAGTTTGGCGGTCCAGTCAGGTACCGTTGGAGGCCTGCGCGCAGCCCCACGAACGAGCTCAGGCTGTACTGGGTTCTCTGCTCTCTGTGCACTGAAGCATAAAAGTGGCACAGGAGGCCTGCCAGCTCAGATGAGGGCACAGTTTTGAGGTCCACCTGGCGGCCTGTTCCTCTCACCCAGTCTGGGAGGACGTTGGAGGCCCATGCCGTATTCTTGTGCGTGTTGACCTCTACGTGTCGGCTCTCCAGGCCGTCCAGCTCCTTGTCGCTGAGAGTGGCATGGCGTGGCTGCGCACTGCTGGTTGCGCTTGACTTCACTGCGCCTGTCCCCGTCTGGCCACTGGAGGTGGTGGGGGGCGCGCGGGTCGGCTGCTGTGCTCTACGGCTGCCAGCCTGCACCTCTGGCTCCTGCAGACCACGGCGACTGTCAGCGGGGATGGTGACCTCCACCTGCTGTGCACTGCCTACTGCCGCCGCTGGCAGTCTCTTCAGTCACTGCTGCTGTTGCTGGACTGAGTGGGCAGCGCTGGCCACGGGTCTCCTCCACAGCCCGACCTTCTGTGGCCACCCTCTCTGCTCTCCCTCCATCTGCTGCTGAGAACAGGAGTACTGTCTGGTGCTGCAGCATGCGCCTGGGTTTCCACAGCACCTCCTGCAGCCACACGCTGGGCTCCACGGCCTCGCTGCTTACAGTTCTCGGGACTGGTGTGACAGGTGCAGCAGCTGGCCTGCTCCTACGCGCGGGTGCGTCCTGGCCGAACTCCTCGCTCACCCATCGACAGATGCCCTGCACTCCACAGAGTGCAAACATTGTAGTACACTGCTCCATACCTTAGCTACCGCGCTCCGGCTCTTCTCTCCGATGACACTACCTCTGTGGTTAATCATTTGCTGCGCTGCTCTCCCAGTGTACTCAGGACTGCGTACCTCGGCTCGGGCGCTTGCTGCTGACGCGGGTCGGGGGGGCCAGGGTCTGCAGCACAGCCGCTGGCGCCGTGCGGTGGTGACTTGGCGGGTGGGTGCCCTCTGGTGTCTCCATGGCCACAGCTGGTACTGACCGAGCAGGCGTTATGTGTGGCTTAATACCCACTCGGTTTTAGTCAGCTGTGGCCGTTCGGCGAATCCTGGCGCTCCATTCCAGCGGTCAAGAGTGAGCCGTGCTACAAAAATAAATAATAGCTGTTGGGGAGTCGTGTCCAAGAAGAGAGAGCAGTAGCTGTTGGGGAGTCATGTCCGAGAAGAGAGAGCAGTAGCTGTTGGAGAGTCATGTCCAAGAAGAGAGAGCAGTACCTGTTGGGGAGTCATGTCCGAGAAGAGAGAGCAGTAGCTTTTGGGGGTTCCTGTTCAAGAAGAGACAGCAGTAGCTGTTGGGGTGTTATGTCCGAGAAGAGAGGGCAGTAGCTGTTGGGGGGTCATGTCCGAGAAGTAAGAGCAGTAACTGTTGGCGTGTCATGTCTGAGAAGAGAGATCAGTAGCTGTTGGGAGGGTGATCATGTCTGAGAAGAGAGAGCAGTAGCAGTTGGCGTGTCACGTCCGAGAAGAGAGAGCAGCAACTGTTGGGGTGCCACAGGGGTCCGTTCTTGAACCCTGCTTTTTGGCCTACCTTATGAATCCTCTACCATCAGTTTGTCATTCGATAAGAATAATTTTATATGCAGACTGCAGTCGCTTTTACAAGTAACAAGGATTTCGATTACCTTTAAGCAGGACCGAGTATGATTCTGGTTAGATTCAGAATTTTGTTTTTAAGTATTTTTTTGTTGAATGGCAAACAAAACGTATTATTTTTGCTGCACTCAGTATGTTGGATAGGGCACCTGCGTTCAGTATTCATATATTTTCTGGGTTTTTTTGTTGGTTTTTATTTTTTGGAACAAGTGACTTAAATTTAAATATTTTGGGGTGTTCCGTGATAGCGCACTGCCATTTGTCGACCATGTGAATTATTTAGTAAGGTCTGTTAATGTTCAGTTTGGCTTGTTATAAATAAATACAAAGAATTGTTTCCAGAGATTAAAAACAAAATTGTTGATTCAGAGTTTTGTTCTTGGAATCATTGACCTTTGGTACTGTGGTCTAGGGTCAGTGAGTGACAAAACTCCTTCAAGAGTTAAATGTGTCCTGAATAAAGCCTGTCATTTTGCAATTGATTTTAAACAGAAATACCCAAACCTGTTGTGTGTTTGTATTGATTAGTTGTCTTTCACCGTACGTGAACGATATTACATAGTGATTATAGGTAAATTAAACGGTTATACTGGGATTGCTTTCTCCAAGATTGCAGTCTAAATTTACAGAAAATAAATATTCCACAAGGGGCATGGCCCGTAGGTCTATGCAGCTTCCATTTAGGAAGACTACTCTTAGATAAAGTTAGTTTATTTATCAATTTCAGTACGGGAACAACCTTTATGAACACTTAATGGGCTGTGAATCAGTCTTGTGTTTTAAAGTCAGAACTGGTTTCATTTATGACCTGTAATATAGTTCTTGGCTCATGATATGCATTATTATACAAAGTATTTCCTATATTTCATTGCTGTGTTTTGTTGTGTGTATCTTCGACTCTGGATCCCTTGAAAGTAGGTTCTTACTTGAAGGATTTTAGAGGCAGTGATTTTCGGTTTTCAAGAAATGGTCAGTTCCTTTTGGCAAGATCTTAAAATCTGTCCCCCAAAAAAAATTAACAGGAAGGTCTGCCAATTTTATAAAAAAATAATGAAGGGTTTGTCAAAAAGCTGGTGCAAAGTATATTCCCCCCCCGGTGAAAAATTGGTTCCCAAGTGCTGGTTTTAAAAAGAGAAATTCTGCTTTTTTTTCTGTTGAAAAAGGAAAATTGTGGCCCTAAAGGATTTTTGGCCGAAGAACAATTAAATGAAATTAAGAGTGTTGCCCAACAATTTCCCATGATCCTCTGCACCACATTTGTAAAAAATGTTTTTGATCTTTACGTGGACATCTGCATACCGCTAGATACTCAAAGCTTGGACTAGACTTTGTAGTCCACGCTTTAAGTATCGATCATGGCTTCTAGCGGTCAGCCTGAGGCTGTTTCTGCAAAGGTCCTCCAAACCTGCCAAACTTCAGTAAAATTTGTTTGGGAGATGCAGAGGACTCAGAGTAAGTCAAAAGGCCTTTTTTGCACATGTATAACTAAAAAGCAGTTTTTGGTTTTGAAGCCCAACCCTTCAGTAGAGTTTGGCCCACAACTGGGGCTTTCGGTGGTTTTGGAATGGAAGACTTTTCACTTTTGAAATATTAATGTTTTAAAATTTCTTGCAAGTACATATTTAGAAGTCCATTGTAAAGATTTTGCACCGCCTTTTTTTTTTTTTTGCACATAAAAAGTAGTGATTTTTCTGTCGCAGGTTGTATTTTGTAAATTATTAATGTCTAGCTGTAATTTTGTTTAATAACTGTACATTTTTAATGTTGTTAACTATCATTTTTTTGTTATAACGGTAGTTTTATTTCGGAACACAGTTTGAGTATTTAAAAAGAAGACCCGTCGTCACAAAGCCCCACACTCGAATGTGGGGCCGGTCCCCGTTTTCACTTTGTGTGCAAAAACATTTTAACGGTGGGCTCAGAGAGGGTAAGGGTGGTAGAGCACAGGCACATCCCCATCCAATACCACTACAAAACTCCTATGCTGCACTGGCCGGGCAGGAATGTCTCACAGAAGCACCCGAAGTAGTGACTGGGGTGGATGTGGGGGGTCCTTCATAGTGGAGACCCCAAGGGGGGTGGTAGAGGACCCCAGAGGAGGAGGAGGAAACAAATCCTGGTGGGGGTCTCCATAGTGAGGGGGATACAGTTGGAGGCAGGTAGGGATGAGGAGAGGGAGGTTAGGTGCCTTCCTGCTGCCATGGCTCAAAGGGATGAAAAGAGGAACCAAAGGATCACTGGGGACGCAGAAAGGGAGGGAGAGCTGGACGTCATTGTCCATCTAATGACTAATGACCTGACTAGGGATGAACCAGCAATAGTTTAGGAGGAGTTCAGGGAATTGGGGAGGGGTCTTGGGCAATTATCACGATCTGTGACCTTCTTGAAGGTGATGCCTGTATTTGACATGGGGAGGATAAGATTCTCTGCACCAGGAACTTCAACGCATGATTGGTGGAATGGTGCAGAGAGGAGGGATTCGGATTCATTGGGGACTGGGGCCCCACCTGGAAGGATAAAGGCCTGTACAGGGGTGACAGTCTGCGTCCATCCAGGAGGGGCACCGTGGTCTGCAGTGAACAGTTTAAATGCTGCATGGACAAGCATTTAAAGTAGCGGGGGGGGAGTGAGGCAGGGAGATATAATCTGCCCCCCCCCATGGGCTTACAGGGTCAGTAGTGGGAATCCAAAAGGAATCAAGAACCCGGGGGGGGGTAGATGAAAAGAAGCAAAGTGGAGGAAACTGGTGAGGGCAAATGGAGGAAAAAGGAGGGAGGGTGCCAGTACAATCTGGAGAGTCGTGTGCAAATGCTCAAAGTCTGGGCAGTAAGGTTAGAGGCCACCATGGCAGAAGCGGACCTGGACATAGTCGCAATTACCGAGTTCTGGTGCAGTGAAAACCAGGACTGGACTGTAGCTATGCCAAGTTATACTCTGTTCAGAAGGGACACAGTAGGTAAAAAAAAAAAAAAGGGGGAGCAGAGGTACTATGGGTCACCCTGGAGACGTGGAAAGGGACTGCTATTCGCACAGGAGTGATCTACTGACCTACAGACCTCCAGCACGGGGGATAGAGGTGGATAAGGATATGCTGGAAACAATCCAAAGGATGGCAAGCAAGGGGGAGTTATTGCTGGTGGGGGATGTCAGTCTACTGGACGTGGACTGGAGCCTCCCAGCTGCAGCAACAGTTAAAAGTAGGCACATCCTGGACTTCTGCAGGGGGCGTTCCTCAGGCAACTTGTTAGGGAACCTACTCGTTGTGGGGGGGGGGAGAGCAGTAGTGGTCCTGGTAGTGGCAAACGGGAACAACAGCATTGCTGACATCACGATGGGTAGCCACCTGGGGACCAGTGATCATCGTATGGTGTGGTTCAGTATAAGAACTGGGCCAGTATGGAACACACTGAAACGAGGGTCCTGGACTTCAAGAGGGCCAATTTTTAAGAAAGTGAGAGATGCCTCAGGGACACCCTAACAGGGATAGGGAAACTGGATGGAGTCGAGAAAAGTGGGCAAAAATAAAGGAGGACATTGAGAAGGCAACAAACCTCTGAGTCAGGCAGGTTAACAAGGGCAAGAGAAAAAAGAGAGACCGCTGTGGTTCTCTAAAGAAGTAGCAGAGAAAGTAAGGGCCAAAAAGCTAGCAATTAGAAGGTACAAGATGACACAGGAGGAGAAGGAAAGAGAGAGGTATCAGGAAAAGCAAAAGAAGGCAGGAAAAGCAGTTAGCGCAAAGGCACAAACAGAGGAGCATATTTTCAAGTCAGTGAAAAGGGGGATAAAACATTCTTTAGGTATGTAAGTGAAAAGAAGAAGACCAAAGGAGGGATAGTAAGGCTAAAAGGGGAAGGAGGGGTTTGTGGGGAAGAGGACCAAAAAAAGCAGACATATTGAACAAATACTTTTATTCAGTATTTACGGAGGAAGAGGTAGATGATGGACCACAGATAAGGGACAAGGGCATTAAAGGAAGGGAGGCAGACACTAGTCCTTTTACAGAGGTGAGAGTCCTCAAGGACCTAGCTCAACAAAAAGTGGACAAGGCAATGGAGCCTGACGAGGTTCACCCAGGGAGAGCTCAAGGAGGTGCTGGCTGCACTTCTGACATCCCTGTTCAACCTATCACTAGATACTGGGGAAGTTCTGGGGGACTGGAGGAGGGCAGATGTGGTCCCACGTCACAAAAGTGGTAATAGGGAGGAGGCAGTAAATTACAGACCTGTCAGCCTGACTTGGGTGTCGGGTAAAGTAATAAAATCACTACTAGATACATAGACACTGTCGGCAGATAAGGGCCTATGGCCCATCCAGTCTGCCCATTTGAGCTTGTTACGTTTCCTCTGTGTTTTTCTAGAAGTCTGTTGCCCCTTACCCCTGAGCTCCAGAATTCTCTTGTGTCTATCCCATGCATTCTTAAATCCTGCGATTGTTTCAGCCCCCACCACTTCCTCTGGCAAGGTGTTCCACTTGTCCACCACCCTTTCTGTGAAGAAATTATTCCTCACGTTTCTTTTGAATTGCCCTCCCTCCAACTTCATCCCATGCCCTCTAGTTCTGGTACATCTTTTTCACTGGAAAATAGTGTATTCCTGCACCCTGTTCCTCCCTGTAAGGTATTTGTATATCTCTATCATATCTCCTCTCTCCCTCCTCTCCTCCAGGGAGTACATATTCAAACCCTCATCCTGTCCTCATTTACAATCCCTGTACCATGTTTGTTGTCCTTCTCTGAACCTTCTCTGCCCTGACAATGTCCTTACATAGGTAAGGTCTCCAGAACTGTACACTGTACTCCAGGTGGGGCCTCACTAGTGTCTCGTATAGTGGAATTATGACCTCCCTTTTCCTGCTGGTGATGCTCCTGCCTATACATCCCAGCATCCTATTTGCTTTACCTGCTGCCTTGTCACACTGTTTCCCTACCTTGAGGTCATCAGCAATAACCCCAAGGTCCCTTTCCTGCTTGGTGCATGCTATATCCTCACCTCCCAACTGATATGTTGTTCCAGGGTTTTTGTGCCCCATATGCATTATCTTGCACTTCTTTGCATTAAATTTCAGCTGCCAAACCCTTGACCATTGTTCAAGCTTCTGCAGGTCCCTCTCATTCTATCAACACCCTCTACGTGTCCACTCTGTTACAGAGCTTCGTGTCATCAGCAAACGGAAATTCTGCCTTCTAGGTCTTGCACAGTGTCACTGAAGACGCTGGAATAGGACCGGTCCCAGCACAGATCCCTGTGGTACCACACTGGTCACTCTTCCCTCTGTGGAGTGACGGCGATTTACCACCACCCTCTGTGTCCTGCCGCCCAGCCAGTTACCCACCTACTGCACTACTGTCCTGCCCACTCCCATATTCCCCAGTTTGTGTAATAGTCTTCTATGTGGCAGAGTGTCAAAGGCCTTGCTGAAGTCCAGATAGGCCACATCCACTGCTCTTCCCGATCCACCTCCCTAGTCACCCATTCAAAAAATTCAGTGAGGTTGGTCTGGCATGACCCCCCAAGTGAAACCATGCTGCCTTGGGTCCTGTAGTCCGTTGGCAACCAAATATTCCACCAATCTCTCCTTTAGTAGTTCTTCCATGATCTTCACCACTACTGAGGTCTGAAGGAAAGTATTGGGGAATACCTTGCAACCAGTGGATTACAGGATTCGAGGCAGCATGGTTTCACAGGAGGAGATCTTGCCAGACAAACCTGATCAAGTTCTTTGCTGGGTGACTAGGGAAGTGGATCAGAATGATGCGATGGATGTAGCCTACCTGGATTTCAGTAAGGCCTTCGACACCGTTCCACCTGGAAGACTGGTGAGAAAGCTGGGCAGCCTAGTAGTAGGTCCGAAAGTAGTAAAATGGGTAAGAAGTTGGCTAAACAGGAGTCAGAGGGTGGTGGTAAATGGTGTTCACTCTGAAGAAGGCAAGGTGACCAGTGGAGTGCCCAGGGGTCAGTACTAGCCCGGTCCTCTTCCTTGTCTATTTATTAGCGACATTGCAGGAGGGCTGGAAGGGAAAGTATGCCTCTTCATGGATGACACAAAAATCTGCAACAGAGCAGACACACCAGCGGAGGTGGAAAAAATGAGGGACGATCTGAAAAAGCTGGAAGACTGGTCAAGGGTTTGGCAACTGGGTTTCAGTGCAAAAAAAGTGCAAAATCATGCACTTGGAGCACAGAAACCTGGGGGCAACGTACCAATTGGGCCGGGAGGTATTGGCAATCACAAAATAGGAAAGGGACCGGGGGGAAATCATTTCTGATGACCTGAAGGTGGTAAAGCCAGTGTGATAAGGTAGTAGGAAAGCCAGCAGGATGCTCAGGTGCATGGGGGGGGGGGGCATCAGCAGCAGAAAGAGGGGAGGTAGTGTTACCCCTGTATAGATCGATGGTGAGGCCCCACCTCAAGTACTATGTCCAGTTCTGAAGGCCCCATCTCCGCAAGGACATAGATAAGGTGGAGATGGTACAGAAAAGGGAAACCAAAATAGTGCAGGGCCTGCATCAGTAGCCCTACGAGGAAAAACTCAAGGAATTAAATATGTACCCTCTAGAAGAACGGAGGGAAAGGGGGACATGATAGAAACATTCAAAATACCTCACAGGTATTAATAAGGTACATGAGGGTAGCATGTTACATAGAAAAAGATGCTCAAGGACAAGGGGTTATGCTATGAAGCTGGAGTGGGGGGGAACTCAGAGGAGATGTGAGGAAATACTTCTTCATGGAAAGGGTGGTGGATGCCTGGAACAGCCTCCCAGCAGAGGTGGTGGGTGCTGAAATGGTAAATTCAAGCATGCATGGGATAGACACTAGGGGACCTTAGGGATAAGGCCGGGTGGGGGGGGCAAAGATTGAGTGGGGTTTGCGGTGGCACAGTAGGTGGAGAAATAGGGCAGACTGGGTGAGCCAAGAGGTTCTTCTCTGCTGACAACTTCTGTGTTTATATGGTTTACTTTCCTTTTACTGTGGTGTAATGGATTGCATCTGACTACTTTTGCATACTTGTAGGCTGACATAGTCTGTTCCTACAAATCCCAGAATCCCTTGCAGCTCACATCAGAGCAGTAGGCAGTATTGGGAGATTGAATAGTCTGCAGTGCAGGTTAGAGTTTATGTAAGCTCTGATCTTTTGTTTACTGGTCCCGCTGTACTCCATGGGCTATGTACAGTCACAGAGGACTGTGTTTAACCCCTAGAGAAAAGCAGACCTGGAAAACATCTGATCGGAGGCTATGAAAGCTCTAAGGTCCTGTCCACACTATGCTTGTGTAACGTTACAGAGGGCCCAAACCATTACCGCAACGGTTTATTATATCAATGTTGATATAGATATGTTATATCATTGTTGAAACCACTTATGAGGTGGTTTCAACAACGTTATGAAAACTGTTCTGGCCCCTGTAACGCTATCGTCTATAGTGTGGATAGGTGAGCGGTAGCCTCCAGTGCATTCCCGCAGTGCAGCATTTAATCCGCGCTTGTGGGATAGGGTGCAGCCGTAACGATTACATGGCACCCACAATGTGGATGGGCTGTAAGGGTTCCAAACCGTTATCGAGACTGTTTGCCGGCAGTGTGGACACACTGTAACGGTTTGGAACTGTTACAGCGTGTAAGCGATGTAGTGTGGACGGGGCCGAACATGCACTGCAGGCTATTCAGTCTCCCACTGCTGCCTACTGTCTGATGTCAGCTGCAGGGGATTCTGGGATTTGTAAGTACAGAATATGTCAGACTGCAAGTAAGCAAAATAAGTCTGATGCAATCTACGGTACTATCGTAAAAAGAAAGTAAACCAAAATGTTTTTGCACGTGAAGTGAACACTGGTACCAGATCCACACTTGAGTGTGGGGGTCCTTGGTGATGACTGCTCCCCTTTAACCACAACACATGTTTTAAAAACTATTGCGGTTCGTAACAAAATATGACAGTTTCACCACAAAAGTAATATTAGTTGTGACAGTTTTTTGTTATTGACAATATTAATGACTAGCTTTGTCAATTTGGGGACTGTTTGCTGTTAAAGAGCAGATGACATGGTCCGGGCAGCCAACTCATTTCGGGAAGTTGCCTGCCCGATGAGCTAAATGAGCACATTTTAAACATTTTTAAGGAGGTTAAATATTTATCTTAGAGTGCCCGGCTCATAACTGCCACGTATGAGCCGAGCAGCTGCTCGAGCGCTCCATCTCTGCCCCAAAAACAACACTTTGACGTGCAGTCGGGAATGGGGCTGCAGGCGCTCTGTGTAGTCACTAATAGGATCGGTGGGGGGGGCTGTCTAATTGTACTAAGATTCTCTTTGCTGGCAGTTCTACATGCCACATACATGAAAAGTAGAGAAATGAACTGTTGGTGAAAGGTCCTCTGAGCCTTGGTGAATATGAGGCATGTTGTTCCGCAGATTTGAACAGTCGTGAAGTGTTGGCAGTACCCTTCCTTTGGTACTCTGTCTCTAAGCATTGCTGTATAAGTATTTCTCTGTTACTGGACAGACCATGCTGAAGTAAGGGCACCACCAACCTACACTGTATGATTGTTCACACCCCGAGGAACGCAGTACCAGACCTCTCAACTGTCCTTAATTTTCAAGCATGTCCCTAATTCTGCCTCGGAGATTACCTTGTCTCCTCCCAAATTTGGAATTTTTGTCACTGAAAGGTAGGAATTTGAAGCATAAAGTATTATCAGGCTTTAATGTTACAGTCTAGTTATCCTTCAGAAAATACTTTGCACACCAAGTCTCACAATATAATATATTATTGTTTTAGCTGATACCAGTTTATTTTATTGTATTTTAGTTTTTGTTTACCTGGCGGGTGTGCTAACCATAGAAATGACTATTTTCAGACATGACCCAGGAGGTTACAATACAAGCAAGACAGTACAGTCACAAAGCACAAGGTGGGATTACAATAGCAAGGGTACAGCTTTTGACAGTAATGGGTACAATTAATGGATTACAATAGCAAGATATAGCTTTTGGCAGTGAGACAATTGAATTACAACAGCAAGGATACAGTTTTACAGCAGAAGCATGGTTCAGCTAGTAGATAAGCTAAATAATTAAGCACCAAGCATACAAGAAAAATAGTTTGTAAGATCTGTCCAGGCTTTGTTTAGGCCTTCTCTCTGATTTGCAGGACAGACGGTTTGAAGGTATGACCAAACATTTACCAATGCTCAGGGGGTCTTTTTCCCCCTAACCTCGTATTCCCCTACTTTTTAGAGTTTCTGTTTAAACCCTAACTAATGCATTTTTAATGCACTTTGTCCACAGTGAATATTTTTTTTTCTCAGTCCTAATCCTTGTCAGGTCCACAGTTCTGTTACTAAGCCAAGGGAAGCAGTCATCTGTTTTGTGGTTTTTTTTTTTTTTTTTTTTTTTTTTTTAGAAAATAAATTTGAAACACTTAAAACTGCGTAAAGTCTGGTAGAATTGGAAACTTTTTACAAGCAAATGAGAATGTCTGGTATCTTGTACAGTGTAAAAAGTTGGATCATATTTTTCTGCCTGACTTCTCCGCGCTGCTCACGTTTTCCATTACTTCACATTGAAATGCCTTTTCTCACCCTGGCAGTTGGACAACACAATGTTTCTGAATAAAATGAAAGAGCAGCTAATGACGGACAAAGGGTGTGGCATCCCACCACCGCACTACCCCACGGTGCTGACTGTCCCCAGCTCCATGCCACTGACAACTGGCATCACCATGGAGAACAACAGCAAGCAAGACCAGCTGGCGCCACACAGCCAGGCATCGACACAGAACATCACGGTGGTTCCGGTTGCGTCCGGTGGCATAATGACAGCAGCAGGTAAGTGCCTCAGCAAGGCATGGTTGGAAGTGTGTTTCCTGAGAAACATGATCCCCCACCCAGACTAGAAGAGGCCTCTCCTGCATGGTGATTGTCCTGAGTAAAATCATAAAGTCACCCCCACACACACAGCTATAAAAGGCATCTCCTTTATGGGGAAATTTGGATTGAAATTGTATTACCATCCTGTGCAGAAAGGAGGGATTGTCTTAAAAAAAAATACCCAGCTCACCTATGGCTGGCTGAGTGGAACATTAGTGGCAGAGTTCAGGTGAAGACACAGGGCTCTCAGGCCAGCGACAAGCACCAGAGTGAGCTGAACCAAGAGCAGTGGTAAATGCATGACTCTAGCCCAGAGATTTGTACTGAGCACTTCACCCAGCCATCTTCGTGATGCCCCCACTGTTGCTGCTGTGACCCATTCTGCCGTCTCAGTGTTACACCCAGTGTTGTTCAAGTGACCCATTTTGCCTTCCCAGCGTTACACCTAGTGTTGCTGCCGTGACTCATTCTGCCTTCCCAGCGATACCCCCACTGTTGTTGCCGTGACCCATTCTGCCTTCCCAGCGTTACCTCCAGTGTTGCTGCCGTGATCCATTCTACCTTCCCAGTGATACCCCCAGTGTTGCTGCCCTGACCCATTCTGCCTTCCCAGTGACACCCCCAGGTGCTGCTGTCGTGACCCATTCTAAGGTTTCATATTTTTATTGAATCCATAGCTTTACAATCGCCGCATAACAGAAAATATCAACGTACATATTCATGGATAAAGAATATTGTCTAAGTATGTGTTATTTATAGTTAGGAGTTCAATGGTCATTAGTTCTACCCCTCCCACCTCCCCTCTCCCTCATTCTATTGGCTGTACAATCCGGATAGAAGTACTATATTCTGTATTACATGCCATAAAGCTAGAGGAATATTCAGTTATAGATCTAATCTTAATAAAGGTGACATATTCTCTTCTATTACTTTCCAGTTGGTAGCATGTATGTCATCTTGCTCTTGATCAAGTGCATGTATGAGCTTCTCAAATAATAAGGTTTCTTCTAATAATACCCACCACCTTATATTATCAAAATATTTTGGATCGGGTTCCTTTCAGTTTTCCAACATCATTCTCTTTAAAGCCATTGAAGCTAAAGCTAGTATTTTATCTTCCTTGGGCTCAAGGGATAGATTGTCAATGAAATTAAATAATTAAATTTCTTTAGAACAAGGAATGTTAATCCCAAACCAGTGAGATGTAATCTGATTTATTTTGGTCCACCAGGATGGAATAATCGGGCAGTCCCATAGACAGTTGATTTACATATATCGTGTTAGTATTTAACACACTTGTTGTTGATGGCATATAAACTCTCGGTGGCGGTTTAAGGGTTTATGCTAGCCATCCAACAACGAGGATGGTGTTAAATTAGTAAAACACACTGCACCCCACATTTTATTTTATATAATTGAAAGGGTTCCGTCTTTTCCATTGAGAGGTATGAAATTGAGTGAAACACAGTTTTGCCTTGTCTCGTGGATTTTTTTCATTTGATAAAATATGGAGTTTGTAAGAGTGTTACAGCGGGAATTTAACTAACTTTAACAGCAAAGAGAAAAAAAGTCCGATTCAATCTCCTGGTTGCTTTTTTTTTTTTTTTTTTTTTAGGTTGCTGTGGGCATTGCTAGGTGTTGCTTAGCAGTGGAGTCTAGTAACCTGCAGAGGGAGGGAAAACGGTGATTAAAAAAAAAGTTGCTAGAAAGCTTCATTTTAATTTTTTTTGAGGTAGTAGAAAAAAGAGAAAATATCTTGTCCTTTCACAGCGGCTCAGGAGGTGAGTGTTTGGGTGACTGAGTTCACGAGGGACACCGTTTGTGACAGTTTCGAGCTGCATTGCGTCTCAAGCATTTTCCAATTGAAAAAGGCGGGTGAATGCCGTGACACCTACTCAGGTGTTATGGTATTTAATACACACTTTTTTCAATAGGAAAAAACGGAACCCATTAATTATATTAGCTTCTCAGCCACAGTTATGCCAACTTAGGCTTGAATATTCATTTTAGTTTTTATTAATTTGTACCAGGGTATAATAGGCTCTATCCGTAATCTTTCACTGTATAGATTTTTTTTTGCCGAAACATATATCTTATTACTCTTTGTTGTAGCTTTTTGCCAGAGTAAGTGACCAAAGTATAAACCAGCTTCAGTATTCCATTTATTATTCGTTTTATTTGGAGATGTTTTATTACTACGTTTGTCCTGAAAGTCAGCCAGTTTCTTAACAGATCTTTTCCTGATAACTTTGTCCTGAAATTTATTCGATTTAATAATATCTTGTCCTGATAGATAAAGAAAAAAAAATATTTTGCATTTTAGTACATTTTTGTTTTAATTTGAAATAATAAATAATATTTTGTTTTTGTGTATTTAATAGTTGCAGGAACTCGGAGTAAGTTGGGAACTGGTTATTGATTAAGAAGTCTCTCCATAGATTAATATTCTTTGCACGTAGAGGCATAAAGTCTATATTTGGTTCCTGACCCCAAACTACTCTAGTTTGAGACATATTTAAATAAAGCCATGGTAGTTCCAATAACTTTGGATTCCTAGATAGATTTTTTAAAGGGAGGAACCACTGTGGAAGAAAGTCGGTACCCCCTTGATAAACCCAAGACTGTGCCAAAGGTCCGCAAATGTATAACCTCTTTGTACAACAAAAGTGTCAAGATAAAGTTTCCCTTCCTTCGGCTCTAAAAAAAAAAAAAAAAAAAAGTCCATCGAAAGGTTAGTGCAAGTAAGTTCACTGCCTTATAAGTTTGCAGGTCTGGACATCCAAGGCCACCTATCCTACTTGGTGTTATTAAAGATGTCCAAGCTATTCTTGGCTTACCCCCCACCTCCAGATAAATTTTCTGAAAATTCTCTTCAGAGCTTCATACCATCTGTCACCCAGGTCCCCTAAAAGCTTTTGCATAACGAAAATTAGGTGCGCATAGCCATCATTTTTATATTGTCTATTCGCCCCCAGATAGAGATTTTTCCTTGATTCTAAAAGACTAGATAATTTTATCTTTTACTCTATTAAAGTTTATTTTAATATTGGTATTTTGGTAAGCAGTTGGATGTATTCTGAGAATTTAATATGATCCTAAATCTTAAATTCTGTTTTAAAGTTATCTAAATTATCCGAACCTTGTTTTGAGATTTGCATAATTACTGAGTTTGGTATGTTAATCGTATAGCTAGATATGTTGGAATAAATTTGGGTGTCTTACTGCCGTGACCCATTCTGCCTTCCTAATGATACCCCCAGTGTTGCTGCAGTGACCCATTCTGCCTTCCCAGCGATGCCCCCAGTGTCGTTGAGACCCATTCTGCCTTCCCACTGATACTCCCAGTGTTGTGTGACCCATTCTGCCTTGCCAGTGATACCACCAGTGTTGTGACCCATTCTGCCTTGCCAGGAATACCACCAATGTTGCTGAGTGACCCATTCTGCCTTCCCAGCGATGCCCCAGTGTTGTTCCAGTGACTCATTCTGCCTTCCCAACGATGCCCCCAATGTTGTTGTGACCCGTGTTGCCTTCCCTTTGATACCCCCAGAGCTGTTCTAGTGACCCATTCTGTCTTCCAAGCGATACTGCCAGCCTTACTGCAGTGACCCATTCTGCCTTCACAGCGATGCCCCTGTTGTTGCTGCCGTGACCCATTCTGCCTTTCCGGGAATACCCCCAGTGTTGCTTCAGTTACCCATTCTGCTTTCCCAGCGATACCCCCAGTGTTGCTGCCATGACACATTCTACCTTCCCAGCAACACCCCCAGTGTTGTTGCTGTGACCTGTTCTGCCTTCCCAGTGATACCCCCAGTGTTACTGTAGTGACCCATTCTGCCTTCCCAGCAGTAACCCTCAGTGTTGTTCCAGTGACCCATTTGCCTTCCCAGCGATACCTACGGTGTTGTTCCAGTAACCCATTCTGCCATCCCATCGATACTTCCAGTGTTGCTGCAGTGACCCATTCTGTCTTCCCAGCGATTTCCCCCCAGCGTTGCTGCAGTATGACCCATTCTGCCTTCCCGACACATTAGAAAGCCTTTCATTCTCATAGAGGGTGGTACCATGTAGAATAGCCCACAAAGTGAGATGGTTGGATGCTAGCACTCATAAGGGTTTTGAAGCAGGGCTAAACAGATTCATGAGGGAGAATGGCACTGAGGGTTACACAGCATGAGCTGGGCCTTTCAAGTCCGAGCTAAGGAAGTCTATCCACCCTCCTGTACATTGCTATTACCACTCTTAACCCACAAGCCAGCATGCCTCTGTTCCCCAAAGCCATGCTCCTAAAGACCATCTCCCCTCCTGTAGGCTGCCACAGCCACTATTAGCCTAGCAGGTACCAGAAACCTAGGCTTGCCATGGTTCTTCTTTCACTCTAAAATTTGACGCAAAACTCCCTTCTCGCTATCTGCCTATGTCTGCCTGCTCACCTTTCTCCTCTCACACTCTTCCTGACAAACCTTCACCCGCCGACCTCCTTACACCACCCACCTTTGAGCCTAGGTCATCCCCCTCTTCTGATTCCTCTTCGCCTACCTAATTTACCTAATCCTGATTGGTTCCCTCTACCCTTTCTGACTACTATGCCTAGGCTGACTCCTCTGGCTACAGCCTTGTAACCTTTAGGTATCAGTTCTGATGAACAGCTCCATCTCCTGTTTCCTCCCAATACAAGATCCTGCCTAGCTTCCACCTCTGATTTTTTTTCTCAAACTAGCACCTAACTCTGATTTAAGCACTTAATTGTGTGGCATGACGTGTGAACCCAACCCCATTGACTGTGTACCCTTGTTTTGGTTATGTGTTGTTATTTGCCTATGTGTTATCCTACATTGTTATGCTATTGCCAATGTTTACGGATTTCTCCTGTTCACATTTTTCTTACTATTAGATGATGTTGACAATGCCTATTAAGCTGCTACTGACTCCAAACTTATGTACCCTCCCCTACCCTTGTGACGATGATCCTTTGTAAATGAGCTTTTAGATCAAAGGTCGTAATTCTGATTACTAAATAAAATAAAATAATACAGGACTAGACAGATTCCTGAGGGAGAATGGCATTGAGGGTTACACAGCATGAGTAGGAGTAACACAGGACTAGGAAGATTCCTGAGAGAGAGAATGGCATTGAGGGTTACACAGTATGAGTAGGGTAACACAGGACTAGAGAGATTACTGAGGAGAATGGCATTGAGGGTTACACAGCATGAGTAGGAGTAACACAGGACTAGGAATATTCCTGTGAGAGAATGGCATTGAGGGTTACACAGTATGAGCTGGGTAACACAGGACTAGACAGATTCTTGAGAGATAATGGCATTGAGGGTTACACAGTATGAGTAGGGGTAACACAGGACTAGACAGATTCTTGAGAGATAATGGCATTGAGGGTTACACAGTATGAGTAGGGTATCACAGGACTAGACAGATTCCTGAGAGAGAGAATGGCATTGAGGGTTTCACAGTATGAGTAGGGTAACACAGGACTAGACAGTTTCCTGTGAGAGAATGGCATTGAGGGTTACACAGCATGAGTAGGGGTAACACAGGACTAGACAGATTCCTGAAGGAGAATGGCATTGAAGGTTACACAGCATGAGTAGGGGGTAACACAGGACTAGAGAGATTCCCGAGGGAGAATGACATTGAGGGTTACACAGCATGAGTAGTGGTAACACAGGACTAGACAGATTCCTGTGAGAGAATGGCATTGAGGGTTACACAGCATGAGTAGGGGTAACACAGGACTAGACGGTTTCCTGTGAGAGAATGGCATTGAGGGTTACACAGCATGAGTAGGAGTAACACCGGACTAGAGAGATTCCCGAGGGAGAATGGCATTGAGGGTTACACAGCATGACTAGCGGGATCACAGGGAGGGATGGAAACTGTACTGGCAAAGCACCCTTTCCCAGCGGCTCGAAGTACTGCAGAGTTTCATAAAACATCATCACACAAAAATGTCAACAACATATAGAACAACTCAAAATACAGCAACTCATTGCAGAATATAAGCAATATTTAAAATCCATCTTTGTTGCCTAAAACATGACAGTCAGTATAACAAAGACCTTAAACTGTTAGATGTCATATAGGCCATAGACTTGATTAAATAAAAATGTTTTGAGCCCTTTTTTAAAAGGTTTCCACACAGGGTGCCTCCCTTAAATGAACTGAAAGTGAGTTCCGCAGAGCCTGTGCGGCAACTGAGAAAGCATGATCCCCAGATTGTCACAACCTAGCCCTGGGGACAACCAGGAGGTAAACCTCAGGAACAGGGAGCACAAGTCGGGTGGTGAGGTGCGATGAGGTCTTGCAGATAGTCTGATCCCTGGCCGTGCAGGGCTTTATAGGTCAGTAATCCGACCTTGAAAGGCAGTTCTTCACCTTATCTGCAGCCAGTGCAGTCCGCGGAGGAGAGGCATGACCTGGTCAAATCTCAAAGCACCAGTTAGCAACCTGGCCGCAGCATTCTGCACCAGCTGCAGACGATGGAGATTGCCTCCAGATAGCCCAAGGTACAGCGGATTGCAGTAATCTAACCTAGACTTGATGAAGGTTTACACTAGAGTGCCAAGGTCGTCCAGCTGGTATCAGGGCTCGTATCTGGGCAGTGTTCCTGAGATGAAAAAAAACACTTTGGACGATAGCCAATACCTGAGCATCAAGTGTTACACAGTCATAGATACATAGACACTGTCGGCAGATAAGGGCCTATGGCCCACCTAGTCTGCCCATTTGAGTTTGTAACTTCAGTTTATGTTTTCCTAGAACTCTGTTGCCCCTTACCCGTGACCTCCAGAATTCCTTTATGTCTATCCCATGCATTCTTAAATCCCGTGATTGTTTCAGCCCCCACCACTTCCTGAGGCAGGGTGTTCCACTTGTCCACCACCCGTTCTGTGAAGAAATTCTTTCTAACATTTCCTCTGAATCGTCCTCCCTCCAACTTCATCCCATGCCCTCTAGTCCTGGAACATCTTTTTCGCTTAAAAATAGTGTATTCTTGCACCCTGTTCCTCCCTGTAAGATACTTATATGTCTCTATCATGTCCCCTCTCTCCCTCCTCTCCTCCAGGGAGTACATATTCGATTCCTTCAACCTGTCCTCGTAGGACTTGTGATGCATTCCATGTACCATCTTTGTTGCCCTCCTCTGAACCTTCTGTTCCCTGTTTCTGTCCTTATGTAGGTAAGGTATCCAGAACTGTACACTGTACTCCTGGTGTCTTGTATAGTGGAATCATGACCTCCCTTTTTCTGCTGGTGATGCCCCTGCCTATGCATCCCAGCATCCTATTTGCTTTACCTGCTGCCTTGTCACACTGTTTCCCTACCTTGAGGTCATCAGAGATGATAACCCCAAGATCCCTTTGCTGCTTGGTGCATGCTATATCCTCACCCTCCAACTGATATATTGTGCCAGGGTTTTTGTGTCCCATATGCATTATCTTGCACTTCTTTGCATTGAATTTCAACTGCCAAACCCCTGACCATTCTTCAAGTTTCTGCAGGTCCCTTCTCATTCTGTCTACACCCTCTAGTGTGTCTACTCTGTTACAGAGCTTTGTGTCATCAGCGAACAGTGAAATTCTGCCTTCTAGGTCCTGCGCAATGTCACTGATGAAGATGTTGAATAGGACTGGTCCCAGCACTGATCCCTGTGGTACCCCACTGGTCACTCTTCCCTCTGTGGAGTGACAGCCATTTACCACCACTCTCTGTGTCCTGCCGCCCAGTCAGTTACCTACCCACCACACTACTGTCCTGCCCATACCCATATTCAGGGCCCCGATTTTTCTGCGGCACATCGGAGCAAAGTTCTGCGGCAGGGTTCTCATTTGCCGCAGAACTTCTGAGGCACTTAACACCTATTTCTGAGGCAATTCTGCGGCACATTTTTACCCTTAATTTTTTTCCTTTTTTTTTTTTTCCCATATCTGACACAATGCACGCTCATAACACAGTCATTTTATGGGCGTTTGTCACCAAATTTTCAACATAGCCAGTTTAAGACCTCTGCTCATGAACAGTATCACTGTGATTTTATTAATCTGTCCGGAACATTGATTACACACACCGACTGCGCCATTGTGCGCTACATGTGCGAAAACACATTTCGGGTAAGATGTGAAAAATGACAGTTGTACTGTTCATAAGGAGGTGTGGTAAAATGGCAATCCTGGAAAATCTGGAGTGAAAATATTAAAATGCTCGAGTTACACGATGCGTAGGAACTGCTAATGCCTTCTAGAAATCAGTCGTTTGGGAATATTTTCACCAAATTTTCAACGTAGGGTTTTTAGGAGCCTACCTCATGAACTGTGACACTGTGATTTCATTAATCATTCCGGAAAGGTGGTTCCGCGCAGTCACTGCGAAACCACCTTTCGGGACCGATTAACGAAATAACAGTGTCACAGTTCATGAGGTGGGGCCCCAAAACCCATGTTGAAAATTTGGTGAAAAAATTCCCAGAAATGGCTGAGATATGCACTAAAGTTGAAAAAAATCCATTTAGTCCATTATACAGCTTACCGGCATTTCTTCAGTTCGCGGTCGGCTTTGAAGAGTGCAGACGTGTTCCCGGTCCACAGAAGATCATTGCGCTGGGTTCCAGAGGTAAGTATGGGGTGAGGTGGGGGTGTGGGGAGGTGAGTACGCAGAGGGTGGGTGCGGGTTGGGGAGGGGCAAAAGAAACGGCGATGGAAGGTTTTGTTTTATTTGGATTCCCACACAAGGAGGGCTTTTGCCCACGCTGGGGTGGGCTCAGCATGGCACCAAGCAACAGGGCGGCGATGTGAAGCCGACGGGGATTGGGCACCCTGTCGGCAGTGAGCTTAAGCACGCTTGGGTGGGGTTCCCAGCGTGGCACACTAACATGTGAGAGGGGGCACATCAAATATTGTAAGCAAATACAACAAATTTAGTGTGTGCTTAGGAGTATTATCACTACACCTTGGCTTCTACTATTGGTTTGAATTCCTGGTTATTACCACACATAGGCTGCAAACACTTGCCCAGGGGTAACCTACAAACTCAACATTTGTTCCGCGGGCAGCCGCGAATTCCGCGGGTGACGGCAAATTCCGCGGATATTTCCGCGGTTTGCTGCACCCGCGGAATCGCGGAAAACTCGGGGCCCTGCCCATATTCCCTAGTATGTGTAATAGTCTTCTGTGTGGCACAGTGTCAAAGGCCTTGCTGAAGTGCAGATAGGCCATGTCCACTGCCCTTCCCTGATCCACCTCCCTAGTCACCCAGTCAAAAAATTCAACGAGGTTGGTCTGGCATGACCTCCCCTTGGTGAAACCATGCTGCCTTGGATCCTGCAGTCCATCGACAACCAGATGTTCCACCAATCTCTCTTTCAGTAGTGCTTCCATGATCTTCCCCACTACTGAGGTGAGGCTGACTGGTCTCTAGTTCCCCACTTCCTCAAGCATCAAGGAACGTACCCAGGTCCCTAACTCGAGTAGAGGGGTTCAAGGGAACACTTCCCAGTATCATACCAGGGTCATTCCCCAACCCTCCCCCATCCCGCCGACGGCCAGGATCCACTACCAGTACCTCCGTCTTGTTCGGGGTGAGTTGTAGCCAGTTTTGAGCCATCCAGTTCTGGATCTCGTCCAGGCAGGTGTTAAACAGGAAGGCCACCATCTGGTTTCAAGGTGCATAGGACAGGTACAGCTGGGTAACATCAGCATAGCAAGGAAAACCCAGACCATACCACTTGATAACATCCCCTAATGGCAGCATATACACTGTGAACAACAGAGGTGATAGGACCGACCCCTGCGTAACTCCACAGTATGGGGTATCAGGCTAGACAAGGATAACCCCATCGTCACCCTCTGCACTGTACCTGTGAGGTGGGACCTAAACCAGCTGATGATATTGCCGGTTAGTCCACACCAGTTCTGCAGTTGGTCCAGTAACACCTCATGGTCATGGTGTCAGATGCTGCTGAGAAATCTAGGAGGACAAGGATGTTATGCGCTCCTTTATCTCTCTCTGTCAAGAGATTGTTTAGCACCTTCACCAGGGCAGTCTCCGTGCTGTGCCCAGGTCTAAATCCTGACTGAAAACACTCAGAAGTGGCAGAGGAGGTGAGACGAGTCTCGATCTGGACGGCCACCACCTTTTCTAAAACCTTCTCTAAAAATGGGAGGTTTGGGACTGGTCTGTATTTGGTGAGACACTTCAGGTCCAATGAGGGTTTCTTCAAAAGAGGTCTCACCGAGGCCTCTTTCAAGTCTGTAGGAAAGACCCCACTCCTCAAGGAACGCCAGACGATCTCAGCAACCACAGATCCAGTCAGGCCACCACAATCAACCAGAAGTTGGGTTAGACCTGGGTCTAGGTCGCAGTAGGTTGGTTGCAGCCTCAAGACTGTCTCAATTACCTCCTCCACTCCAACTGGATCAAACTCGCCCCACACAAGAGGGATGCCCCAGCACGTCATTGGTTTGATCATGCTAGCCCTTTGAGCAGCGCTGGAAGAGATCTCAGTCCTGATAAATACACTTTGTCGGCAAAGAACAGAGCAAACTCATCGCACCTCATGCTTGAACTTGCTCCTCCAGTACGGAGACAGGCCGGATGTAACAGCCCATCCTCCATATAGAAGCGTTGACTTAGTCTGTTCCTTGTCACAGCAATCTCCCTTGACAAAAAAATCTACCTTCTTTCAAGAGATTGCCTTTTGATAGTCACAGTAATGTGACCTCAAAGCCAGTATTTCCTCCATCAGCCCCAACCTCCTCCACCGGCACTCCAACCTCTGGCCCTTTATCTGTAACTCCCAGAGTTCCCCACCAAACCAAGGTGGCCTCCGGAAAGTAGATAAAGGCCGGACATGGACAGGTGCGATAGTTGAAGGCTGCAGTGACAGCCCTATTATAGCTGCCACTGCCTCATCTGCACCCATCTCGTATGCAGTCTTCACACTCGAGAGGTCCAGCACCGCCTGTAGTCCTGTTGGAGAAAATCCCTGCAAAGGGCAGTACCGGACCATCTCCACAGAGGACGGACCCTCGGAGGCCCCAAACGTGAACTTCATGGTGCCATGATCTGACCAAACAACTGGGTCAGTAAGATCATCGACCCCAAGACCCAGTGTGAATACCAGGTCCAATGTGTGGCTGTGCGAGTGGGTCACTGAGGTGACAGCCTGAGACAGGCCCAGAGCTTCCATGCTCTGTAGGAGGTCTCTACCATACAGATTCCTGAGGAAGAGTGGCACTGAGGGTTACACAACATGATTAAGGGTAACACAGGACTGGACAGATTCCTAAGGGAGAACGGCATTGAGGGTTACACAGCATGAGTAGGGGTATCACAGGATTAGACAGATTCGTGAGGGAGAATGACATTAAGGGTTACACAGCATGAGTAGGGGTAACACAGGACTAAACAGATTCCTGTGGGAGAAAGGCATTGAGGGTTACACAGCATGAGTAGGGGTAACACAGGACTAGACAGATTCCTGAGAGAGAATGGCATTGAGGGTTACACAGCATGAGTAGGGGTAACACAGGACTAGACAGATACCTGAGGGAGGATGGCATGGGTTACACAGCATGATATGGGGTAACATTCGGACTGCTAATTTTGGAGGTGTGTCTGTGCTCTTTCTATGCATAGTCACTGCCATACAGCGGGGGGGGGGGAGATGAGACGTACCCTAAGACCCATCTATAACCACAGTACTGTGTTTGTTGCATTTGTCTTTGTCCTTTTCTGCCTTGTGGGTCCTTCAGCTTTTATTATATCCTACTCTGTCTCTGCCAGGCCTCGTTATCACCTCTCCATCTGGCTCCCTGGTCACTACTTCATCGTCTGTGCAGACCTTTCCGGTCTCTGCCCCTCCTGCCATGATTGTATCTGCACTGCAGGGTTCACATGGACTGCAGGTCGTACCGGATGTCAAGAAGCAGGAGGATGAAGTCGCAGTTGCTACCATTATGAAGCCAAGGGGCAGGAAGAAGAAGAGGATGCCACTGCCAGAATCTGGGCTTCCAGCAGAACTTCATGACCCTTACGAGCTCTCCAATGATGATGAGGATGGGCAGAAGGATGGGAAATCGTACAGGTGAGATGAGGACTGGAGAGGAAAAGTCTGTCAGTTTTATTTAAATAATTTTTCTCCCATTTATTGTAGGTTCATTGTGCTCATCAAAGGTACTATATTGACAGCAGAGATCGGACATGTATTTATCCATATTTCTGATACAAGCAGTTGCATTGACTCCACAAACACCACACATTGCACCACTGTTTTGTTTTTACTTTTTCTCATTTAATGTTTCTTTGGATCCATGGTCCTCAGTCCTTAAGTCGCAGGGCCACCTGAGTCACCCCCCTTCTTTGGTTCCTGTAGGAGGCAACCAGCTGCCCTCGGATCTGGGTACCCAAACCCTGAAGTTGAGGGGTTTCCCCACTTGCCCCTTGCTTTGTCTTCCACATGAGGGCAAGCAACTGCCCTTTGGATTAACGGTCCCCAACTCTGATGTTGAGGGGCTGCCCGAGTAACCCCTTGTTTTGACTCCTGTAGTGGGGCATGCAGCGGCCCTTCAGAACCCCAGTTCCCCGTCAAGTTGTGGAGGGATCAACCGAGTTGCCCTTTTCCTTTGGCACCCAAAGGGGTTCAGGCAACTGCCCTTCAGATCCACGCTCGCCAGCCATCGATGTTAAGGTTCCACCCAACTTGCCCTTCTCCTTTGGCACCTGAAGGGGTGCAAGCAGCTGCCATTTGGATCCATGATCGTCGGCCATTTTTGTTGACAGTCTGCCCAAGTTGCCCTTTTCCTGCCCTGCCTCCAGCTTGTCCAGTCATTGTCTTGTCCACCGTCCCCCACCGACTGTGATCCTGTTAGAAAAAAAACACCCATTCACTGACATCCTCACCCCCCTCCCTTCCACCCCAGTAAATATGCTATTGATCCCACAGTGGGCAAGCTGTATAGCCCTCCCTCCCATGGGTCAGTCAGTCACCATCTTATGCCTCTGTCTCACGTGACTGATTGCCAACGTAAAAGACAACAACCTGCTTTACGAAAAGTAAGTCCAAAAAAATAACTACTACAGCTGTGCAGGGACTTCATTTTTTTTATTTAACGTATAGTTTTTCTTTTTTTTATAATTTAGTTAATTAAGAGTTTCACCAGGAAAGACATACTGAGCAAGTTGCTTGTTTCCAGATGCGTCCTGGGGGGAGGGAGAAACGGGAGTGTGCAGCAGTAAATACAGGGTAACAATAGACAAAAACTATTACGCGGTAGCATAAGATATAGTGAAGATAAACAGTGCAGGCATTCAAGCAGAGGATGCATCGATTACAGTGACACAGAAGCAGATTCAGTTGACAATAGTAGTAGTGCAGGGTTAGTGCTGAAAAGCAGGGGTGACAGTAGGCAGTAAACACATAGGAAGGGTACAGTTAGGATAACAGTGTGAACATACCACCAGAGGATACAATGATTACAATAATCCAGTACACTGACAACTAGCAGTAGTCAGGATTAAGTGCTTGAGATAGCAGGTCACAGCACCTCTCACACCACCACCACAGAACTGCAACAGTCTAAAGCCTGTAACGTAACTGCTATGGCAGAGGAATGAAAGCACAGCAGCCAGATGCCAAGTTACCTGAACAAGGCAGCATCTTCCAACATGGTCCCATCAAGAGTGCTGAGGGAGGGGAGTCTCAAGCCTCTGCCTTGTGCATTGGTGTAAGCGTAGCTAGCGTTGGACATTACTAAAGTCTTGCTGAAGTGTACACACCACCAAGGGAGTGGAAGTACCAGATGCAGATTGAATGATGTCATCTGCATACATTACTAGGAAGGATAGGACAAAAGGGAGCAAATTTGCTCATTTATATGTCCCCCGCACATGCAGGCATCATCAAACCATAATTCCCTCAGCATAATATTAGCCATCTAGAAGATGTTTAAACCGGATAAACCTGTCTGCTTCCACTACAGTTCTCGGGAGCCTATTCCAGGTCTTTATGCTTCTAACTGTAAAAAAGTTGTCTCTTTTTTTTTATTATTAGCCCTGTGTATCACCAGTTTACTTCCATGTGATCTGAGGTTACTTCTAGTATTATTAATCCCCAGGCCACACTGAATCATGACCAGGTCCACCTTGCAAATGAGCCTTGCTCAATGGTGCCCACCTGGATAAATAAAGATTTTGATTGATTGATTTGATTAAATCTGATGACTGCAAAATTTTATGTAAAAATAAAAGATCACCTCATTGTCTTCTTTGTTCAAGGCAAAACAGTTCCATTTTTTTAGTCTAAGATCGTAAGGTAAACCTTTTAAATGAGGGATTAATTTGGTGACCGAACATTGTACCCCTTCAATCATTTTAATATCCTTCATATGATAAGGAGACCAAAAGGGTGACCCAAAATCTAGTAAAGGCCTAACATATGCCTTATACAAGGGAATAATGCACTGTTCTGACTTACAGATAAAATATCTTTTTATAAGACCTCTTGCCTTAAAGGACACCTGGCAACAGTGTTCTGTGAATGTAAAGGAGTTATTTATTATGACCTCCAAGTCTCGTTCTGATGTAACCATATGTAAAATCTCATTTCCTAGAATATGTTTATGTTTTTGAGTTTTCAGTCCAAAGTGTAGGACTACACATTTCTCAGCATTAATGGATACAGATGTACAGACTGAAGGGAGATTATTGAGAAGAATGGAGAAGAGAATCAGACCAAGGATTGAGTCTTGTGGGTCCCCGGTGTGGATGGGATGGGGCAGAGTAAGTCAGTTCCCGATTCTGACTGACTGTGATCTGCCCATTAGGCGGGATCTGAACCAGCTGGTGGCAGTAGTCAGCAACCCTGCAGTTGAGAGTTTATCTAGAAGGAAGGGATGGGTATTGCTGTGCTATCTGCATGGAGATGTACAGTTCATACACTGGCCATCTGACGTGGTTGCACAGCATGTGGGTGTACCCCCCCCCAAGACACTGGGATGGCAGCAGAAGTGATATAGTTGCTGAACGATGATGATGGATGCCTCTTGTGGTATGTTTACAGAGTTGTATGTTGTTTCTGTTACCTTATGGTATCTGTTTCTGATTGGTTGTGTTGTACCGTCCCCTGCTTGTATGTGTGTTGTGTATGTGCGTGTGGGGAAGGATTCGGAGTTAGGGTTAAAAATCCTAACGTTGAATTTCCTCGCTTCTGTCGCTGTGTAAGCAACCCTAACTGATGCACTGACGTTTTTTTGCAATGAATTTCCTTACTTTTTGAAAAAGTGCAGTATAACTAGTAAATAGTATGTGTTAGTGGAGCCCCACGCTCCCAACAAGCTGCCGCCTCTACAATGAGCAGAGCCCAGGAGCGCCGGCCCCTCTGGGCCCCTGCGCCCCACTCTACACATAGCTACAGAGCCATACAGCAGCCCTGTAGAGCAAGGAACCCTTGTAACACTAATTTGACGATATCTTGGGAACCGTAGCAGATAGAAAACAAATTCAGGTGGTGGTGTAATCATGACAGAGAGACGGCCATGCAGCATGAATCAACCAAAACCGTATCTCTCATAGTTTATGAGATACGGGCACCAAAAAACGCTGTGGTTGCTAACATTGAAGGTGTAATACTGGACCACGGTCCTGAAAATGAGCAACTGGAATATTATTTTCCAAATATCTCAGTAACTGTACAAGGTAGGAAAAAAATGTAATATTTATGGTATTCGTGGCTTTTCAACCTATGGGAGACTAAGAATTTTTGCAACGAAAAATCTGTATCTCAAACCGTTTTCGAGATACGGGCGCTGAAAGGCATGACGCCGCCGCAGTGTTATCCTGTGGAAAAAGTCTTAACTTCGTGATGGCATACCTATGGAACCTCTTAATATTCCAACACCTAAACAGCATAATTTGCATCTCTAGGGCTTCCTCTTAATACCCTGCAAATTTCAGCTCAAAAGACTAAACCGTTAGTTTACAGTGCAGTGGGAAAGCTTTTTTTAAAGTTAAAAATTCCTAGTTTGTGAGTTAACAAAATTACCAACCATCAGATCAATCCCCGTTCACGAGCTGTCAAAATCTCCATCCACGAGAAATCCTCGACCATCAGATTTTGGCCTTCTGGTCCCTAAGTGACGGTCAAGGATTTTGCTATCTTGCAAAAGAGGATCAGGTGGCTGACTAGGATTTTGACAGGTTGCAGACTGCGATTTTGTCAACTCACGAAAGAGGATTCAAAAACCCAATCCCCTTTCGCGAGCTAGCAAAATCCTTGACCATCAGCTTAATCCTGGTCCGTGAGAAGGGCCGTCTGGTCACAAAGTGGCGGACAAGGATCTTGTAGCCTTGTGAAACAGGATTGGCTCGAGGACTAGGATTTTGTCAGCTCGTGAAACAGGATCGTTAGCAAGTTGCGGTCAATGAATTTTTTTTAATTTAAAAAGGCTATTTTTTGAACAAAACGAGCAAACCAAAGGCATGGGTTTGTAGGGGCACTGTGAATAAAACCCATGCCTTATTACAAAGAGCCTTGTGAGGAAGTTGGCGATTTTGTTTGGGGGAGACAAGATGATGGCTCGCAGACAAGGAATTTTTCTGGCACACCAGGATTTTTTTTTAATCCTCGTACTCGAGCTGACAAAATACTTGACTGTGAGCTCAGTCCTCTTTCACAAGCTATGCATATAAATCTTGGAGTGAAATGAGAATGCTCAGAACCAGAAATATTTACATTAAATAACTTTGGAACGGATTCGTTTTTTTTTTTTTAACCAAGCTAACGCTGGGTTGTTCTTTGACCCAAACTCTTTCTACATTCCAAATTTCACACCAAAAGACCACACGGTGTGGTCGCAGCACCATGGGCAAAAAAGTGTCAAAAGTGGCAAAAAAATGCATTTTTCTGCGCTTTGTTGTGCAGAAATTGTAAGTCCAGCCAAAATGCTGCTTGGTAAATCAAGAGATCTACCGTACCACACTGCACATTCCCCATTTCATGCAAATACATTGAACGGTTGCGAAGTTTAACACGCAAAAATTGAGGTTTAAAATTAACATGCCTACTCAACCCTAACTATGGGGTCATGACGCTCCTATAATACATGTAATGAATAACCCTCTAGCGTGTGCGCTCGCGCTCTGATATACGCACGCCTTGGTGTGCGTTGTTACTGCCAGGTGCATCAACCACCCAAGGCGTGCGTATATCAGAACGTGACCGCACATTCTAGAGTGGGTTATCTATCTTATAAAATGGCAAAATTGTTTTGGAAGGGGGTAAAAGTGCAGGTGTGCAGTCATGCTCCGATATACGCACTGTCACCTAATGGGTATTTGTCCAATGCCATTGATTTTTTTTTCTAGCCCATTTTATAAATATATACGCGCTTTATGTTCCTTTCACCTCTGTCTGCCCCCTTCAGACTGACCCTCCCAGCCCATCACCCCCCAGACTCACGGGACTTACCTTCCTGCCTGGTCCGGGTGCAGAGCCTGCAAAGGGTCGGGCCATCATCCTACAGCCGGAAGGATTTTTCCACCATTTTCTCCCATTCCCCTGCTGGGACGAACACACCCAACGTGGAGGCGTGCACACGTCTGTGGAAGTCCCCCAGCACCCTCCCTTCTGCTGGCATCCTCAGACCCGCACTACCCTCTGGCCTCCACCTGGGGGCAGTCGTTAGGCAGGAGCACCAGTCCTCCCTCCCCGGGAGAGGAGAGCTGTCCTCTGGATGCTCTATCCTCTACCTCCCCGGCGGCCAGCATTCGTTCCCAAACACGGGTTGCCAGCGTGGTGCGAGGTGTCGTGTCCAGTGCCTTAATCCTCAGCACCACTGGGCCGGCCGTGATGCTGATTTTTATTCTATATTATATTATTGCTGAAAAATGTTATACTGCTGTAGTTTTAAATGTTTGATGGTTTCTACGTCCGTAAGGCACCCAGAACCTCTGGGATTGGGCGCTCTATAAATTCAATTGCCTTGCCATTTATTCGAGGCTGCTGGAATACCTTACTGCCACCGATAGTCTCTCACCTTACCAGTCAGGATTCAGGAAGCAGTATTTTATGGTCGCCTCCTTGTTTCGCGTCACTGACCATATCCAGTCTACAGAAGACAAAGGTCAAGTCACTGCTGCCATCTTTGTGGACCTGACAAAGGCCTTTGACTCCATTTCCCACTTCATTCTTATCCAAAAGCGCCATTCCTCTGGTCTGGCGCCATCTGCCATAAATTGGTTCCGGTCCTGTCTTCAAAACAGACAATAGTCTGTTCAAGTCTGAAGCGCTGTCTCCCCTCTCTAGCCAAACTGGCGTCCCCAAAGGTTCAGTTCTTGGCCCTGTGCTATTTTTGTTATTCATAAATGACCTCCCATCCATCTGCTCCCCTTCCCATATCCATATGTACGCGGACGGTACCGTGATCTACCACTCTGGTCCTGCCTCCACTGAAGTGACTGCCCCTCTGCAGCGCGACTTTGCTAAGGTGCAGCACTGGTTTCGGCAAAACTAGCTCAAGCTAAATTCCAGAAAAACGATATCTATGCTCTTTGGTTCTAGGGGAAGACTATCCAAATCTCCAAACTACGCAACATTTACAACCCTTGAAGGTTCTCCCTTGGACACAGTCAACTCCTTTAAGTACCTAGGGGTCTAGTTGGACTGCAGCTTTGACTTCTGTCTACATTGATTCCATTTGCACCAAACTTTGTCCTTAACTTGGTGCCCTCTATCGCCGCAAGACAGCCTCCCTTTACTAACCTGCTATGATATGGTCACCATAACTATATTACCCGTATTCAACTATGCTGATATCGTCTATGGCTCTGCTCCTGTAGTCTCCCTTGGTAGACTTGACACTTTACTAAACTCTTTCTGTTGCTTCACCACCTCCTTCCCCCACCCCCCTCATTCACCACTCTCTTCTCTCCTCTACTCCTCCCTATCCCTAATGCCTCTACCTGCTTGGCATCGGATCCATAGCCTCTCCTTCATTGCCAAATTCTGCTTTGGAACTCTTTCTCTCCCCCCTCAACTCCTGCCTATCCCTGGCAAACTCGGCCTTCTCTCCCTTCCCCACTCACGCACTTGCTCAGGTAAAGCAGCTTTCTCCTACTGTCTCCCTCTCCTCTCCTCTGGAATCAGCTTTCCTGTAATATTCTAAAATATATTCCCCACTCCTCCTCCTCCTGCTGCCCTGAAATCTCAACTCCAAGTGCTACCTCCCACTAGCTACTCTTGTCATACCCATCCCCCGACCCCCTCTTGCACCCCCCAGCCAACTCCTCACCTCTGTTCCTCGCTACTCCATTCTCAACGCTTGCCGATATAGGCCACAGATCTGCCCTCCTGTTGCCTAGCTCTCTGTCCTATACCAAAGTAACCCTTGTCTGCTTGCAATTTTGCTTGAATTCAGAGTTTTTTCGATGCCAATTCTGCACCACGGTGCACTGATTGTCTAGTTTTTCTGTATTTAGTTCTTTGTTACTGTAAATTATTTCTTGTTTTGAAATCTGGAACTGTGATGCATACTATTGTATTAATTCCCTCTTTAATTTTTCATATTCTTGTACTATATTCTCCAGTTTATATTATGTACAAAATCTGCCTTTCTGTACCTTTTCCACATGTTTTACTGCCCTGAAATGTGTACTGTTATTTTGTGTGTCTCACCCGGGTCACACCTGGAAACGAGCCTCGGCTCAGTGTGCCTTTCCCAGTTGCCAATTTTTAAATAAGTAAATATCCGACACTGGGGATTGACCACCCCAGTGTCGGGCAGATGTTGGCACGGGAATGGGCACCCGGTGCTAGCACCTGTAAACTGGAATTGAGGGTCGACCTGAGGAGGGGAGAAAGAATGTTAGCTGGGGCGGGCACCCCGTCCGCTTAATAAATAGTAGAGCATATAGGTAGGTAAGTAGAGAGAAAGAGATAGACAGAAGAGGGGATCGGCAGCTTATTCCTCTGACTGCAGCCCGCAGTATGACTTTTGGCTGTGGCTGCAGAACTCAAAAGTCCTGCTGTTGAGAACGTGGGTGAATGGCTCCTCTTGCTAAGCTGGGCATCCTGGATTTTGGGGTGCCCAGAAAAGGTATTTCTGGCACTTTTTTTCTCGTAAAGCTAGTCCCTTTTAGCTAGGTTCGGGTGTTTGTTTTTTAAAAAGAGATTGTGTATATGTATTTTCAGCGTTTGTGAGTTTTAAAAATGGTGGCCGTCGTGATCAGTATTTTTTTTTCAGCATTAGAGGCAAATCATGAAAATAAGCTGTTGCAAACTGTCTTTTTACCGGTCAAACTTGAATGTTGACGCAAACATTTTTTATAACTCTAAGATGATGTAATATTATTTTCACCAAACCTTCGAAAGGCACACCCTTGGCACAGGCTCCTTCATACCTGAAAATTTCATGAAAGAATTCCACACTGTGTTTGCTATAGGTGAGGGCAAAAAATAACTGTTAATTTTTTTTTTTTTTTTTTACGTTCCCTATCTTGAAAACCATACAAGATGCCATCACAAAACTTTTCATGTCTTGAGACTCTGGTGGCCTGGCCACGCATGCCACATTTTGGGCTATTTCCTCAAACACCACCAGTGTTATTAAAGTGCAAAAAAAGGGGTTTAACACTGACTAGACAACTCAACCCTAACTATAGGAGCGCTACTGCACCCCTATGACTGCTTCTTTAGCCAACGGATATCCCCTATCAAACCCTCCTGCAGCACCAAGATGGGCAGTTTAGGTGTAAGCCAAAGTTTAGTAATCGCCTTTTTAGTTCCAACCACCATTATGAATAGTAATTTAAGTTGTCTGCCTTACATGGCTGTGTTCAGGGGGGGATTGAGAATAGGACCCATGAAGGGGTAACCAGATCTGTAGTGGAAAACATGTTCTCTAAGATTTGTGCTGTATGACTCCAGTAAGTTATGAGGAGGGGGCATTCCCAAAAAATATGAAACTGGTCCGCCTTGTTTCCCACGGTCTCCAACAAGCCCCCTTCCCCTTATATTTAGCTTGAACCACAGATGTCCTAAAATATCTAGTCCAACACTTTCAGGAAAATTCTCGAAGGTATTGAGCCATCATCTGTTTCTAAGAGGGGAGTGCGTACTTCATCCAAATTTGCAAGTTGCAGTTAGTCTGTGGTTCTGCATTCCATCTTTGAGATACTGAGGCCGTGGGGTCTCCTTCCAAAAAGGCCTGTGCCCTATAGAGTTGACCTGCGGGAACCTAGGCCTACTATTTGATGATGTCTAAGGTGCAAGAGACGGTCTGGTGGTTTCTCTCCTTCAAACAACATGAAGTCTTGCTGTATTCTGACAGTAGCAGTGAGTCCCAACCTTCGAACTGCCCCAGAGATGAGAGTTAACTTTCCATGCCAGGCATGGAACGCTGAGCTCGAGCTCGGTTGAGACTCTTGTCTGTTGCTGTTTAAACTCAAACCGTCAGATTCTTTACTCCGCCTCACTGAACAGACGCTCCGGAGATTTCTCCTTCTGCTCGGTTCAATTTGTCAGGTAAAGTACCGTTTTTCTCGGTTTTCGACCAAATTTAAACCGCAACCTGTCGGTTCAGTCTCTGTGGTATTCGTGAGTACTAGATAGGTTATATATTAATCTTATTCTGTGTGGAACTTGTAAACGGTTTATCGGTTCGGTCTGAACCAATCAAGTTGCTTAAAAATCTTGAATTGTACTTTTAGAGTGTGGTTACTGGTTCTTTATCGGTTCTAAAAAAAACCAGATTTTATTACGTTTTTTTCCACGATCCGCGACACGGTCAGGAATCGATAGGAGGGTCTTGTCTGGCGAATTGCCATTAAAGGGGTAAGTTTGGTTAGGACTGGCACAATGTCTGAGAAACCCAAAAGAAAAACCAGGCCCACTGGGTTTCAACACTGTAGTGTGTGTGGGGAAGTCTTTGCCAAGGCTAATCCCCACACCACTTGTGTTTATTGTCTGGGGTTTGACCACCTCAATGCAGACTGCCAGATTTGTAAAAAATTTCCTGCAGCTACCCTAGAAAAGAGAGTTGGTAGGCTCAGGGAAAGGCAGGCCAAAAAGTCCGCTGAACCGGATGGCCAGCCCGGTTCGGTTCAAACCGAACCAGAAGGAGTGCCCTCTGACCAGGGCGAGACTTCTTCGGGCCAAAGGACATCTGACTCTGAGGAGTCGGTTCCAGCAAAGAGGACTAGAAAATCAGCTGGTGTGGAGCCAAAACTTTCCTCTCCAACCACTGAAGAAATAGTAAAGCGATCAAAATTGTCCAGTCGCTTTCCCCGGTTCTGACCGAACCGGCACCATCAGGGAGGCGCTCGGTTCGGCCGGTTCCACCGGTTCAAGAGTATAATTTAGAGGAGTATTATGAACTGGAGGAGGGGGAAGAGGAGCATGAGGAGAGTGAATGTGGATTTGAAAGTCTGGATGTGCCCATTGACCTGGACATCTCCCCAGACAGACCTTCAGGAGTGTCTTCTCCTAGGCTTTCTGAGTCCCCTTCTCATTTTATGTTTTATAAAAAAGTGGCTGAAACCCTCCAGCTTCCTATGGAGGAAGCTGTGGATGACCAAGAGGAGCCTGACTTTGTGGAAATGATGGATATCCCAGAGTCTATGAGGCTGTCTATTCCCTTGCATAAATCTTTTGGGAAACAGACATTTAAAATTTTAAAAACTCCTAACACTATACCTCCTGTGGCTAAGAGAATGGACAAGAGGTATGCATCGTCAGGCTCTGATACGGAATTCCTTACACAACAATGCAGCCATGTTGAGGTAGTGCAGGCTGCAGCCTGTGACAAGGCAAATATTCCCTTGGCTTCACAACCCCCAGACAAGGACTCCAGGAGGATTGATGCCATGGCAAAGAAACAGTACATGGCAGCATCCTTGGGACTCAAACAGGCAAATTATATGGCTTATGTTGCTAGATATCAGAAATCCGATGGGACACTGTCATGGCTTTAGCAAAACAGGTCCCTGGCCAGCTTGCCAAGGAGCTGGAGCAGGTGGCTGCTGATGGTATTGAGGCATCCAAGGTGCAATTCCATGCTGCAGTGGACTCAGATGATGTGTCATCAAGAGTCGCTACATCTGTGGCACTGCAGAATGGCTTGGCTCAGATGTACTAGCTTGTCACAGGATACCCAGACTAAGGCCATGGATTTTCCTGTTGTTGGTAATTCTTTGTTTGGGGAGCAAACAGAGAATTACATGAAGAAAATGGACGAGTATAGGACCACCTACAGGAGTGCACAGGCCAAGGAAAGGCAGGCCACTCCTCAGAGGCAGCTTCCCAGGGGCAGGGGCAGGCCTTTTCACAGGCCTTTCTACCAAGCCCAGGCCTCCTCTTTGTATGCTCAGAGGGGGTTCTTTAGAGGGAGAGGCAGAAGGGGTACCAGCAGACCTGCTTCCACCCCTCAGCCAAAACCCTCTGCCAAGTAGGCACCCTGATGGGTTTGCCAGGGCCGATTCTCCACCACCTGTAGGGGGCAGGCTGGCTTACTTTGTCCAGGACTGGAAGTCTATAACATCAGACAAGTGGGTCCTGGAAGTAGTAAGCCAGGGACTGGTTCTCAGCTTCAAAAGATTTCCAAAGCTGAGAACCAGATCCTTTCCACCTGCAAACCCCTCAGAGGCACTTGCCCTAGAGGCAGAGGTCTCTTCCCTCCTAGCTCTCAGAGCTGTGGAAAGGGTTCCACCCCTACACCAGGGCAAAGGGTTGTACTCCAGGTACTTCCTTACCCCAAAAAAGACAGGAGAATGGCGGCCCATCCTGGATCTCAGATACTTAAACAAGCACCTGTTAAAACCAAAATTCAAAATGGTGACTCTGGGAATAATTCTACCCTCTCTAAGGCCAGGAGACTGGCTAGTATCCCTGGACCTCAAGGATGCCTACTTCCATATTCTCATCAGAAGCTCCCATCGAAAGTACCTCAGGTTCGAGCTGCCCTCAGGCCATTACCAGTTCAGTGCAATGCCCTGCGGACTAACCTCTGCTCCAAGGGTGTTCACAAAATGCCTGGCAGTAGTAGTTGCTTCTCTAAGAAGGCAAAGGATTGCCATCTTCCCTTACCTGGACGACTGGCTTATAGTAGGCCAGTCCCCAGACCAAGTCAAGTCACACTTACAGGTAACTCAGCAACTGCTCACCTCGTTAGGTTTCCTCCTGAACCTTTCAAAGTCGGTTCTAGCCTTCAGGAAATATAAGGGAACACAGCGGGATGAAGATAGGGAGGCATACCAAACTGCCCTAAGGGAAGCAGGTAAGGCAGTAAGGCAGGCAAAGTCCCAAACTGAGGAAACACTAGCACGAACAGTAAAAGAAGGTGACAAGACTTTCTATAGATACATTAGTGAAAGGAGAAAGTCCAGAGGGTATTGCTAAGCTTAATGGAGAAAAGGGAGCATGTGAGGAGGAGGACCCTGTAAAGGCATCTATCCTAAATAGATACTTTTGCTCAGTATTTACTGAAGAGAAGGTAGGGCAGGGCCCACAGCTCAGCATCATGGACACAGGGGGAGGGAGGTGAGCACTACTCCCTTCACAAAAGAAAGGGTCCTACAAGAGCTTGCTAAGCTCAGGGTGGATAAGGCAATGGGACCTGATGGCATACATCCCAGGGTACTTAAGGAGCTAAAGGAGGAACTAGCAGAGCCATTAGCAGAATTGTTTAGTGAGTCTCTGAGCACAGGAGAGGTCCCAGAAGACTGGAGAAGGGCTCATGTGATCCCGCCTCCACAAGAGTGGTAGCAGGAGGAGGCGGGGAACTACAGACCAGTCAGTCTTACCTCAGTAGTGGGCAAGATTATGGAGGCACTCCTTAAGGAAAGGATAGTGCAACACCTGGAATCCATAGGGGCACAGGATCCAAGACAGCATGGGTTTACAAAGGAAGGTCCTGTCAAACTAATCTCATAGATTTCTTTGACTGGGTAACCAGAGTGGTGGACCAAGGAGGCAGTTGATGTACGTCTACCTTGACTTCAGCAAAGCTTTTGACACTGTTCCACATAGAAGATTGATAAATAAGCTAGGTAGGCTCTGGGTGGGTCAGAAGTTGGTCAACTGGGTGGCAAACTGGTTGACTGGCAGAAAACAAAGTGGTGGTAAATGGTATACAGTCAGAAGAGATGCAAGTCACAAGTGGGGTACCCTCAGGGATCAGTCCTGGGGCCTGTCCTATTCAACATCTCATTAGTGACCTACGCAGATGGACTAGAGGGTAAGGCTTGTCTGTTTGCAGATGACACCAAGATCTGCAACAGAGTAGATGATCCAGATGGGGTGGGCGGAATGAGAAGAGATCTGGATAAACTAGCAAACTGGTCAGAAGAGTGGCAACTGGGATTTAATGCAAAAGAAGTGCAAAATCATGCACATAGGGAAGAGAAACCCTGAAGCCACTTATAGGCTGGGAGGGAGTTGCTAGCAGTCACAAAGGAAGAAAGAGACTTGGGCATCATCATCACTGATGACCTAAAATCATCCAAGCAGACCTCTAAAGCAGTAGGTAAGGCTAGGGGTGTTAGGGTGTATTAGTAGGGGTATCACAAGTCGTAAGAGGGAGGTAATAATCCCTCTGTACAAGACATTGGTTAGGCCCCATCTGGAGTACTCGCGGCAGTATTGGAGGCCACACCTTCACAAGGACATTAACCAAATTGAGGCAGTCCAGAGAAGGGCAACCAAATGGTGCAGGGACTGCATCAGAAGACATATGAGGACAGATTAACGGAGCTCAATATGTATACCCTTGAGCAAAGGAGGGAGAGAGGTGATATGATCGAGACATTTAAACACCTTAAGGGCATAAACAAGGTGAAAGAGTCTAACATGTTTAAATATAAGAAAAATAGCAGGACAAGAGGACACAGCATGAGATTAGAGGGAGGCCGATTAAGGGGAATGTGAGGAAATTCTTTTCACAGAAAGGGTGGTAGATGCATGGAATAGCTTACCACAAGAAGTGGTGGCTATGAATACAGTGCAGGGCTTCAAACAGGCATGGGATAGGCATAAGGGAGCAATACAAATGACTATGAATAGATAGGTCACTGACAGAGCAAAGGCCGATGGCACATTTATAAGGTAGAAAAAGAAATGGGCAGACTGGATGGGCCTTGCGGTCCTTATCTGCTGTCAACTTCTATGTTTCTATGTTTCTAGAGCCTGTCCAGCTCCTCACCTTCATAGGTGCAGAGCTAGACATAGGAAAGGCCAGAGCTTTCCTTCCCCTGGACAGGGCAAGGACCCTTATCTCTCTGGCCTCCTCAGTCACCCTGCAGGTATCCCGACCAGCAAGACATTTTCTACAGCTCCTGGGGCACATGGCTGTTTCCACAGCAGTGGTGCAGGGAGCAAGATTTCAGATGAGAGACATTCAGTTCCATTTGAGAGCCTTCTGGTCTCAAAGGAAGGACCCTCTGACCAAATTGATCCCAGTAACTCGAACACTGATCCAGGCCCTACAGTGGTGGCAGGATCAGAGCAATCTGAGACAAGGAGTCCCCTTTGTCACTCAGTCCCACTCCTTAATCCTTACTACAGATGCCTCCCTCTTGGGGTGGGGGGCTCACTTAGGCGACCTGACCACCCTGGGGTTGTGGTCCTCTCAGGAGTCTCTGCTCCACATCAACCTGTTGGAGCTCAGATCAGTATTTCTGGCACGGCAAGTTTTTTCCAAGTCTGTTCAGAACAAAGTTATTCAGATCAGAACAGACAATACCACCACAATGTGGTACATCAACAAGCAAGGAGGCACTCGGTCTACGGCCTTGTGCACAGAAGCAATGAAGTTGTGGTCCCTGGCTTATTCTCTGAACACCTCCCTCACAGCAGTACACCTTCCAGGCAAGGACAATGTCCTGGCAGATGCTCTCAGCAGGCTATCTCAGGGCCATCACGAATGGTCCCTGGATCCCTTGGTCTTGGAGGTGATATTCTCCAGATGGGGCACCCCACAGATAGATCTTTTTGCAACCCCAGACAGTTACCAACTTCCTCTTTTTTGTTGCAGGCCCCCAGTCTTGGGCACAGTCCCCCTGAATGCCTTAGTTCTCAGTTGGGAAGGGAAGTTCCTGTATGCCTTTCCCCCCTTCCCTCTCCTGTTCAACGTGCTAGTCAAAATCAGATCTCAACCCTGCAAGATGATTCTGATTGCTCCAGACTGCACCAGACAGCCTTGGTATCCACTCCTTCTGTCTTTAGCAGTCCATCTTCCCCTGTGTCTTCCCAGGAATCACAACCTGTTAACCTGTGCTCAGGGGAGGGTTTGGTACCCGAATCTCAAATCTCTCAATCTCAAGGCCTGGCTCTTGAAGAGTTAGAGTTTGCTGATTTACACCTCTCCCAAGGCGTAATGGATATTCTGAAGGCTTATAGGAAACCTTCCACCAGGGCTACTTATAATTCCAAGTGGAAAAGATTTTCCATATGGTGCTGTGGAAAGCATACTTCCCCAGAGTCTGGTGATCCCCACAGTCCTTGATTATTTGGTCCATTTAAATGGCTTAGGGCTTAGACCAGCTACACTGAAGGTGCATCTGGCAGCTGTTTCTGCTTTTATTTCAGCAGGTAAGCCCTCTTCTCTTTCAGCTCACCCTGTATTCTCCAAGTTTTTCAAGGCATTACTTCACACCAACCCTCCTTTCAGGGACCCTGCCCCTGCCTGGGATCTTAATGTTTGCATTGCTCAGCTTATGCAACCCCCTTTTGTGCCTTTGTCTTCAGCAGAGCTTAAGTACTTGACTTGGAAAACTGTGTTTCTGGTAGCCATCACCTCTGCCAGACGCATAAGTGAGTTACAAGCTTTGTCAGTGGAGCCTGATTTTATCTCCTTTCATAGAGATAAGGTGGTCCTCAGGACTAACAGGAAATTTTTGCCTAAGGTGGTTTCAGATTTCCACCTTAATCAATCTGTGTCTCTTCCTGTGTACTTCACTGACCATTCCTCCTCTGGCGAGAGGAGGCTCCACAGTTTAGATGTGAAAAGAGCCCTTAGCTACTACATAGAACGTACCAAGGGTCACAGGTTTGACTCCCTCCAACTGTTCCTCACTTATGGTGAGGTTGGTAAAGGGAAACCTGCCACTAAAAGATCCATTGCCAGGTGGATTGTCTCTTGTATCCAATTTTGTTATGGAAAACTGGGTAAGGTTCCACCCTCAGGCCTGAGGGCTCACTCTACCAGAGGTACAGCTGCATCCCTGGCTGCTGCCAGGGATATTCCTATCTTAGAGATATGTCAAGCAGCTACCTGGAAAACAGTTCACACTTTTACCAAGCATTACTCCTTGGATATCCAGGCTAGGAGTGATGCTCGGTTTGGCACAGCTGTGCTTCAGACCCTATTTCCTAAGTAGGTTCTGTCCCTCCTCCATGGAGGTACTGCTTGGTAGTCTGCTACTGTCAGAATACAGCAAGACTTCATGTTGTTTGAAGAAAAAAATACTCACCTTAGTAATGCTGTTTCTTCTAATGGAGTCTTGCTGTATTCTGACCTCCCCCCCGCCTGCCCCTCTCAGAACCTCTGTTTTGGGATGTGGGTAGGCAGTGGCAGTGTTGGCACTCAGTAGATGCCCACCTTGGTGTTTCACCCCCCTTTTCTTGGGTGAGTTTGTGTTGTGTTTTTCATTTTTTGGGTCTCCTGACTTGAGTCTTTGTTTTGGGACCAAAAAATGTGTTTTTTATGTTTAGTAGCCAGTTGGCTAGTGTAGGTTTACAGCTTCCACACAGGGCCTTAGTGAGTTTGCTCGTAAAGATCTGACGGTTTGAGTTTAAACAGCAACAGACAGAGTCTCAACCGAGCTCGAGCTCAGTGTTCCATGCCTGGCATGGAAAGTTAACTCTTTCATCTCCGGGACAGTTCGAAGGTTGGGACTCACTGCTACTGTCAGAATAAAGCAAGACTCCGTTAGAAGAAACAACATTACTAAGGTGAGTAATTTTTTCATATTGTCTGTAGGAGGTACCCAGAGTCCGCAGGTATGCCCTAACCTGTAGATAACCAAAGGTGATCTGTTAAAGGGAGGTGATATTGGTCCTGTAACTGTTGAAAGGACAGAATACCTGTAGCATCCACCATTTGGTGAAAGTATTGCAGCCCTATTCTGCACCATCTGTGTAGGAAAGAGTCCACCCTAACCAGTGGGTTGTCCGAATCTCTGCTCAAGGAATATGCTTATCTATACCTGGCTATCCCAGTGACACCCACCCCGATTTGATCACAGACTTTCAGCCCCTCCACTGTATATTTATAACATCTATGAAAGGGCAAATAGCCCAGAGGGTCTACATATAAAAGTCTGTCAATCTCTTGGAGATCCCCAAGGACAAATTGTGTGGACTTCCATAGAAACATAGACTTTGATGGCAGATAAGGACCACTTGGCCCATCTAGTCTGCCCATTTCCCTACTTACAGGGTAGGCCGCAGATCCTAGTTAACCAACAGCCTATTTCTTCCTACCCCCCACAAGAATTGCCTTATGTCTGTCCCATGCATTCTTGAATTCTCCCACAGTTTTAGACCCCACAACCTCCTCAGGAAGGCTGTACCATGCATCCACTACCCTATCTGTGAAATAATACTTCCTCACATTGCCCCGAACCGCCCTCCTTCTATCTTTATATTGTGTCCCCTTGTTCTTGCAAGTCTCTTTTTCTGAAAGATGCTACCCTCTTGGACTTTGTTGATTCCTCTGAGGTACTTAAAAGTTTCTGTCATGTCCCCCCTCTCCCTTCTTTCCTCAAGGGTATACATATTAAGCTCCTTTAGTCTCTCCTCATACGGCTTCTCTTGCAGACCCTGCACCATTTTAGTTGCCCTCCTCTGGACTACCTCCATCCTGTCTATGTCGTTGTGGAGATGGGGTCTCCAGAACTGGACACAGTACTCCAGATGGGGTCTCACCAACTGTCTGTACAGAGGGATAACAACTTCCTGTTTTCTGCTGCTGATGCCTCTCCCTATACATCCCAGTATACCCCCAGCCCTCCCTACTGCCTTTTCGCATTGCTTGCTAAACTTAAGGTCATCTGATATGATTACCCCCAGGTCCCTTTCCTTTTGTTGTTGTTACTACCTCCCCACCCATTGTGTATTCTTTCCCTGGGTTCTTGTTTCCCAGGTGCATTATTTTGCACTTCTTTGCATTGAATCTAGTTCCATACTTCTGACCATTCCTCCAACCTTGCCAAGTCCCTTTTCATCCTTTCCACGCCTCCTCGTGTATCAACCCTGTTGCAGATCTTTGCGTCATCTGCAAAGCATACTTTTCCTTCCAGTCCCTCTGCAATGTCACTGAATCACGACATTAAAAAGGACTGGACCCAATACTGAACCCTGCAGTACCCCACTAGTAACCCCTCTTTCTTCAGAGTGGACTCCATTTATAATTACCTTCTGTGTCCTGTTGTGCAGCCAGTGTTTTACCCAGGCTGCCACCCTGGGACCCACTCCCAGGCTGGTTAATTTGACTATTAATCTTTTGTGTGGGACTGTGTCAAATGCCTTGCTAAAGTCTAGGTAGGCCATGTCCACAGCCTCTCCCTGGTCTACTACTTTGGTCACCCAGTCAAAGAAATCTATCAGATTCCAGTGGGCCTTCTGTGTCTCAGAGGTCCACAGACAGATTATGTGGACATGAGCGGCCTGAGCATGCCATTTGACTTTGGGCAAATTCACTCCACCTTGTTTCTGTGGCAGTTGAAGTACAGTGGGTGCTAGCTGCACATTCAGGCAGACTTGATATAGACATCTAGGCCTTTGTCTGCTGGCAAATTTCATATGTTCGTAAGTCGAGCTATAGGCCTTCTCCCATCCCAGGTAAATCTAGAGTACATCTTTTTTTTTTTAATTTTGTTTTATTGAAATCTAGGATTACAAATACCTTTGAGCAGGAACTGCTCATTTATAAAGGTTCCACGTCGAAGGAATGGGGGATATACATACATACAAAGGTCAACATAATAATACATAGTTACACAATAAAAAGAAGTAAGAGACTGAGGCTTAGGAAATTCCAGGAATTCAAAATGTGCCAAATGTTAGGTAGCATGACATACCAGCCAAGGGCAATCTTAGGAATAAGCATTGCAGGTGAGAGGGAAGGGCGTATGCAGGCAGGAAGGCCAGTCTTACTCCAAGACTGACAGTGACATTGGCCGGGGAACACCGGTAGGGTTTGCAGGGGTTAGCATGTCTAAGGTGCAAGGGGTGGGGTGATGCTGTTCCACAAAAGTGACCCAAAGGATGAACCAGGCAATTACAGACCAGTAAGCCTCACATCCATTGAAGGAAAATTAATGGAGACAGTCCTGAAAGAGAGGTCGGTGACCTTTTTGGAGGACAGTGGACTTCAGGACGGTCAGCAACATGGGTTCGTCTCAGGAAGATCCTGCCAGACCAACCTAGTTGAGTATTACAACGGTGATGAGGGAACTGGATAAGGGCCATGCGGTGGATGTCCTGTATTTGGACTTCAGCAAGGCCTTGATTCTGTGCCTCGTGGGAGGTTGGGGGGGGGGGGAGTTGGATATGTAGGGGTGGGGACAAAGATGGTAAACTGGATCGTGAACTGGCTGAAGGGAAGGCAGCAACGGGTTGGGGGGAGACACTCATCCTCAAGGGCTGACACGAGCGGAGTTCCACAGGGCTCGGTACTGGGCCCGGTGCTGTTTGGGATATTCATAGCAGATATCTCACATGGCATCGGGAGTAAGATCAGTCTGTTTACTGATGATACCAAGATAGGGCGGTGGTGGACGACATTGTAGGGTGGCAGGGGCTACAGGACGACCTGACTAAACTGGAAGAGTGGTCGGAAACGTGGCAGTTGGGTTTCAGTGCAAAGAAGTGCAAGGTTCTGCACTTCGGAGCAAGGAACTCGGGGAGGAGCTACCAGTTGGGAGGGGTTCAGTTAGGTATCACTGAGGAGGAGAAAGATCTATGGATGGTTATAACGGGAAATATGAACAACTTGGCTCAGTGCAGGAAAGCGGCAGCTAAAGCCAACAGGATGCTGGGGCATACTTATTTTTATTTATTTATTAGAAATAATCTGATTACATTTACCTTTGCGCTAAAAGCTTGTTTACAAAGGTTCCTTGTCAGAACAGTGAATTACAGAGACAAAAAATAATACATATTAGCAGTAATAATATACAAAGAGGCAATCAGATGATACAACGTAAGATCTTAGCTAGTTACAGACTAGAGGAGTAAAATATGCGAACACGTTGAGACAGTTCTTGTCGTACGTGCCGCAGGTGGGAAAGACAAAGGTTTTATTTGTATTGGATGGTGGGCCTAGAAACAGCGCCTGTTGAGGAGGACAGGACCTAGAAAGGGAAGAACAGGTGATGAGGGGGTGTGATCAGAGGGCGATGGGAGAGATAAACAGAGAAAAACATGGGTTGAGGAGAGGGGATGTGGGTGGATTTACAGAGGGGTGGGCCTTCGCTGCATGGTATCTGGCTAGGCAGAATCGAGGGGGAGGGGGAGGGAACCAATTGTATTGAGAGAGGAATCTCATCCAGAAGTAGGGAGGTGATCCTGCCCCTGTCCAGGTTACTAGTCAGGCCACACTTGGAGTACTGTATGCAGTACTGGCATCCATTTCTGAAGGATATCAGATTACTGGAGGAGGTACAGCGCTGGGCAACAAAGATGATCCAGGGATTGGAGAATAAAACCTACAAGGACAGGCTGAGTGAGTTAAATATGTATACCCTGGAGGAGAGGAGGGATCGGGGGGGGAATATGATTGAGACTTTTAAATACTTGAAAGGGATAAACAAGACAGGTACAGAAGGGGTCTTTAAGTTGAGGAGAGGGAGGGACATGAGAGGCATTGGTCTCAGATTGGAGGGGGGATGATATGGGAGAGAGCTCAGGAGACATTTTTTCACAGAGAGGGTTGTGGCTAAATAGAACTTTCTGCCTGAGAAGGTGGTATCCTGTAAGACGGTGGGAAGTTTTAAAAGTGGATGGGACTGGGTGAGAGGGGGGTAACTGAGGGGGGGCAGGGGGAGCTGCAATGTAAGGATGCTAACTGCACATTCAAGCAGACTTGATAGACCATGAGGCCTGTTTCTGCTGGCAGATTCATAAGTTCGTATGATCTCGGAAGTATGTTCTGTTGAATTGCCTCAATTTTATTGAGGAAACTTCACTTTAAATTAGCCCACCTCTGCAGGTCCTCTAAAATTGTTTTTGCAAGGGGGCTCATAGTTAAGTAATTCTAAATATTTTTGTAAGTTGCACTCCTAAATAGGTTAGGGAGTTCCTGTTCCATCTAATTTTCCATTTATCTTGGAGTTGAGGAGATGGACTATATGAAAATGTTAAGACTTCTGTTTTATTAGCATTCAAGCAAAAGCCAACCAGGTTCTCATACGAACATACGAAGAAGCCAGCAGAAGAAGGCTATTTGGTCTTTCAAGTCTGCTGGTATTGCGTGGTCCACAGCTTGAGCTAATGTCCCTGCCCTCCCTCCCCACTCCTCCCATCCTCCCTACCTATGATCCTTACCTTCCCCCTATGCCTATCCCAGCATCTCTTAAAGCTGCCCACTGTCTTCAATGAGATGATCTCTTCTGGCATCACATTTCAAGTGTCCACAACCCTCTCTGTGAAGAAGTGCTTCCTGACCTCCCTCCTAAATCTCCCACCCTCCAGCTTAAGACTGTGCCCCCTCGTGTTATGGTTGCCACTCAGCTTAAAGAGACTCTCCTAATCAACCTTATTTATCCCTTTCAAGTACTTGAAGGTCCAAATATTGTCCTCTCTCTCTCTCTCTCTCTCTGTCTCTTGTCTTCCAGGGAGTACATGTTCAGTGCCCTCAACCTCTCCTCGTATGCCTTACCATGCTGACCTGCTGTCGTCTTTGTAACCCTCCTCTGGACCTTCTCCAGCAGGTTGTCTTTTTTGAGGTGTGGGCACCGGTACTGATGAACTCCATACTCTAGATGCGGCCTTACCAGTTACTTATACAAAGATAATATAACTTCCTCTCTTATACTACTAGTCCACCTAGCTATGCATCCCAGCATCTTGTTTGCCTTTGCTGCTACATTCTTGCACTGTGTAAAGTGCTTCAGGTCACTAGTGATCATCACTTCCAGGTCCTTCTCCTCTGAAGCAGATACTGACTTCACCCAGGTAGTACTCTGTCCTGGGATTCTTGACTGCAGTGTGCATAACTTTGCATTTCTTGGCATTGAAGCTGCCAGATCCTGGACCACCTTCCCAGCTTTTCCAGATCTTCCTGTAGGTCCTGTATCCCTTCAGCTGTGTCCACTATCCCGCAGAGCTTGGTGTCCTCTGTGAATAGGCACATTTTGGCCTTCATGCCATCCCCAGTGTCATCGGTGAAGACACTGAACAACACCGGCCCCAGCACCGAGCCCTGCAGGACCCCACTGGTTACTTCTCTGGTGCCAGATAACTCTCCTCCCACAACCACCCTCTGGATTTTGTCCCTCAGTCAGTTTTCCACCCATCTGGCCATCTTTTCCCCTACCTCAAGATCCACCAACTTCCTGATCAACCTTTTGTGGAGCGCAGAGTCAGAGGCCTTGCTGAAATCAAATTAGAGGATGTCTACCGCTTAGCCTCTGTCTACTGTCTTAGTGACACAGTCAGAGAAGTCAGTCAGATTCGTTTGACATGACCCCCCCCCCATGAACCCATGCTGCCTCGCATCCTTGAGACCATGCTCCTCTAGATATTCCACCAACCTTTCCTTTAGTATGGTCTCCATGAGCTTGCCCACAATGGAGGTTAGACTGGCTGGTCTGTAATTTTCATATTCCTGTAAGTGTTCCCAAGCCCTTGGCAGAGACTCGTCCAGGAACATTGGTGTCAAACTAATATCATCTGCGAACAGTGTTGTTTTGTAGGCCCTGCCGCACAGTGGGACTTTTTGAATTGTTCCATTGTTACGGATTGCCGCCACCAAGGGCTCTAAATATAACACAAACAGTATTGGAGAAAGAGGGCAACTCTGGTGGGTCCCCCTTCCAAGAGTTATCGGAGGGGAAAGGGATCCATTAACACGTAAGTCTGCTTGTGGGGACCTATAAAGATCCTAAAGCATAATGACAAATGGAGCAAGGGAAACCAAAATGTTTCAAAATGTTCCAAAGAAGCAGCCATGAGACCCTGTTAGAAGCCTTCTCTGTGTCAAGGCTGACCTTGACCAGGGGGGATAGAGCATCTGGTAACAGGATCCAGTAGCAACAAAGTTCTGGGACATTATTATGTGCCTGGCACCAACGAACAAACCCCACCTGGTTCATGTCCAGCAATGATGGGAGAAGGTCCTCCATCCTTGCCATCCAGACAGACATAAAGAGTTTGTAATCACAATTTAGAATGGAGCTAGGTCTGTGTGATAAAGGATTTACTGAGTCTTTCTTGGGCTTTAAAATGGCCGATAGCGTGGCATACTGCCATGAGGTTGGGGGGTCCCCATCCTGCAGTGAGTGTAGGATGGGGGAGAAAATGCTCCCTGAGTCTCTGAGTTCTATAAAACTTGGCAGGGAATCCGTCTGGCCCCAGACATTTGCCCATACTAGAATTCAGAATCCTTGCAAGAGGCTCTTCCTGAGTAACTGGCTTAATCAGAAACACTCTTTGTTCTTCCATTAAGGTGGGCAACTGAAATCTAGTTAGATACTGATTTATCTGATCATCCCCGCCTCTCTTTCGGGAGTGTAGTACAGCTGGGTGTAATAGTGCATGAATATTCTCCATCACTGTTGTGATATCACATCAGTTTCCCACTTTGTGGGGCTCTCAAATGGAAAATACAGGCCCACTTGAGAGTGGCTCGTAGACACCGCACCAGGGTTCTAGCTTCTCTGAGACCTCCCTTGTAATATTTATGACAAATATAGAAAAGAGATTGTTCCACTTTTTTATCTAAGATTTCTTGTATTTGGACTTTTAAGACCTGTATTTGGGGATACATGGACTGGTCTCTGTGCAGATGGAAAAAGCTGCAGGGTGGCAAATTCCTCCTGCGTGTCTTTTATAATTTATTTTTTTCCTGGTCACGCTTCAGTTTGGTGGCATAGGCGATTAGTTCTCCACAGAGAACACCCTTTAAAGTGTCCCACATGATGTCAGGGGTCACTTGGGAAGCTGCATGATCCTGTAGGATTTTGGGTATGCATTCCTCCAGATACTGGAGTGCAGCGTCTTATCCCTCAGCAAGTTCAAATGCAACCGCTAATGTCCCATTTGTTTGGCTTACCTAAGGAGACACGGACTGTAATAGTGGCATGGTCCGAAGAATGAATTGCACCAAATCTACGTGTTCCACCGTAGTGATTACATAGTCATGGTGGGCATAAGTGTTGTGGTGGGCAGAAAAATATGTGTGCTGTATTTTTTTTAGTTTTTTAAAGGTTAAGGTGCCTCCATAGATCTACCATACCCAGGTGATCTAGTGACCCTGACATACGTCATTGCAGAGGATAATCTGAAACGTCAGTGTTGGGAAGCATCTAAATCTGGTTGGAGTGTAAGATTAAAATCTCCTCTCAGTATTAATTGTTCTTGCAGGTAGTTTGTTGAAAAATACTTGGAAACCTCTTTTCAAACAACATGAAGTCTTGCTGTATTCTGACAGTAGCAGTGAGTCCCAACCTTTGAACTGCCCCGGAGATGAAAGAGTTAACTTTCCATGCCAGGCATGGAACTCTGAGCTCAAGCTCGGTTGAGACTCTGTCTGTTGCTGTTTAAACTCAAACCGTCAGATTCTTTACTTCGCCTCACTGAACAGATGCTCCGGAGATATCTCCTTCTGCTCGGTTCAGTTTGTCGGTTAAAGTACAGTTTTTCTCGGTTTTCGACCGAATTTAAACCGCAACCTGTCGTTTCAGTCTCTGTCTGTGGTATTCGTGAGTACTAGATAGGTTATATATTAATCTTATTCTGTGTGGAACTTGTAAACGGTTTATCGGTTCGGTCTGAACCGATCAAGTTGCTTAAAAATCCTGAATTGTACTTTTAGAGTGTGGTTACTGGTTCTTATCGGTTCCAAAAAAAAAACTGATTTTGTTACGTTTTTTTCCATGACCCTTGACACGGTCAGGAACCGATAAGAGGGTCTTGCCTGGCGGATTGCCAATAAAAGGGTAAGTTTGGTCAGGACTGGCACAATGTCTGAGAAACCCAAAAGAAAAACCAGGCCCACTGGGTTTCAACACTGTAGTGTGTGTGGGGAAGTCTTTGCCAAGGCTAATCCCCACACCACTTGTGTTTATTGTCTGGGGTTTGACCACCTCAATGCAGACTGCCAGATTTGTAAAAATTTTCCTGCAGCTACCCTGGAAAAGAGAGTTGGTAGGCTCAAGGAAAGGCAGGCCAAAAAGTCCGCTGAACCGGATGGCTAGCCCGGTTCGGTTCAAACCAAACCAGAAGGAGTGCCCTCTGACCAGGGCGAGACTTCTTCGGGCCAAAGGAGATCTGACTCTGAGGAGTCGGTTCCAGCAAAGAGAACTAGAAAAGAAAAATCAGCTGGTGTGGAGCCAAAACTTTCCTCTCCAACCGCTGAAGAAATAGCCAAAGCGATCAAAATTGTCCAGTCACTTTCCCGTTCCGACCGAACCGGCACCATCAGGGAGGCGCTTGATTCGGTCGGTTCCACCGGTTCAAGAGTATGATTTAGAGGAGTATTATGAACCGGAGGAGGAGAAAGAGGAGCATGAGGAAAGTGAATGTGGATTTGAAAGTCTGGATGTGCCCATTGACCCGGACATCTCCCCAGACAGACCTTCAGGAGTGTCTCCTCCTAGGCTTTCTGAGTCCCCTTCTCATTTCATGTTTTATAAAAAAGTGGCTGAAACCCTCCAGCTTCCTATGGAAGAAGCTGTGGATGACCAAGAGGAGCCTGACTTTGTGGAAATGATGGATATCCCAGAGTCTAGGAGGCTGTCTGTTCCCTTGCATAAATCTTTTGGGAAACAGACATTTAAAATTTTAGAGATTCCTAACACTATACCTCCTGTGGATAAGAGAATGGACAAGAGGTATGCATTGTCAGGCTCAGATACGGAGTTCCTTACACAACAGTGCAGGCTGCAGCCTGTGACAAGGCAAATATTCCCTTGGCTTCACAACCCCCAGACAAGGACTCTAGGAGGATTGATGCCATGGCAAAGAAACAGTACATGGCAGCATCCTTGGGACTCAGACAGGCAAATTATATGGCTTATGTTGCTAGGTATCAGAAATCCAGATGGGACACTGTCATGGCTTTAGCAAAACAGGTCCCTGGCCAGCTTGCCAAGAAGCTGGAGCAGGTGGCTGCTGATGGTATTGAGGCATCCAAGGTGCAATTCCATGCTGCAGTGGACTCAAATGATGTGTCATCAAGAGTCATGGCTACATCTGTGGCACTTCGCAGAATGGCTTGGCTCAGATGTACTAGCCTGTCACAGGATACCCAGACTAAGGCCATGGATTTTCCTGTTGTGGGTAATTCTTTGTTTGGGGAGCAAACAGAGAATTACATGAAGAAAATGGACGAGTATAGGACCACCTACAGGAGTGCACAGGCCAAGGAAAGGCAGGCCACTCCTCAAAGGCAGCATCCCAGGGGCAGGGGCAGGCCTTTTCATTGGACTTTCTACCAAGTCCAGGCCTCCTCTTCTGCATATGCTCAGAGGGGGTTCTTTAGAGGGAGAGGCAGAAGAGGTACCAGCAGACCTGCTTCCACCCCTCAGCCAAAACCCCCTGCCAAACAGGCACCCTGATGGGTTTGTCAGGGCCGATTCTCCACCACCTGTAGGAGGCAGGCTGGCTTACTTTGTCCAGGACTGGAAGTCTCTAACATCAGACAGGTGGGTCCTGGAAGTAGTAAGCCAGGGACTTTTTCTCAACTTCAGAAGATTTCCAAAGCTGAGAACCAGATCCTTTCCACCTGCAAACCCCTCAGAGGCACTTGCCCTAGAGGCAGAGGTCTCTTCCCTCCTAGCTCTCAGAGCTGTGGAAAGGGTTCCAGCCCTACACCAGGGCAAAGGGTTGTACTCCAGGTACTTCCTTACCCCAAAAAAGACAGGAGAATGGCGGCCCATCCTGGATCTCAGATACTTAAACAAGCACCTGTTAAAACCAAAATTCAAAATGGTGACTCTGGGAATAATTTTACCCTCTCTAAGGCCAGGGGACTGGCTAGTATCCCTGGACCTCAAGGATTCCTACTTCCATATTCTCATCAGAAGCTCCCATCGAAAGTACCTCAGGTTCGAGCTGCCCTCAGGCCATTACCAGTTCAGAGCATGCCCTTCAGACTAACCTCTGCTCCAAGGGTGTTCACAAAATGCCTGACAGTAGTAGTTGCTTCTCTAAGAAGGCAAATGATTGCCATCTTCCCTTACCTGGATGACTGGCTTATAGTAGGCCAGTCCCCAGACCAAGTCAAGTCACACTTACAGATAACTCAGCAACTGCTCACCTCGTTAGGTTTCCTCCTGAATCTTTCAAAGTCAGTTTTAGAGCCTGTCCAGCTCCTCACCTTCATAGGCGCAGAACTAGACACAGAAAAGGCCAGAGCTTTCCTTCCCCTGGACTGGGCAAGGACCCTTATCTCTCTGGCCTCCTCATTCAACCTGCAGGTATCTTGACCAGCAAGGCATTTTCTGCAGCTCCTGGGGCACATGGCTGCTTCCACAGCAGTGGTGCAGGGAGCAAGATTTCAGATGAGGGACATTCAGTTCCATTTCAGAGCCTTTTGGTCTCAAAGGAAGGACCTTCTGACCAAATTGATCCCAGTGACTCGAACCCTGATCCAGGCCCTACAGTGGTGGCAGGATCAGAGCAATCTGAGACAAGGAGTTCCCTTTGTCTCTCAGTCCCACTCTTTAATCCTTACTACAGATGCCTCCCTCTTGGGGTGGGAGGCTCACTTGGGCGACCTGACCACCCAGGGGTTGTGGTCCCCTCAGGAATCTCTGCTTCACATCAATCTGTTGGAACTCAGAGCAGTGTTTCTAGCACTTCAAGCTTTTTCCAAATCTGTTCAGAACAAAGTTATCCAGGTCAGAACAGACAATACCACCACAATGTGGTACATCAACAAGCAAGGGGCACTCGGTCTACGGCCTTGTGCACAGAAGCAATGAAGTTGTGGTCTCTGGCTTATTCCCTGAACACCTCCCTCACAGCGGTTCACCTTCCAGGCAAGGACAATGTCCTGGCAGATGCTCTCAGCAGGATATCCCAGGGCCATCACGAATGGTCACTGGATCCCCTGGTCTTGGAGGTGATTTTTTCCAGATGGGGCACCCCACAGATAGATCTTTTTTGCAGCCCCAGACAATCACCAACTTCCCCTTTTTTGCTGCAGGCCCCCAGTGTTGGGTTCAGTCCCCCTGGATGCCTTAGTTCTGAGTTGGGAAGGGAAGTTCCTGTATGCCTCCCCTTCCCTCTCCTGTTCAAAGTGCTAGTCAAAATCAGATCTCAACCCTGCAAGATGATCCTGATTGCTCCAGACTGGGCCAGACAGCCTTGGTATCCACTCCTTCTGTCCTTAGCAGTCCATCTTCCCCTGTGTCTTCCCAGGAATCACAACCTGTTAACCTGTGCTCAGGGGAGGGTTTGGTACCCGAATCTCAAATCTCTCAATCTCAAGGCCTGGCTCTTGAAGAGTTAGGGTTTGCTGATTTACACCTCTCCCAAGGCGTAATGGATATTCTGAAGGCTTATAGGAAACCTTCCACCAGGGCTACTTATAATTCCAAGTGGAAAAGATTTTCCATATGGTGCTGTGGAAAGCATACTTCCCCAGAGTCTGCTGATCTGCCCACAGTCCTTGATTTATATGGTCCATTTAAATAGCTTAGGGCTTAGACCAGCTACACTGAAGGTGCATCTGGCAGCTGTTTCTGCTTTTATCTCAGCAGGTAAGCCCTCTTCTCTTTCAGCTCACCCTGTATTCTCCAAGTTTTTCAAGGGATTGCTTCACACCAACCCTCCTTTCAGGGCCCCTGCCCCTGCCTGGGACCTTAATGTTTGTATTGCTCAGCTTATGCAGCCCCCTTTTGAGCCTTTGTCTTCAGCAGAGCTTAAGTACTTGACTTGGAAAACTGTGTTTCTGGTAGCCATCACTTCTGCCAGACGATAAGTGAGTTACAAGCTTTGTCAGTGGAGCCTGATTTTATCTCCTTTCATAGAGATAAGGTCCTCAGGACTAACAGGAAATTTTTGCCTAAGGTGGTTTCAGATTTCCACCTTAATCAATCTATGTCTCTTCCTGTGTACTTCACTGACCATTCCTCCTCTGGCGAGAGGAGGCTCCACAGTTTAGATGTGAAAGAGCCTTAGTTACTACATAGAGCGTACCAAGGGTCACAGGTTTGATTCCCTCCAACTGTTCCTCACTTATGGTGAGGTTGGTAAAGGGAAATCTGCCACTGAAAGATCCATTGCCAGGTGGATTGTCTCTTGTATCCAATTTTGTTATGGAAAAAGGTAAGGTTCCACCCTCAGGCCTGAGGGCTCACTCTACCAGAGGTACAGCTGCTTCCCTGGCTGCTGCCATGGATATTCCTATCTTAGAGATATGTCAAGCAGCTACCTGGAAAACAGCTCACACTTTTACCAAGCATTACTCCTTGGATATCCAGGCTAGGAGTGATGCTCGGTTTGGCACAGCTGTGCTTCAGAGCCTATTTCCTAAGTAGGTTCTGTCCTTCCTCCATGGAGGTACTGCTTGGTAGTCTGCTACTGTCAGAATACAGCAAGACTTCATGTTGTTTGAAAAAAAAGTTACTCACCTTAGTAATGTTGTTTCTCCTAATGGAGTCTTGCTGTATTCTGACCTTCCCCCCGCCTGCCCCTCTCAGAACCTCTGTTTTGGGATGTGGGTGGGCAGTGGCAGTGTTGGCACTCAGTAGATGCCCACCTTGTTGTTTCACCCCTTTTCTTGGGTGAATTGGTGTTGTGTTTTTCATTTTTTGGGTCTCCTGACTTGAGTCTTTGTTTTGGGACCAAAAAATGTGTTTTATGTTTAGTAGCCAGTTGGCTAGTGTAGGTTTACAGCTTCCACACAGGGCCTTAGTGAGTTTGCTCATAAAGATCTGACGGTTTGAGTTTAAACAGCAACAGACAGAGTCTCAACCAAGCTCGAGCTCAGCGTTCCATACCTGGCATGGAAAGTTAACTCTTTCCTCTCCGGGGCAGTTCGAAGGTTGGGACTCACTGCTACTGTCAGAATACAGCAAGACTCCATTAGAAGAAACAACATTACTAAGGTGAGTATTTTTTTCTTATCTGTGTACGTTGGAAAATATACATTGGCTTAAGTTTACTGTTGTCCATACAACTTGCCAGTAATTATGGCATGCCACCCTTACAAATCTACAGTTTGAGGTTGAAAAAGGAGTCCCCCTGAAATTAGGGTGAGAACACTGCATCAGCACCCAGATTTATGAAACAAGTAACACATAAAATCAAAGGCAAATTCGTAGAATTTCACATGTTCCTCCGAGGACAGGTGGGTCTCTTGTAAGAAAAATAATACTAAGTGTTTATCATTTCAGAAAATGCAGTACCCTTTAGCGCTTGACAGGGTTTTGTATCCCATTTATATTGTAGGAAAGAAAAGTGGTATTCTGAGCCATAAGTAATACCTAGTCGTATTTTTCCAAGTCTAATGTTGGGGAATAGTCCTCCATAATATCCCTAGATGACAGAGATAATGTTGCCAGCATAGTTAGGAAAACCATCCCACACAGACTCAGGATCATCCTATAGACAGAATATGATGGAAACGTGTAAAAGGGAAAGAAATTTTTTGGCAGACAAGACCTGGGGACAGGCCCCCCCAAGAAAGGATGCTCTGTAGCCTTCACCCACCTTGCCTACAGTTTTACCCTCAGTGCCTGTTCTGTAGAGTCCCAAGTTAGCCAGGTATAAACATAGTCTTCAGCATCCTTGGCGTTAAAATTGTGCACGGATGTCCTTAATAGCCAGCAGGTCCTTCAGCTGTCAAGTCTTTGCCACTTCTAAAAGTGGCGAGGGTGCCGATGCCAAGTCTTTTGGAGTATCTTGCCTGAGTATAGGATTCTACCGTGATGTTCCCTGTTTCTCCCCTTGCTGACCTGGGGAAGAGCGACCTGACTCCATCTCTGGGCAAAGTCCTGTTTCGCTTCTTTGGCAGAGTGATAAAGGGCCTCATGATCAGCAAAATGTGCTGTCAGTCTTGGTAGGTATGGTGTCTGATATTTTATACCTGCCTGTTTCAAGGCCGTCACGTAAGGGAAATAAGCCATGCAACATGCCTGCATTTGCGTTGCATAATCTTGGTCAAAATACAGCCTTGAGTACCCCAACATGACAATCCCCTTTTTCCAAGCTGCTGCTAAGACCTTTTTCTTGACTTGATAGTTAAGGAATTTTATAATCGAGGACCATGACCATTGGTTCAGAGAGAGCACCGAGGTCCTAAGGTTCTGGACTGCCTTGATGTTCAGCTCCATGTCGGCAGGTAGGCCGAGGAGGGCTTCATGTACTACCCTATCTGTAAATGCAGCTGTGTCCTGACCAGGGGTCAGCCTTAACCTTTTTTTGCACTAACCACCAGGACAAGTTGATTGAAAACTGTACTAACCCACAGATGGTTGCACTAGCCCACAGTTACAGTGCTAAATTTTAATCACTTATACAGAAAAAAATGCAAGTTGAGAAATAATCTGATTACTGCGCATTTTATCCTGCTCCCTCATTGCCTCCTCCCCAAACAAACAAAAAAAAAAATAAGACTGCAGTGCAATCACACACAGTTTGTACCCCCATTGTTTTTTTTTGTTTTTTATTTCAGCTTTTGTTTACTAGGTAAGTGTCATAAGCCAAGGCCCTTTTTCAGACACGACCCGGGACAATATGTCCAGGTATTACAATTATAATAATAAATACAATACAAAAATGACAACACAGTATTACAAACAATTCATAACACTAAATTACTAAACAGTGCATTACAACAACAATTATCATTATAAGTTAGTAACATTCACATTGCTCTTTACTCATATAGTATTATTTTAAGCTAGATTTAAAAACCGCATGACTAATGTCTTCAGAAAAGGTTGGTGGCAGGCCATTCCAATATTTTGCTGCCATAAATGAAAAGGAGCTCTCTCCCATTTTAGTTTTCCTTTATGGAATCACTAGCTTAATAGTTGTAGTTGATCTCAAAGATCTTTCTTTCTCCTTAAATTGATAAAACAAATATAAAGGGGATTTGGTCTTTTGTCTCATAACATTCTCCATAAGACAATTTAAATTATACTCAGTGTTGAGCTTTGGAGGAAGCCAGTCAATTAACTGTTGCAATAAACAGTGATGAGTCTGATATGGTACTTTAAGTACAAATCTACATATACAATGAAATGTAGTAGTCAATAATGATAGATCTGCTTTTGTGATATTAGAAAAAAGAAATGAATTATAATTCGTAGTTGGTAATACTACACTTCTAGCAATAGCTGTACAAGCCTACAACGTCAGGCAATTGAGGGATCTAAAGAGTACACCTAATTTCTGATTAATCTTTTTATAGGATTGTTTAATATGTACCAAGAAAGTCAAATTTGAATCTAATACTATACCGAAATAATGAAACTGAGTCACTTGTTCCAGTAACTCACCATTCAGATCAAATATAGATAAAGATGGTTTATTTACCAATTTAGGCTTACAGCCAAAAAGCATACTCTTAGTGTACTTACTATTTAACAGAAGTGTTGATTTTCCAACCAGAGGCTCAATTTATAAAAATCATCACCCAGATCTTAATTTAAATTTTTAACAGAAGCAGAACTACTATACAAAATAATATCATCTGCATACATCGGTGTATTTGTGTTATGAAAAAGTGCCGGTAATTCATCCACAAACAGTGAAAATAAGAGGGGCCCCAGGACAGATCCCTGGGGAACACCCAGCCCCATTGTTTTACTGCTTGTTAACACTCCTCTATATTTCACACATATCGATCTGTCTGTTAAATAGCTTCTAAACCAATCCATTGGAAATTCTGTTACACCCAAGTGCTTCAGCTTCCCAAGCAGCAAGGAATGATCAACGAGATCAAATGCCTTGGACAGGTCCACAAACGCAGCACCAGTGAGCTCACCCCTATCCATTGCTCCACTGATGTGGTCCGTGAACCTGGCCAAGGCAGTGCCCGTACCATAAAACCTTCAAAATCCGTGCTGCTCGGGAGACCGAAGATCATCTAGAAGTAAATAATCTGCAAGCCGCTGGTTAGCGATTTTCTCCCGTAACTTGCCCAAGAGTGCAGCAAAGAGACTGGCCTATAATTTTCCATTTCACTATAACTACCCCCTTTGTGAATAGGGATAATTACTGTTTCCTTCCAAGCAGTGGGAAATTGACCTGTAATTAATGACAAATTAAACACCTTTGTTGGCAGTCTATAAATATAAAGTGAAATCAATTTAAGAAATCATGGCTCCAAGCCACAGCCCCCTGACCTTTTAATAGGAATCTGTTTCAGGAGTTTTAATACTTGAGACGCCTTAATTAAATGAAAATAAAAAGGTGGGTGGCCCCCTCCCTTCCTCTTTCTGTGCCCCCCTCCCCACCAAACCGGGGGACACCGCTATGGCAAATGCTCAGTCAGGCAGTCCTAGCTCTGCACACGCAGTAGCCGACATCATCATGCACCTCACCACGCTCTCACCCCCACCCACAGGGCAATGAACCGAGTCCTCAGGGATGCTCAGTTGTCCCCAGCTGACCCCTGATGATTCGAGCCCATTCCCCAACTCTGGTCACCAGGGACGCAGCGGTAGCGCAGCCACTGCGCCACCAGCCCAGCATTATGTTTCGTTTTAATCGATAATAGAGATGACTAGTTAATAAGTTGTTTCAGATACAACAGTGGGGAATTTACAGACCTAGGACAGTGCATACACATCTCCGGAAATGCAGTGGGAACATAAAATGGAAAAGATACAGCTGCTAAACCGTGACCAAAAACATATAACTTGGATTTGATGAGCACGATGCTAAGGCTAGGGTAATCCTCATAAATGGTCTTCCCTTCCTCCCTCCCCCCCCAATTGTTTAACCAGGAGTGGCACACTAAGCTTAAAGCTTGTTTACAGGTGCGACCTGGGAGCACAGGGAAGTTAAGTGACTTGCTCAGGGTCGCACAATATGCAAGTGGGTGCTGTGGGATTCAAACCCAGGTCTCCAGATTTGCAGCTCAGAGTCTTAAACCACTGCACTATACTGCCTTCCCACTATACTCCCTTTGTCAAATCACTCTGCCTCTTCTGCGTTCTCTTGAAAGTCTCTCCCTTCATGAATATTTTTCTCCCTCTTGCAACTGTCCATAATTCCTCCCTCTAATAGTTTTGCCCTGACATTTTGTTTTTTTTTTCCTTTATTACATGAATCTGTTATAATGTTGTATTCAGATTTTAAATTATGCTCCTTGATATATTGTATTTGCTGTATATGATTTTCCAAATCCCCTTCCCCCAGGACGCAGCCAGAAACAAGCTGCTAGAAACATAGAAACATAGAATTTGATGGCAGATAAGGACCGCTTGGCCCACCCAGTCTGCCCATTTCCCTACCTGATGGATAAGCTGCAGATCCTAGTTAACCAACAGCTTACTTCCTCCTACCCCCCCACTAGAATTGTTTTATGTCTGTCCCATGCATTCTTGAAGTCTCCCACTGTTCTTGACACCACAACCTCCTCAGGAAGGCTGTGCCATGCATCCACAACCCTCTCCATGAAAAAATACTTTCTAACATTACCTCTGAGCCCCCCTTCCCCAAATCTTCCAATTGTGCCCTCTTGTTCTTGCATTCTTTTTCTGAAATATGCTACCCTCTTGGACTTTAATTCCTGAGGTACTTGAATGTTTCTGTCATGTTCCCCCTCCCTCCTTTCCTTGAGGCTATACATATTAAGCTGCTTTAGTCTCTCTTCATATGTCTTCTGGTGTAGACCTTGCACCATTTTGGTTGCCTCCTCTGAACAGCCTCCACTCTGTCTATGTCTTTGCGGAGATGGGGTCTCCAGAACTGCACGCAGTACTCCAGATGCGGTCTCACCAACTGTCTGTAAAGAGGGATAACAACTTTCTGTTTTCTACTGTTGATGCCTCTCCCTGTGCATCCCAGTATCCCCCCAGCCCTCCTTACTGCCTTCTCACATTGCTTGCCCACCTTAAGGTCATCTGATATAATTATTCCCAGGTACCTTTCGATTTTTGTTGTTGTTAGTATCTCACCCCCCATTGTGTACTCTTCCCCTGGGTTGTTGTTTCCCAGGTGCATTACCTTGCACTTCTTTGCATTGAATCGGAGCTGCCATACATTTGACCATTCCTCCAACCTTGCTAAGTCCCTTTTCATCCTTTCCACCCCACCTTGTGTATCAACCTTGTTGCAGATCTTTGTGTCGTCTGCAGAGAGACATACTTTTCCTTCCAGGTGCTCTCCAATGTCACTTATAAAGAGGACTGGTCCCAGTACTGAACCCTGAGGTACCCCGCTAGTTGGCCTCCTTTCTTCACTGTGAACTCCATTTACTATTACTCTTTGCGTTTGCTGTTAGCAGCTCAGTATGTCTTTCCTGGTGAAATTTTTTAAATAAATAAATCCCATGAGATTAATTGTGAGGTCAAAATGATTGTGTATCCATTGTATCTTGAAGTTTAAAAAAATATATCTGTAGAACAAAATAAAATGTTGTTTTAGCCTTTCCTCCACCAAGACAGTTCCTTTGAATCACACTCTTAAAGTGTTTTTCTAAGCTTCTTTGTGCAGTGTAAGGCTTATTGGGTAACCCAGGATATAACGCAGCCATCCAGGACAAGGGGTCACCCTATGAAGCTGTAGTAGGGGAGGCTCAGAGGAGATGTGAGGAAATACGCTGCACATTATGCAGGGTGGCCGGTCATTGACCCTTGTGTTGCCAGACCCTACTTCTTTGAAACCAGCTTCATCGTTGATAGCCCTCCCAGTCAAGGCCTGATGCTTCTCCAGGCCCCCGGGCTTTGGGCTCCTCGACTCACGGGGCCCGATGGATGGGTCATCTAACCCTGTGCCATTGACCCCCCCCCCCCAAAGCCGACACAGCAGTCTACTGTCATCTACCTCAGTGGTATTGTGACCAAGTTCACTTCAGTCTTGGTCCACCAGCTTGGCGCGTGCAGGCCTGGATCGCCTGTGCCGTTGTCGACACCACCAGTACGGCCTCCTCAAGCTCCTCCCTATGGGCTATCGTTGGTCCCTCGTTCGTAGGACCTTGAGCTAGAGCAGGTCGACCTCGAGGAGGAGTACCATTCTGACCTCATTTTACCCAAAGAAGAGCTCCTGTCCTCTGATAGGTCCACTGCCTCTTCAGTGAGCGAGGACTCTGTCAAGCATACTCCTAGTTCTTCTCCAGAGGACCCTACTTTCTCTTCAGCATGATGAAGCAGCTGTCCTCAGCCATGGGCTTTCATACCGAGGAGGAGGATGCCACCAGAAGAGATCTGGTGGACTTTCTAGAAATCCCAGAGTCTCTTGCCAAGGTCATTCCTCCTGTTCTTCCAGCCCTGAGGAATGCCACTACCGCTGCCTTGGCACAGGCCCGACAAGATGCCAGCCATGCCCCGCAGGGCAGAGAAGTTGTATCATGCCCCACAGGGCCTTCCGCACTATGCTACCCAACCAGAATCCATTTTGGTTGTTATCAAGGCTGCCCATGACAGGTCAAAGGTGCCCAAGCACCTTAGCTCCCTCTCTCCCCCCTGATAGGGAATCCTGTAGGATTGATCTCTGGGGCAAGAGGGTCTATGCCTCCCCCACCCTTGGGCTGAAAATTGCCAATTACTTTCTCACATGGTCAAGTACCAGAACATCTTGAGAGGAAGGGCACGGCTGCTGCTCAGGCCCTTCCCGGTTGCTTCCAGAAACAGGAGGATCTCAAATGCCTGTAGAGTGCAGAGGATATTAGCAAGCACCTCCTGATAGCCTTCTACGATATTTCAGATACAGGTGCCCGGGCTGCTGCTCTAGGCATTTGTCTTTGTAGGCACTCCTGGCTGAGGGTCTTCGGTTTTCTGGCAGATGTCCAACAAAAGATGCTTAATGCCTGTTTCATTGGCTCCAAGCTTTTTGGGTCAGATGTGCAGGACATCATCAATGAGCTACAGGCATCTGACAGGGCTATTAAGTCTGTCCACTCGCTCTATCATAGTCGGCCTAAGAGCAGGCAGTGTCTTCCTTTCGCAAGGTGTCCCACAAATCCGGAGCAGCCTTCAGGCCCCAAGGCAAGAGAAAAGCCTCCTCTGCCCTGCCCTTCCCCTCTTCCTCAGGCGCCGCAGCACAGCACCCTAGGGGTGACAGATCAGTCCCAGCGGGCTGATCTGCCTCCACTTGACTCCTTGCTAGACCCCCTCTTCCAGTCCCCGACCAAGAGGAGTTGGTCAGAGGTTCGTTCTCCCTCCATCTCAACCAATGGAGAGCTATCACTTCAGATGCCTGGATTCTTGAAATCATAGAAAGGGTTCACACTGTGGAACTTGTACAGATACCTTCAGAGACTCCTCCAGTACCCTCCATCTGCCCCCCGCTTTATCTGTCTGTTCTCTGGGAGGAAGTACAGTCCCTTCTGTGCAAAAAGACCATCGAGCCAGTGTCCAGGCACCAAAGGAGCAGGCGATTTTATTCAAGGTTCTTTCTGGTCCTCAAAAAGACAGGAAATTTGAGGCCTATACTAGATCTCAAGGACCCCAGTCTGTGTGTCCAGTACAAAGAAATTCCGCATGGTAACCTTGCCAGGTCTGCTACCTCTACTCAAGCAGGGCGACTGGCTGTGCTGCCTCGACATGCAGAATGCTTACCTGCATATCTCGGTTTTCCCACCACACAGGAGATTCCTCCGATTTTCTTTTCATGGGGGAACATTACCAATTCAAAGTATTGCCCTTTGGCTTATCCTCTGCGCTTCAGGACTTTACCAAGTGCTTAGCAGCAGTAGCTGCAGCTCTCAGAAGGGAGGGACTGTACGTTTTCCCCTATCTGGATGACTTGTTCTTAAAGGCCCCATCCAGGGAACAGCTCTTTCAGACTCTGGAAAGAACCCTCCAGCCGTTTCTCTCCCTGGGCATCACTGTCAACTTGCCCAAGTCTGTTCTGTTCTCGTCCCAAAGGCTGCAATGTATATAGGAGCAGTTCTGGACTCGGCGCAGGGCAAAGCCTTCCTGACTCTAAACAGGATGAAGAGCCTTATTGCTCAGGGTCAGGAGGTCACCCAGAGCTGTTATATCCCTGCAAGGGTATATCTTAGGCTATTGGGTCTGATGGCTGCTGTCATTCCTATGGTCCCCTTGGCTAGGCTGCACATTCAGGGTGCAGTGGGACCAACGTACGGATGAATTAGATTGATCGGTGCCGGTCTCCTCCCCAGTCCGCAAGGTGCTCCAGTGGTGGATGGACCCACAGAACCTGTTGCAGGGGGTCCCATTCCAGATCTCCTTCCCCAGCAGATCCTCACCATGGATGCTTCCAGATCAGGCTGGGAGGACATCTGGGTCCCTTTCATATTCAAGGGACATGGTCCGTGATCGAGCTGTCCCTGCATATCAATGTACTGGAGATGCGGCCGGTTCTGTATGCCATGCAGACCTGTCAGAACCATCTCCTTCCGGGTCAGCTGTTGATCCTGTCTGACGGTCTCAGTGTTGTCTACTATATCAACAAGCAGGGGGGATGCATTTGTATCCCCTGTGCAGGGAGGTCATGAAAGTGTGATACTGGGTGCTAGACCACAGTCTGGCTCTATCGGCAGTCCATGTCCCAGCCGTATTAAACACCCTGGCAGAAACTCAGCAGGTCACAGTCCAGCGTGCATGAATGGGAACTTCTCTCATGACTGAGATACCGTCAGTGAAGATAGAACAGTTATGTAAGAACTTACCATAGCAGTAGATCTTCGAGGGGATCTCAAGTCATCAGGCCTGCCTTCTGTCCCACCATCCCCCTTTTTGGGGGTATCTTTCTCAGATCTGGCTGTCCGGTGTATCCAGCCTTTTATTTAGGCCTGGGCACCTCGCTCTCACCTGGGTCTCCCATGGCAAGAGCTTTGCTGTCTTAGTCTCCTGGGCAAAGAACTGAGGAGGGAGCGGGTTTGTGACATCAGCAAGGGCAGCCCCAGTGGTACTGCTGAAAAATCTTCCATGTGGATCTTGCTTCACCACCTGTGAAATTGCATATGTGTGACCTGATGACTGAGATTCCCCTCGAAGATCTACCGCTATGGTAAGTTGATACATAACTGTTCTTTCTTTTCTTACTGTACTTAAGGACAACTCGAGTTGCAAGTTACATGTATTCTCTAAACCCTTTCTAATGTACTCCGATTGCTTCCCGTTGTATCTTATTAGTCTGTCTCCATGCTACATTGCTATAATCTACCCGCAGATCTGTATATTATACTGGACTCTAACTTCTCTGATTCGATAAACTAAACAGTTCAGTTTGGTTTTTTTTTGTAAACCTGATTGTGTTAGGGGAAAAAAGAACCAAGTCATCAGTATAGGCCAAGACCGGCACTTCTAATGGGCCAGTCCTTGGTGAATCTGAAGTAACGGCTGACAGTGGCCTTATAATGTCATCAGTATATATATAGTGTTGGGGCCAAGATACAACCTTGGTGCACGCCTTTGTTTATTGAAGACTTCCATAAAATATTGTCACTCATACGCAACCTGACTCTTGCCCAAGTGTGATTATATAAGGCAGAGATGCTGAAATAAGACCGCTGTCAGTACCATTGTCACACATAACTTGCCAAACTTTAGGCATAGCGATAGAGACACATGCAGAGGAGTAGTCAATAAGTGGCGTGAACATCTCTTGGTGGTTAATCAGGATGTTAGTTCTCCCATAAATGTCTAAGGACAAAGCAGTTACCCAAAGTGGAACACTGTTCCCTAAAGCCAAACTGCAAAATAGATTGTCCCCTTGTTATTACAACGTGTTGATGTAACCTTCTGAGTGTTATACAACACAACATTTTGGGAAAAAAACTCTAATCTGCCCCATGCCATGAATCCGGAGAGAAAACTTCTCAGATGTATTTATTAAACCATAACAATAAAAGACATGTGGTAGCCATGTTGGTCCAGTCAACAATGCAGAGAAAAAAAACAAATATGTTGCAGGTGATACCTTTTACACTCACTCCACTACTGCACTCCGTAGGCCATGGGAAGAACTACTGCGGTACAAGTCACAGAGAACATCTGATCGCACACCTCTGGTAGTAACCTACAACCCAGAACTCTAAAAACTACGGAAAATAATTTAATATCTACAGCCACTACCGTCTGAAGACAAGACTCTAAAAATATATATTTCCCACTCCACCAGTGCTTGCTTTCCACCAACCACCAAACCTGAAGCAGAAACTGGTGTGAAGCAAACTTCCCACCAAGCTCCAGCTAGGCGACAAAGGGAAAAAACCATGCAAAGCACCTCACTGCAAACTATGTACACATATCTCTCCTGAGACATGTGCCATTCATAATGGAAAAACATTTAAAATCCAAAACTCGTATACCCGTTCTTCTAGCAACATAATACATATGATGCAATGTAGAAAATGTGAGTAAGGCTGCTATATTGGTGAAACTGGACAGGAACTCAGAACAAGAATGAATCACCACAGAGTCACAGTTACCCATAAAAATGAAAATACACCAGTAGGGGAACACTTTTCAAGACCAGATCACTCCGTCAGTGACTTTACTGTCAGAGTGTTGAACAGTAACTTCAAAAACAGTCAGGAACGGCAGACATTTGAACTAAAAATGATACAATATTTTGACAATAAATAAAAAGGACTTGATGAAGATTTTTTTTAGCGCATTACCGTTGATTATGCTTAAAACAGTGCTTCACATTTTCTTTTTAAACACTCACATCAGCACCCTCTGGCTCTTAACAGGTACCTTCCAAAGACAATGGTATGTATTTTTTTCCTGTCTTGATTTTTCACAAATGTTAATTGATGGTCCAGAGCCAGAGTAAAATTAAGCTGCCCTTTGATCTTACAGGTTGAGCTCTTCAACAGACAATACTCCAAGTAAGCATTAATCCATGACAAAGGAGGGCTCTATTAGGGAAATTAATGCAGCCTCGTGCCCCAGTCACCAACCAGCATTAATTCCCTAGTAGAGCCCTCCTGTGTCGTAGATTAATGCACTTGTAACATGGCAAGTGCAAGGTAGGTATTAGTGCTGTTTAACCTACAACAAAAGAAACATGAAGACAGGCAGTAATTTTGATTACAAAATCCATTTTGGTTCACAAATCAAGCTTCACTATCCTCCGTTGAAATGCTGTGTGGATCTCAGAATGTGCGCGTCCACGTTGGAAACTCGGCATACATTTATATAGTGTTTGCTAATTTAAAAGTCCCAGCTTTGCATTGTGTTGTGCTACTCAGAAAACGGTCAGTATTTGATCGTTTTTCTGCGTGGTTCTGATGCTTTGCCTTCTGTTCCTACGTCTAACTCATGTATTACACTACTGCATTGTGAGGGAAATCTACATGTGAGTATGTGAGTACACGTCCATACTGTGTTCATTTCAGCAGTGTACTTCTTTTTTTATCCTGACAAGTCACTTACCAGACTTGTCAGTATACCACATCATCCCAGTGTGATTCTTGTCTTTCTCTGAACGCTCTGACTGCTCGCTATAGTACCGGAGTTTGGCACAGTGTTTACCTCGTAGAACCTTGCTGCATAGTACTAAACAGCCGGCAACAAAGCGCACTTTAGTTTACAGCGCCACCTATAGGGACGTCCCCCGTGCTTTAGTAAGCACGCTCCCGATTGCTTGAAACCAAGCAAATGATAGAAGTTGAACGCGGCATTATGGAAGTTGGAGCGGGCATTACTTGGAAATGAATGCCGTGTCCAACTTGTGCCGTGATCGGTTTCAACCAGTCGATTTACTCGTTATGAGCCTCATTAATATTGCCATGTTACATTAACAGAGTCTTCCTGTTTGTAAGGAGTGTGAAATGGCTGTAATGCTTTGATGTGTAAACTGCTAGTCTGTTTTTAATCCATATCCAACCTCTATATCTGTCATGCTGTTCAGCTGTTTCCACTTTGACCTGAGGAAAAGGGTTTTATCTCTCAAAAGCTAGTCTTAGAAATAATTTTGTTAGTCCAATGAAAGGTATCACCTGCAACATATTTGTTTGTTTTCTCTGCACCATGACAATAAGAAATTGGACCACAGAAGAGAGGATTGTAGGTAGACCTCAGCAGGAGTAAGGCAAGGAGCAGGAGCCTTTTTAGTCTGCAAGGATTTAATTGCATCCAAAACTTCTGCAGTGTTAGTGAGCCTAATACCATCAGTGGCCAGAGTCACCCAAATAATATTTCAGTCTGTTTGAAGAAAAGTGAAGAAAAATGATGTATCCATGTGTTGGAAGAAATATAAGTAACAGTGCTTGATGAAACATTGGACTGCTGTGAAAGTGTTTCTCTTCTCCCCCTTGCAGGTGTCAGATGTGTTCCCTGACATTTTTCTCTCTTCTTCCCCTTGCAGGTGTCGGATGCGTTCCCTGACATATTTTTCTCCCCCCTTCCCCTTGCAGATGTCGGATGTGTTCCCTGACATTTTTTCTCTTCTCCCCCTTGCAGATGTCGGATGTGTTCCCTGACATTCTTCTCCAAGTCAGAGATGCAGATCCATTCCAAGTCACACACAGAGACAAAGCCTCACAAGTGCCCGCACTGCTCAAAGACCTTCGCCAACAGCTCGTACCTGGCACAGCACATCCGCATCCATTCAGGCGCCAAGCCTTACAGCTGTAGCTACTGCCAGAAGACCTTCCGCCAGCTTTCTCACCTCCAGCAGCACACGCGGTAAGGCCCGCCCATCACCTACCTGAAAAGCACTCTGGGATGTTTCTCCTTGTGTATTTTGTTTTGTGGGGGTTAGAGTGCTGGAGGCTTCCTCCTGCAATGCTATTTTGTACCATCACTTGGGTCCCCCCTTTCAGGTTTAGAGATTTCGGGGGGTGGGGACACATATACTTAAAGTACCAGTGCCCCCACACTCTGTTGCTTTAAAGCCTGCAATTTTTTTCAAATGACTCCAGTATTCTTACTTGTGATAAATTATTGGAGGAGTTCTTAGTCTCATCATCCGGCTGAATTATGAGCAAGCCTGACCACCACAGCAAGGTGACCACCTCCATCGGTCAGGAAAAAGTATCACATTTTATCTTGCCATTCTGAGCTGAGGTCTGCCTGCTTTCTCTCTGTCTTGTGGGGAAACCACTCTCCGGCAGTATTACTTATGTAGTGTGCTTGGGCGTATAAGAGGCTCACATTCACAAAAAAATACCACCAACAGCTTAATCTGGTTCAGGTTCAGTTGGTATTCATCTGTATCCCCCTTCCTGGGTTGTGCCTGAAAATAGGCAGGATCTGTCTAGTGCACTTACCCGGTCAACAAAAACTAAAAAAAAAAAAAAAAAAAAAATGTGTTTTATTTGGGAGCTCACCAGTTAGAAGAAGGCCACAATTTTCCTGCATTCAGATCAGTATAAAGGGTTTGACAAGCTCAACCCCTGCATTTACAATGTAACTTAATAGAATTTGAGGGGAGGCACCTGGTGTGTGACCAAATAAAAGCATATAGTTAAGGTACCAGAGCTCCCCCCCACACACTTTGCTGATTTGAAGCCTGCAGTTTTTTTCATTTGGGGGGGGTGCACTCATGACTGTGTAACCAGTGTTTGAGCTGTGGTCTGTTTCTGTCCCGTGCCCTTGCCCCCATATCCACTAGTCCCTTTCTTGTATTGGTACAAGCTTGCCAGTACTCCCGGGCTACCAAAATATTTATTTAAGCCTGTTTTTGTTTGGTAACGTATTTCTTTTATGTATTTTTGTCACTGTTTAAAGTTTAGTTATACATATAGTGTGTTCGCCCAGGATTTTCTCACTTTCAGTGTGTGTTTGTGTCGGTGGCATGTCTTAACTGTCCCCCACCTCCCAGCTGAGTTGGTGAAAGAGGTGCTCCGAAAACTTCAGCCACCAGCCAAAAAAGGTCGCCGTAGCTCCAGCATGAAAGTGTGAATTTGAAGCCTTTGAGTTCCTTAGGGACTCTGAATGGAAGCGTACTCATTGGCCATGACAGTTCACCTGCAGATGAGGCAGAGTCTCGAACTGAGGTCCAGCCTATAGCTGTGGCAGTGATTGTGATGTCACAACTAGTGTGTTATCTTATCAGCAGCTGACCAACGCTCAGCTGTAGGTAAAGGAGCAGAGGATCCTGTGTTCACTCTGCCATTGGTGTGGGGGGACTGATGAAACTCACAGTGAAGCACATGACCACCATCCAGGAGGGAGGAAGAGACTAGCCTGTCCGCTGTCTGGGTGCAGACTGGCATAGCCACTGTCCGGGGGTGGGGCACTGAGGAGTGAGACTGGCGTGCCTGCCATCTTAGAAACATAGAATGTGCAGGCAGATATGAACTGCTTGGCCCACCTAGTCTGCCCGTAGTCTTGGAGGAACACTGGTGTTGTCACAGTGTCACTGTAATGGGGGTGAGACTGGCATGGCTGCCATACAGGTGGGTGAGACTGGGGAGACGCCTTTACAGAGGGAGATGGCGGGGCCGCACTCCGGGGGAGGGACTGGCATGGCTGCTGTCCATGGCAAAACTAGCATGCCTGCCATCTGGGGGGGAGTCTGGCATGGCCACTTTATGGGTGGTGGGACTGGTGTGGCTGATGTACCAGTGGGAGGGAGCTGGGTGGGGACACTGGTGTGACTGTAGTACCAGTGGAGGGCTGTAATGGCTACTGTTGTGGGGGGGGGCACTGGTGTGGCCACCATATTGGGGGGATGAGACTTGCATAGCCAGAGTACCAGCAAGTGAAACAGGTGTGTCACCATACCTGGGAGATACTGGTGTGTCCAGTGTAGGGGGAAGACCAGCTTAGTTCTACTGATGGGAAATCCTTGTTATAGTGGCTTTGTGGAGTACTTTTTTCCAAACTTACTTTACATTCCTGGTGATGCAACTCTTATGCATGCCTTCACACCCCTTGGGAAGGTCTTACAAAAAAAGAGAATCCCAGAATCTTAAGGGAAGCATTGGGGGTACAAGTGATCCTGGGATTTAAGGAGAAACATGGGGGGCACACTGAGGGGGTACAGGGGACCATGGGACTTAAGGAGAAACATGGCGCAGTATTGGGGGTACAGGGAATCCTGGAACTTATAGAGAAACATGGGAGCAAACTACGGGGGTACAGGGGATCCTGGAACTTAAGGAGAAAAATTGGGGGCACACTGTGTGGGTGCAGTGGATCCTGGGACCTAAGGAGAAAGATGGGGGCACACTATGGGGATACAGGGGATCCTGGGACCTAAGGAGTTACATGGGGGGCACAATATAGAAACATAGAATTTGACGGCAGGTAAGGACTGCTTGGCCCACCTAGTTCTGCCCATTTCGCTACCTAACGGATAAGCTGCAGATCCTAGTTAACCAACAATCTACTTCCTTCTACCCCCCCACTAGAATTGCCTTATGTCTGTCCCATGCATTCTTGAATTCCCCCACTGTTTTTGACTCTGACCTCCTCAGGAAGGCTGTTCCATGTATCCACAACCTTCTCTGTGAGGAAATACTTCCTCACATTACCTGTGAGCCATCCCCCCTTTATCTTCAAATTGTGCCCCCTTGTTTTTGCACATCTCTTTTTCTGAAAGATGCTACCCTCTTGGACTTTGTTGATTCCTTTGAGATATTTGAAAGTTTCTGTCATGTCTCCCCCTTTCCTCGAGGCTATACATCTTTAGTTCCTTTAGTCTTTCTTCATATGTCTTCTGATGCAGACCCTGCATCATTTTGGTTGCCCTCCTCTGGACAGCCTCCACCCTGTCTATGTCTTTGCGGAGATGGGTATCCAGAACTGTACACAGTACTCCAGATGTGGTCTTACCAACTGTCTGTACAGAGGGCCAACAACTTCCTGTTTTCTACTGGTGATGCCTCTCCCTGTGCATCCCAGTATCCCCCCCAGCCCTCCTTACTGCCTTCTCACATTGCTGACCTACCCTTAGGTCATCTGATATGACTATCCCCAGGTCCCTTTCCATTTTTGTTGTTGTCAGTATCTCACCCCCATTGTGTACTCTTCCCCTGGGTTTTTGTTTCTCAGGTGCATTACTTTGCACTTCTTTGCATTGAATGTAAGCTGCCATGCATTTGACCATTCATCCAACCTTGCCAAGTCCCTTTTCATCCTTTCCACCCCACCTTGTGTATCAACCCTGTTGCAGATCTTTGTGTCATCTGCAAAGAGACATACTTTCCCTTTCAGTCCCTCTGCAATGTCACTTATAAAGACATTAAAAAGGACCGGCCCCAGTACTGAACCCTGCGGTACCCCACTAGTAACCCTCCTTTCTTCACTGTGGACTCCATTTACAATTACCCGCTGTGTCCTGTTGTCCAACCAGTGTTTTACCCAGGCTACCACCCTAGGACCCACTCCCAGGCTGGTTAATTTGTTTATTAATCTTTTGTGTGGGACTGTGTCAAATGCCTTGCTAAAGTCTAGGTAGGCCATGTCCACAGCCCCTCCCTGGTCTACTGCTTTGGTCACCCAGCCAAAGAAATCAATTAGATTTGTCTGGCATGACCTTCCTGCTGTGAATCCATGCTGCCTTGGGTCCTGTGCCCCGCTGGCCTCTAGGTACTCAATAGTTGTTTCCTTCAGAAGTGATTCCAACATTTTCCCTACCACTGAGGTAAAACTGACAGGTCTGTAGTTTCCTGCCTCTGTCTTGCTCCCACTTTTGTGAAGGGGAATCCCATCCGTCCTCCTCCAATCCTCAGGTACCACCCCATCCTCCCATGATTTATTAAAAAGGGTTGTCAGTGGTGTTACTAGTTCTTCCCTTAGTTCTTTTAAAATTCTGGGGTGAATCCCATCAGGCCCCATTGCTTTATCCACCTTCAGTTTTAAGAGTTCTTTCAGAACCCTTTCTTCTGTGAAAGGACTAATATCAAACCCACCTATCCAGAGTGCTACTATTGACCGGATTAGGTGTTTCCCCCTGCTTTTCCATTGTGAATATTGAGCAGAAGTATTCGTTCAGTATCCTTGCTTTTTAACTGTCTTTCTGCCCAACCACCTTCCTCTTTGTTCAGCCTCAGTATCCCTGCCTTAGTCTTTCTTTGCTCCCTAATGTACCTATAAAAGGTTTTATCCCCCTTCTTAACAGAGTTGACTATCTTTTCCTCGGTTTGGGCCTTTGCTTTCCTGACTGCTTTACCTGCTTCCTTCTGCTTTAACTGGTACAGTTATCTGTCCTGCTCCTTCTGTGTTTCCTTATACTTCCTGAATGCTATCTTTTTTTCCCTTACCTTCCCCGCGACTTCTTTTGAGAACCATAGTGTTTTTTCTTTCGTTTTGATTTGTTTATTTGCTTCACACAAAGACTTGTTGCCTCTGTGATGGCGGGTTTGATGTTTCCCCATTGTTGCTCCACCCCTCCTTCTTGCCTGTTTGCTAGTGCTTTTCTGAGGCACTCTCCCATTTTGACAAAATCAGCCCTCCTGAAGTCCAATACCTTCACTTTTGTATGGCTTGACTCTACAGCTAAGTTTATCGTGAACCACACTGTTTGGTGGTCGCTTGTTCCCAGATGGCTACCCACTTCAAGATCAGAGATCCTCTCTCCATCCCCATTTGAGAGTACCAGGTCTAAGATGGCTCTCTCCCAAGTGGGTTCCAAAACTAGCTGTCTGAGGCATGCCACCTGTAGGGCATCGAGAATGGTCCTGCTCTTGGATGTGGCTGCAGCAAAGGTGCTCCAGTCAACATCTGGCATATTCAGGTCCCCCATCAGCAATAGCTCCCCTTTCTCTGCCATCCCAAGGATACCTTCTATCATTTCTTTGTCTATTTCCTCACCTTGAGACGGGGGTCTGTATACAACCCCTATGCGGATTGTGGAGCCATTTCCAGTCTCGAGGGTGACCCACAGTGCCTCCTTTCCTCCCTGTTTACCCTTTAGTTCTGTTGCTTTTATCCTTTCCCTTACATAGAGAGCTACTCCTCCTCTTCTTCCCTCCCTGTCCCTCCTGTAGATTGTGTACCCTGGTATGTTGACATCCCAGTCATGGTTCTCTGTGTACCATGTTTATGTGACTGCCACAATATCCAGGCATCCCTCTTCCATCAAGGCCACCATTTCAGGGAGTTTTTTACCTAGACTACGGGCATTGGTACTCATTACCGTCCATTTTTGTATGGCTTTATTTCTTTTGCCCCATCCCTGTCCCTACAGCCTTTGTCTTTTTCTCCATTTACCCTGCCCTTCTCCTATTGACTGCTCTATTTTGGTGTTTACCTCACTAATTACCCTGATTTTTTTTTTTGGGGGGGGGGCTAGGATTTCCCTTCTCCTCTTCAGTGCCTTCCCCCATGGCTAGTTTAAATGCTTGCCACTGAAGCATTTAAACCTATCACTTAAGATCCTGGTTCCCCTCTGGGGTACAGGGGATGTTGGGACAAGTATAAACATGGGGGCACAATATGGGTGGTTCTGTGACTTCATTTGAAATGGGGAATACTGCTGGCTCGATGGTAAAGAGTGCTGAGGTGCCGTGCATGCCTTACCTTTTACCGCACTGGCGACCTGTGTCAGGGACGGACTCTACTCAGCTGGAGTGGGAGAAGATTGAGCGTTCAGTTGACTGCTCTTCTTTCCGTGGGAGGGTGGCTGCCATCTCCACCATGCAGCTGCCAGCAGGTCGAGGCCCAGTGGTAGGACAGCCAAGAGCAACATATTTGGGTGGGTGCCACGGGACTTCTGCGGAGCGTGGGTGCCTCTACACACACGCTCTGAAGTGTGCGCCCCAGCATCAGGGAGGAAATGAAAACAGAAAATGGGAGGACGGGCTGAATGAAACCCGGCCTATTTCCCTGTAGCCCATTCAACCAAGCCACTGACCGGAGACCTCTGGATTTGCTGTCGTGGGGGGTGAGGAGATAGCCCTCCCCTTCTGGGGGGGGTGGATCCGTGGGAGTCTGTTATCAGGAACCTGTCAGTGGTGGCAAACCAGTTGCTGGAAACGGGGAGAGAGCTGATGAGCCGCCTGTCTGACCAGAGATAGAAAACCCTTAGTGGCACAAAAAATATAGAGGGAAAGAGGAATATGGAGATGTTCTTCGAGGATATCTCTTTCATCAGGCCACAACTGTGGAACCATAAGCCACCAGGCACTAGGACCACACAGAAACTTTTGCAAGCAACCCACCAGGGGCCACCCATGACATCAGAAGTCGACTGTTACATAAGCGTGAGTGGCCCCTCCTCTTAAGTTTTTTTCCCCCACTGTCAACCATACTTGTTGAACCGTTGACGAAAATGTCACTACATTAGCCGCTGTTTCTTTTTCTTTGATACAAGTAATCACTTTTACAGTGATTTTCGATGACCTGTATGTCATCGAAGGAATCGTCAAAATTGTTCCACTACTGTGCAGTGAGAGGATTTACACCGGTAACTCCAATGACATCTGTGTTTGCTGCCTAGGACTGGACCACGATGTGAAAGCCTGCCCTGTCTGTCAGTGCTTCAGCTCTGCGACCAGGCAACACCATAAAACGGCCCTCTAGAAACATCTCCTCAAAGAAAGTGCCTGCAATGAAAAGGAGCTTTAACAGAAGGCATTGCCACATCGGCAGCCCAGTCTGCTGGTTCCAGGTCTTGTAAATCCCGAGACAAGTTGTCAGGGAGTCATAAACACTGGGAGAGGGAGAAGCAGAAGGCCTCCCCGGCGTGTTCCAGGTCGCCCCACCACATGGCAGGTATGACCTCCTCTGCGTCGTCGACCACTTCCGCGACAATGCCCCGAGCCAGCCATCGACATGACACCAAAAATTGGGGAGCTTGGCGCTGCTTTTCCTGACCTAGTGCGGCTGGTATCTTGCCATCGACATGTGGGATGCTGTCTCCACTCTCGACTCCCGCATTTGCACCATTGACGGCACGAGCGCTGAGGTTGTACTGTTGTCTTTTACTGATAATCAGGCACCTGCTACCTACCACCTACCCCACCCCCGTCCCAGGGGGTTCTTTAATGGGGCCCCAATCCCCCTCGACGATGCGAGGCAGACCTTTGCCCCTGCCGCCTTCTATGGAGCTGCTAATATCACCGGGGTGTTCTCTGCCACCCTTCGACCCGCTCGATGATTACAAGTACAAGCCTGACTTAATTGTGCAGGATGAGGTGGAAGAGGCTGAGGAGTGTGCTGAGAGCCACTATGATAGGGGCACCAGCTCTGCAGTGTCCACCTGCAGTGAGGACTCGGTGGTCTACACTCCAGGGTTCCCCACGTGAGGACCCTATCTTCCTCACCATGATGCAGCAGTTACAGGCTGCCATGGGCTTTGACCTAGAAGAGCAGGACACTGCCAAGAATCATTTAAATAGATTTTCTGGGGCTGCCTGACTCTTCTGTTGTGGTACCACCTCTTCTCCCTGCGCTGGTATAGGTCAAATGTTATTCCAGCCATACCAAGGAAGGCAGACAAAATGTATATGGCCCCTTCTGGGAAACCATTTTTATGTTCCCCCAACCTGAGGCAGACTCTGCGGTCATTAATGTTGCTAATGATAAGTTAAGGGCACCTGAGCTCCCTCCTGATAAAGAGTCCAGGAGGTTGGATGTTTTTGGTGAAGGGACCTTTGCCTCCTCTTCATTGGGCCTCCATATTGCCAACTACCAGGCCCACATGATAAAGTACCAGGACACCCTCTGGAGGAAGGCCGAGGCAGCTGCACAAGCCTTACCAGAGGGCACTCCCAAACAAGAACTTCTTAAGGTTTTTAACTGCTGGGGCCAATGTGGGCAAGCATCTGCTTCGCATGGCTTATGATGTCTGTGATGCCTCTGCCACAGCTTCTGCCTCTGGTATCTGTCTCAGGAGATATTCATGGCTCATGGTGGCAGGGTTTGTGAAGGAGGAGGGGGCCACTAGAGGGCATGGGTGGAAGCTGGAGGGAGGGGAGAAAGGAAGAGATGCTACTTCACTGAGAGGGTGGTGGAGCTATGGAATGCGCTGCCTAGGGGGCTGGTGGAGGCAGAGACAGTGGAGGGGTTCAAGAGGGGGTGGGACAGGTACAGGGGAAGGGTTCTGGAAGCAAAATCCAATGCAGCAAGAATATCCAGAACTGGGAAGGGAGAAGCCAGAGAAGGCGAGGGGGGCAGCAAGGTCAGCACCCAGCGTGGGGGCTGACCAAATGAGCAGACACGAAAGACCATTAGGCCTATTCTGCTGGCATTTTAGTATGTTAGTATTTGTAACGGTCCATTCTCAATGCCCCTTTCAGAGGACGTAAGCTGTTTGGTTTTCATGTCCAAGGCATTCTTTCCAACCTTCAGGCCTCCAGCAGAACCCTGAAGTCTGTGCATTCCCTCTACTATGTCCAGCCAAGGGGTAGCCACAGGGTGCCTTCGTTCAGCTGGTGCCAGGCACTGCCCATCAACCAGACAGCAGGGTAGGGAGCAGGAGCCTTGGCCACCCCTAGCACCGCCCCAGGTGCCCATTCAGGAGCCCCTAGAAGTGGTGGTGCAGGTGGAGCTGCCACAACCAGCTCTGTCCATCTCCTTGTACACCTCCCTAACCAACATTGCCTCCAGGGGTGGTTGTAGGTCGCCTCTTCCCCCCACCTAACTCGGCGGAAAGAGGTGACAACTGATGCCTGGGTTCTAGAAGTCATAGAACGCAGCCATGCTCTGGAACTTTTGGATACCCCTCCAGATCATCCGCCAGTGGTAACCCACTGTCCTCCAGAACACCTTCTGCCCCTGGAGGAAGTTCAGACTTTACTTCAGAAGACGGCCATAGAGCCTGTGCCCTTTGAACAAAGTCACATGGGTTTTTGCTCTTAGTACTTCCTGGCCCCAAAGTGGACTGCAGACCTGCGGCCTATTCTGGATCTCAGAGAACTGAACTTCATCACAGAGTACAAAAAGTTCAGAATGGTTACTCTGCATGGCCTGCTGCCGCTGCTGCAGGCAGGGGATTGGATCTGTTCCCTAGACATGAAGGATGCTTACCTTCATATCAAAATGCTGAAACCACACAAAAGATACCGGAAGTTCCTGTTCCAAGAGGAATATTTATTTATTTTTAAAAGTTTTACTAGGAAAGACATACTGAGCTGAATAGCAGCTCCTTTCCAGATGCATTGGAGTGGGGGGCAGGGGACAAGGAGGAAGAAAGTATAACATAATGGCAAGCAGTGCATTATACAGTGAGAAGAAGGAAGTATAATAGACAAGCAGATTACAGCTATATAAACAATTTAGCATTTACAATTTTACGTAGACAATTGAATTTACAAGTTGTGCATAGCTGTTCTAAGAGAGGCCTAAAGAGACGCCCAGCAAGGGGACAAAGTGACTGGGCATATTGCAACCAACCAAATGCAGAGAGGTACATAGGTGGGATATAATAATTAGGTGGAGAAGGGTTCAGTGAGGAGGTAGTGGTGCAGGGGATATAGGTCAGGGTGAGGGAAGAGGAATAGGGAGAGGGGGGCATAGGGAAGGAAGAATCAGCAGCAGTTGCAGGTGGGCGAGTAAAGCTCACAAAGAAGATGGGAGAGGGAATGAAGAGAAGTGGCAGAGCAGGTGGTTAGGGGAAGGGAGTCCCACAGTTTAGGGAGATGGGAGGAGAAAGCCGCCTGACCAACTGTAGTCAACCTAGGCGGGAGAGTGAGGAGGCGATAGAGGTTTCATAGGGAGTAGAAGGGGGGGAGGGGATGAGAGGAGTGAGGAGAGGTAGGAGTGAAGAGAACCAAGCCAGTGTTTGGCCAGGAAGGAGGAGCAGTGAGTAAGACGTCTGGCCTCAAGGGAGGGAAGAGAAAGGGCAGAGTAGAAGGAGCAGTGTTGGGTGCTGAGGGGGGAAGTCAAGAGCAAAGCGGCAGAATGAGTGGAAGAGTGGGTCCAGTCTGGCCAGCATGACTAACCAGCAGCGCTGTATACGGTGTCTCATTAGTCAAAGATGGGGAGAATCATTCTCTGTAATATGGCTATGCTAGCAGGCAAGGGGATGGACCCACAGTTACGATACAAAGCCCATAGTTTTGGGTGCATCATTTTGTGAATTGCCTCAGCATGAGCTGAGAAGTCCAGGTGCTGGTCTAGCCCAGACCCCCAGGTACTTGAAGGATAGGACATCTTCAAGGGGGACCCATCAAGGGTGTGAAAGGAAGGGGTGGTTGTAAGTCTGGAGAATTTTTGCCTGGTTCCAAAGGTCATGGAGACCATCTTCTTTGCATTTAAGGCCAACTGATTTGAACAGAACCAGCACTGGATGTTGTCAAAGTCCAGCTGGAGTCTGGCCATCAGACCAGATAGGAGGGATCCAGAGGCAAACAGTATTGTATCATCAGCGTACATGTGGATGGATGCTGAGGTACAGACTGTAGGGAAGTTATTTAAAAAAATTGAGAAAAGGATGGGGCCAAGCACAGAGCCTCGGGGGGGGAATTAACAATTCAGAGTGTTGTCCTTTGGCTTGTTTTCAACGACACAGTTCTTCACCAAATGCTTGGCAGTAGTGGCAGCAGCCCTTCGCAGGGAAGGCCTTTGTTTTCCCCGTTTGGACGACTTGTCTCTTGAAAGTCCACTCCAGGGACCAGTTTCTGCACACATTGGCTCAAACCAGGCAGCTGTTTGATACTCGAGGGTCACTGTCAACATGCTCAAGTCAGTGTTGACCCCCTTGCCAGCCACTGCAGTATATAGGAGCAGTCTTGGACACTGCTCAGGGATTAGCCTTCCCACCCCTGGACATGGCCTGCTGCCTGATTGTCCAAACACAGCAAGTACACGACAGCCGGCATGTCTCAGCCAAGACATTTCTACCGCTCCTGGGCCTCATGGCAGCAGCCATTGTCACAGTACCTTTCACCAGGCAGCACATGAGAATGCCCTATCCAGTGGGATCAGCTTACAGACAACCTAGAACAAAGGGTTCCAGTCAAGCCTCCTGTGCGCAAAGTGCTAAAGTGGTGAACGGAACCCAGCAACCTATTAAACAGGATTACATTCCTGATCCCCTCCCCTCTTCAGATTCTCATGACAGATGCTTCGGGGATGGGCTGGGGTGCACATTTGGGCACCCATCAGTCGCAAGGTGCATGTTCCTCAGCGGAGAGCATCTTGCACGTAAATTTTCTGGAAATGCGTGCTGTTCTGTACAAGCTACAAGCCTTCCAGAACCATCTGTCCCAAGGTCCTCTGCTAGTGGAGACAGAAAACATTGGTGTGATGCACTGTATCCGCAAGCAGGGGGGGACTCGCTCTTATCCCCTGTTGTGGGCGATGGCAGGATCGAAACCTGATGGCAAAACATGACACAGGGACAGGTGTTGCAGAACAAAAGGTTTATTACCCAATACGTATAAAAAGGACAGCTTACCACAGCTGAGAGCCCGGAACCTCCGAACACCCAGTATTGTCATAGAAAAACTCAAGAGAACAACAGGATTACACAAAAGTATATACTCAAAGATGATAAGGTCCGTCACCTGGTAACGTGCTCATCTGCATAGTAGAAAAGCTAAACAAAGCATTTCTATTGGCAGGTAAGGTGGGCAGCTTGCACCCAAGGTTATGTTTTGCACGTACACAGCGACAAGCAATTATACTGACTAACACTACTTGTGGATTACAGTGGACTAATTCATAGAATATGCTGATCATAGCATCATGGCTAATAGCTGCAGATGACGTGCTAAGACCACAAATATAACTGCATAATATATCATAGCAAGCATGAGTAAATACTAATATCCTTTATGATGTAAGAGGGTGGTCCACATTAGGGACTGTAGGTCAGGCAGGTCTACACCACTGTGCAGGGAAGCGATGAGAATCTGGTATTGGGCTCTGGAACACGGTCTAGAACTGTCAGCAGTATATGTTCCAGGTGCCCAGAATATCTTGGCAGACAGGATAAGCAAGTCACAGTCCAGTATGCACAAATGGGAACTGCTGACCTCGGTCATCGGTTACCTGTTTGACAGGTGGGGTCATCCAGGGTTGGACTTTATTTACATCCCCACACAATGCAAAACTACACCTTTTCTGCTTGCTTATTCCAGGGCCTGGAGTTTTCTATCGAGATGCGTTGTTCCTCTTTTGGAAAGGGAGGTTCTTGTATGCCTTTCCTCCTTTCCCTCTCATTCAGAGGGTGCTTCTCAAGTTCCAGATGGAGGGGACAACTCTAAAACTCATTGCTTCCCTGTGGCCTTGACAAATCCTGTTTCCCCCTACCACAGCAGCTGGCGGTGGAACTACCAGTGCCTCTGCCCCTGTGAAAGGGTCTACTGTCACAGGAACAGGGAACCCTGGTCCATCCGAACCTCAGATCTTTTCTTCCATGCTTGGCTCCTGAAAACATAGCCATTTCCCAGTTTGGGGTTTCCCAACAAGTGGCTAGTGTTCTGGTGTCAGCCAGAAAGCCTTCCACCAGATCCACTTACTCTGTGAAGTGAAAAAGGTTTGCTGTATGGGCCGCTTCTCATCACCTGGCTCCGTTCACCTGTCCAGTTATCAGATTCTGGGTCTGTGCTGCCCTTACTGGATGGAGACCTGCAGTATTCCTCCATCAGAGTGCACTTGGCTGCCATTGCAGCTTTCCATGTGCCCATTGTGGGTAGTATGGTTGCTCTGCTGGCGGTATTCTATACGTTCCTGAGAGGCGTTCTACAGCTGAAGCCTCCCATTCGTACTCCAGTCCCAACTTGGGACCTGAATTTTGTTTTGGAAAAGCTTCCTTTGGCTCCTTTTGAGCCAGCTGTGACAAGTGGCTCCCAATTCTTTGTCCCTTTCGCACCCCTCTCTGTTTCACTCCCTACATGTTTTGAACTCCTTTAGTAACAAGTGTCCCCCCCTCTGAACTTTTTCTGGTTGTGTAATTACATTTAGTTTCTCCCACGCTGTTGTTATCTGAACTCACTTTCTCTGACTATGCTCAAAATGTCGTTTTGCACCTATTTCCTCCAGAAACTGTGTTGCCCAAAAAGAAATGTTCTGTATACTGTATTGTTTATTACAGTCTGCTGTTTGTTCTGCAGTTGTACCATTGTTCTGTAATCTTCCGGGTCACGCCTGAAAATAGGCAGTGTCTTGTCTAGTGCACTTACCCAGTCAACAAAAACTAAATAAATAAATGATCTCACTTCAAGAGAGAGCTCTTGCAGCAGGCAGTGACCATCAGGGCTGTGCTGCCAGGCACTAGGACCCAATGGAAAAATTCTAGCTTGCAGTCTATGATGGGGGACTGCCCCTTGTTGTCAGCCCCAACGTCGCCTGTAGTGTAAAGGGGCAGTCCCCCGGCACCACCTTAGTTGTTTTTCCCATCGTCGACCTGTGCATTTCAGCTCAACAGACGCCTCCTGCTTCCAGTCAACCACCATTTTTCGCACTTCGCACAGTTATTTTTTATCAAATTTATGAGTATACCAACTTCGTAGTGTGTGTCTTCCCTGTCAGCTTCATCGATAGAATGCACGTGCGGTAAGCAGATCCCAGCAAAAGACGGCCATTCGGTATGTCTTTTGTGCCTGGGCCCCGATCATAAGCCGGATGCCTGCCCGCATTGCTTAATTTTAATAGAAGAATCCGCATGTGTTGCCTGAAGACCTTGAAAGCCTATCTTCTAGAACCAAGTGGCCACCATGCAAAAGACCCAGTCAGGACACAGCTCGTCTTCTTCCTCAGCCAAAGGGACCTCCCCTAGAGAGAGAGAGAGAGAGAGAGAGAGAGAAGAAATCTAGCGACAAGGACAGATCCAGGTCAGAATCTCGCTCCAGGTCCCCCCGCATAAAACTTCGAAGGGTACCAGAGTGCAAGCTCGGACTCTGCCCTTCTGGTTTTCCTTGCTCTTCCTGGCTTACTGTTGATGAAGCCTCCCGCCTCTACCCAGACGTCATGCGGAGGACCTTCCAAGGCCTCCATTCCCATTTCTATCAGGCCCCACAGACACTCACATGAGTCTAAGTCAGACTGGTCGGCCCACACTGCGGCGAGTGGCAGGTCAGAGCCTGCCTTCTGCAAGGCTGTAGCCTCTGGGTCATCTGACAAGACAGGGCCGACAACACGCGCAAGAGTCATCATGAGCATGAGTGCCGGAAGAGGCCTTGCTCACCTTCTAAGCCAGCATCAACCAGGGCTCAAGAGTGACATCAGGCCATTTCAGCCACAGACTCTACTTCCACAGAGTGAGAGCAGACGACACCCTCCAAACCATCGCCTGGCCTGCAGGGCTCTAAGAAGTCTCCATCCTCGGAGCAGACGACAGAGAACCTGACTCCAGGTTCTATGAAGTCCAAAGACATGGCACCATATACTCAGTCACCTCCCCCTCAGGTGCAAAATGACCAGATGCCAGTGCACCCAGAGCTGGAGAATGAGACACCAGCAGGCCTGACGGCAGAGGGAACTAAGCCTACGGGTCTGCCAGGACCTCGGGATGTTTCTACCCAGACGCCAGATCCCCCTCAAATCCCTGTGGTACCTCTCGCAGAATTGGGAGCTTTATTCACAACTTCGTGGAACACCATAAAAGAGGATCTATGTTCCAGATCGCCTGAGCTGAACCCCACAACCGCGAGGACCCCAATACTGGCTCCGCCTAAGCAGCTTCACCTCCACGTAAATGGCCTTCTCCAACCTTGACACCAGCCTACTCTTCTCCAAGTGGCTCAGAGCAGGGATCCTTCGGAGGTGCGGATGTCACCCTTCATCTCGATCCTTGCCAAGAAAGACACCGTAACCGCTCTAGTGGACGCCAATCCAGACATTGACGGCTCTTCAGAGGGGTGCAGTAGGGATTCCGCCCCCTACGACTCTTTAGATGAAGGCTTGTCGCTTCCCTCTCCAGATCCAAGGAAGAATTCACCAAGGTCTCCTCCTAATGATCCCACCTTCTTAGATGTGATGAGGCACATCCAGTTTCTAAATCAGTGGGAAACAGAGGATCTAGACCCCAAAAGACGCCACCTAGCGAAGTTCTTAAGGGCCAGTGACCCAAAACCATGGGTCATTCTGCCATTAGTGGAACCCTTCCAGGACGTCACAGAACTAGCCTGGAAGCACCCCTCGGCGGTACCTAAGAAAGCTGACCGCCTGTATCGGACACCCAGAGAGGAACCACATTTGAGTGAACAGCCAAAGGCTGACTCCATGGTCCTTACTGCTGCACATGGACGAACCCAACAACCAAAACACATGCGCTCTCAACCTCCAGATAAGGAGTCAAAAAAGATGGATCAGTTCGGCCACAAGGTCTACTCGTCAGCCACTTGCACTGTCCAGTCACTCAACTTCCTGGCACACATGGTCATGTACCAGAAGTCCCTATGGCGCAAAGCAGTTGACCTGGCTAGGTCCCAGCCTGACTCCTCATCCAAGACTGAGCTCTTAGCCGTCTTACAGTCCGGTGCTGATGTGGGGAAACATGCCCTCAGGTGTTCATACGATTCAGCAGACACTGCAGCCAGGGCAGCCACCTCGGGGGTCTGCCTCCAGCGTTGTTCTTGGTTGAGAGTATCAGGCTTCTGACAGGATTTGCAGGATACTATCCTGGATGCCCCCTTTCAGGATTCGGTTCTTTTCAGTCAAGAGGCAGAAAAGATGATCGCTGGTTTGCTGGACTCTGGAAAGGCTGTTTCCGATGTCCACAAAATGTACAAGTCAGAGCCACCCCCCAGCCAGACGTTGGCTCTTTTATAGGCAGCAAGCAAGAAGGCAGCAGCAATGAGGGGGATACAAAAGAAAAGCTCCCCCTCAATCAGCAGGGGGCACAGGGGCCAAGAAATGCCAAGAATGCCAGAGCTCCCTTGCCCACCCCAACAGCCTCTGCATGACTCTCTGCCTGCCCCCCCCCCCAGCAGAGCTTCAGGGGGAGGCAGTAGGACGGCGATTCTCCCTCTACCTCACAGACTGGTCCAGCATCACTTCAGATCAGTGGGTCCTCCAAATCACAGAAACGGGATGTGCCCTGGGATTCACCCAAATACTTCCAGTCAACCCAGCAGTTCCCACCCACTGCTCCCCATCCCATGCAGGTCTCATCCAGGCAGTAATCCAAGCCCTCCTGTCAAAAATAGCAATCCAGATAGTTCCTCCGAATCAAAGAGGAAGGGACTACTACTGCCACTTTTTCTTGGTACCAAAAAAAGGCAGGGGACCTTCGTCCCATCCTGGATCTCTGTCACCTGAACAATTTCATCAAATACAAAAGGTTCAGAATGGTAACCCTTCCAGGCTTGCTACCCATGCTCCGTCGGGGAGAATGGCTCTGTTCCCCTGGACATGCAGGATGCATACATGCACATCAGGATCCTGCCATCCCACAGGAAATACCTGCACTTTACCTTCCAAGGAGAGCATTACCTGTTTCGAGCCCTGCTGTTTGGCCTATCATTGGAACCTCGGGTGTTTACCAAGTGCCTGACGGTGGTGGCCACAGCTCTCAGGGGACAGGGGTACTACATCTATCCCTACCTCCATGACTGGCTCCTGACCGCACCCACAGGGGACCAGCTGCTTCACACACTGGAGGGGACTTTCCAGCTATTCCAAGACCCGGGGATCACTTTAAGTCTTCCAAAATCCTCCCCTTGGCCCAGTCAGTGACTACAATACAGAGGGACCGTCTTGGACACGTCCAGGGGAGAGCCTTCCACCTCTCAGACAGGGCAGATCGCCTCCAGTCGCTGGCTCGGAGGATCGCCTCATCCAGCCAGGTTTCGGCCCATATGGTCCTGCAACTGCTTGCCCACATGGCAGCTGCCATCATGACTATCCCCTTAGCTTGGCTCCATATGAGGGTTCTTCAGTGGAACCTCAGGGTGACGTGGGACCAGCGTACTAATGATCTAGAACAGCACGTTCGGATCTCCAATGCAGTGCACCAGACCTTGGAGTGGTGGCTGACTCCCTCCCATGTGGAGAATGGAGCCCCCTTTTGAGGCCCAGTCCTCAACAGATCCTGACAATGGATGCCTCAGGACTGGGGTGGGGCGTGCATTTCAAAGACAACCAGACAAGAGGGACATGGACCTCTTTGGAACAAAGTCTTCACATAAATGTGTTGCAGATGAGAGCCGTCCTTTACACCTTACAGGCATTTCAGACGGATCTCCTTCCAGGCCCCTTACTGTTCCAGACAGACAACACATCAGTGGTATTTTACATCAACAAGCAAGGGGGGCACACTCCTGTCTCCTTTGCAGAGAGGCATGAGAGTTTGGCACTGGGCAGTGGTACAGAGTCAGGAGCTCACCGTAGTCCATGTTCCAGGAGTCCAAAACACCTTGGCCGACAGCCTAAGCCATTTTCTGTCTCAGGCACATGAGTGTGACTGCTACAGGCCATAGAAGATGACCTTTTCAAAAGATGGGGACTCCCAGAGCTGGACCTCTCTGCATCCCTGCTCAACGCCAAACTGCCCAATTTGTGCTCGCTAGATCCAGGGCCTGATATTCTCTGGCAAGAAGTGTTGTCCCTCTCTTGGACAGGGAAGTTTCTCTATGCCTTCCCTCCATTCCCACTACTTCAGAGGGTTCTGCTCAAGCTACAAGCGGAACCAGCAGACATGACTCTGATAGCCCCATTCTGGACGTGTCAGATTTGGTTTCCATTGCTCCAACAGCTAGTGATAGAGCCCCCAATTCTTCTGCCCCTTTCCTCCGACTTGCTCTCCCAGGAGCAGGGTATGCTGGTGCACCTAGATTTCAAATCCCTGCACCTACATGCATGGCTCCTGCAGATTTGGTCAAGAACCGGTACGGAGTTTCCTTAAGGGTAGCAGAAGTGCTTGTGGTGGCCAGGAAACCATCAACCTGGGCCACGTACGTCATGAAATGGAAACATTTCTGCCTATGGGCTTCAGCCTGTCAACTAGACCCTTTCTCCTGTCAGGTGAACTCTCTCCTGGAGTACCTTTTTTCCCTGTCTAACTCTGGTCTAGGCTACTCTTCTATAAAGGTGCAGCTTTCTGCAGTATCGGCCTATCATGCGCCAGTGGACGGCAGAACCCTGGCACAGTTGGATCTATCTCGTACCTTCCTGAGAGGTATGATGCATATTAAGCCACCCATATGGGACCCTATTCCCCCATGGGATCTTTTATTTATATTAGAGAAACTTACGTTGCCTTCCTTTGAGCCAGCTACAAGTTGCAAGCTATGCTTCCTGTCTTGGAAGGTGTTATTTTCAGTTGCCATTACCTCAGCCCAGAAGATTTCAGAGTTTCAGGCTCTGATATGTAAAGAGCCCTACTTCATTTTCCACAGGGACAGGGTGTCCCTGTGTCCTAATCCTAAATTTCTTCCAAAGGTGGTGTCCGAGTTAACTCTTAACCAAAACATTAATCTACCTGTCTGCTATCCATAGTACTCTGATCGAGGGGAGGCCTGTAACATACTCTGGATGTCCATAGAATTCTTCGATTTTACATGGACCGTACCTGGTCTTTCAGGAAAACTAACCAGTTGTTTGTGTCTTTCGGCCCAAGAATGATGGTGGCGCCAGTGACTAAGCAGACGTTGTCCAAATGGTTGGTCAATTACATAGTGTTCTGCTACCAAAAGTACGACAAACCTTTACCAGGCTCAGTTAAAGGTCATTCCACTAGGGGTGTTGCCACTTTGTTTTCATCCCTACGAAATGTGTCCGCAGTGGATCTCTGTGCTGCAGCCACCTGGAGTTCTGTCCACACATTCATCAGACACTACAGTTTGGACATTGCTTCCAGAAGGAGGGCAGGCTTTGGCCTAGCCATTCTCTGGGGACTGCTCTCTTAGGAGCTCCTGTGGGTTTCCATCCACCACCCATCTAGCCTGGATTATATCCTTGTACTGCTTGGGACTCGGTCTTGATGGTTATTGCCTGCTGCAAGAGCTCTCTCGCGAAGTGAGATAGAACAGTTACGTAAGAACTTACTGTAACAGTAGATTTTCGAGAAAAGCTGTTGCAGTAGGCATGCTTTTCCTCCCTCTCTTCCTTCCCCTGGTTATGTATGTATAATTTCTTCTCCCTTTGGGGATGTTAGAACCTCCTGTGTTCCCCACCCTTCATGCAAGCCGGGTCTCCGGCGGGCGAACTAAGGTGGTGCCAGGGGACCATCCATTTATACTACAGGCGACGTCAGGAGCCGGTTCCCCGACACAGACTGCTAGCTAAAATTTCTCTGTGGGGTCCTAGTGCCTGGCGGCATGGTCCCGATGGTTATTGCCTGCTGCAAGAACTCTTCTCGAAGACCTACTGTTACGGTAAGTTCTTGCATAACTGTACTGTCTACATATAGCTCTCTGCCTCACCTGGATTCATACAGTACTAGGTTCTCTCCTGGTTCCCTATAGAGAGGTCCTTCGAGCATGATCTCCACCGGGGAACTGAGGAGAGGAGGGCCACCCACATTTATGTAGCAGTCAACGTCTGCCGTCATCATGGGTGGCCCTTGGTGGACTGCATGCAAATGTTTCTGTGTTGTCCTAGCACCTGGCAGCTTATACAGTCGTTCCATAGGTGTGGTCTGATGAGAGATTCTCTCGAAGATCTACTGTTATGGTAAGTACGTAACTGTTCTTTCCCAGGACTTTAGGAATAAATTAACCGGGAGGGGGATATGGGGGACATCTTTTTCCTTGCCGCCAACCACCTGTCAGTGGAAGGGAAAGAAACCATATTGATCAGGGCTAGAAATCTTATCTTAAATTTGGTGTTTCTGTCCAAAAATCTGGTATACCACCTCTGGTCGAACACCGCTCTCTACCATGCTGGGCTACTTTATAAAATAATTTCTATAAATAAAAACAATATTTGAAACTGGCAGTTGGAAATTAATATCCCTTCCAGTATTTAGGTGTGTTCTGGGAGGGAGTGTCCTGGTGTAGTGTATAGTGTGAGTGACAACCTGTAAAACTAACTTGGGTTGGGGGGTCTTTCCTTCTTACCTGCCTTTGCGAACAAAAGAGTAGCTGTGTTAGAGCAAAACGAAACTACAAAGCCTTGACTCCTAGAAAGATCCTGAGCAGGTCAGCTAAGGGATGGGATAAACTCCGTAGCTTGCCCACAGACCTCTGCTGGAAAAGTCTCTGGAGTTCCATCATCCCCAGGCACTTTTCTATGATTTGAATGACTTCTGGGCAGCCCCCAGGAATTTCCTCCCAAGGGAAGTTGCATCTCCTTGGCGTTCTAAATATGTGGGTAGAGTCAGTGGAGCCTTAGCGTACTCTGGTGGATGTTTGCTCACTTTTGGATCTCTTAGTTGATAAGGTTGAAATCCTGGATAGGATTCCCAGGTGCTATATTGGCATCCTACTGGAGTAGGTAAACTAAGAATTTATTTATTTATTTTTATTTCTTGGAATTACAAAACCTTTGAGTCAGGACTCCTTTACAGAGGTTCCACGTCTGAGCATACAATAGGATAGAATACAGACAACGTACAGTAAAATAGTACAGACAGTGAGATGTTGAATCGCAAGGCAGAATTATGTGGTAAACGAATGTAATAAACACATTTGGGTAATAGCATTGTGTACATTTGTGGATACAGTGGGTGCAGCTGGAGGCAGTATAGTGCAGTGGTTTAAGGCTCTGAGCTGCAAACCTGGAGACCTGGATTCGAATCTCACAGCCCCCACTTGCATACTGTGACACCCTGGGCAAATCTCTTAACTTCCTTGTGCTCCCAGGTTGCACCTGTAAACAAGCTTTCAGCTTAGTGTGTCTCTCCTGGTAAAACAGAGGGAAAAAAAATTATAATAGAGGGCACAGACAATGAGAACATTAGTTGACACTTAAGCTATCAGTGAGGAGACACTGTCAAAAGAGCATGGGATTCCAATCCCAGTGCAAACTGATAAATAACGAGGAAAGGTGACAGCATGAATGTGTAGAGGGAAATGGGTAAGGGGTGGTGGTTACAGGTAGAAAGTACAAGTTTACAATACGAATTACAGGTTGGTGCACCAACAGTGCGACGCAGCAACGTTTGAGCAGTCAGACTATTGGTTTTGTCAAGTAACAGAATGGAGAGAAGGAGCAAGAGCAGTCAGCAAGGAGACTTTGTCGGGCCACGAGTTGAAGGGAGGGGAGTGGAGTGGTATGGGGGTGAGTAGAGGAGGGAGCGAGCACGGAGGACATGGGGGGGACAGAGAGGCGGATCAGGGGAGAGTGTATACAATCTGGGAGCTATCAGACGGTGAGGATGGGGGAGTGGGGAGACGGTGACTGGCGAAGGAAATGGGAGCTGATAGAGGGACAGAGTAATAGGGTGCTAGCACAAAATAGTGAACGGGGTGGCAATGTTCTGCTAGGATAAAAAGCTAGTTGGGACAGTCACAGTTGCTAAGTGCAGTAAGGTGTTGTCGGAGTTTGCATTTGAAGAAACCAAGCTTGGGTTCATAGAGGATATCCTTGAGGAGGTAGTTTAAGCCACTAGGAGCTTGGAACATGAAAGAACATTGAGCCTGGGTGGTCCGACAGAAAGGTACCAGGAAGGTGTGCTTAGACGCACTGCTGGTGCTACGCAAGTTAGGCGTGCGTATGCGAAAACGCTGGATGGTTGGTGTGAGCCCTAGACTGATTTGTTTCAACAAGCAGGCAGGTCTGATACGAAATCCTCCCTTTAAGGTGCAACCAGTTGGTCAGGGCATATAGGCCACATGTATGAGTACGACTGTGAGCACCAGGGACCAGACGACATGATTTGTTGAGTGCCGTACTTATTCTTTTAAGAGTAGTGTCAGTGGCAGAGCATAAATGGCTAATCCATAGTCCACTATAGAGAATATTGAGCTGGTGACAGCTAACTAGTGCCTCAGGAGTCATGCTGTGTAGGTAGAGGATTCCAGTTCTGGAGTTGATCACGTTCAAGATAAGACATGTTCGGCAAAAGACAGGGCACTGTCAAGTGTAATAACTAGGTATTTAAAGGTAGAGACTTGCACGATGGGGACATTCTGATTATTAAAGATGGTAAGAGGCGCTGATTTTGCTTGTTATGGGGACTAGCAAAGAACATAGTCTTTAGTTTTTTTTTGTAGTTCATAATTGCTGGATGAACCAGGACTCAACTGCTGAGAAGTTATGCTGGAGAATACTAACAAGGATGAGTGGGTCAGGCTGACTAGTAAATAAAACCGCATTATTCCCATAGAGGAGAAGATTATCGGTACAGACTTTGGGGAGGGTATTAAGTAAGGGGCTAAAAAGTAGGGGGCCCAGTGTGGAGCCTTGGGGGACACCCGAGCGTACAGGGAGGCTAATGGAAAGGGTGTCATGGATCTTTACCTCCCGAGATCTGCCCTCCAGGTAGCTTTTGAACCAGGTGAGATCCCTAGGGCCAGGAGTGACTCGAGAAGAAGAGTGTGGTTGACCGTATCAGAAGCCTTAGTGAGATCGGTGTATATTGATCCCACTAAAGTGACCCCAGTCAAGTGCTTTGTGAATGTAGTTAGTGTATTCTAGAAGGGCAGAAGTGGTACCGTAACCCTTTCTAAAGCCATGCTGCTTGGGACATTGGAGGCTGTACTTGGCCAGGTATCAGAGAACTGGTCTGAAACGATCCACTCCAGAGATTTGGAAAGGAGTGGTAGAATGGAGATCGGACAATAATTTGTGTGTAAGGCCCTGTCCCCACTCTTGTGAATCAGTCACCACTGCAGCTTTCCACCATTGGGGAAACTAAGGGGAAAGTGACAGGTTGAGGATTTTGGTGAGTGGCAGCAGTACCGCGCCTAGGGTAAGGTATAGCAGCCTCAGGTCGAGGGTGTCACTGCTGAAGCGATACTTGCCAAGTAATTTCAGGAGATATTTTTTTTGATTCCCTTAGGGTGATTTTCTTAAACTATAAAGGAGGGGGGGGTTATTCAGGGCCGGGTCTGGCGTAGTGTAGTTAAATGAGCTAGAGGGTTTATCAAAGAAGTCAAGGGGTAGGGGGAGTACACCACTGAGGTCAGTGAAAGCAGACTTGAATGTGTCGGCTGTTAGCTGCGGGTCCTGGATTGTTACCCCATTAATGTTAAGCATGGTGGGAGGGGATCTGTTGGGCTTGCAGGTGAGATCTTTGAGGTTATCCCAAAACTTCCGACTGTCGCCCCAAGAGTGTGAGAGCACATCTTTGTAGTACACGGATTTAGCCAGTTTGATCTCCCAAGTACAAGCGTTTCTGAATTGTTTTGGTGGTTTCTGTAAGGTTTTCTGAATACATCCATTATGCCAGTGCTTCTGCTTGCAGCAGCACACATGGTGAGGGGGACTGTTTCTAAAAGGGCTCCCTTTCTGCCAGCACTCCTAACTCACACAGTGCATATACCAAGGGTTTAGTCTGTGTGCTCTTCCACCAGCACTTCTGTAACAGCATGCATAGAAAGGGACTATTTTGCATAAGCACACCCTTCTGCCAGCGCTTTCTCCTTCAGCAACACAGATTGTGAGACAGTTACTACCAGTAGTACACAGGGTCATATAAATACACAACTTGCTTGCAACTGCACAGAACAGTGAGGGAAATGTGTCAATGGTAAGGGCTTCCTTTTGCACACACAGTGAGAGACATTTTCTTACCTCCACCGGTGCATTCTTCTGCAGCAGAGTACACAGTGATGGACTATTTTCTAAAGTTGTCCCCTTCCCCCAGCACCACATACATTAAGGAAGTTTTCTAAAGATGTACTCCTCCACCTGCACTCTGCAGCAGTACACATAGTAAGGGACTATTTTCTAAAGACATGCTCTTCCGCCAGCTCGCTGCACACCAAGTGTCTCACTGAGATGAAGCTACACAACTGTCCGCATTGCTCCAAAACCTTTGCCAACAGCTCGTACCTTGCCCAGCACAAACGGATCCACATGGGTGCAAAACCCTACAGCTGCAGCTTCTGTCAGAAATCCTTCCGCCAGGTCTCCCATGTGCAGCAGCACACACGGTAAGATTTTTGAATGCATGTACCTTTCCGCCAGCACTCACTTGTAGCAACACATACAGCAAGTGTCTGTTTTGTAAACATACCCTTCTGCCACTCTCCCACTTACAGAATAAACAGTAAGGGACTACTTCCTAGACATGTACTCTTCTGCCAGCTCTTATATAAGTAGAACAGGCATTATAGGGCTACTTGATAGATTTTGAAGCTGCAAAAACACAGAGTAAGGGAAGATCTTACTTCGAGAGGGCTCTTACAGTAGGTAATTATATATAGGACTGACGCCGGCAGGCGGCAGAACCCCAAGGAAAAATTTCTAGCTAGCAGTCCCTGGTGAGGGACCTCCCCCTCGCCAGGTGACCGGCGTCCGGAGACGTCGGTAAAAAGGGGCGGTCCCGGATGCCCGCCTTCCAGTTCTTTCCCGCAGTTTGCTCATGCAGTGCCTCGCGGAAAAGTTTGTGCTTCGTCAGCCCTTCCTTCGTCATTTTTTTTCCGAAAAACTCTTTATTTTTTCGACTAACGTCAGTACTAGCGTCAGTGTATGTCGCCCCTGCACCCTCCGAGCACAAGAAAAGTGGGCGATTGCGGCAAGCTTCAACTACCGCCTCAAGGACGGCCACTCCCTGTGCCTGTTCTGCCTAGGCCCCGATCACCCAGTCGAGAAGTGCCAGCACTGCCTCAGTTTTAATGCGGCTACCCGAAAAAGGCGGCAGCAATCCCTGGAAGCCCATATTTTAAAGGAAAAAATGAGTTCTGTGGAGAATGAGCTTAAAAAAACTGAGGCAGGCGTCCACTTCCCCCGAAGGCCGTCGGAAGAAGAAGGACAAGGAGAGGCACCGGGACAAAGACTCCTCCGCGTCTCCCTCGGGAGTCGCTGGGACGCAGGTAACATCCACTCCGAAGGATCGCTCCTCGACGGCCGCCTCGGAGGTTTCTGAGGCGGCATAGGCCCGCCCGTCTGGCTCATGCTCGGGCCTTGTGGGTGCCTCCGGACAGTTGGAGGCCTCCGCCCCTGGTTCGGCCGCAGGCTCGCGGCCTACCACTGTGGGCGACTCCGGTAAGCCGGGCGTCGGCTCCTCTGACGTCCGCCCAGAGAGGGCCGGTAAGACGTCCGACCCTCTGGGGCGACGCACGGCCTCCTCTCCACCGGGCCAGGCCAATCACTCTTCTCGGCCTGTCTCCGGTGACGGCTCTCGTAAGTCTGACGTCTGCTCCTCTGGCGCCCGCCGAGAGCTCACCTCTAAGCCTCACGTCAACTCGTCCGACGTCTGGCCGGCGAAAACCGGCAGACGGACCCCCAGCGTCCGTGGTTCCGGTTCCCACAGCCCTTTGCTGCCGTCTGGGGAACCAGAGTCTCCCCAACCTGACCGGGGACTTTCCCCTCCGTCCCGGAAGCTGGGGTCTTTGCCTCCGTCAGTCCTTCCTCCATCTGGGCGCGGACCTGGCGTCAGCTCCGACGCCCGGCCCTCCGGCGTCGGCCCTAGCGTCGGCCTTACCGACTCGGGAGATATTCTGCTCCCATCAGGCCTCGGGCTCTCCCTCCGGACCCGCCCATGAGGTTCCCAGGCAGGCCGTCTGCTCCGGCAGCCCCGGCTCGGGTATCCTCCGTCTTATTCGACGCCGGTGTACCCGAGAACGCAGTATCCCGCGCCACAGTACCCGACGCCACAGTACTCTACGCCACAATACCAGACGCCGGGCTACCCACAGCCGGGTTTTGGATACGCGCCATACGGTTATAACCCATATCCTTATCCCCCACCTCCTCCTCCTCCACCGCCCTTGCGGCCGCCAGTGGACCTGCAGGAGACTCTGGCCTCCTGTTGGGCTGAGGCCAAGGCTCAGCTCACCAAAGAGGTCAAGAGCCGCGTTCCGGCGACAGTGCCATCCCAGGTTCCCGTACGCCCCAGGCGGCACACTCCCTCACCACCTCCGCACTCCAGGGTTCTTCCGTCTGGATCCAGAGAGGGGCAGGACATGCTTCCCTGGGGACTCCGCAAGGGGTCCGTTCCTCCCCCGGGTCAGGAAAGGGAGTCTTTCTCTTCTTCATCCTCCTCTTCGCTCTCGGACTCTTCCGACAGCTGCTCCGAGAGAGACGACGAGCCTTGCTGTCTGTCGAAGCCCCGGCCAAGGACTCCTCCGAAGTCTCCTCCGGAGGATCCTTCTTTTACGGAGTTGCTTAGGAAAATCCAGGAGGTTCATCAGTGGCACTCCCTGGAACCAGATCCTCAGCGTCTGAAACTCGCTGAACATCTGGATCTGCCTGTGACAGCTCCTACCTTGGTGCCACCCTGGATAGAGCCTCACGCTGACCTTATTACCACAATATGGAAACAGCCGTCGGCCTTAGCCCCACTTCCTAGGAAGCTGAACCGGCTATATCAGGCTCCAGAGGGTGTTGATTTCCTGGATTCTCACCCTCGTGCCGACTCTGTCGTGATTAGCGCCGCTCACGGCCGGTCTGCGAACCCAAAATATCTTAGCTCATCACCTCCTGATAAGGAATCTCGCCTTCTGGACCAGTATGGGAGAAAGATTTACGCTTCCTCCACACTGGGGATCAGGGCCCTGAACTATGTTGGCCACATGGGGAACTACCAGAAGTCCATCCTTACTCAGGCGGAAGCCAAACTGGACTCCTTGCCTGACTCCCAAGTCAAGCAGGAGTTGGCTGATCTCGTCCGCTCTGCTCGTTCGGCCAGTCGACGCATGCTACGTGCGACATACGACACAGTGGACACTGCTGGGCGGAGCTCAGCTTTCGCTGTAGGCCTACGGCGTCATGCTTGGCTCCGCATGTCAGGTTTGGTCCCGAGGTGCAATCTGCTATCCAGGAAGCACCCTTCCGGGGGTCGGTGCTTTTCGGGGGTGATGTCAAGGACATCATTACTGATTTGCAAGAGAAGGGGATGGCTCTGAAGTCAGTTGATTCCATGTACTGTCCCCATCAGCAGCAGCACTGTCCCTTTCGCAGACGGAATCGGCCAAAGGCGAAACCCCAGAGAAGGCGGGCCACAAAACGCCGGGCCCCCACGGCTGCTAAGCCCCACCCACCCAAAAAAAAGCGGCGGGTGCTTCAGCTGCAGCGCTGCCCCACACCACCTAACTCCTTTCCTCTCCCACTGCCTCCGGACTCCCCAGAGGAACCGGTAGGAGGGAGGTTTTCCCTCCACCTTCCGGGATGGGAGAGGATAACCACGGATTCTTGGGTGCTCCAGCTCATAGCGGAAGGACACTCCATAGAGTTTCTTCAGAAACCACCCCGCCACCCCCTCTGAAGTCATCGTATTCACAGGAACATCTTCCTTTGGTCCAGGAGGAAATCTCGGCTCTTCTGCTGAAGCAAGTGATAGAGCCTGTCCCCCTTCATCTTCAGGGACGGGTTACTATTCCCATTTCTTCCTGGTCCCAAAGAAGACAGGAGATCTCAGACCAATTTTAGATCTCAGTTCCCTGAATCTTTACGTAGAGTACAAAAGGTTCAGGATGCTCTCTTTGCAGAGCCTTCTGCCCCTCCTCCGGCCGGGTCAATGGCTTTGTGCTCTGGATATGCAGGATGCTTATCTGCACATTCCCATTTGCCCATCTCATCGCAGATACCTTCGTTTTGCGTTCCAGGGGGACCACTACCAGTTCAAGGCGCTCCCGTTTGGTCTATCCTCGGCCCCCCGAGTATTTAGCAAATGCCTGGCAGTGGTGGCGGCCACCTGCGTACCAAGGGAGTACAGGTTTTCCCTTACCTGGACGACTGGCTCCTGGCAGCTTTGTCCAGGGAGGAACTCCTGCGTTTCCTCTCCCTTACCCAGCAGGTTTTTGCCTGCCTGGGTATTACCATCAACCATTCCAAGTCTCATCTCGACCCATCCCAGAGGCTACAGTTTATTGGAGCGATCCTTGATATGACCATGGGCAAGGCCTTCCTGCCTCCGGACAGGGCGGCCACCCTTCAGACCCAAATAAGTCTGTTGTCCGGCCGCAGGATGGTCTCTGCGAGGTCGGTCCTTTGCCTTCTCGGGCTCATGGCGGCTGCTATCCTGATGGTACCTCGCGCTCGACTCCATATGAGGATCTCTCAGTGGACCCTACGCTCTCAGTGGGATCAGCTAGTGGATGACCTAGATCACTCAGTTCTGATCTCCTCGTCGATGATGCGAGACTTGCAATGGTGGATGTTTCGAGAGAACCTGTTTCAGGGAGTTCCTTTCTTTCATCCTCCCCTCTCCCAGACTCTAACCATAGATGCCTCAGGCGAAGGTTGGGGAGCCCATCTAGGCCCTCATCGGATCCAGGGCTCCTGGTCCAGGCTAGAACAAGCTCTCCACATCAGTGTGCTCGAGCTTCGGGCAGTGTTGTACGCTCTCCAAGCCCTTCAGCAATACATCCTTCCTGGCCACCTCGCCGTTCAGACGGACAACATGTGCGTGGTGTGGTATATCAACAAGCAGGGGAGGGACTCCGTCCTACCCTCTATGCAGGGAGGCAATGAGGGTTTGGGATTGGGCAACATAACACGACCTTCACGTCACGGCAATTCACGTTCTGGGAGTCGACAACACCCTGGCAGACTAGCTAAGTTGCTCTTCTGCTCTGACTCACGAGTGGGAACTGGACCAAGGGGTCCTAGACAATATCTTCCAACTTTGGGGAACACCACAGGTCGATCTGTTCGCATCCCCCCTAAACGCAAAACTTCCAGTCTTCTGCTCGCTCATTCCAGAGCAAGGCGCTTTTTGGAGCGACGCTCTCTCTCTAGACTGGAAGGACAGATTCATCTATGCCTTTTCCCCAATTCCACTTATCCCACGAGTCTTGCAGAAACTGGCTTCAGAAGGAGCACGAATGATTCTGATCGCTGCTTTCTGGCCCAGGCAAGTCTGGTTCTCTCTTCTACAACAATTTTCAGAGGATCCTCCTCTTCCTGTATCTCAAGGCTTGTTGACCCAGGATCAGGGGACCCTGGTCCATCCAGGCCTCAAATCCCTTCAACTGCATGCATGGCTCCTGCAGACCTAGCCCAATCCCGTTTTGGAGTGTCTCCCAAAGTGGCGGAGATTTTAGTGGAGGCCAGAAAACCCTCCACCAGGTCCACTTATGCCATGAAGTGGAAAAGATTCACTATTTGGGCCGCTTCCAAGAACGTGGAACCTTTCTCCTGTTCAGTGGGGCTTCTGCTGGAGTATCTACGTCATCTGTTGAACCTGGGTCTCAGCCATTCCTCTCTGAAGGTACACATGGCTGCCATTTCGGCCTATCATGTTCCCTTCGCAGACAAGGCTTTTGCTCAACTGGAGGTCTCCAAGACCTTTCTCAGAGGGGTCCTCCATCTGAGGCCCCCCATCCGTACTCCTGCTCCCCCTTGGGACTTGAATTTTGTTCTTGAGAAACTTACCCTTCCTCCCTTCGAACCTGCGGCTTCTGCGGATTTGAAGTTTCTTTCGTGGAAGACACTCTTCTTGGTGGCCATTACTTCGGCTCGAAGATTCTCTGAGCTCCAGGCCGTGATGTGTAAAATCCCCTACTTGATTTTTCACAAGGAACGAGTTGCTCTTCGCATGAATCCTAAGTTTCTACCTAAAGTAGTAGCAGAGTCTACCTTAAATCAGTCCATAGAGCTACCTGCCTTTTTTATGCAGTACTCTAATCAAGGGGAATATTTACTCCATACTATGGATGTTCACCGGATTCTGAGATACTACACCAACAGGACGAAGGATCTCAGAAAGACTGATCAGTTGTTCATCTCTTTTGCTCACAAAAGGGAAGGCAATGCTGTTTCCAAGCAATGCCTGTCAAAGTGGTTGGCTCATTGCATCACTTTCTGTTATGACAAATACAACAAGACCCTCCCGGTTCAAGTCAGAGGCCACTCCACAAGAGGAGTAGCTGCCTCTGCGGCTTGTTTCAAGAATGTGTCTGCGGCAGACATCTGTGCTGCTGCCACCTGGACTTCCGTCCATACCTTTACGAAACACTACAGTTTGGATGTTGCCTCTCGCGTAGAGCAGGCTTCTGGCTAGCTGTTTTGCAAGGCCTCCTATCTTGAGGCTTGCATGGCTAGAACTGCTTCTTGGAGTAGTTTTCCTCCTCCCGGTGCCTTTCTTTGTTCCAGACTGCTTGGGATTCAGTCCTATATGTAATTACCTACTGCAAGAGCTTCTCAGTAAGATAGGTACAATTACTGTGAGAACTTTACGTAACAGTAGATCTTCGAGAGAGGCTCTTGACAATAAACTAACTACTCCCTCCATCCCTAGGCTTTTTAAGCTCCTTTTCCATTGGGGAAATATCCGCTCCTCTCGTCGCCGCCTCTTTAGGCCTGTGGCGGGAAAAGAACTGGAAGGGCGGGCGTCCGGGACCGCCCCTTTATACCGACATCTCCTGACGCCGGTCACCTGACGTGGGGGCGGTCCCTCGCCAGGGACTGCTAGCTAGAAATTTTTCAGTGGGGTTCTGCCGCCTGCCGGCGTCAGTCCTATATGTAATTACCTACTGCAAGAGCCTCTCTCGAAGATCTGCTGTTACGGTAAGTTCTTACATAACTGTACTATACACATCCACCCCCTAAGTAACGCTACTGCAACACATGCATTAAGGGACTACTTTCTTATGACCTATTCAGTACCCCCAGTTGCACCCAGCTGCTGTAACACAGTCATTTAAGGACTGTTTTTCTAATTAGACTAACTCTTCCACCAGCTCACCCACTTGCAAGTAGAGCTTGTTTTCTGTACCGTCACTCTCACCAATGGTAGTGCACGCTGCAGGGGACTATGTAAGATACGTAACCTTCTGCCTCCAGCTATGTGCCCAATACAGGACTATTTTCTTAGGATGTATCCTTCTGCCACACTCCTACCTCCTGCAGAGTGCCTAGTAAGGGAATAATTTCTTAGGGTCTACCTTTCCATCCGTTCTCATTCGTGATGCAGCACACCTAGCAGGGTACGATATTGAGAGTGTTACAAAATAAAACCCGTTTAAAGATAAATCTCTGGAAATCTTTCCACCTGCCACAGTACTCACAGAAATACACTGAATGATTGGCTGCTGTGTGGTCTGTTGGTTAGAGTAGCAGCTTTGGATTTGGAACCAGGAGATCGTAGGTTCAAACCCCATTACAGCAGAAAACTCACTATGTGATGTAGTACAGTGATTCAAGTAGAAGCAGGACCCCACTAGAAACAAGATGCTGCATCTTAGCTGGACAAAATTTAAAAAAACATTTTTTAATGTCTTTTAAAATCTAGACATTTGGTTTTAAATATATAGAGGCAATACTACATGGTATGCATTGCTAACATGTATTTATCTGCATGGCTACACCCTGCAAGAATAAGGTCACTAATTTGAGATAGTATACCTGACATATAAATATTATATTCCAGTTACTGTAGCCCCCAACCAAACATTCCTCAGAAAAAAATAGACTCTTCGAGGATATCTTCTACATTAGACCGCACCCTTGGAACTGTAAGCCCTCAGTGCTGGGACTACTCTGAAGCTTTTGCTAGCCGGGGGCCACCCACGATAATGTGTATGTAAACGTATACGGCCCTATCATTCCTCAGTTCTTTTTCCACCATCGATTATCCTCGTCGAACCTGCTGAAATGCCGTCAGTGTAGCTGTTGCCACCGGCCCGTCGGCGCAGCGGTTGGATTTCCGCTTGCGACGCTGGCGACCCGGGTTCGGGAACGGACTCGGGTCGTCGGAGGGCCGGCCGGGGTGGAGTAGGATCGAGCATCCGTAGACAGCTCTCCTTCTCCGGGGGGAGGACGCGGGTAGCGTGTGGTGCATGGGGACCCCTGGTGGAGACCGGGGGTTCCTACGCAGACCGCGGCTTGACAAGCTCACCGGAGGCGGGGCGGATGACATCACTTCATTGCAACGCACTCAGCCTCCCAGGAAAAACGAAAAGAATGAGCCTGTCTGCCACCAGAATGAAGCCAGCTGCCAAGGCCTCGATATGTTCCCCAGGCGGGCCCCGACCTAATCCCAGTGCCTGCGGTGCATAAGAGGTGCGCCCACCGTGGGGAAAGCCACGGGGTATCGAGGGACAGCGCCGATCTGGGGAACAGAGGCTGGCAGCCCGTGACCGGGCTGAGGGTACGGTGGCAGGAGGGCTCAGGGGGTAAAAAGCATAAATAAAAAAAAAAAAAAAAAAAGTGTAGCTGTTGCCATTTGTTCTTTGTACTTTTGTTAGTGTTCTGTCATCCTCTCTGCATGTCTCCAAAGTTGATTGAGCCTGGGACTGAAGGAGACACATGGGGGCGGTAATGGGGATCTTGGGTCTTAAGGAGGCACATGGGGCACACTGGGGGGTATTGGGGATCTTGGGTCTTGAGAAACATGGGGGCGCACGGGGGGGTACAGGAGATCCTGGAACCCAAGGAAAAACACTGGGGCACTCTGTGAGGGTACAGGGGATCCTGGAACTGAAGAAGAAAAATGGAGGGCACAGTATGGAGTACAAGGAATCCTTGGGCTTAAGGAGAAATGTAGAGGGAACAGTATGGCGGTACAGGGGATCATGGGACCTGTGGATAAACATGGGAGCACACTATGGGGGTACAGGGAATCCTGGGACTTAAGGAGAAACACAAGGGGAGACAGTATGGAGTATAGAGAATCCTGGGACAAACGGGAGCAAACTCTGGGGGTACAGGGATCCTGGGACTTAAGAAGAAACATTGGGGGCACACTATGGGGTATAGGGGATCCTGGGACTTGATGAGAAACAGAAGGGTGGGAGAGTATGGGGGTACAGGGGATCCTGGGACTTTAGAAGAAACATGGAGGCACAATATGGGGGTACAGGGGATCCTGGGACCTAAAGAGAAACATGGGGGTGCACCCTATGGGAGTACAGGGGATCCTGGAACTTAAGAAGAAACATGGGAGCACACTATGGGGCTGCAGGGAATCCTGGGAGCACACTATGGGGCTACAGGGAATCCTGCAACCTGCGGAGAAACATGGCAGGCACAATATTGGGATATAGGGGATCCTGGACTTAAGGAAAAAGATGGGGGCACAGTATAGGGGTACAGGGAATCATTGGACTTAGGGAGAAATATGGGGGGCACTATATCGGAGTACTGGGGATTGTGGGACATAAGGAGAAACATTGGGGCACAGTGTCGAAGTACGGGGGATCCTGGGTCTTAAGGAGAAACATGGGGGCACACTGTGGGAGTACAGGGGATGCTGGGACTTGAGAAACAGTGGGGCACAGTATGGGGCACATATCCTGGAATGTAAGGAGAAATATGGGGGCACAGGGGATTGTGGGACCTAAGGAGAACCAAGGGGACACAGTATGGGGGTAGAGGGGATCCTGGGACTTGGGGAGAACATGGGAATCACAACATGGGGGTACAGGGGATCCTGGAACGTAAGGAGGAACTTGAGTCACAATATGGGGTACAGGGGATCCTGGGACTTAAGGAGAAACATGGGGGCCACACTATGGGAGTACAGGGGATCCTGGGACTTAAGGAGAAACATGGGGGGCACAGTATGGCAGTACAGGAGATCCTGGGACTTAAAGAGAAACTAATGGGGCAACATATCGGAAAACTGGGGATTGTGGGAGATGAGGAGAAACATGGAGCCACGCTATAGGGGTACATGGGATCCTGGAACTTAAGGAGAAACATGGAGCACTCTGTGGGAGTACATGGATGTCGAGAGAAACATGGGGTGCATAGAATCCTTGGACTTGAGAAAGATGGGGCGCAAGTGACCCTGGGACTTTGGGGGCACAGTATGGGGTTCAGGGAATCCTGAAATATAAGGAGATGCATGTGGGGCACAGTGTGGAGGTACAGGGGATCCTGGGACTTAAGGAGAAACATTGGAGGCACAATATGGGGGTAGAGGGGATTCTGGGACTTGAGGAGAAATATGGGGGCATGATATGGGGGTACAGATGATCCTGGGTCTTAAGAAGAAACTGGGGGGCCAGTATTGGAGTGCTGGGGATTGTAGGACATAAGGAGAAACATGGGGGCACAGTATAGGGGTACAGAGGATCCTGGTAGTGGAGAAAGATGGTTGCACAGTATGGGGGTGCAGGGTATCCTGGGACTTAAGGAAAAACAATGGGAGTACAATATGCCTCAGTCCTGGGGCCAATCCTTTTGAATGTCTACATTGGTGACACTGCTGAAGGGCTGGAGGGGAATGTTTGCCTATTTGTAGATGACACCAAGATCTGCAACAGGGTAGACACTCCAGGGGTGGTCGAAAAAATGAGGAGAAGCCTAGGAAAGCTGGGAAATTGGTCCAATATATGGCAATTAAAATTTAATGCAAAGAAATGCAAAATCATGCCTCTGGAGTACAGGAACCCTGCGGAGAGTTAACGGATGAGGGGGAGTTGCTGACGGTTACCAGGGAAGAAAGGGATTTAGGGATAATCATCTCAGATGACCTCAAGGTGTCCAAACAGTGTACCAAGGCTGTGGGGAGGGCCACTAGCATGGTGGGGTGCAAAGGAAGGGGTATCACTAGCAGAAGAAGGCAAGTGGTGATGCCTCTGTACAAAACGCTGGTGAGGCTTCATCTGGAGTATGGTGTACAGTTCCGGAGGCCGCATCTTCATAAGGCCATAGAGAGGGTGGAGGCAGTTCAGAGAAGGGCAACAAAGATTGTGCAGGGCTTGCTCCAGGAGACATACGAGGAGAGATTAAAAGATCTCAATATGTAGACACTGGAAGAGAGGCAGGAACTGGGAAATATGATAGAAACCTTCAGGTATCTTAAGGGCATAAACAAAGTGCAAAGTTTGCGACATCTTTCAGTATAGGAGGTGTACAAGGACAAGGGGGCATGATGTGAGATTGGAGAGAGGCAGGATAAAGGAGAATGCAAGGAAGTTTTTCTTCACAGAAAGGGTGGTAGATGCATGGAATAGCTTGCCCCAGGAAGTAGTGGGAGCTAGCACAGTGTTCCTCCATTTAAACATGCATGGGATAGGCACAAGGGAACCCTAGAGGTGGGTAGGAAAGGCTAAAGCCAAAGATCAAGTAGGGTCAGTGACCACTGATGCAGTCAGGGAATATGGGCAGACTGGGTGGGCCTAGCAGTCCTTATGTGCCATCAAATACTATGTTAATATGGGGGTATATAGGATCCTGTGACTTAAGGAGAAACATAGTGGGTGGAAAGTATGGGGATACAGGGAATCCTGGGACTTGAGAAACATGGGGACACACTGTGGGGATACAGAGGATCCTGACACTTGGGGAGAAACATAAGGGCGCAGTATAGGGGTACAGTGGATCCTGGGACCTAAGGAGAAACATGGAGGGCACAATATCGGGAGTACTGGGGATTGTGGGACATAAGGAGAAACATAGGGGCACAGTGTTGAGGTATGGGGATCCTGGAAAGACAAACATGAGGGAACAGTATGGGGTACAGGGGATCATGGGACTTAAGAAGAAACATGGGACACAGTATGGGAGTAAATGGGATCCTAGAACATAAGGAGAAAATTGGGGCACAGTATGGGGGTATAGGGGATCCTGGGACTTAAGGAGAAACATGGGAGGGCACAGTATGTGGGTAGAGGGAATCCTGGAACTTAAGGAGAAACATGGTGGGCACAATATTGGAGTACTGGGAATTGTAGGAGATGAGGAGAAACATGGAGGCATGGAATAGGAGTACATTGAATCTTGGAACTTAAGAAGAAACATGAGGGCACTCTGTTGGAGAACAGGGGATACTGGGACTTAAGGAGAAACAGGAGGGGCATAGTATGGGGGTACAGTGGATCCTGAAACATAAAGAGATACATGGATGGCACAATATGGCTGTACAGGGGATCCTGTGACTTGAGAAACATGGGGGTACAATATTGGGGTACATGGCATCCTGGGATATAAGGAGAAACATGAGGGCAGGGATATCACTGTCAGGACGGGCCGATAATACCTCAGAAGACCCTACAAAAATAACAGCTAAGAATGTGCAAATCAGATTAGCAACACTAAACCCAAATAAATCACCAGGCCTGACTGTTTTCATCCCAGACTACTGAGAGGTGGCCAAGGAGTTGGGCCTACCATTAAGCCACCGTTTTCAAATGTCTCCAGATAAGGGTGAAGCAGTAAATGCCTGGAAGGAAGCTATGGTAATACCACTCTATAAAAAAGGGAGGGAAAAAAATCCATCTAACTACAGACCAGTGAGTCTGATTAGTGTCTTAGGCAAGGTTCTGGAGGGCATTATAAAGGAACATATCACAGAATTCCTACATTAAAATGAGCTAGAGGACAAGACTCGGCATGGGTTTAGGAAGGGGCGTTCATGTCAGACGAATATGCTTCATTTTTACAACAGGGTCAGTAAAATCATGTACAATGGGGGGGGGGTCTGTGGACTTTGTCTTCTTGGACTTCACAAAGGCTTTTGGCAACTCCCCCATATACAATTTACTGAACATCTTCAAAAAATTGGATTACATAACAATATTGTATCTTGGATTAGCTCTTGGTTGACAAATGGAATACAGAGAGTTAATATTAGGGGGGCCTTAATCTGACTAGACTGATGTAACCAGTGGGGTACCACAGAGTCCGGTCCTTGGACCAAGTCCGTTCAACATTTATGTGGCAACATTGATGGTACAACAAGAAAAGATATGACTTACTAATTTTCGGATGATTGCCTCCTGGGAGTAGAATTGGTAGACCAACATGATCATCTGGAATTACAGCAGGTATTGGATCATATTAGCAAATGGTGCAGTTCTTACCAATTGCACCTAAATTCCGATTAAATGCACGGTAATGCATTTAGGATCCAAAAACAACATAGCCACATACAAGTTAGGCAATATTAACCTCAAATCTGTAACAGAAGAAAGGGATCTGGGAATCTCAATTACCAGCAACCTCCATTTTTCCACCCGCTACTCTAAGGTTACGAGAAAGGCCGACGGAGTGTTAAATTGTATACTTAGGAACATTTCCAGCAGGGAAAGTGAGATACTGCCGCCACTTTATGGAACGCTTGTGAGGCCCCTGTTGGAATATGGGGCTCTGGTATGGTCACCCTACCATAAGGCTGATGATATCACAAGATTAGAGAAAGCGCAGAAAAAGGTAACACGGGAGGTTAAAGGGATGGAAGGAAAGGATTATAGGATGAGGTTGGATACACTGAAACTGTTCACACTTGAGTATAGAAGGCCACAGGGGGGACATGTGTCTTCTATTTAAAGCCCTTATAGACCAAGATCTCTGGAACAAACTAAGTCTAAAGCTCAAGTACAAAAAATACACCACCAGGGCACACTCCTTTCAGTTGCAGGGCAGAAAATTGTAGGAATTGGCACAGAAAGTTGTGGTACAACCAGAGAAGCATCCCTATTTGGAATGCATTGCCGGTAGAGGTAGTGGAAAGCACTACAGTGGAGACATTTAAGCATCATTTAGATAGGTTGTACCAAATGGGTAAATTTTACATTAACAGTCAGGCGAGCATTATGGACGTCAAGTCCTCTTAGCTCTGTACTAACCTATGAAACTGTGTGGGTACAGGGGATCCTGGAATCTAAGGAGAAACATGGGGGCCAAAATATGGGGTACAGGGATCCTGGGACTTAAGGAAAAACGTGGTGGGCAAAATATGGGGGTTCAGGGGATGTTGGGACAAATATAAATATGGGGGGCACAATATGGGTGGTTCTGTGATTTCATTTGAAATACTGCTGGCTCGATGGTGAAGAGTGCTGGGCGCCGTGCCCTCCTTACCTTTTACCGCACCGGCGACCCGCAATCAAGAACGGACTCTGCTCGGCTGGAGTGGGAGAAGAGTGAGCGTTGAGTTGACTGCTCTCCTTTCCATGGGAGAGTGGCTACCATCTCCACCATGCAGCTGCCAGCAGGTCGAGGCCCAGTGGTAGGTCAGCCAAGAGCGACATATTTGGGTGGGTGCTGCAGGATTTCTGTGGAGCATCCGTGCCTCCACACACACGCTCTGATGTGTGTGCCCCAGCATCAGGGAGGGAACGAAATTGGGAGGATGGGCTATAAGAAACCCTGCCCATCTCCCTGTAGCCCACTCATTCAAGCCATAGACCAGAGACCTCTGGATTTGGGGTGGATCCATGGGAGAGTCTGTTATCAGAAACCCGGAAGGAAATGTTTGCAAGCAGTTCACCAGGATCCGCCCATGACGACGTCAGATGTCGACTACTACATAAGCGGGGGTGGCCTCCCCTCAAGCTCTTTTCCCACCGTCAAACATACTTGTTGAACCACTTACAAAAACGCTGCTGCATTAGCTGCCATTTTATTTTCTTTCATTGAAGTATCGCTTGTACAGTGATTTTCAACAAACTATATGTCACCGAAGGGATTGTCAAAATTGTTCCTGTACTGTGACTGTGGTGAGAAGATTTACACCGGTGACTTCCATGACATCTGTGTTTGCTGCCTAGGCCTGGACCACAACGTGAAAGCCTGCCTTGTCTGTCAGCGCTACAGCTCTGCTACCAGGTGACGCCATAAAGGGGCCCTTGAGAAACATTTCAACAGAAGAGCATTGCCACGCCACCAGCCCAGTCTACCGGGTCTGGGTCTTGTAACTTTCGACACAAGTCTTCAGGGAGTCATAAACTTAAACACTGGGACAAGGAGAAGCAAAAGGCCTCCCTGCGTGTTCCAGGTCGCCCCTCCACACTGCAGGTATGACTTCCTCTGTGCCATCGACTGCTTCCACGATGACAACGCTAGCCCCCCTCTCCCCCTTCCCCAACCATCGACATGACACCAAGGTCGTGGTTTGGCGCTGGCACTGTCAGGCCTAGTATGACTGGTATGTCGCCATCAACGTTTGGGACACAGCCTCCCCTGTCGACTCCTGCAGTTGCACCCATTGACCACACACAAGCTCTGACATTCAGGTGGCACAGTCGTCTTTTACGGATACGATCAGACGCTTGCTACCTACTCCTCCTGTTCCAGGGGGTTTGTTGACTGGTCCTATTACCAGTCCTCCCTCGACAATGCAAGGCACACCCTTGCCTCAGCCACCGTCTAGGGCACTGCCAATGTCGCCAGCACGTTCTCTGCTGCCCGTTAACCTGCTCGACGATTATGAGTACAAAACTAACTTAATTGTGCGGGATGAGGAGGAAGAGGCTGAGGAGTATGCTGAGAGCCACTGTGATAGGGGCACCAGCTCTACAGTGTCCACCTGCAGTTAGGACTCAGTGGTCCACACTCCAGGGTTCCCCACTTGAGAACCCTATCTTCCTCACCATGGTACAGCAGTTACAGGCTGCCATGGGCTTTGACCTAGAAGAGCAGGACACTGCCAAGAATAATTTAAATAGATTTTCTGGAGTTGTCTGACTCTCCTTCTGTTGTGGTGCCACCTCTCCTCCCTGATTGGTATAGGTCAGATGTTATTCCAGCCATACCAAGGAAACAGACAAAATGTATATGACCCCTTCTGGGAAACCGTTTTTTGTCACCTAACCTGAGGCAAACTCTGGTCATTAATGCTGCCCATTGGCCATGATAGGTCAAGGGTATCTAAGCACCTGCTCTCTCTCCCTCCCTCCTTATAAGAGTCCAGTAGGTTGGACGTTTTAAGCAGAAGGACCTTTTCCTCCCTCTCATAAGCCTTACAGAAGCTTTTTAAACAAGAGCTTCTTAAGGCTCTTACTGTTGGGGCCGATGTGAGCAAGCATCTGCTCCGCACAGCATATGATGTCTTAGCTGTCTCTGCCAGGACAGCTGCCACTTGCGTCTGTTTCAGGAGATACTCGTGGCTCATGGTGGCAGGGTTTGTGAATGATTTGTAACTGTCCATTCTCAGTGTCCCTTTCAGAGGACATAAGCCGTTAGGTTTTGATGTCCAAGGTATTCTTTACAACCTTCAGGCCTCAGGCAGAACCCTGAAGTCTGTGCATTCCCTCTGTGATACCCAGCGAAGGGGTAGGCACATTGTTTCATTTCATCCAGCTGGTGCCAGGTACCGTCCAGCAACCAGATAGGGACAAGGGAGCAGGAGCCTTGGCCACCCCTGGCATCACTCCAGGTGCCCATTCAGAAGCCCCAAGAAGTGGTGGTGCAGGTGGAGCTGCCACATCCAGCTCTGTCCATCTCCTTGTACATCTCCCTAACCAACATTGCCTCCAGGGGTGGTTGTAGGGGGTAGTCTCCCCACTTAACTCAGTGGAAAGAGGTGACAACAGATGCCTTGGTTCTAGAAGTCATAGACTGCAACCATGCTCTGGAACTTTTGGAACACCCCTCCAGATCATCCGCCAGTGGTAACCCACTATCCTCCAGAATACCTTCTTCTGCCCCTGGAGGAAGTTCAGACTTTACTTCAGAAGACTGCCGTAGAGCCTGTGCCCTTTAAACAAAGTCACATGGGTTTTTGCTCTTAGTACTTCCTGGCCCCAAAGTGGACTGCAGACCTGCGGCCTATTCTAGATCTCAGAGAACTGAACTTCATCATAGAGTACAAAAAGCTCAGAATGGTAACTCTGCATGGCCTGCTGCCGCTGCTGCAGGCAGGGGACTGGATCTGTTCCCTAGACGTGAAAGATGCTTACCTTCATATCAAAATTCCGAAGCCACACAAAAGATACCTGAGGTTCCTGTTCCTAGGGGAACACTAACAGTTCAGAGTGTTGTCCTTGGGCTTGTCTTCTGTGCCACATGTCTTTAGCAAATGCTTGGCAGCAGTGGCAGTAGCCCTTCGTAGGGAAGGCCTCTCTCCCTGCCTGGATGACTGTCTCTTGAAAGTCCAGTCCGGGGACCAGCTTCTGCACACATTAGTTCAAACCAGGCAGCTGTTCTATATTTGAGGGTCACTGTCAACATACCCAAGTCTGTGTTGATCCCTTGCCAATGAGAGCAAGATATATGAGCAGCCTTGGACACCGCTCAGGAATCATCCTTCCTGCCCCTGGACAGGTCCAGTTGCCTGATTGCACAAGCACAGCTAGTACACGACAGCCATCATGTCTCAGCCGTGACATTTCTGCCACTCCTGGGCCTCATGGCAGCAGTCATTGTCACAGTACCATTGGCCAGGCTGCACATGAGAATGCCCCAGTGGATCCTAAGAATCCAGTGGGATCAGCTCACAGACAACCTAGAACAAAGGCTTCCAGTCATGCCTCCTGTGTGCAAACTGCTCAAGTGGTGGATGGAACCTAGCAAACTGTTAAAGGGGATTGCTTCCTGATCCCCTGCCATCTTCAGATTCTCATGACCAGTGCTTTGGGGTTGGGCTGGGGTGCACTATTGGGCTCCCACTAGACACAGGGTACATGGTCCCCAGTGGACAGCACCTTGCACGTAAGTATTATGGAAATGCGTGCTGTTCTGTGTGAGCCACAAGTCTTCCAGATCCATCTGTCCACGGGTCCTCTGCTAGTGCAGATCGACAACGTTAGTGTGATGCACTATATCAACAAGCAAGGGGGGGCTCACTTTTATCCCTTATTCAGGGAAGCAACAAGAGTCTGGTATTGGGCTCTGAAACACGATCCAGAACTGTCAGCAGTATATGCTCCACACGTCCAAAACGTCTTGGCAGACAGGATAAGTATGTTACAGTCCAGTATGCACAAATGGAAACTGCTGACCTTGTTCTTCAGTTACCTATTCGACAGATGGGGTCGTGCAAAGTTGGACCTTTTTTTGCATTCCCACACAATGCAAAACTGCGGCTTCTCTGCTTGCTCGTTCCAGGGCCTGGAGTTTTCTGGTGAGACGCGCTGTCCCTCTTTTGGAAAGGGAGGTTCCTGTATGGCTTCCCTCTCATTCAGAGGGTGCTTCTCAAGCTCCAGATGAAGGGGACAACTCTAAAACTCATTGCTCCCCTATGGCCTTGGCAAATCTGGTTCCCCCTGTCACAGTAGCTGGCCATGGAACTACCAGTGCTTCTGCCCCTGTGCAAGGGTCTACTGTCACAAGATCAGGGAACCCTAGTCCATCCAGACCTCAGATCTCTTCTTCCATGCTTGGCTCCTGAAAACATAGCCACTTCCTAGTTTGGGGTTTTCCAACAAGTGGCTGGTGTTCTGATGTCGGCCAGAAAGCCTTCCGCCAGGTCCACTTACTCTGTGAAGTGGAAGAGGTTTGCTCTATGGGCCGCTTCTCATCACCTGGCTCCATTCACCTGTCGAGTTAGCAGGTTCTGGAGTATCTGCTGCCCTTACTGGATGGAGACCTGCAGTATTCCTCCATCAGAGTGCACTTGGCTGCCATTTTAGTTTTCCATGTGCCCATTGAGGGTGGTACGGTTGCTCTGCTGGCGGTATCCTATACGTTGCTGAGAGGCATTCTTCAGCTGAAGCTTCCCATTTGTAATCCAGTCCCAACTTGGGACCTGAATTTTGTTTTGGAAACACTTACTTTGGCTCTTTTTGAGCTCTTGAGCCAGCTGTGACAGGTGGGTTGCGCTTTCTTTCTTGGAAAGAGTTGTTTTTAGTTGTAGTCACTTCTGCTTGAAGGATTTTGGAGCTACAGGCTGTAATGTGTGAGCCTCCTTATTTGATTCTTTGCGTACCAGTCCTAAGTTTCTACCAAATGTGGTGTCTGAATTTACTTTAAATCAAACCGTTCACCTGCCAGTGTATTTTTTTGAGCACGTCGCTCCAGGGGAAGCATTGCTCCATACTCTAGATTTACATAGAATACTCCGGTACTACACACACTGTACGAAGGACTGCAGAATGTCATTAAAAGGTTTTTGGTTTTTTCACCCCTTGGAAAGAGGGTGCCCCAGTTTCTAAACCGTGCCTGTCCAAATGTCTAGCAAAATGGTATTACTGTTTGTTACAGGAAGTACAGTAAGGAACTTCCTGGTGTGGTTTATGGTCATTCCACAAGAGGTGTGGCCACCCCATAGCTTGTTTCAAAAATGTGTCTGCTGCAGACATCTGTGCAGCTGCCACCTGGAGTACTGTACACTCTTTCACTAAACACTGTAGTCTGGACATTGCCTCTCAAAAAAGGGCTGGAGGTTCAAGTGAACCAGACTGTTTAAGGTCACTACTACTTGGGACTCATTCTCTACGTGTAGCCTGATGAAAGAGATATTCTGGAAGAAGATAGAGCAGTTAAGTACTTACCATAACAGTAGATCTTTGAGAGAATCTCTTTCGTCGGGCCATGCCGTCCCACCCTCCTTCCTGAGACTACAACTTGTGCTGTCTTCATCATGAGCCATTGTCTCCTGGTGGTCCCTAGATGTTGCACCAAAATGCATGAACAGGCCTTTGCTACCTTCACCACCTTCACCCCAGAATCTGGAATGCCCTCCCAACCCACCTCAGAGTTGTGCAGTCCCACTTCTGTTTCAAGCAAGCACTGCACAAGTTCTTAAGCAACTCCAGCGTCTGCACCTGTAACTGAATCCCAATTCTCTTTGTCCCTTTCATACCTCTTTGTTTTTCTGTCCCCACATTTCAAACTCCTTTAGTAACAAGTGTCCCCCTTCTGAGCTTCTCTTTGTGTATGTACACTTAGTTTCTCCTGCGCTATCTGAACTCACTTTCTCTGACTATGCTCAAAATGTCTTGTTTTGTGCCTGTTTCCTCCAGAAACTGTGTTGCTCAAAAATAAATGTTCTGCATACTGTATTGTTTACTACAGTCTGCTGTTTGTTCTGCTGTTGTACCATTGTTCTGTAAATTCCCGGGTCATGCCTGAAAATAGGCAGTGTCTTGTCTAGTGGACTTATCCAGTCAACAAAAATTAAATAAAAAAATAGTCTACCTGGCGGCACAGTCCTGACGGTCATTGCCTGCTGCAAGAGCTCTTCTTAAAGATCTGCTGTTACAGTAAGTTCTTATGTAGCTGTACTGTCTACTTATAGCTCTCTGCCTCGCCTGAATTCACAGAGTACTAGGTTCACTCCTGGTTCCAATAGAGAGGTCCTTCGAGCATGATCTCCACCGGGGAGCTGTGGAGAAGAGGGCTGCCCACATTTATGTAGCAGCCGACGTCTGCCGTTGTCATGGGCGGCCCCTGGTGGACTGCTTGCAAAAGTTTCCGTGTTGTCCTAGTGCCTGGCAGCTTATAGTTCCATAGGTGTGGTCTGATGAAAGAGATTCTCTCGAAGATCTACTGTTATGGTAAGTAAGTAACTGTTCTTTCCCAGGACTTTAGGAATAAATTAATGGGGGAGGGGGTATGGGGGACATCTTTTCCTTGCTGCCAGCCACTTGTCAGTGGAAGGGAAAGAAACCATATTGATCAGGGCTAGAAATCTTATCTTAAATTCGGTGTTTCTGTCCAAAAATCTGGTATACCACCTCTGGTCAAACACCGCTCTCTACTATTATGGGCTACTTTATAAAATAATTTCTATAAATAAAAACAATATTTGAAACTGGCAGTTGGAAATGAATATTCCTTCCAGTATTTAGGCATGCTCTGGAAAGGAGTGTCATGGTGTAGCGTATACTGATATAGTGTGGGTGAAAACCTGTAAAACTAAGTTTGGGGGGGGGGGCTCTTACTTCTTCCCTGCATTTGCGAACAAAAGAGTAATTGTGGTAGAGCAAACAAAAGTAAAAATCATTGACTCCTAGAATGACCCTCAGCAGGTCAGCTAAGGGATGGGATAAACTCAGTAGCTTGCCCACAAACCTCTTCTGGAAAAGTCTCTGGAGTTCCATCATCCCCAGGCACTTTTCTCTGACTTGAATGGCTTTTGGGCAGCCCCCAGGAATTTCTTCCCATGGGGAAAGTATATCTCTGTGGCTCCTGGATATGTGGGTAGAGTCAGCGGAGCCTTAGCATACTCTGTCAGGTGTTTGCTCACTTATGGATTTCTTAGTTGATGTTGAAATCCTGGATAGGATTCCCAGGTGCCATGTTGCCATCCCACTGGCGTAGGTAAACTGAGAACTGTTTTGGTGGTTTCTCTCAGGTTTTCTGAATACATCTATTGTGCCACCACTTCCACTTGCAGCAGCACACATGGTGAGGGGGGACTGTTTCTTAAGGTTGTTCCCTTTCTGCCAGCACTCCTAACTCGCACAGCGCATATACCAAGGGTTTAGTCTGTGTACTCTTCCACCATCACTTCTGTAACAGCATGCATAGAAAGGGACTATTTTCCATAAGCACACCCTTCTGCCAGCGCTTTCTCCTTCAGTAACACAGATAGTGAGGCAGTTACTACCAGCAGTACACAGGGTCATATACATGTAACTTGCTTGCAACCACACAGAACAATGAGGGAAAAGAGTCAGTGGTAAGGGCTTCCTCTTGCACACACAGTTAGACATTTTCTAACCTCATTACCTCCACCAGTGCATTCTTATGCAGCAGTGTACACAGTGATGGACTATTTTCTAAAGATGTACCCCTTCCCCAGCTCTAGCACCTGCAGCACCACATACATTAAGGAAGTTTTCTAAAGATGTACTCCTCCACCAGCACTCTGCAGCAGTACACATAGTAAGGGGCTATTTTCTAAAGACATGCTCTTCCGCCAGCTCTCTGCACGCCAAGTGCCTCACTGAGATGAAGCTACACAAGTGCCCGCATTGCTCCAAAACCTTTGCCAACAGCTCGTACTTCGCCCAGCACAAACGGATCCACACGGGTGCAAAACCCTACAGCTGCAGCTACTGTCAGAAATCCTTCCGCCAGGTCTCCCACGTGCAGCAGCACACACGGTAAGATTTTTGAATGCATGTACCTTTCCGCCAGCACTCTCACTTGTACCAGCACATATACAGCAAGTGTCTGTTTTGTAAACATACCCTTCCGCCACTCTCCCACTTACAGAGTAAACAGTAAGGGACTACTTCCTAGACATGTACTCTTCCACCAGCTCTTACATAAGTAGAACAGGCATTATAGGACTACTTTATAGATTTTCAACTGCAAAAACACAGAGTAAGGAAATATACACATCCACCCCTTGAGTAACGCTACTGCAACACATACATTAAGAGACTACTTCCTTATGACACATTCTGTACCCCCAGTTGCACCCAGCTGCTGTAACACAGTCATTTAAGGACTCTTTTTTAATTAGACTAACTCTTCCACCAGCTCACCCACTTGCAAGTAGAGACTGTTTTCTGTACCGGCACTCTCACCAGTGGTAGTGCATGCAGCAGGGGACTATGTAAGATATGTAACTTTCTGCCATCACTTCTACCTCCAGGTATGTGCCCAATACAGGACTGTTTTCTTAGGCTGTATCCTTCTGCCACACTCCTACCTCCTGCAGAGTGCCTAGTAAGGGGATAATTTCTTAGGGTCTGCCTTTCCATCAGCTCTCATTCGTGCTGCAGCACACCTAGCAGAGTACGATATTGAGAGTGTTACAAAATAAAACCCGTTTAAAGATAAATCTCTGGAAATCTTTCCACTTGCTACAGTACTCATGGAAATATGCTGAAAGATAGGTTGCTATGTGGTCTGTTGGTTAGAGTAGCAGCTTTGGATTTGGAACCAGGAGATCGTAGGTTCAAACCCCATTATAGCAGAATACTCACTATGTGATGTAATGCAGTGATTCAAGTAGAAGCAGGACCCACTAGAAACAAGATGCCTTATCTCAGCTGGACAACATTTTAAAAACATTTTTAAATATATTAAAACAGTGCAGTACAGTTGCTCTCATGACAGACATCAAAAATCTGATAAAAGCAGGCTCCATCCAAACATTCGTCAGGAAAAGAAGATAGGTGAAATGTAGACATTTGGTTTTAAAGATGTAGAGGCAGTACTACATGGTATGCATTGCCAACATGCATTTATCTGCATGGCTGCACCCCGCAAGAATAAGGTCACTAATGTGAGACCGTGTACCTGACATAAATATTATATTCCAGTTACCGTAGCCCCCAACCAAACATTCCTCAGAAAGAAATAGAATCTTCGAGGATATCTTCTACATTAGGCCGCACCTTTTGAACTGTAAGCCCTCAGTGCTAGGACTACACAGAAGCTTTTGCTAGCTAGGGTCCACCCACTATGACGTGCAGTGTCTGCGTGTATATAAATGTGGGCGGTCCTATCATTCCTCAGTTCTTTTCCACCGTCGATTCCTTGTTGAACCTGCTGAAACACCCTCAACGTAGCGTTGCCATTTGTTCTTTGTACTTTTGTTAGTGTTCTGGCATCCTCTCTGCATGTCTCCAAAGTTGATTGAGCCTTGGACTTAGGGAGAAACATGGGGGCACACTGGGGGGTACAGGGGATCCTGGGACTGAAGGAGAAACATGGGGGCACACTGGGGGGTACAGGGGATCCTGGGACTGAAGGAGAAACATGGGGGCACACTGGGGGGTACAGGGGATCCTGGGACTTAAGGAGAAACATGGGGGCACACTGTGGGGTACAGGGGATCCTGAGACTGAAGAAGAAACCAGGGTGCTCACTGTGGGGTACAGGGGATCCTGGGACTGAAGGAGAAACACTGGGGGGTACAGGGGATCCTGGGACTGCAGGAGAAACATGGGGGCACACTATGGGGTACAGGTGATCCTGGCACTTGGGGAGGAACATGGGAGGCACATTATGTGGGTACAGGGGATCCTGGGAGTTAAGGAGAAACATGGGGCACGCTCTGGGGTACAGGGGATCCTGACACTTAGGGAGAAACAGGGGGTTACAGTATGTGGGTACAGGGGACCTAAGGAGAAACATGGGGGGCACAGTATCAGAGGACTGCGGATTGTGGGACATAAGGAGAAACATGGGGGCACAGTGTAAGGGTAAAGGGATCCTGGGACTTAAGGAGAAACCTGGTGGTTCAGTATGGTGGTACGGGTGATCCTGGGACTTATGGAGAAACATGGGTGCACACTATGGGGGTACAGGGGATCCTGGGATTTAAGGAGAAACATGGGGGTCACAGTATGGCGGTACAAGAGATCCTAGGACCTAAGGAGAAACATTAGATTAGAGGGAGGCTGATTAAGGGGTAATGTGAGGAAGTTCTTTTTCACGGAAAGGGTGGTGGATGCATGGAATGGCCTACCTCAGGAAGTGGTGGATATGAATATAGTGCAGGGCTTCAAACAGGCATGGGATAGTCATACAGGAGCAATACAGATAAGTATGAATAGATAGGCCATTGACAGAGCAAATGCTGATGGCACATTCATAAGGTAGAAAAAGAAGTGGGTAGACTGGATGGGCCTTGCAGTCCTTATCTGCCATCAACTCTTGTGTTTCTCTGGGGGGGAGCACAGTATGGGGGTACAGAGGATCCTGGGATGTAAGGAGAAGCATCAGTGCACACTGTGGGGTACAGGGGATCCTGGGACATAAGAAGAAACATACGGGTAGGATAGTATGGGGGTATAAGTGATCCTGGGACTTAAGGAGAAACATGGGGGCACAGTATGAGGGTACAAGGGATCCTGGGACCTAAGGAGAAACATGAGGGGCACAGTATGGGGGTACAAGGGATCCTGGGACCTAAGGAGAAACATGAGGGGCACAATATGGGGGTACAGGGGATTCTGGGGCCTAATAAACATGGTGGGTGCACCCTGTGGGGGTACAGGGGATCCTGGGACTTGAGAAGAAACATGAGCACACTATGGGGGCGCAGAGTATCCTGGGACCTAAGGAGAAACATGGGGGGGTCAGTATGGGGGTACAGGGGATCCTGGGTCCTAAGGAGAAATGTGAGAGCACACTATGGTGGTACAGGGGATTCTGGGACCTAATGAGAAACATGGGGGTACAGGGGATCCTGGAACTTTTCAGAAGAAACATGAGCACACTATGGGAGGGTACAGGGAATCTAGAGACCCAAGGAGAAACATGGGGGCACACTATGAGGGTACAGGGGATCCTGTGACCTTAGGAGAAACATGGGGGCACTATATGGGAATATGGAGGAGTCTGGAACCTAAGGAGAAACGTAGGGGCACAATATGGGGGTACAGGGAGTCCTGGAACCTAATGAGAAATGTGGGGGCACAGGATGGGGGTACAGGGGATCCTTGGACTTATGTAGAAACATGGGGAACAGTATGGGGTAAAGAGGATCCTGGGACTTAAGGAGAAACATAGGGGCACAGTATGGGTGTACAGTGGATCCAGGAACATGTGATGAAACATGGGCACATTATGGGGGTACAGGGGTCCTGGGACTCGATAATCATGGCACAGTATAGGGGTGCAGGTGATCCTGGGATTTAAGGAGGAACATGGGGGCACAATGTAGGGGTACAGGGGAACCTGGGACTTGAAGAAAAACAGTGGAGCACACTGTGGGGGTACGGTGAATCCTGGGGCACACTGTGGGGTTAAAGGGAATCCTGATACCTAAGGAGAGACATGAGGAGCACAGTATGGGGGTACAGGGGATCCTGAAACCTAAGAAGCAACATGGGGTACAGGGAATCCTGGGATCTGACTTAAAGAGAAACATGGGGGCACACTGGGTGGGTACAGTGAATCCTGGTGCTTAAGGAGAGTCATGGGGAGCACAGTAATGGGGTACAGGGGATCCTGAGATCTAAGGAGAAACTTTGGGGTTCAGGGAATCCTGGGATCTAAGAAAAATGGTGTGCACAATACAAGGGTACAGGGGATGCTGGACTGAAGGACAAACATAATGGGGGACAATATTGGGGTACAGGGAATCCTGGGACTTAAGGAGAACCATGTGGGCACACTATAAACCTTACTAATGAGGTGGGTGAGGGATATAATTTGAGAAATAATAACGTAGATATTCCAACAGTCAGATCACATAATAGATTTGGGGATGCCATGGTTCAGACTTCTGTGTCCAGATCCGGAAACAAGTTGCCAAATGACCTGAAATGTGTTTGTTCATACTGCACTTTCCAAAATGCCTTGAAAAAGTACTTGCACCATACCTGTGTTTGTTTTAAAAAGTAATCGTCATTGTGATAATGAGATGTATGTGATAGAAATTATATGTTAAATGTCTGTATATTTGTATTGTTAATATATGTCTTGTACAGGAGATTGTTGTAAATATGGTTATACCCTAAAAATGTTATTACCTGTATAAAATACATTTTATTCGTTCATTCATTCATTCACTATGGGGGTACAGGGGATCCTGACACTTAGGGAGAAACATGGGGGCACAGTATGGGGTACAGGGTATCTTGGGATTTAAAGAGAAACATGCAGGCACTAAATTGGAGTACTGGGGATTGTGGGACATGAGAAACATGGGGGCACAGTATAGAGGTACAGGGGATCCTGGGACTTAAGGAGAATGGGGTGGCACAATATTGGAGTACTGGGGATTGTGGGTCATAAGAAGAAACATGGGAGCACAGTATAGGGGTACAAGGGGATCCTGGGACTTAAGAAACATGGGGGGTACAGTATCAGAGTACTGGGTATTGTGGGACGGAAGGAGAAACATGGGGGCACAGTATAGGGGTACAGGGGATCCTAGGACTTCAGGAAAAACATGGGGGGTACAATATAATCTAAAGATTGATGACTTCCTTATCTCTGACCGTTCTTCTGTTGCTAAGTCTTTTAATTCCCACTTTACTACCTGTGTCCTTTCTCTCATCCCTTCCTCTACCACCTTTCCCTCTCATTACCTTCTTCTCCTCCATTTTCTTTCTCTCCTATCACTCCTGCTTTCTCTAAATCCACTAAATGGAGGTAGTCCTCATGGTCTCGACCCTAAACTTCTCCTTCACTCGACACCTGCCATTTCTCTTTCCATTACCTTACTTCTTTCTAAATCTCTCCTCCTCCTGTGCTATTGTTCTGACATCTGGAAATGGGCTGTTGTCATCTCTGTTCACAAAGGTGGTGATCCCACTTCTCCTGGTTACTTCCGTCCAATTTCACTCCTTCCTACCTTGGCTAAGTTATAGGAATGCATTGTTCTATCTCAGCTTACTTCCTTTCTTGTCCACTCCTTTTCACTCCAGTTGTAGGAAATTCCACTCCACTTCTACCTCCCTCGGCTCACTGATTCCATACTCACAGGTATTCTGCCATTTTTGTTAATCTTGCTAAGGCTTTCGACACAGTGGTGCATACCTCTCCTGCTGGACAAACTTAAATATGCGGGTCTTTCTGACTCTTCAGTCAATTGGTTTTGTTCCTACCATAAAGGCACGTCTCAGGCTGTCCGGATAGGAAAATCCATTTCACCTTCACTTCCCATTAGCTCAGGTGTCCCTCAGGTGTCTGTCCTGGGTCCTATTCTATTTTCAGTATTCCTAAATAACCTACCTTCTGTCTGTTCATCTGCATCTATTCATATGTATGCCGATGACACAGTTCCTTTTGCATCTAGCTCCTCTCCCTGTAACCTTACCTCCCGATTTCGGTTGGATTTTGACAACATTCATCGCTGGTTCAAGGATAACCGTCTCTTAATGCAAAAAAAAAAAAAACAGTCTCAATGACTTTTTTGCTACCAGTCAGAGGTTTGCCAAACTTAATTCTCCCCCCTACTATTTAATACCCTTGATGGTGCTAATATTGATTATGTCTCCTTTGAGTACCTCGGGGTCTGCCTTGACTGGCATCTCGATTTCTCTGTGCACATTGATGCAATTCACCAAAAACGACACCCTAAGCTTGGTGCTTTGTACAGGAATAAAGCGGGTACACTGCTCCCTGCAGGAAGAAAAATTGTCCAAAAAATGATCCTTCCTCTTTTGACTACGGTGATTTAGTCTACAGTAGTGCCCCTAAATCCTCCCTTGCCGGACTGGACCCCCCCCCCTTTTTTTTTTTCCTTTAGACATCAGATGATCAGTACAACCATACAAAAATATGAAGCATTTTGAACAGAAAAAGAAAACTCATTTTCAGGACATAGTGGTTATAGCATTTACCATCATTCATGGCTATAACATTGTAATAGTTTTAGCTTAGGTTGGCATAATAGAACTGGGACCCCCTTTTTCATTCTTACTGCCACTTTGCTTTAGATTGCCTCTTTCATACTCAGCACTGCACTCTTGTCTCAGCTCTTTCCCTCCCCTCTCTTGATGCTAGGCGCCCTTCCTATTGTATCTCTCTTTTTTTTAATCCAAATTCAGGTTCAGCACTCTTCTTTCTTATCTCAAATTCCCTCTTTCCCCTCCTCCTGCCCTCTCCACAACAATGCTTTCCATGCTCTCTTTTCTTTTTAGAAGATCTGTTGGCCAGTCTGCTTTTTCTAACCGCTTCCCAGAGCTTTGATCCTCCCTTCCTATTCCCTTCCACTGTCTGTTTGCTCTGCCTCCTCCAAACACTGTCTTTCCTCTTTACTCCATGCTCACTCCGCTCACTCCTGCAAATGTCCATAGCCCAGTATTCTGCCTCCTTCCCTTTTTTCCTTACCCACTTCCAACCTCCTACCTCCCAAACTTCTCTGCAACCTTTATTTTTACACATCCACTTATTCTAACCCATGTAGTATTCCTCACCCCATCTCTTCTCCATTGCTGTCCCCATACTACCATATCCACTCTCCCTCCCTCCCTTCAACCCTCTCCCTCACCTCCTCCTATGCATCCTCTTCACTTTTACCTATACTCTTCCTCTCCTCCATTCCTCTCCCCATCCTTCCATATCATCCAACCCTTCAACCCTCTCCCTCTCTATCACCTCCTCCTCCTATGCATCCCCTCCACGTTTACTTCCTCCACTTCCCACTTTCCTACTTGTATTCCTATATCCCTATGTACAGTTTCTGAGTTTCAGCTAGGACTCCGGATTTGTTCTAATTGTACTGTTATTAATTCATGCTTGTACTATACTGAGTATTACTGTACATTGTAATGCCTCCGTATTATTACATTTTGTGTTTCTGCTGTTATGTATTTATTCCCTTCCCCCAAGATGCAACAGGAAATGAGCTTTGTGGCTCAGCATGTCTTTCCTAGTAAACATCTTTTAAATAAATAAATTTGTCCTGCCTCTACTCCTTCCCCCATAAAGTTTATTCTTTCTGACTTTTGTCATCCTACCTGCAACTGCTTGTGACCTTTCTTTTTCTCCATTCTCTAGTCCTACCCTCCTCTTACTGTTCTGCTATTTTCCCCTTCTGTATATATTGAAGTGTATTTTCTAGATGCATTCATTTACCATTCTGCCTATAATATTTATGATTCTGCTTGCAAAATAGCATTACTGTATTTTACTTTGTGTGTTTTTTTTTGTTTGTTTTTTTTTATTGTTGGCTATCGCTTCCCCCAGGACACATCTGGAAATGAGGTGTTTTCAGCTCAGTATGTACTTCCTGGTTAAACTTTTAAATAAATAATTATCGGAGTACTGGGGATTGTGGGTCATAAGGAGAAACATGGGGGCACAGTATAGGGGTGCCGGGGATCCTGGGACTCGAGGACAAACATGGGGGGCACATTATGGGACAGAACGAGAAACATGTTAACTGGTGCACATTTGCTGCAGCCACATCCAAGAGCAGAGTCATTCTCAATACCCTACAAGGGGGCATTCCTCGGGCAGCTAGTGTTGGAAGCCATTCGGGAGGGAGCAGTCTTAGACCTGGTACTCTCAAACTGGGACAGTGAGAGGATCTTGGACTTAGAAGTGGGTAGCCATCTGGGAACAAGCGACCACCAGACAGTGTGGTTCACAATAAACACAGCCATCGAGTCAAGCCATACAAAAGCAAGGGTACTGGACTTTCGGAGGGCTGACTTTGGCAGAATGGGAGAGTGCCTAAGAAATACACTAGCAAAATGGCAGGAAGGAGGTGTGGATGAAAAATCAAAACTGCCATCACATAGGCAACAAACCTTTGTGTGAAGCAAATAGACAAAACAAAATGAATGAAAAAACCACTGTGGCTCTCAAAAGAGGTGGCAGGGAAGATTAGGGAGAAAAAGGTAGCACTCAGGAAGTATGAGGAATCACAGAAGGAGCAGGACAGAGAACTGTACCAGTTAAGCAGAAGGAAGCGGGGAAGGCAGTCAGAAGAGCAAAGGCCCAAACCGAGGAAAAGATAGCCAACTCAGTTAAGAAGGGGGATAAAACCTTTTATAGGTACATTAGTGAGCAAAGAAAGACCAAGGGAAGGGATAGTGAGGCTTAATAAATGGGCAGAGGGTGACTGTAAAAAGGCAGAGATACTGAATGAATAATTTTGTCAGTATTCACAAAAGAAGAGGAGGTGGACATACCTAAACCAAACAGTACAAGCACTCTTGATAGGGGGATCCGTAGCAGTCCATTCACAGAAGAAAGGGTCCTGAAAGAACTCTTAAAACTCAAGGTGGACAAGGCAATGGGGCCTGAAGGGATTCACCCCAGAATTCCAATAGAAATAAGGGGAGAAGTAGTGACACCACTGACTACCATTTTTAACAGATCATGGGAGGATGGTATGGTGCCTGAGGACTGGAGGAAGATGGACGTGATCCCCCTTCACAAAAGTGGGAGCAAGGCAGAGGCAGGAAACTACAGACCTGCTAGTTGAAAGAAAGAAAGAAGGAAAGAAAGAACAGTTGAGTACCTAGAGGCCAGCAGGGCACAGGACCCAAGGCAGCATGGATTCAGAGCAGGACGGTCATGTCAGACGAATCTAATAGATTTCTTTGACTGGGTGACCAAAGTAGTAGACCCAGGGAGGCTATGGACATGGCTACCTAGACTTTAGCAAGGCATTTGACAGAGTCCCACACAAAAACAAAATATTAATAAATAAGTTAGCCAGCCTGGGAGTGGGTCCCAGGGTAAAAAATTGGCTGGACAACAGGGCCTTGAGAGGGTAATGATAGCGAGTCCCTCAGAAGAAAGGGGGTGGTTACTAGTAGGGTACACTTGAGGTTCAGTACTGGAACCGGTCCTCTTAATGTCTTTATAAGTGACATTGCACTGGGACTAAAAAGAAAAGTATGCCTCTTTGCAGGCGACACAAAGATCTGCAACAGAAACATAGAAACATAGAAGTTGACGGCAGATAAGGACCGCAAGGCCCATCCAGTCTGCCCATTTCTTTTTTCTACCTTATAAATGTGCCATCGGCCTTTGCTCTGTCAGTGACCTATCTATTCATAGTCATTTGTATTGCTCCCTTATGCCTATCCCATGCCTGTTTGAAGCCCTGCACTGTATTCATAGCCACCACTTCTTGTGGTAAGCCATTCCATGCATCTACCACCCTTTCTGTGAAAAAGAGTTGATACACAATGTGGGGTGGAAAGGATGAGTGAGAAGGGACTTGGCAAGGTTGGAGGAATGATCAGAAGTATGGCAGCTTAGATTCAGTGCAAAGAAGTACAAAGTAATGCACCTGGGAAACAAAAACCCAGGGGAAGAGTACACAATATGGAGGGGTACTAGCAACAACAAAATTGGAAAAGGACCTGGGGGTAGTCATATCAGACAACCTAAATGTAGGCAGGCAATGTGAGAAGGCAGTAAGGAGGGCTGGGGAGAATCTGGGATGCATAGGGAGAAGCATCATATGTAGAAAACAGGAAGTTGTCATCCCTCTGTACAGACAGTTTCAAGACCCCATCTGGAGTACTGTGTGCAGTTCTGGAGACCCCATCTCCGCAAGGATATAGACGGGATGGAGGCAGTCCAGAGGAGGGCAACTAAAATTGTGCAGGGTCTGCACCAGAAACCATACAAAGAGAGGCTAAAGAAGCTATATATATCCTCAAGGAAAGGAGGGAGAGGGGGGACATGATCGAAACTTTCAAGTACCTCAAGGGAATCAACAAAGTCCAAGAGGGTAGCATCTTTCAGAAAAAGTTGTGAAAGAACAAGGGGGCACAATTTGAAGATAGAGAGGGGATGGCTCAGGGGCAACGTAAGTATTTTTCTACAGAGAGGGTGGTGGGTGTATGGAACGGCCTCCCTGAGGAGGTTGTGGGGTCAAAACAGTGGGGGACTTCAAGAATGCTTGGGGCGCCGGCCCGGTGGTGCTGAGGGCTGAGGCGCTGGAAGCCACACCTCGCCTCGCCCGGCGACCGGGTTCGAGAGCGGACTCGGGTTGCGAGTCGGCTGAGGAGAGGGAGGATCGGCGTCCCAGCGGATGCTCTCCTCCTCAGGGGTGGGAACCATGGCGCTTCCGGCTCTGCTACCCTCGCACCGGTGGAAGCACCGACAATTGAGGGGATGGGCGGCTCCATCTAGCAGTCGGGAGGGCGCTCTGGCCGCATGAGGCGCTGGCGTGCGTCAGCACGTCATCTCGCAGACGTCGTCCCAAGCAACCGGCGTCCTAGGGGGTGGGGCGTAAGGGAAAGCGGAAAATCCTCTCCGGCAGCCCTAGATGAAGGCGCCCTAAGTCCCCGGATCACCTGCAGGACAGACCCCAATGTGCAAGAGGAGGAGGAAGACGGGCACTCTAGGGGCAGATCCCCAAGGTAGGATGGGGAAGACATGAGCGGACGGAAGGAGGGGGCTCCGGGGGTAGTAAGGAGGAGATAAAGAAAGAAAGTAAAAAAAAAAAAAAAAAGAATGCTTGGGGCAGACATAAGGCAATTATAGTTAGGGGTAGGAGGAAGTAGGCTGTTGGTTAATTAGGATCTGCAGCATATTCAATAGGTAGGGAAATGGGCAGACTGGGTGGGCCAAGTGGTCCTTATCTGTTATCAAAGTCTGTGTTTCTGTGTAACATGAGGCACAGTATAGGGGCACAGGGGATCCTGGGACTTAAGGACAAACATGGGGGGGCACAATATCGGAGTACTGGGGATTGTGAGACATAAGGAGAAACATGGCACAGTATAGGAATGCAGGGGATCCTGGGACTTGAGAAACATGGGGACGCACAGTATTGAGGTACAGTGGATCCTGGGACTTAAGGAGAAACATAGGGGCACACTTTGGGACTACAGGGGATCCTGGGACCTAAGGAGAAACATGGGGGGGGACACAAAATTGGGGGTAGAGGGGATCCTGGGATTTAAGGAGAAACATGGGGGCCACAATATGGGGGTACATGGAATGCTGGTACTTCAGGAGAAACATGGGGAGCACTCTGTGGGAGTACAGGGGATCCTGGGACTGAGGTAGAAACATGGGGGACACAGTATGGGGGCACAGAGGATCCTGGGATTTAAGGAGAAACATGGGGGTACAGGGGATCCAGAAACATAAGGTGATACATGGGGGCACAGCATGGGAGTACAGGGGACCCTGGAACTTAAGCAAAAACATGCAGGGGACAGTATCGTAGTACTGGGGCTTGTGAGACATAAGGAGAAACATGGGGGCACAGTATAGGGGTACAGGGGATCCTGGCACCTAAGGAGAAACATGGGGGCACGGTATGTGGGTACAGGGGATCATTGGACCTGTGGAGAAACTTGGGGGCACACACTGCGGGCACAGGGGATTCTGGGACCTAAGGAGAAAGATGGGGGGCACACTATGGGGATACAGGGCATCCTGGCACTTAAGGAGAGATATGGGGGTACAGGGGATCCTGGGACCCAAGGTATAGGAAATCTTGGGACCGAAGGAGAAACATGGAGGGCAAAATATGGGGGTACAGAGATCCTGGGACTTAAGGAAAAACATGGCGGGCACAATGTGGGGGTACAGGGGATGCTGGGACAAGTATAAATATGGGGGGCACAATATGGGTGGTTCTGTGGCTTCATTTGAAATAATGCTAGCTCGATGGTGAAGAGTGCTGAGGCACCGTGCACGCCTTACCTTTTACTGAACTGGCGACCCACATTCGGGAATGGACTGTTCTCGGCTGGAGTGGGAGAAGATTGAGCGGTCACTGGACTGCACTCCTCTCCATGGGGAGGGTGCAACTGCTACCAAGTGGAGGCTGAGTGGTAGGACAGCCAAGAATGACAATATTTGGGTGGGTGCTGAGGGACTTCTGCGGAGCGTGCGTGCTTCCACACAGACGCTCTGATGTGTGTGCCTCAGTATCAGGGAAGAGTCGAAAACGGAAAATGGGAGGATGAGCTACATGAATCCCTGCCCATTTCCCTGTAGCCCACTCATGCAACCCACAGACCGGAGACCACTGGATTTGCTGTTGTGAAGGTGGGGGGGGAGTGGAATCCATAGGAGTCTGTTGCCAGGAACCTGCAGTGGTGGCAAACCAGTTGCTGGATACTGGGAGAGAGCTGATGAGTCTCCTTTCTGACCAGAGGTAGAAAACCCTTTGTGGCACATAAAAATTTAGAAAGAAAAAAAGGAAAGAAAAATACAGAGATCTTCTTTGAGGATATCTCTTTCATCAGGCCACACCTATGCTGTGTTGCCATCCCGCTGGTGTAGGTAGATTAAGGAATTGTTTTGGTGGTTTCTCTCAGGTTTTCTGAATACATCCATTGTGCCACCACTTCCACTTGCAGCAGCACACATGGTGAGGAGGGGGGACTGTTTCTAAAGGCATTCCCTTTCTGCTAGCACTCCTAACTTACACAGTGCACATGCCAAGAGTTTAGTCTTAAGTACTCTTCCACCGGCACATCTGCAGCAGCATGTATAGAAAGGGACTATTTTCCATAAGCACACCCTTCTGCCCGCACTTTCTCCTTCAACAACACCAATAGTGAGGCAGTTTATACCAGCAGTACACAGGGTCATATAAATACACATAACTTGCTTGCAACTGCACAGAATAGTGAGGGAAATGTGTCAGTGGTAAGGGCTTCCTCTTGCACACACAGTGAGACATTTTCTAACCTCATTACCTCCGCCAGTGCATTTTCTTGTAGCATTGTACATAGTGATGGACTATTTTCTAAAGATGTCCCCTTCCCCCAGCTCTAGCACCTGCAGCACCACATACAGTACATTAAGGAAGTTTTCTAAAAATGTACTCTTCCACCAGCACTCTGTAGCAGTACACATAGTAAGGGACTATTTTCTAAAAAGACATGCTCTTCCGCCAGCTCTCTGCACGCCAAGTGCCTCACTGAGATGAAGCCACACAAGTGCCCGTATTGCTCCAAAACCTTTGCCAACAGCTCGTACCTCGCCCAGCACAAACGGATCCACACGGGTGCAAAACCCTACAGCTGCAGCTACTGTGAGAAATCCTTCCGCCAGGTCTCCCACGTGCAGCAGCACACACGGTAAGATTTTTGAATGCATGTACCTTTCCGCCAGCACTCTCACTTGTACCAGCACATATACAGCAAGTGTCTGTTTTGTAAACTACCCTTCCGCCACTCTCCCACTTTCATCTGTGTCAGTGGCTCAGCAGGTTACACACTTGCCTATGAGGCCAGAAGATCAGATGGCTGTGGGTTCCATCCCCACACCAGGTACTTAGGTTAAATCCCAATACTGACACTGTAGTGCAGCATGAGGGGGGTGCTGCACTCCTGAGCTGCCGTCATTCGGTTGAGACGTTAAACCAAGATCCCGTCTTCCTGTTCTGGTGGTTGTTCAGGTGGACGGTAAAGATCCCCATAGCACTTCTTGAAAACAGTAGGGAAATTTCCCTGGTGTCCTACCCAGATTTCCCCCATTCACTGAAAAAGTACCACCAACAGCTTAATCTGGTGCAGTTTCAGTTGGTAACCATCTGTAGTCTCCCCTCCCCCCCCGGGTGCCTCTGAAAAAAACGACTTCTAATCTCGGTGGGCCTACCGGGTCAACAAAATTCAATAAATAAATAAACAATAAAGGACTACTTCCTAGACATGTACTCTTCCACCAGCTCTTACATAAGTAGAACAGGCATTATAGGACTACTTTATAGATTCTCAACTGCAAAACCACAGAGAGTAAGGGAATATACACATCCACCCCTTGAGTAATGTCACTGCAACACATACATTAAGGGACTGCTTACTTATGACATATTCTGTACCCCCAGTTGCACCCAGCTGCTGTAACAGTCATTTAGGGACTCTTTTCTAATTAGACTAACTCTTCCACCAGCTCACCCACGTGCAAGCAGAGACTGTTTTCTGTACTGGCACTCTCACCAGTGGTAGTGTGCGCACAGCAGGGGACTATGTAAGATATGTAACCTTCTGTCTCCAGCTATGTGCCCAATACATGACTATTTTCTTAGGATGTATCCTTCTGCCAACACTCCTACCTCCTGCAGAGTACCTAGTAAGGGAATAATTTCTTAGGGTCTGCCTTTTCATCAGCTCTCATTTGTGCTGCAGCACACCTAGCAGGGTACAATATTGAGAGTGTTACAAAATAAAGTGTCTAAAGATAAATCTCTGGAAATCTTTCCACTTGCCACAGTACTCGCGGAAAGATAGAAACATAGAAATTGCCAGCAGATGGGGACCATGTGATCCATCTAGCTTGCCCGTGGTTTCCTACCCCCTTCCCACCCTCTACTTAGCTTTCTCTGTACTGCTTGAGTGTCCTGCGAGGTCTGTCCCATGCCTTCTTGAATTCACCCATCATCTTTGCCCCCCACTTCCCCATCAGGCAGGCTATTCCAAGATTCAGTCACACGCTCTGTGAAGAAGAACTTCCTCATGTTAGTCCCGAATCTCCTTCCCTTAAGGTGAAGGTCATGCCCTCTTGTCCTGTTGTTCCCTTTCACCTGAAAGTGGTTTTGCACCTTGTCTATTCCCTTTAGGTATATAAATGGACTGGCAGTATAGCCTAGAGGTTAGAGGAACGAGGTGTGAACGAGCTTGGTACATCAGGCAGCCCAGACCTGGGTTTGATTCTCACAACCTCCACTTGCATACTGTGTCACTCGGAGCAAGTCACTTAACCGCCCAGTACTCCCAGGTCGCCCCTGAAAACAGGCACTTGTGCCTAGTGGGCCTTACCCTGTTACCAAAGACTAAAAAAAAAAATATTGCCCTGATTCCCGTGCTGCTTTAGGGAGTATAAGTTGAGTTCACATGGTCTTGCCTCATACATTTTTTGATGCAAACCCTGCACCATTTTTGTTGCTCTTCTCTGCAGGGTCTTCAGTCTATGTATGTCCCTCTTGAGGTGTGACCTCCAGAACTGGACGCAGTATTTCATGTGAGGCCTCACCATAGACTGATACAGAGGGAAAATCACTTCTTGTCTCCTGTTCGTGATGCCCCTCCCTATGCATCCCAGGATGCCACTAGCCTTCAATGCTGCCTTCTTCTGAAATGCCGGGTTTGCATCTGGGTCTGGCATCATTGTTGGCCTATACTTGGGTGTGAGATTTTGGTGTGTTCGACGACAGTCTGATGCTTGAAGCCAAGGTGTCTGTTGTTGTCAAAAGTGGTTTAGACTAGTTGAGGAGTATCACCAGGATCAAGTCCCTGGTTCTGCCCAAAGACCTGCCTACGCTGGTACATGCCTTCGTAACTTCCGGACTCTACTACTGTAACCGCTCTGTACTTCAGGGTCTTGGGAGGTACACTCCGCCGGCTGCAGCTGATGCAGAACACTGCCGCCACGTTACTGAGTGGCCTTTTGAGATCCAGTCATGTGACCCCGGTGTTGCATGGTCTGCGCTGGCTACCAGTCAGGTGGAGAGTTATCATCAAGGTGAACCTTCTCACCTATAAGGCCCTACACGGGCTAGGTCTTGGTTACCTGGCTGAGTTTCTAATGCCCTGCACTTTGGCTCACTCCCTCCGTTCCTCGACCAGGGGCCTCCTCGAGGTTTCCAGGACTAGATCAAGAACTTCCAGCATCCTCACTTTCAGTGTCGCCGGTCCAGTTTTGTGGAACGTTCTACCTCCATTCCTTGGGGGAGGCCCCATTGGTACAGGTGTTAAAAAGGGGGTCTTAAGGCCCATCTTTTTGCCCTGGCCTTCCTGAGCAAAGTAGTCTGACCAGTATCATTTTAGCTTTGCTGAGTTGATTTTATGAGATTTTTGTTTTGTCCTGCGATTGCTGACCTGTCTTATTGTATTCCCTTGTTATGTAAGGCGCCCAGAGCCTCTGGGATTGGGTGCAGTACAAATAAAGTTTGCCTTGCCTTCTCGCATTGTTTGCCGATTTGCAGGTCATCTGACATGATAACCCCCAGGTTGTGTTCATGCCTAGTAGCTACCAGCTGCTTCCATTCCATTGAGTACATTTTCCTGTGGTTGTGCTTTCCTAGGTGCATGACCTTGCATTTTTTTGCATTAAATCTGAATTGCCAGTTTTTCAACCACTCCTCCAGCTTTCGGAGATCGGATTCCATGTGTTGATGCTTCTCTGGTGTGTCAACTCTGTTGGTGTCATCTGCAAACAGGCACACTTTTCCCTCCAGCCCATCAGCAATGTCGCTGATGAATATGTTGAAAAGGATAGGCCCCAGAACTGAGCCCTGTGGTACCCCGGTAGTAACTTTGCCCTCTTCTGACAGCATGCCATTAATTAAAACTCCCGGTGTTCTCCCATACAACCAGTTTCTAACCCAGCATGTTACTTCATGCCCAGCTTCCATGCTCTCCAATTTGTTGACCAGTCTCCTGTGTGAAACTGAGTCAAAGGCCTTACTGAAGTCCAGGTATACCACATCCACAGCCCCCACCCCATCTACTGCTTTGGTGACCCAGTCAAAGACGTCTACCAGGTTAGTCTGATAGGACCTCCCTACCGCAAAACTGTGCTGTTTTGTGTTGAGCTGAGCACTCTCTAAGAAAGCTACTATCCTTTCCTTCAAGAGGGACTCCATTAGTTTTCCTACGAGACTAACGAAGATACCGAAAGATTGGCTGTGGTGTGGTCTTTTGGTTAGAGCAGCAGCTTTGGAACCAGGAGATCATAGGTTCAAACCCCATAATAGCAGAATACTCACTATTTGACTTAGTGCAGTGATTCATGTAGAAGTAGGACCCCACTGGAAACAAGATACCACATCTCAGCTGGAGAAAATTGTTAAAAAAAAAACCCTGCTTTCTAAAGATGTGTGAACTTAGTCGGCCCAGTGGCACTGAGGGTTGAGGCTCTGGACGCTACACCTCACGCCACACCGGCGACCTGAGTTCAGGAGCGAACTCAGGTGCCAGGGGTCGGCAGGGGGAGGGAGCGGATCGAGCGTCCTCTGGACTGCTCTCCTCTCCCAGGGGGGCTTCGGGATGTCCAGCGTCCCAGCAGCCCCCGATGGAGATCAGGGAGCACTGCAGGACGTAGAACCAACAAGGACTTGGGGTGAGCGTGGTGACGCTGGCAGGGTTGCCGTGCGCCACAGCATCATTGCACGCCATGCTCAGGGAGGGAAGGCATTCTCCAGAACAGGGAAAACACCAGCTCTGTGGGGAATGTGACAGCACCTGATCCCCGTGCCCACTGCCAGATCCTACCCACCTGGCCTTCCAGTTCCTCCGCTCAGGCCCTCACCTGCAGCTTGGCCAGCTTCTAAGAGCGCCCAAAGAGGAGGGGCAACCCCACCCCAGAGGGGTCAAGCTGGGGGCTACTGGCTGCAAGGAAGGGGGGAGAGGAGGCTCGGGATGGGAGGACCTCAGGTGGGCAGGAACAGATCAGGATGCCTGAGAGAGGCCCCGCAGGCTGTGACCAGAGGGGAAAAGATTCAAAAAGGAAAAAAATATGTATAAACTTGTGCAAGTGCTGTTACGTATAGCAGGACTGATGGTTAGAAACTACTTTCTAAGCCAATGTACTCTTCCACCTGCTGTTCCGTTTTGTGTGTGTGTATGTATATACGTACATACACATGTACATATTAATAAAAACAATGTAATACAGTTCCTCTCATGACAGACATCAGAAATGTGAGAAAAGCAGGCTCCATCCAATGGAAATGAGGACAGGTAAAATCTAGACATTCGGTTCTCTAAAGATATAGAGGCAATACTACATGGTATGCATTGCCAACATGCATTTATCTGCATAGCTGTACCCTGCAAGAATAAGGTCACTAATGTGAGACAGTGTACCTGACGTAAATGTTATCTGGCTCTTTATGTAAGAGACAACATAAAGGTCACGGAAGTCCAGGGGGAACAGGGAAGGGAGGAGATACTGTGGGTCACAGTGGAAAGGAGGAAGGGGGCAGCTGTCTGCACGGGGGGATGATTACAGACCTCCAGCGCTGGGGGAAGAAGTAGATAAGAAAATGATGCTAGCAGTCCAAAGGATGGCACAGAGCGGGGAGGTGTTGCAGGTAGGAGACTTCAGCCTGCTGGACATGGGTTGGAGCCTGTCCGCGGCAGCAGCAGCAGCCAGGATCAGGAACATCTTGGATGCCCTACAGGAGGCATTCCTCAAACAACTAGTCACGGAACCCACTTGGGAGGGGGCACTGCTGGACCTAGTACTTACAGACGGGGACAGTGTGGTGGAGGTTGCGGTAGGGGAATACCTAGGGTACCGTGGTCACCATACAGTGTGGTTTGACATAATAAATGGGTCAGAATCAAACCACACGAGGACAAGGATCCTGGATTTCATGAGGGCAGATTTCAGGAAAATGGGAGGGAGTGGAGGAACAGTCAGCCACAATCAAAGAGGGAATTGAAGTAGCAACGCACCTCTGTGTCAAACAAGTCAGCAAGGGCAAGAGGAAACTGAGACCACTGTGGTTCTCCAAGGAGGTGGTGGAATAAGTAAGAGTGAAGAAGTCTGCATTCAATAAATACAAACACAGGAGAAGGGGAATAGGGAGAGTTACCTAGAAAAGCCGGGAAGGCAGCTAGGAGCGCGAAGGTGCAAACACAGGAAAGCATTGCAAATTCAGTGACAAAAGAGGATAACACTTTTTAGAGGTACATCAGTGAAAAAAGGAAAGCAAGGGTAAGGATAATAAGGCTGAAAGATAAGGAGGGAGGTTGTGTGGAGGAAGACCACCAAAAGGCGAATGTATTGAACAAATGCTTTTGTTCAGTATTCACGGAGGAGGAGGCAGGTAACGGGCCAACAATAAAGGACAAAGGCATAAAGGTGTGGGAGGTGGACGCAGATCCTTTCTCTGAGGAAAAGGTCCTTAGGGAACTAACATCACTGAAAGTTGATAAGGCATTGGGACCAGATGGGGTGCACCCCAGGATACTGAGGGAACTAAAGGAGGAGTTGGCTGCACCTCTGATGGCACTGTTTAGCCTTTTCTTACAAATAGGGGAGGTGCCAGGGACTGGAGGAGGGCAGATGTAGTCCTGCTATACAAAAGTGGAAATGAGGAGTCTGGAAACTACAGGCCAGTTAGCCTGAGCTCAGTGGTGTGCAAAGTAATGGAAACACCATTGAAGGAAAGGATAGTGGAACACCTGGCTGCCAGTAGTCTGCAAGACCCGAGGCAGCAGGGTTTCACTGTGGAGAAGACGTGCCAGACAAACTTCGTCGAGTTCTTCAACTGGGTAATCAAGGAAATGGATCGGGAGGCACAGTGGATGCAGCATACCTAGATTTTCTTCCAACATCGTTCCACACAAAAGGCTAATAAACAAGCTGGGGAACCTAGAAGTAGGTTCTGAAGTACTGAAATGGGCAGAGAGTTGGCTGGGCGATAGGACTCAGAAGATGGTGGTAAATGGCATACGCTCTGGAGTAGGCAGTGACCAGTGGGGTGTCACAGGGATTAGTGTTAGGCCCAGTCCTGTTCAGTGACATAGCAGAGGGTCTAGAAGGGAAGGTATGTCTATTCGCAGATGACACAAAGCTCTGCAACAGAGTGGACACACGGGGTTGGGGGGTTGGATGGATAGAATGAGGAGAGACCTAAAAAGGCTGAAGGAATGGTCGAGAGATTGGCAACTAGGTTTTAATGCTAAAAAGTGAAACCCGGGGGCAACTTACGACATGGGAGGGGAGGCAGTAGTAGGCTTAAAACAAGATAGGGGAGGAGCTGACAGGCCATTTGAGGGACTTAATGGAGGAGACGAGAGGGCAACCCAAAATGCGTAGCGAGGCTAATATTTGTGTGTTGCTGAAACCGGGTAAGGATGAGGCCGATCACTCTTCCTACAGGCCCATCTCCCTCCTCAATTATAATTGTACGATATTGACTAATGTATTAGCCTCGTGACTGGAGAAGGTATTGCCTTTACTTGTGCACCCGGATCAAACTGGTTTTGTGCAAGTCAGACTGTCTTACCACAATATGAGAAGGCTGCAGAATGTGTTACAGTGGGGCTCTTGGCATCCTGGGCAGGCATGTGTGCCGTCTATGGATGCCAAGAAAGCTTTTTTTGGGGGGGGGGATCTTTTTTATTAATTTTGCAAGTGAGCAACTCACAAAACATTTTACATATGGGAGGGTAGCACAGACATATCCTATTTCCACGATTCTATACAAAAGCTCTGTTAACAGCCCCTTCCCATAAGTAGCGACATGGGGGAGATACCCAAATCTGTAGTAATATCCATATATTTATAATTCAAATGCATGCCGCCAAGGAAGGGCAAAGGGGAATCATGTGTCCATAATCTCCGCACAAACCAATGACCCACATAAGTAAGTGGTCCCAGTGATTTCCCCCTAAACAATAAAAAAAACATTGAATAAATTAGAGGAACTCCCCAGCCTCCCCCAAAGAAACTCCAGTCATAAATTCCCAGCAGCAAACACCCTTCACAGTGTGCTCTATCAGGTAAACATTAGCAAAATTACAGATGCAGTGCCCCATAAGAAGAAAAAGTCATGGCCTCAGTCAGCAGTAGACCACCCTCCCAGCATCCAAAAATACCTTCCAACTCAGTCCAGATAATACATTTCCCACCTGGAAATGGTCCATCCTTCAGTATATTAAGAAGAATGAAAAAAAGCAAAAAAAGCTGGGATTTGTGAATAGTGAGCAATTATATACCAGTCCCGCACAGCTCCAAAAAGCTGTTCAAAGTGAGTCCAGAATGCGGCCTTCTAACGGCCATCCATGCAGCTTAAGGTGCCAACCTCACACTGATTCCACAGGCACTACCATCACTGCAGCTTTCAACCTTCGGAACCCTGTCTGCTGTGCCCACTGCCAACTCTTGCTCAAGGCAGCGTATCATCTTGTTGGCATCCTTCGGATTGGTGAACTGATACTGGCGACCCTGCCAAGTCACCCTGAGCTTGGCCAGGAGCAAGAGCTGGTGCTGGACCTTCAGCAGCCATAAACAGACCCTAATACCGTCAAACTCCCTGCACCTTTGCCGAGTGCTAAAAGAAAGGTCAGGGAAGAGCAAGGTAGAATCGTCGCCATATTTCAAAGGTCCTCACTTTCTTGTGAAGGCTGAGGGCTCTATCCTTGTCACCAACTCTCGTGCATACCACCAGTACAGTCCTAGGAGTCATAGAGCCTGCTGCCACGTCACGAGATAATTATGTAGGCTTTACATAGAAAATAGACTTTGATGGCAGATAAGTACCGCTTGGCCCATTTCCCTACCAATTTGATAAGCTGCAGCTTCTAGTTTACCAACAGCCTACTTCCTCCTACCCCCCCCCCAACTATAATCGCTTTATGGCTGTCCCATGCACCTTTGCTCCCTTGTCCCTTTCTCGAGGGACAAAGGAGGATCTGTTTCTGTAATCCCAGGATAGTAGGTAAGAACATTTTAACAAAGTTTAAGCAATCCTCTCCCACCGCAGCTTCTGAGAGCCTCACGATCCTTAAAGTTTTCTCTCTAGCTTGATTTTCCACAGCCTCGAGTCGCAGCCAAAGCAGGGAGTCTTCCTTAATAAGTTTCATGGTCGCCTCGGAGGATTTAAGGGCTGAGGTTTCTGATCGTTGCACTAGTTGCTCGCGGGAGTTCATTCTAGACTCTAGGGCTGAAACCCTGGGAGTCAAAGTGTCGAATTTTTTTTCCAACTCCTGGACTGACTTGATGAGCCACCAAGTCCGTGGCTCCCCTTGGTGCCGCAGGCCGCTCCTCACACTGTTGCTGTTATTTTTGGAGGGGGCAGAGAAATCTGGCAAAGGAGCGTTTGCACCACAGGTCTTGCCTATCCTGTCGGTAAGAGGAGTAGTAACCACCAGACAGAGCAGTGGAAAAAGCAAATATTTCAACTTTTTTGAGTGTTTTGATTAGTTAAACTTGGGAGCTGAGGGAAAGTGCTGCTTACTTGATGGTTGCTCAGCAGCACACCCCTCCGAGAAAGCTTTTGTTAGGATAGAGTGGCGTTACTTGATGACCATCCTGCGAAGGTTTGGATTGGGAGATGGGTTTGTGGAGAGGGTCAGCGCCTTCTACAGGGCACCGTATGCTCGAGTGTTGGTGAACGGTGCACCTTCAAAAGAGTTCCGGTTGTGGCAAGATACGAGACATGGATGCTCTCTCCTGTTTGCTTTAGCCTTTGAACCACTATGGATAAGGAGTAGTCCTAGGGTCCCAGGTAGGAATGGCTGTGATCACATTATTACTTTGTACGCGGATTATGTTTTGTTTGTGACCTGGCCGGAGGAATCTGTGCCATCGTTACTTCAGATTATAGACCAGTTTGCTTCCTTCTCTGGCTATAAACTTAACATACACAAGTTGGAAATAATGTTTCTAGGGCGGCAGGGAGGGGGGGAAGAGATACGACTAACAAATACCAAAATAGCAGCACTCCAGGTCTAATAAAAGGCAGTAGGCAGTTCTCAGAACTGTAAGAGCTTTATTTTAGGAGCTGTTACTCCCTTAGCGCCTCGGCCCAACAATTGGGCCTTCGCTAGGTATTGTTACTTTGGTATTTGTTACTATATTCAGGAAAAGCCTTCCTCTTTGGCAAGCACCCGAGGCTTATCTGCGATGCACCTGCTTTTTTTTTTGGTTTACTTGGAAGAGATACTGCTACATGGGGTCTGAAAAAGTCAGAAAAAAGCCTTTACTTATTTGGGCATTAGAGTGGGCCAAGATATTGGAAGTCATTATTGATTAAACTATGCACCAATCCTTAAACAAATTAGGAAGGATTTAGCCAGATGGCAGGATCTTGCTATGTCTTGGATAGGGAGAATTAACTTATTGAAGATGAATATGTTACAGAGGATTTTGTATGTCCTACAGATGGTCCCTATGTGCCCGCTCACTAAAGATATTAAAATGTTAGAATGCAGTTTCACACAGTTTATTTGTCAAGGGGAAAAGCCAAGGATCAGCTTAGCAAAGCCGAAGGCTACAAAAGAGGGAGGTGGGCTAGATTTTACAGGCGTGAAAGGATATTATCTGGCAGTCCAATACAGATATATCCATAACTGGGTACATTGTAGCAGAGTAGCCTTTTGGCTGGATTTAGAGAAGATGGGTGTCCGGGCAAAGTTTCAGCCTATCTAGCGGGGTTGAATGCTTACCGTCCGTTGCAAAATCCTAATTCCCTGGTAATCCATACTTTGGAAGCGTGGGAGCACATTAAAAAGAGAAGAGGAGCTGAAACTGAAAATACTCTGCTAGTTCTGGTGGCAGGTAATCCAGGATTCCTACCAGGGATGTAGGATATTGGATTTCATTTATGGCAAAGTAGAGGTATCAAATGTGTGGGGGACTCATTTGTTAAAGAGGAGTTGCAGTGCTTTGAGGAGCTTCGTCGGAAGTTAGATCTTCCACACTCCCACTTTTATCGATTTCTGCAGATTAGGAACTACGCTAACAAAATTGGGAAGAACATCTCCTAGAAATTCGGCACTTGGGAGCTTTGAGCAGGAAATTTTAGGGGCGAGACTGAAAGAAAAGGGCCTTATAGGTGGAGCCGCTAGGCAAGATAGGAGCTTCTTCCCTAATAGAATACAGAGGGCTAAGCAATGGTGGGAGATAGACCTTGGCATACAGATTTCTGAGGACAATTGAAAGCTCATAATTGGATCACACATGGGACTGCTGTTATGCAAGTATAAAGAAATGCAGTATAAATGTGTGCGTCGATTATATTATCCGCCTTATATGGTCCATAGATTTTTTTTCCTGGAATATCTCCAATGTGTGGAAAGTGTAAGGTGGCCTGAGGAACTTACTTTCATTACTATTGGGAATGTCCCTGCCTAGCAACATATTGGAATGGAATAGCCAAGGAGATAACGGCGATGAAAGGAACAGCTGTGGAGTGCTCTCCCCTTTCGCTCCTTTTTGGGGTGAAAAGAGGTGATGTCGAAGAATGGGGCCTATACCCGAGATAGGTTCGGGTTCTATTGGCAGTTGCCTGACAAAGCATACAAAATATCTGGGTGGCGGGGACAGCTCCAACTATAGAACCATGGTGAAAATTAGTTATCCAGCATTAGATCATCTTATATACGCTTTAAAGGGGAGGATGGAGATGTTTCTTGAGGAATGGAGTGGCTTCTTAGGCACTCTTACACCAGGGGAGGCAGCGATGCTCGGGGGGGGGGGTAAGGGAGTGGGAAAGTTATGCCATAAGGTAGATCTTGTAATGAAATAATGGTAGTAGGATATAGGCATTTCATCCAGTCTTTTCTAGGAGCCTGAATAGTATGGGTTTTCAAAATGGTTAATATAACAGCAGGTCTTATGACAATCAAAGACACGCCTTTTATATATGTATTTCTTGAGAGATGAGCAGTAATTGAATTAAAGTTATTATGTAATTGTTTCTGTCATTTGTTTCATTTACTTAGTTGTGACTAACATTTAAGATGAATAGAGTTACGATAAATTCATGGACAAACTACGGTTAGGTAAGAGAAGAGCAGGATATTGTGTCTACTGTCATTAATTTGTCTGGAGTGTATTGTTGTTTTATATGTATGTGTATAGTTCAATTTAAAATCTTAATAAAGATATTATACAAAAAAAAAAAAAAACAGAAAAGTGACCTGGGGATAGTCAACTCTGATGACCCCGAAGGTAACTAAGCAGTGTGAGAAGGCAGCAGGGTGCTGGGATGCACAGGCAGGGGAATCACCAGCAGAAGGAAGGAGGTAATAATCCCTCTATATAGATCATTAGTGAGGACACACTTCGAGTACTGTGTCCAGTTCTGGAGACCCCATCTTCAAAAGGACATAAACAGGGTAGAGGCGGTTCAGAGGAGGGCAGCCGAAATGGTGAGGGGCCTACATCAAAAACCCTATGAGGAAAGGCTGAAAGAGTTAAATATGTACTCCCTGGAGGACAGGAGGGAAGGGTGGGATATGACCTCACTGGGAAGAGCACGATACAGGAGGGTATCGTCTTCCAAAGAAAAAGATGCTCAAGGATGAGGGGGCACAGTATGAAGTTGGAAGGGGGGGGGTTCAGAGGTAATGTGAGGAAGTACTTCTTCACAGAGAGGGTGGTGGACAAATGGAACAGTCTACCAGCAGAGGCGGTGGGGGCAGAGACTGTTGCAGGATTCAAGAACGCATGGGAGAGACACAAAGGGATCTTGAAAGTTGAGGGGAGAGGGGCCTTAGGCTGATTAGGGCCTGCAGCGTCACTTTAGGTAGGGAAATAGGGCAGACTGGGTGGGCCTGGAGGCCGTTATCTGTCATCGGCTTCTGTGTTTCTGTTATATTCAAGTTGCTACAGCTCCCAACCAAACATTCCTCAGAAAAAGTAGAATCTTTGAGGATATCTTCTACATTATGCAGCACCTTTGGAATTATAAGCCCTCAGTGCTAGGACTACACTCAATTTTATGAGAATCTATACAGTTCTAGCTGCAGAGGCATAATAGCGTGCAGCGTCTGCATGTATATAAACGCGGATGGCCCTGTCACTCCTCAGTTCTTTTTCCACTGTTGAGTATCCTTGTCAAACCTGCTGAAACGCTGTCAGCGTAGCTGTTGCCATTTGTTCTTTCTATTTTTGTTAGTGTTCTGTCATCCTCTCTGATAGTCTCCAAAGTCGAATGAGCCTTTATAAGTGCAGAGTTAAAATATACAGAGAGGACACACACGAAGTTTGTGTTTGCTGTTTGAGCCGGTCTTACAACCTGAGGACTTGTGAGATTTTCCAGAGCTTCAGCCAGACTACGAGGCTGCATTGTTTTGTTAAAGATGTTGAAAGCCATAGAGAACAAAAAAATGTCAAAATCTGCCTCTCCCTTACCATTAGCCGAAAGGTGGCCATCAGAGTCTAAGGATAGGAACAAGAATGGTTTTCGTTGCTGCCCTCCTTGTCGTTCAGCCGTAAGTACAAACAGAGAGAAAAAGAAAAAGTCTGCTTCGCTGATGAGGTCCTGGCTACCGTTGAAACAAGGTAAACCTTCATCGACACTCATTCAGCAGTGTGGACTACAGCCCCCCTGACCGTCGCTGTGACACCAAGGCTGGGGCTTGGCTTAGATGCTGCCATACCTGCTATGGACAGTATGATGCCGTCAGCGACACAGGTAGTCCTGGGTCCTTTGCGGGGCACCGTTGACTCCCAGGCTGTGCTAGCGGCGTTTTCTGATGCAGGCAGATCTTGCTTCAGGGAGGCTCTTGCAGCAGGCAACACTAGTAGGACTGAAGCCGCCATGTGGTAGGACCCCACAGAAAACTTCTAGCTAGCAGTCTATCACGGGGGACCGCCCCCACCGACATCAGCACGCTGACGTCCACCTGTCCTTTAAAAATGGGGGGTCCTCCACACCTACCTCAGTTCTTTCCCACCTCCGACCTCACATGTAGGACCTTCACGGATGCCAACTACAGTTGACTGCCATTTTCTCACGTTTACCCACGCTTTTATTTTTTTTCTTTCTTTAGTGATTAAAACATCAAGTTTTTGGTGTTTTCTCACCCAAGTTTGCCTTCTTCTCCAGCCTAGTCTTCCGATCCACCGACGAAGTGAGCCTGCAGCAAGCAAATTCCTGCTAAGGATGGCCACTCTCTATGCCTGCTCTGCCTAGGTCCAGACCACGACACCGAGGCCTGTCAGCACTGCCAAGATTTCAGCCAAGCCACACGGAGACACAGTTTGAAGACCTTAGAAAGTCATCTACTTAAGCAGAAGTCGGCCGCCATTCAGAAGGAACTACAGGCTAGGAGCTCTTCAGCTTCCCCAGCTTGATCTTCTAGGGCTTCCTCTTCTTCTTCCCAGAAGGAGGAGAAATCTGGCAAGATGCATAAGCACCAGTATCATCCTCTGGCAGTCACCTCTGTGTCTTCCTTCCACGGGGAGTCAGCCCCTCCTGCCCCATCAGCCCTTATCTCCTCCAGGCTGCTAGTGGTCCTGCCGCCAGCCTTCTGAAGGAAGAAGTTCAGTCTTCATTCCAAAAACGTGCCACAGAACCAGTTCTTCCTCAGGAGAGAAACAAAGGGTTCTATTCCAGATACGTCCTGGTCCCAAAATTGACGGGGGATCTGCATCCTATGTTGGATCTCTGGGTTTTCGTCCTGTACATTGAATGCAGAAAGTTTCACATGATATCCTGCAGACTCAGATTCCCCCTTCTGCAAACTGGGGACTGGCTGTTCTATGGACATGACTGATGCATACCTTCATGTAAAGATCAGGAAATCCCACAGACAATATCTCTGCTGTATGCTGGAGGGGAAACTCTAACTATCAGTTCAGAGTATTGCCCTTTGGCTTGTTGTCTGCGTCACAGATCTTTACCAGATGCCTGGCAGTAGTTGCAGTAGCACTTTGCGGGGAAGGCCTGTATGTGTTCCCCTATCTAGATGTCTGGCTCCTGAAGGCCAGCTCCAGGGAAGTTGTTCTACATACGCTGTCTCGGACACTTCAGTTGTTCGACAGCTTGGGGGTCACACTGAATGTACCAGTATCTGTGCTGACTCCATGCCAAAGACTGCAATACATAGGGTTGGTCTTTGACACAGAGAAGGGGATGTGCTTTCCTGCCACAGGACAGAGCAGACACTCTGATTGCCCAGGCATACTTGGTATACAGGAGCCTCTATGTTTCTGCAAGAACAGTGTTGCATCTCCTGGGTCTCAGGGTTGCAGACACGATATGTCAATCGCCGAGTGCTGCTAACTCCCCGGAGAAGAGAGCAGTCCTAGGATGCACAATCCTTCTTCTTCCTATCAACACCCAGCGGCCCATGCTCGTTCCTGAACACAGGTCGCCGGCGCAATGCAAGGTAAGGCGTCCAGCGCCTCAGCCCTCCGGGCCACCAGGCCGGCCTATAAACTTTATTCTTAAAGCGCCTTTCATGAACCACGGTGCTGTACAATAACAAACATATTAAAAATAAAATGGAATACATAGCAGTATGACCAGATAACAAAATAAATGAATGTCTAAAATAGCTAAAATAATCGGTCTGGTTAGGCGCTAAGCCACAGATGGTTCTTAAAGGCTTTCTTAAAGCTCTCCACAGTCGTGCACTCACGTATCGAACGGGGTAGAGAATTCCACAGGGTTGGAGCCGCATACATAAATGCACAGGCCCCTGATGTCTTAAAACATACCCTGGGAATTTCTAGCAACCCCTCATCAGCTGAGCAGAGTGGTCACCCAGGGCAGTAGGAGCACAGGAGCTCTTGCAGATAGTCTGGGCCCAGTCCATGCAGGGCCTCATAGGTCAGAAGCCTGACCTTGAAGGTGATCCACCACTGAATAGGCAGCCAGTGCAGTTCGCGCAGCACCAGCTTGATGTGACTCGAACGGGGAGTCCCCATCAACAACCACGCCGCTGCGTTCTGCACTAGCTGCAAGCGGCAGATATCAACCCCGGAAGCCCTAGGTAAAGGGAGTTGCAGTATTCAAGGCGCGAGGTCACAAAGCCGTGGATCAGCATTCAAAGGTCACCGGATGGAACAAGGTGCTTAACCCTGACGATGTTCCTCAGATGGTAGAAAGAGGACTTGACGACTGCCGACACCTGCGAACGCAGTGTCAGCCCATCATCAAGAGTCACTCCCTGGTCTCGCACGTGTTCAGAGGAAGGAAGCTGGATACCCCCAAGACAGTCCTGTGAGTTGGCCAGCCCACAACCCCTCTGTCCAGCGACCCGGATCCACTACCATCACCTCAGACTTTCCAGAGTTCAGCTTCAACCAGCTGGAGTTCACCCAATCCTGGATTTCTGTGAGGCAGTTGTTAAATACCAAGCGCGCACTATCCTGGTCGGGTGCAATTGACAGGTAGAGCTGGGTATCAGCATAGCAGTGAAACCTCAGCCCATACTATCTTACAATGTCTCCGAGGGGCAGCATGTGCACCGCAAACAACATGGGGGACAACACTGAGCCCTGAGGGACCCCACATGGCAGAGAGAATGGGTCAGAGGAAAAAATCCCAACACCACACTCTGACTTCTGCCAGTGAGAAAGGACTTAAACCATCTGAGAACTGTACCAGACAGGCCACAGATGAACCTCAGGCGCTTGAGAAGCACCCCATGGTCCACGTTGTCAAAAGCTGAAGAGAGGTCAAGAAGTACCAAGATAGAACTGCACTTTTGATCTCTCGCCATCAGGAGATCATTGAGCACCCGAACCAGAGTGGTTTTGGTACTATGCCTCTTACGAAAACTGGACTGGAGAGGTTTGCAGATGTCATGGATGGTCAGGTGGTTCTCCAGTAGATCATGATCGAGCAATCTTCTGTGGAGGGTTTGCTTGCTTGACAGCTTCTCGGTGCCCCCATCGGGCTTGTTGACCTCGACTCCAGTCAAGCATGCCATCGAGATTTTTCTCAAGCCTGTCAACCAGCTGGTAGAGTAGCTTGACAAGCAGTCAGTCACCCAGTCCCCAGTGCTCCCGGTCCTCACTCAGGAGGACGTGGTCCAGTCAGTCTCCCCAACCAGCTCCACTTGGGACCAGCCTCCACCGGTGGTTGTGCCTCTGAAGGTGATGCTTTTAAATATGGCTCGGCATGTGGTCTCTCATGACCCTCTGGAGGCTTCTCCTTGCTGTTGGCCCCAGGTTAATGGTCAAAGTAAAAACTGAAGCGCTGTTCATGCTCTCAATCCTGCTTCACTGTGTGGTGCCGCCATCAGTGATCCTCGACTTCCTTATCCTTAGGTGAGGAGAGGCACTGCTGCAAGGTGTGGCAGTGCTACAAGGAGCTTCTCTGGCAGCAGTGGACCACTGTGGGATGGAGTAGGGCTGTACCCTCTGGACCCAGTCTCCTGGCAGCTGCCAGACATGCCTCGGCAGATGTCTCTGGCATCTGCCTCTCCACCCCTGAGGGTGGAGCCACCACCGTGCAGTCGGCGTGCCAGGCTGGCTGTTGATGAAGATCACCCAGCCCAAGGACACTCTGGTGGCTCACAGCAGCAGATGGTCTTGGGCTGCTTTTGAGGAGTCCTCTGACGACTCTGAGGGGTTGGCTATGTTGCCGAGGGCTCACAGTTTTGACCGTGGTTCAGTCGATTTATGTAAACACTAACCATGGGCCAGTGTTCTTCGGGGCTCTCCTCAGTTTTAGGTCAGAGTCCATGAGTGTGCCCTTGGAGCCAATTTAGAAAAGGGCTGAGTACCCCTTCACTGACATCCTGGACAGGGACGAATCCCCAGGGGTTGCCTTTCCCATGGCTGAGGCCATCTTGGCAGTATCCAGCATCCTGCCTGGCACTCTTCACCCATATGGTCCACAGGCACACAGTCCCTACAGGCCCCCTTTCAGGGTTTTCAGGCCACTCTTTGGCTGAAGGATTGGTCTCGGACTCGGCCTTCCAGAAGTCCGGTGGCCAAGGGGATGGGGACAAGCCCCCCCAACAACAAGTCTCAAGAAACTTGACCATGTGGTTAAGGTCTGTGCTGCTTCATCTCATGGTGTCCTCCAGCAATTTATGCCGTAATGATTGCCAACTTTGGTCCCTCTGTGTTGGGAGTGCTGGATATTGTCCTCCCTCACCTTCCTACAGACCGGCACTTAAAGTTAAAGTTAATCAGAGACCAGGGTTAAGTGCTGACTAAACACCAGCTTCAGATGGCTTCTGACATGGGTGACTCTTGTGTCCATGCCATAGCGTCAGCCATCATGATACATTGCAGGGCGTGGCTGCAGCTCTCCACCTTCACGGCAGATATGCAGCACAAGGTGGCTGATGTCTCATTCCTGAGCACCAACCTCTTTGGCCCTGGGATAGAGGGACATCACACCAGGACTGAGAAGTTCAGCACTACGCTACATTCTGTGGCATCTTCCCAGAAGGACCCTAAGGCCCTGTCCACACTACACCACTTACAGTCTGTAACAGTTCCAAACCGTTACAGACTGGAACCGTTACAGTGTGTCCACACTGCCGGCAGACAGTCTCGATAATGGTTTGGATCCGTTATAGCCCATCCACATTGTGGGTGCCCTGTAACGTTACTGCTGCACCCTATCCCACAATGCAGTTCGTGCTGCACTGCGGGAATACTGGAGCTACACGCTCACGGGTCCACACTATGGCTGGTAACGTTACAGGGGCACAACCGTTTTACGTAACGTTGTTCAAACCACCTCGCAAGTGGTTTCAACAGCAGTTCTGGCATGCTATAACGTTACAGATGTAAGCATAAATTTGCGATAGCAGGGGTTTCTGGGGTTCCCCAGGGCTCCATTCTAGGCCCCTTACTATTCTCCCTTTACCTTAACACCCTTTCACGCTCTTGCTCGGGGAACATTCCATTGTACGCTGATGATGCAGTCATCTTTGCCTCAAGTCGTAACCCTGTTGCCCTCCAGGACTCGCTGCAGAAGTCATTCGCTGAAGCCGAGGACTGGTTCAAGGAACATAGATTGGTGATGAATCTTAAAAAAACCAAAACCATGTTCTTCAGTCATCCTCAAAACAAGTCCTGCAACTTCAAACTCCTCATTCACTCTGGGTCCTCTTTCCCACTCAAACAAGTTTGCTCCTATAAATACCTAGGGATCCATTTTGACCCCTCCCTCTCCTTCCATGGACACATCGCTGCCCTAGCCACTGCCACTAATATCCGATTGGGCATCTTACATCGGTATAAACACTGCCTGCCCCCGGAGGCTCTTCGACTCACAATCACCTCCTCTATCCTGTCCCTAGTGGACTATGGACTGCCGGTGCATGGTGCTGCTGATCAGACGCAGTCCATAATTCCTTCTCTGAATAAGGCCTGCAGGTTAATTACTGGGGCACCTAGGCTAACACACACCTGTCTACTGTACGCTAAAGCGCTGGTACTTGATCTTGACGAGCGCCTCAAATATCTGACCTGTACCCTTGCAAAAAAGACCCTCCTTGTGCTATCCTCGCCTGGATTGACCACCACCATCCGCCGCTCTGTCCCACTAGTTCATACTCGGACCTCTGGGAAAACATCTGTTGTTATCCCTAGAGTTAGGACCTCTCACGGCCAAAGAGCCTTCAGCTTTAGGGCCCCCTCCTGGTTCAACACACTGCCCCCCTCCATCTCCGAAGCTCCAACTATATGTGACTAAAAAGTGTCCTTACGGAACCACCTTGTTAACACCGAAGCTGTAATTGCCACTAGTCAAAGCCGTCACTAATACTAATCACAAAGCTTACTACTAAGCTGCTAAGGACAACATAACTCTGGTATTGTTTGCATCAATCCTACCTGTACCAGCTTGTTTGTATTTATGTCTTAAGTTACTGTTGTACTGTGTTTACTGTTATACTGTGTATTTTCGTTTGTCTTACTGTGACAAGGTACCTTTGTAAATGAGCCTATGGCTCAAAGGTTTTCCAAACTGCTGTCTAAATAAATTAAATAAATAAATAAAACGGTTTGAGCCCTCTGTAACGTTACAGAGGCATAGTGTGGACAGGGCCTAAGGCTCAAAAGCTCAAGAAAGAGACCTTCCTGTATTGGTCCTTTCAGCCACAGCAGCCTTGGCAGCAGCCCCAGCACGGGCAAGACCACGCCTGGTATCCGAAGCCAGGGGCCGAAAAGGGGTGGGGTTAGGGGAAGTGGTACCCCTCTGGCCCCAGCAGCTTGTGCCGTCCCCAAAACTGCCCACTGACGGGTTGGGGGATGTCCTCCTCCCACCAGTCCAGTCTCTGATCCATTTCCCAGTGGGAGGTCAGCTGTGTCGCTTCTGGCCACATTGATCCGTCATTACTGTGGACAAGTGGGTACTGGAGGTAGTAGGCAGAGGGCTGTCTCTAGATTTCAAGGTTCTCCTGTCTCACTGACTCCACACTCCTTGAGAGTCCTTGGTGTTGCAGGACACACGGAGGATGCTGCTCAGCTTCTTGCGAAAAGCACCCTTCTCCCAGCTGTTCTAATGAGTCAGGGGTATGTGTCCAGGTATTTCCTGATCCCGAAAAGGATAAGGGGCTGGCATCTCATATTTATTTTTATTTTATTGAAATCTAGGATTACAAATACCTTTGAGCAGGAACTGCTCGTTTACCAAGGTTCCACATCGAGGAAATGGAAGGTAAACATACATACAAAGGTCGATAGGGTTACACATCTTGGATCTGCACAGCCTGAACCAGTTCATGCGGAAACGCAAGATCTTTCTGGAATCAATCTTCACCATTGATTCATACTAGTGGAGCCTTAGCCAAAGGCAGTAGGACCCTACAGGAGCCAGAACTCTTCAGGAGGGCTGGCGCTGAGGTAAGCTGTGTGCATACATGGTACCGCGAGACTGGCACGTGCTGTATGGCACCACCCCTAAACTGCATCAGTGACAATGTTGCTTGCCTGCTGGGAGTCACAGCTTCACGTCTGTATGACAGCAGTGTTCACTTCTTCCCAATTTTAGTGTTTAAAGCTAGAGTTTGTTATTTTAATGTCAGTTTAGTGATGTTATATATATTTCTGTTAGTCTGTCACAGCCCTACCAAGTCAATGGTCGACAGCCATGGAGGACAACGGTAGGGAGCTTTCTCAGGCAGACTGGTCTGGCATCGTGGTAATGTCTGGGCTACTTTCCCCATCAGGGAAGGGTTCTGACAACAGGTGGTCCAGTGCTTGGAAGGAAAAACAGTCCTTCCGAAGGCACAAAAAGAAGCAGGTCCATTCTTGGTTGGGTTCCTGGTGTTGCACAGCCTCGAGTTCCTCCTGTTCTCCTCTTCCTGTTCGAAGGGGAAGAAACAGCACAGCTTGAGATCGCCCTCTGTGAAGTCTGCTGCGAGATCCTCTGTGAGCCAGAGGCCCTTACCAATGCTGTCAGCATCAGCAGGGGCCTCTGGCACTAGGAGATTGAGATTTTGAGCCAGGAGCCCCTCTCTGTCCATAAGTGGGGACTCCAGTGGGCAGTTTCACCATTGGACAGCTCTTTTGGAGCAGTGGGTCCATCTGCCTCATTTGCCTGTCCTAGCAGAACTGGTCCCTGGCCCTTCGGGGTTATTGGAACTGAAGCCGCAGGCGGGGCCCTCAAGCTGGGTGGAGCGTTTACATGTCACCAGCTCCTAGCCCCCTGGTCACACTCACACTCACACTCTGTGTCACTGTGGTGGGACTGGCTGCAGTGCCACTGCTGGTCACTTTTGAGCCAGCTGGATCGTTGGTGCCGGGACTAGTGCCATTGCTGGGTTTAGGCTTTTTGGGGTGTGGCCCGGTGCTGTCCTTGGTGTCAGGGGTTCCCCTAGTGCAGGATTTGGGACCGGGGTTGGCAGCAGTGTGTTCTGCACTGGAGGCCATGCAACCCATGACCCTCCTCTGGGAAGCATATGGAGGGAGAGGAGTCTGACCTTGACCTCAGTATTTCTGCGGGCAACGATAAGGACTCCTCCTTTAGCCTGGACTCTTCGGATCCGGGTCCAACTTCTGTTCCTCAGGAGAATCTGTCTGTCTTTCCAGGCTTTGCTCAGAAGCATGCATTCTGCTGCAGATTTTGAGCCTACAGTCATTGATCTCGGTAAACGTATCCGTCTGAAGTGGTTAAACATTGATATCGTGCTGATCAGTTTATTTATTTATTAAATTTTCTCGACTGGGTAGGCTCACTGAGACTGAGAGTCCCTTTCTCAGGGGTGACCCTGGTCCAATTTAGTTCTTCCCATTCTACCCGCTTCTGAAACTCAGTCGTATATGGTCTGGAATAGGCCTGCTTCTATTTCATCTGTCTGCAAGCAGACAGAAAATACTCTGCCCCTAAGGATAGAGCAGTGTCTGTTTCTCAACCATTAGCTGATGTCATTGTTGTTGTTGCTGAAAATGAAAAAGCCATTCTTCCCCAAGAGGTCTCTGTGCGCCCTCTTAATAAGGAGTCGTGCAAGATTGACACTGTGGGTAAACGTGCTTTTGCAGCAGCTACCTTCAGCATGCAGATTGCTTGTAACCAGGTTTGTTTTTCCAAATATGAGTACACCCTCTGGAGCTCACATAGTACTCCAGCAGAGTAATAAAACAGACCAGGTGGCTAATATCACTGAAAACTGGCACCAACTATAAAAAATTGGTTATCCACAAAAAATAGGGCAGCACAATCACTGAAGCTGAGGCAAACAACCACAATGCTAGGTCAAGATAAAGCTGTTTAATGTTAAAAAAACTGTTACAAAGCATAGTAGCATCCCTCTCCCATGTAAGCCACCTAGCCGAGTCCCTGTCAGCATCCGAGACCAAACACCAGATTATTCGGACCGCACCACATGGAACTTAGTCCTGCAGTCATCCACTCAAAGCAGCTATGGATGCCTTTGACACTGCCTCGCATTCTGCAGCTGCAGGCATCTGCATTGGCATTCCTGGCTATGAACTGCTAGTTTTTCTCAAAATGTCCAGCAACGGGTTATGAATGTTCCTTTTGGTGGAACTTACCTGTTTGGACAGCAGGTAGAGAAGTCTGCTGAGACATCTCAGAAACCTAGAAGAACCCTTAAGACTTCCAGGCCAGCCCTCTGCTGACCATCAGTGGGGAAAAGTATGTGGTTTCTTTCAGAACAGGCAGTACTTTCATGGAAAAGGTAGACGAACCCAAAACAAATGTTAGCCTCCCCAGCCTCAGAAAAAGGCACAGCCAAAGACACAGGCACTGAAAGCACCCAGTGCCAGCCTGTGAATCTCCGGCCCCGTTCCAGCTTCAGCTGCCCCAGGCAGACAAGTGGATCCTCAGGGTAATCCAGGAGGGCTGCTCCTTGGACTCCACAGAAATCCCTCCAGACTGTCCACCCAGAAGGCATCCCTTTTATCAGCTCAGGTGTCAGAACGTCTAGAACAGGAGATTGCAGGCCTTCTGAGCAACAGGGCAGTGGAAATAATGCCCGAGTAAGAGCAGAACACAGGCTTCTACCCCCCCTACTTCCTAGTACCAAATAAATTGGGATGCATGCTCCCCATTCTTGACCCCAGAAAACTGAACAAGTTCATGGATCGAAAAAATTTAAAATTATATTTCTGGGGTCCCTGCTTCCCTTCCTGAGACCTCAGAATTGGTTAGTTTCTCTGGATACCTTCAGTTCATTGTGCTAGGGCAGCACCACGAGTTCAGAATCCTGCCCTTTTGGGCTCTTCTCAGCACCTCGTTTCTTTACAGAGTGCTTCACAGTACTCCTAGCACACCTGAAGAAAGATGGGACTTCAGGTTTTCCTTCACCTGGATGACTGACTGATAGCCAGTCCATCCAGACAGGAGATGGAACAGGCAGTGGCCACTGCCTCCCAGTTCCTCATCTCAGTGGGGGTTCTGCTGAATCTAAAGAAATCTCAGTTCCAACCCTCACAGCAGCTACTTTTCATAGGAGCTCTTCTGGATATGACCCAAGGCCCAGGCCTTCCTAGCAGAGAGCAGAATGCAGGTGATCCTGCAGATCGCATGCTACATCATGGAGCACAAAACTGTGGAAGCCCATTCCCTGTAGTGCATGCTGGATCTAATGGCCTCCCCAGTGTTCACAGTGCCCCTGGCACGATCGTGCATGAGAACGACTTGGTGGATGCTCAGTGCACAGTGGTCACAAGCATCACATCTTCAGACCTACTCCATTCAGGTGACCAAGCCCTGGGTTTGGTTTCTCATGTGGTGGTCAGTGAAGGAGACTCTCCTCCAGGGCATTCCCGTCTCCCAGGCAGAGCCTCAGGTGACTGTCACTACGGATGTCTCCCTGTTGGGATGGGGGCCCACTGTCAGGGTCTCAAGATACACTAGCACTTCTACTCCTACCCCCCTCTCTCCCTCATCCTATAGCCTACCCTCTCTCTTCCTCATCCTACAGCCTGTCCTCCCCTCCCCTCCTGTTTTTGCCCCCTACCCCACAAGCACTTTTTGAGGCCTTACAAGTGCCCACAGCTGCATTGCTCGTTTTGTGTCCCTTCCAAGCCTCAGCTACCTCTGGCTACCCTGCCCCCGGTACCCACTTTCCCTAAATGTAATGTATTTCAGCTGCTTAAAAATGTCTGTACACCATTTCTTTTTTTTTTAAATATTTTTATTAGACATGAGGACATTTATACATTATACAAGATGTTTTACATAGATATATTCGTTCAGTTTATATAATTGTACATTGGACTTTAAAAAAAAAAAAAACTCTCACCCAGCATCAGGACTGATTAATCACATGAACTAGACAAGTCTCGTTTTAACATTTCTCCAGTATTGATTTGATTAGCTTCAGGGAACAAAGTCTGAATAAGTGCTTAACTGATACATAATTCATTTTCTCCATTTTGTATCAAATACCTCCACTCTATCCTGTACTCTGGCCACCATCCTCTTCTGTACACCAGTCCTACAGTGTTACTCAACTCTATGTAATGTTTGGATTGTACCTGATTTGACGTGGAACCTTTGTAAAAGAGCCTTGGCTCAAAGGTACTTGTAATCCTTGACTCGAAATAAATAAAAAATAAATAAAAGGTGTGTGGGATCTGTCAGAAACTCATCTCTACATCAGTGTGTTGGAGATGCGAGCTGTTTTGTACAGTGTCATTGTCGGCCACAAAATAGTCCTCCTCCAGACAAAGTCTGTGATGTATTACATCAGCAAATAAGGGGGAGCAGACTCTTAACCTTTCTGCAGGGGGGCGATGACAGTGTGGGAATGGTGCCTGGAACAGGGGGTGCTGCTCCAAACCATCTATCTGCCAGCAGTCCAAAATACTCTGGCAGACAAGCTCAGCCAAACAGAGGCCAATCCTTAAGAGTGGTCGCTAGCTCCAGACGTAATGAGATTGCTGTTCGAGTGGGGAACCCCAAATGTGAACCTTTCTGTGTCCCCACTCAATGCCAGATTGTCTTGATTCTGCTCCAGAAATCCCCTCAAAGTTGGCCATCTTTTTAGGGGATGTGAAGCTTTGAGGCAAGGGAGAGCATTGCCCACTCATGGAACTAAAAATCTTTCTTCGAATAGGGAAGCGGGTCATTAAATCATCATAAGAGTAGAAGTAGGTTTGGTTCTGAGGACAGAGGTCTTAAACGTATTGTATGCTGGCTCTCCGCCACCTGCTTCCTGGGAAAGAGGATCCACCCATTTTAAGAGAGTTGTTGTCACATAATGGGGCATATTGGAAGGGGCTTAGTCCGCTCCAGAGCAGCGGACACTTTGTGCCAATACTTGTAGGAGACTGAAATTGTAGGGTTTCCTCGGATCAGTATCTGTTTGTCATATAGGAGGCTTTATAGATCTGGCCTTCCATAGTCCCCCATGGGGGGATACAGGGGTAGGGGTTAGGAACCATTGAGATGTCACAAAGAAGCATAGTAGCAAGGGAAGTTAGGTAGTCCCCGGAGAGGATTGTCTTAGTATGGCTCTACTAAGCCTAAGAGGACAGCCTTCCCAGAGAAAGGAGCCTATTAGAGTGTCCATTTTAGAGGACCAGTTGTGGGAATCTATATGGGGAGGTGAGAGAGTAAATGAAGTACCTTGGGGTGAAACCATAATAATTGCAGCCATTTTCCTCATTAAAGCCAGCTGTAGGCGCTTCCATCTATTCATTTCTGGTGTTAGCGATTCTATAAATGGTAAAAAGTGTGCCTTGCAAAGATCTTGGGGTTTAGGGGTCAGCTTAATCCCCAAGTATGTGATCCCCACCTTACACCTTTGCCAAGGTGTCCCCACTCCCCACCGGGGTAAGCTGGGTGTGTAACAAGTTGAGAGGGAGTACCTCCAATTTGGAGTGGTTTGTGTGAAGGCCTGAAACCTGAGACTGTTCCAAGAGCAAGGTCTGCAGAATACCATGGGCCGTTGGGATTTCAGCCAGAACGATAAGGATATCATCGAAATACAGCAGAGCTCTGTGTTCTGCTTCCCCTGCCTGTATCCCCAAAAGTTGTGGGCGGGCATTCAAAACTAGTGCCAGAGGCTCACTAGCGAGAAGGAAAAGCAGGGGCAAAAGAGGGCAGCCTTGTCTTGTGCCTCAGTGGAGGAAAAAGGAGTCCAATAGAGTGCTATTCGTCAGCACTTTGGCCCGGGGGTGTTGGTGTAGGATGCCCACTGCCTGGAAGAAGGTTGGCCCAAATCCCATGTGTCGCATGACCTCAAAGAGATAATTCATGCCACAGAGTCGAACACCTTCTTGAAATCTATCATTAGTGCTGCAGAATGGATAGAGGCAACAAGGTATTGCAGGTTCAGGATAGACCAGAAATTATTTGAACCCAACTTCCCTTTCATAAACCCGGCGTGAGAAGGGCACATTAGACGTTGGAGAATAGGCTACAGTCTGCTTGGCAGTATTTTCACCAGGACCTTCATGTCTGCGTTAAGACGAGAGATGGGGCTGTCCGTATCGGCTTGTACAAGGTCTTTCCTTTTCTTGGGGAGGACAGTGGTTGCAGCCTTAGCCATTTTTTGCAGAAGGCTACCTCACCCCAAAATGTCTTGGAATGCACTAAGCATTAGAGGGGCTACTTTGTCGATCATTCCCTGGTACAAGGTCTATGGGCCCATCCCCACCAGTGACTTGTTCTCCTTCATAGCTGGGCTGCCAGTTTGACTTCCTCAAGGGAGACTGGGGCATCTGATTGTTGCATCATCTCTGAGGGAACCTGTGGGCGGTGTGGCCAGCCAAAATACCATGGATTTTGCCTCTTGTAGGAAGAGTATAGCTTTTGGTAGAAGGCTCTCATTACCTGGTTGAGGGCTCTCAGGGTGGCATGTAGGGTCCCTGCAGGGTCCCAGTAACCTAGGAAAATGCCTCTCCACTTGTTGCTTCTGGAGTTTGTAGGATAGGACCTTGCTAGGTCTTTCCCTTCCCTCCCAGAATTTATGGTGAGATACAAGAAGAGCAAGCTTGGCTTTGCAGGAGTACAGGAGGTTCAGCCTATCACGGAGTTGGAGGACCTGGTGGGGACTAGATTTAGGGTCTGCTTCAAGAGTCGCCTTGGGATATGGGGTGCATGCTCTGCACACATGCAGACTCCAGTTAGAGTGCACAAATGGGCTGACAGATACCACAAGTATCTTATGGAACAGAGTATAGGCATTAGGTAAATGTTCAGAACAGGTCCAGTAATAGTGAAAGAGGATATGCAGTTATGCCCAGCCATAACATCCCTTTTAAAAAAACTAGGGACAAATTAGCATGATTAATTACCCAACAAATCCACAGTTCGGGGGCAGTTATCAATTGAAGCGACAGATGTTTCCGCTTGGGTAGAGAAGAGGTCCTTGTTGGTGGACCACCGGTCTCTGGCCCTTCGTGTAGGAAGCATTTGTTGCAGCATAGGAGTGGGAAATTACCAGATTAACCATTGGGGAACAGGATGATGGCAGTGGTGTATTCGGTGGAAGAGCAGTTTTAGCTGCAGCCGCTGGCAGGTATCATTTGCTGGTCGGAGGAGGAGCCGAAGTCACGGCCTTAGGCCCGAGGGAGCTCTGTGGCAGTGGCAAAGATTCACGAGGTCTACGGGTCGCACTTGTATTCACTAGGGGTGCAGATCAGCTCCTGAAGGCATGTTCTCCAGAACTGTTGAAAAGGGCCTCCCTCTCCTGACTGCGGCTCCTACTTTGTGGTTTGTGTGAGTGGGGAAGACTCCCATATGTCTGTTTTGTTCTTTTTACCTCCACCTCTCCACCCTCTTCTGCAGTACGTCAGTTGCCATGGTTCCTTATTCAGTCCGCGGAGACCAACAAAGCACCCGCTATTGGCGCATAAGAGCAGGGGACCTCTGGCGCTGGTGTGGTATCCAGCAGCGATTGTTGGGAGCAGCGAGGGGCATTTGGAAACACAGCCTTAGGCCAAGACTACTTGATAAAGTCGTCCACCGACTCCAGGTTGGAATAGGAGTGAAAAACTCCCATTTCATGCCACACACAGCATTGTTGGGTACCTGAGGCTATGGGGAACTCCCAGTTGCTGCAAGGCCTTATAAGCTGGGGTGAAGGCCCTCCGCTGCTCTGTGATGACAGGTGAGAAGTCGGGGGAATATTTGAATGTAGTACCCCTGCCAGTGGATAAGTCCTCTTTCCCTCTCCAGAGTCATTATTCGTTCCTTCACCCAGAATTGAAGAAATTTTGCCAAAATGGGAAGGGGTTTTTGACCTGATTTAGGCAGAGCAGCGTGACTGCTAGATTTCCACTGGGAAATGCGGGTGGTGTTTAAGCAGCACCTGAAGTACATTCTGCAGGAACTGGTTTGTATATTTTTCCCTCCACTCCATTGGGGAACCCCACAAACTTCACATTTGTTCTCCATCCTCTGTTCTTCATGTCCTGTAGGCAATCCCACAGAAATTTGGTGGTGTGGTCCTGCTTCCGCATGTGGGCCACAATTCTGTCCATGTAGGCTTCCTGGTGGATGGCCTGCTGTTCAGTGTAGGTAACCCTTTGGGCTTAGGCTGGCCACCGCTTCAACATTTTGCTGCACTGTTGTTTTAAGACCCTCGATGTCCCAAAGGATGTTGCTGAGAATTTGCTTTATTTCTGACCGGTCATTTAGAGCCACCAGGTGAGCTGTACTGGGGAGCACTATTTCCGCCAGTCATACAGGGCCACGCAGAGGACTAACACCAAGAGCTAGCGGCGCCATGAGGTACTGAGATGTAAGGGAAAACACCAATGGGGAATCGATCTGAGCAACAGCTGTTAGGTAAAGGCTTGTTGGCTTGGGGATGGCAGCATTAGGAGCTCGATTTTAGTGGATGTAGGTTGAGGGACAAGAGAGCTGGCAAGATTAAGTAGCCATCTTGGCAGTGTCCAAGCCACGTCTCCCCCAATCAAATGCATTTCTGCTTGGATTGTGAGCTGCCTACGCCACTGATATGTCATGGCTCAGGTCAAGCTGGAAGGCCACTCCCCTAGAGCAGTTGCCACGTTCCTGGCAGAGATTCGCTCTGTGCCTGTCATGTTGGTGATATCTGCAGAGCTGCAACTTGGAGCACAGCGCACACTTTTGTTAAGCACTACATGCTCTGCTTGTCCATGCTAGCTAGCTTGCCACCTTTGGCAGGACTATCTTGAAAGGGCTTCCCTTGGCTCATACCACACTAGTCCAGGGGATTTTGTCTGAGCTTGGTACTCTGACCCACTAGTGTGAATCAGTGGTGAAGATTGATTCCTGGAAGATATGAAAATTACGCACTCACCGTAAGTGCTGCTCTAGGAATGTCTTCACCGTTGTGCCCACCTGCCATCCCCTGGGCTCACTGAAGTATATTTTATTGGTCCTCACCCCTTTGTTGTTGGTTTGGGCTGTGAAGACACTGTGTTACTATTTTGTTGACCCTTCTATGTGGGTCACTAGGGCCATCTTAAGCCATTAGGTTAAATGCACCAGTACTTTTGTTAGGTTATGCTGCACCTCTTCGGTAAAAAAGGTGGTTGAGGACTGGTGAGGATGTAAGCCATGAAGCTCAAGCCAGGCTTGCGGTGCCATGCATGCGCACAGCTTACCTCAGCACTAGGCTCTCTGAAAAGTTCTGGCTCCCGCAGGGTTCTGGCACCTCCAGCTAAGGACCCACACACACGCACTAGTGTGAATTAATAGTGAAAATGTTCGTAAAAGATCAGAAATCACTGTGAGTACATGATTTTCATTTCCAGATGGTCACTCTGAGCCAGATTATACCATTCCTGGAGCAGGACATGTGATTCTGCTCCCTGGATCTTCACAGCATGTTCTTCAACATTCCTGTTCATCCATCCCTCTGGCGGTACCTTCATCTTTGCGCAGAGTGGGTTCTATATCAGTTTAAGGTCATGCCTTTGGCCTCTCTTCTGCATCCAGCATTCCACAAAATGCATGGCAGTAGTGGTAGCCTTTCTGAGGTGCAGGGGGGTCTGGGTATATCCTTATCTGGATGATTGGCTGATAGCTGAGCCATGCAGGGAGGCTATTGAGCAGTTCAGAGATCTGGCCCTCCAGACCTGCAGAGACTTGGGTCTGTTGGTCAATCTGGACAAGTCCAAACTGATCTCCTCGCAAGTCTTCAGGTTCATCAGGGCAAAACTAGACTCCCTGTAGGCAAAGGCCCTACTCCCTGCAGACCACACTCGGGGACCTTAGCTCCTTTGCTCAATCATTTCAGGTTGAGGGCTCACCCCATGACCAGAATTTCATGGGGCTGCTGGGGTATCTGACATCTACCACCAGTGTAGTCTGTTGGGCCCACTGGAGGATGCGCCACCTGCAGTGGGAGCTGAGCAGCCAGTGGTTTCAGCACCTTGGTCATCTAGACCAGCTGGTCCTTGGGACCCTTACTATGTGAGATGCCATCCAATGGCGGCGGCTGTCCCTCAGTATATGGAGGAAGGAATCCTGTTTGTGTGCCAAGAACCAACTGTCACGCTTATGACAGACTCGTCTCTGGTGGGGTGGGGAGCACACTTGGGAGATCACAGAGCCCACAGGTTCTGGTCACCCCAGAAATCCTGGTACCACATCAGCTTGCTGGAGCTCTGTGGAGTGCCGCTGACTTCACAGAATTTGCTCCTTTGATCAGTGGTCAGGTTGTGCGGCTCCAGATGGACAACACCACAACCATGTTTTACCTGAACAGGCAGAGCAGAACTCACTCCCTCTGTGTCAAAAGGCCTTCCACACTTGGACTATCTTGCGCAGCCTGGGTGCAGATCTTCTGGCAAGTCATATCAAGGGGAGTTCACAGTCAGCTGGAAGATGCTCTCAAACAGGTGGGAGAGATGTCGCACGAGTGGTCCCTGCATCAGGAGTCTCTAAGCCACTTGTTTATTTAAACGTTGGTAAACAGGAAAGGCACACTGAGCCGAGGCTCATTTCCAGGTGCAGCGTGGGGAAACCGTTCACCTGTTCTCCCAGTGGGGCACCCCTCTGGTGGACCAGTTTGCCTCTTAGGAGAACAAAAAGCTGAGGCTATTCTGTGTCCGCCCCCCACAGTCCAGAACACTGTTTGGGGATTTCTTCATGAGGCCTCGAACTCCAGACCTCATGTACGCCTTCCTTCCCTTCTTCTTGATCCAAAAGTGGTTGTCAGGGCCTGGAAAGGCAAGGCAGGGATGATCCTTCAGACTGGCCTAGACAGTTTTGGTTCCCAGATCGCCTCAGCAACAGGCCTCTATAGTGGTTACCTCTTGGTCTGGACCTGCTGACCAGACAACATGATAAGGTCCTGCATCCGGACTTTCAATCCCTGCAGCTTTTGGCCTGGTTCCTGAGCAGCTGGAGTTCCAGGTCTTGGGTCTTTCGGAAAATGTGCTCCACGTTGTGGAGGCCTCCAGTGGAAGACGTTCTTCATTTGGTGCCTCGGCAGGGAGCTTGATCCCCCTTGCCAGCCCTGTGGTGAGCATCCTGTAGTACCGCTGGTCCCTGTCTCAGTAGAGACTGCGAGCAGTGACCTTTAAGGTGCATCTGGCATTCGTCTCTGCCTACTAGGTGCGGGCTGCTGTGCCGAACATGGCCTAGGAGAAGGTGGTCTGGTGCTTTTTTTAAGGGCCTGGACCACCTCTCCCCTTCAGTGCGTGAACCTCCATCACCTTGGGACCTACTGCTGATGCTGGCTGTGCTGATGGGCAAGCCGTTTGAGCCTATGCACAGGTATGAGATGTCAAACTTGTTCTGGAAGACGGCCTTATTGGTGGCTATCACATCAGCCAGAAGGATTAATAAGCTCCAGGCACTCTTGGTAGAGACTCCTTATCTGGTCTTCCACAAGGACAAGGTTGTCCTTCACTCCCACCCAAAGTTCCTTCCAAAGGTAGTATCGTAGTTTCACCTTAACCAGGTGATAAACCTTCTGATATACTTACAATGATCCATCTTTGGAGGCTGACTACAGGCTTCATACTTTGGACATGAGGGAGGGTGCTTTCTTATTATAAGGGAGCGCACAGCTGTAGTTCAGGATGAGGCTAGCCAGCTGTTCGTTATGTACGCTGAAGCCACACCTGACATACTGGCAGCAGAGTGGATGTTTGGCAGGTGGATAACATCCTGCATCAACCTGTGCTATAGGTTGGTTGGTAGGGGAGCCTCCCAAAGGGCTCGGGGCTCATTCCACCAGACATACTACTGCCTCAGTGGCTACCTCCAAAGACTTCCCCCATACAGAAGATCTCTAAGGTTGCTACCTGGAGGAAAGCTGAGGTGGCAGTATAGCTTAGAGGTTAGGGTAACGAGCTGCATATGAGCTTGGTATATCCAGCAGACCTGGGTTTAATTCCCACAACATCCACTTGCATACCATGTGACTCCGAGCAAGTCACTTAACCTCCACAGTGCTTTTGGGTCGCCCCTGAAAACAGACACTTGTGCCTAGTGGGCCTTACCCGGTTATGAAAGAATTAACCAAAAAAACACACACACACACACTCCTTCATCTCCAATTTCGGCACTGACATCAGGTCATGTCGCGATGCAGCTTTTGGGGCCTCAGTTCTCCAATGTCTGTTTGCCAACTAGGGTGCGCACCTTGTCCCTCCTCCTGGAGAACTGCTAAGAGTTTGCCAGAGTGTGGATAGTGAACTGTATCTGCACGTTTAAAAATGCAGGTTACTCACCTGTAACCGTAGTTCTAGACATGGTATACAGTTCACATCCACGCAATCCACCGGCCTCCCCTGGCAAGTGGCACTGAGATCCCATCTTCCAGCATGCAAAGATCTGATGTCAAAGGACAGAGCCGGAGGATATACCAATCTTGTGGTGGGAGGAGCTTAGCTGAAAGACATCCGACAAATCGGACCATTCCAGTGGAACTGCCAGTGTGTGAATGCGAACTCTGTACCCCTCCTAGAACTATGACTGCAGGCAAATAACATACATATATATATACACACACAGTGTATATGTATGTGTGTGTGTGTGTGTGTGTGTATATATATATATACTGGCCTTACTCAAATCTCTGCAGTAACCTCTGCTTCTTCAAGCATAAATATTCAAAAATATGCATTCAGTTGCAACAGTCTGTGTCTTTTCTTATCAGTTTTTCTTTTTGATGGCAATACTTCCTTGGTCGTGATAAAATTCAGTACCTTAGAGACCAGCACCTGTCCAAGGCATGGAATTCAGTCGAACTCCCAAATGCATTCAGTATTCTTTTGCACGAAAATGAGCTTTCAGAAGAAAACACAGGAAGTGTGAAATATGTCAAGTGTCTGGTGAGTTTTGAAACTGCGAGAGCGTTCGTTTGTACTGCTGTTGTGCATTATTAAGGAACCCATTGGTGAGCTCGTTTTCACGCAAAAGAACACTGAATGCATTTGGGAGTTCGACTGAATTCCATGCCTCGGACAGGTGCCGGTCTCTGAGTTACTGTTGTTTATCATTTACTTCTGCCAGACACTGCCAGAATCCTTGGTGTGGCCATTTTGTTTTTCCTGCTTCATGATAAAATTCAAGTTTCCTTGGCCGAGTCATGTTCTTCACCTGCAGACTCTTGCTCAAACTCCTTAGCTATAGATTCAGCCTGCTTTCCGGCTTCCCAACATCTGTGTACTGAAAAGTAGGACTGCCCCTACCCCCCAATGAATTTGAAGCTATGCTGGCATCAGTATTGAGTATACCACACCCAGACTTCTTAGTTTCACCAAGACCAGATCATATTTTTTGCAATGGGTGCAGGTCGCAAAAGAGAAGTTTAGAAAGACGTGCAGTGTTGATCCCTCATAATCTAAGTGTTAGGTGTATCTGGAGGCCTTCAACAAAAGATCCCTTGTTGCCACACCTGCGGTCACCAGCAGTTCTTGTTGCCACACCTGTGGTCACCAGCAGTTCCGTTCTTGACATGTCCTGCTGAGGCTCTACCTGGCGAGGTAACACGTGGTAGTCCTGCTGAAATTAGTGGACTAGGTTAGTCGAGGCATGATGTAGAGCTCCTGTTAGCCATTCTTGTAAACATTTCTGTAAATCAGGCCCCTCACTCCCCTCCAATTGATCCACCAATCAGATGTTGGAAGCCCAATTTGTATTCTGCATGGCCTCAATTCGATAGTACAGCTGTGTATTTTCTTAAACGTCTTGTCTGTTGTGGCCGGAGGCTGTGTGGCATGTGTTTCTGCCGTTGTCGCTGTTTTCATGGTGACTTCTATCTTTACATCGTGCTCACCAGATCTTTATAGAGTTGTCTCCATTTTGGAGTCAGTTGCCTGAAAAAAAGGCAAAATTGACTGCCACAGTGGGTCAGTCCTGAGCCCAGACAACGAGTCTGATTGTCCTGCAGCCTGGCTCCCAGACGGATGCTGGTTTTTGGAGCCTCATTCTTCCGCCTGCTGTGGCTGAACCATTGTAAGTTTAGTTTCAATCCATGCAGAAGAGTACTCTATCTTAATTAAATATAAACTGAGTAAGTTTGCCAATAAAATGATTATTTATTTGTTCAAAGAAAGTGGTGAATATGCAGAACAGCATGTCTGGTCTCCAGTCTGCTCGACGGCGCCCTCCACATGCTGATTCTGTCACAGTAACTGATGACGTTTTGCGTAATACTTTTTTTGTCTTTCCAGATAGGTTTTTATCCTTTTGGTAGGACCGGCAGGTCACATCGGTCCTTGTTCTCATCTCCTCCATAGTCAGGGGCTGTGTGCCCCATGGGTCCCCCCCCTACCCCCGCACAGTACAGTAGGGCCAGGAGAGGAGGGTCAACGGACAGGGCTTCATGAAGCCCATCCTCCACTATTTTCTCCCCGACCACCATGAACTTGCAGTGAGCGTGCTGTGTGAGCTCCGCCCCAGCAGAGATGCCCCCGGTGCTGTGGACGTGGGGCCTCCCACGTGATGCGACCTGCATGCATTGCCAGCTGGATTCCTGGAGGTGGTGATCAAGTGGCAAGCTACAGGATCCCCCCCCTCCCCACGGGGAGAGAGCAGTCCTCCCTGTTACAGGGTGGGTCTACAGGCAGACAAATAATGTACACAGAAGCAGCAGTTTAGGTGCAACCCACTGTGTGTTTGGCATACCTCTCAACTGTACCACATCACGAGGAACGTTACTAATTTTACTTCACAAAAGCTCCCTGTTCCACATTGTGAGGACTTGTTCCACATTCAAAGTCAACATTTTAAAGCAAAAATCCATACTAAATTATGCAAAAAAATATATTATTCAATTAATAACAGACTTTATGAACATAAATGCAACATTTTAACAGTGTTTTGAGCTTCTTAGGTAAAGATTTGATTAAGTGTTCCACATTTTGCCCATTTGTTCCACATTTTGACAGGCAGTGTTCCACATTTGGGGGACAAAAGGTTGATAGGTATGGTTGGTGGGATGTTTATAACTTCATAAACAATTTACAGCACCAAAAAAGTAAAAATAAATACAGAAAATAAAATAATAAACAATCAATGGTAATTCCAAAGACTTCTCTTCACTCACAGATTGAAACTTCCCTCCAGCTAGGTCAGGAAGAACTGACCCTATCTAACTTGCCACTTGGAGAGGTAGGGTTTATATACCCACCTCCTTGGTCAGGTGACCCAGTGTTCCTTTGGTACAAGGTAAATTCGATGAATAACCTTTCAAAATAGTGTTAACTATCATAGAAACATAGACTTTGACGGCAGATAAGGACCACTAGGCCCATCTAGTCTGCCCATTTCCCTACCTACAGGATAGGCCGCAGATCCTAGTTAACCAACAGCCTATATCTTCCTGCCCCCCACAAGAATTGCCTTATGTCTGTCCCATGCATTCTTGAATTCTCCCACAGTTTTAGACCCCACAACTTCCTCAGGAAGGCTGTTCCATGCATCCACTACCCTCTCTGTGAAATAATACTTCCTCATATTGCCCCTGAACAGCCCTCCTTCTATCTTTAAATTGTGTCCCCTTGTTCTTGCAAGTCTCTTTTTCTGAAAGATGCTACCCTCTTGGACTTTGTTGATTCCCTTGAGATACTTGAAAGTTTCTATCATGTCCCCCCTCTCCTTCTTTCCTCAGGGTATACATATTAAGCTCCTTTAGTCTCTCCTCATACGGCTTCTCTTGCAGACCCTGCACCATTTTAGTTGCCCTCTCTGGACTGCCTCTATCCTGTCTATGCCCTTGTGGAGATGGGGTCTCCAGAACTGGACACAGTATTCCAGATGGGGTCTCACCAACTGTCTGTACAGAGGGATAGCAACTTCCTGTTTTCTGCTGCTGATGCCTCTCCCTATGCATCCCAGTATACCCCCGGCCCTCTCTACTGCCTTCTCACATTGCTTGCTAACCTTAAGGTCATCTGATATGATTACCCCCAGGTCCCTTTCCTGTTTTGTTGTTGTTACTACCTCCCCACCCATTGTGTATTCTTCCCTGGGTTCTTGTTTCCCAGGTGCATTATTTTGCACTTTTTGCATTGAATCTAGCTGCCATACGTCCTGACCATTCCTCCAACCTTGCCAAGTCCCTTTTCATCCTTTCCACGCCTCCTTGTGTATCAGCCCTGTTGCAGATCTTTGTGTCATCTGCAAAAGGCATACTTTTCCTTCCAGTCCTCTGCAATGCCACTGATGAAGACGTTAAAAGGACTGGACCCAATACTGAACCCTCGTGCCCTCCATAGTAACTGCCTTTCTTCCAGAGTGGACTCCATTTACAATTACCTTCTGTGTCCTGTTGTCCAGCCAATGTTTTACCCAGGCTACCACCCTGGGACCCACTCCCAGGCTGATTAATTTGACTAATAATCTTTTGTGTGGGACTGTGTCAAATGCCTTGCTAAAGTCTAGGTAGGCCATGTCCACAGCCCCTCCTTGGTCTACTACTTTGGTCACCCAGTCAAAGAAATCTATTAGATTCGTCTGACATGACCTTCCCGCTGTGAACCCATGCTGCCTTGGATCCTGTGCTCCACTGACCTCTAGGTACTCAACTGTTCTTTCCTCTAAGTGACTCCATCACTTTCCCTACCACAGAGGTCAGACTGACAGGTCTTTAGTTTCCTGCCTCTGTCTTGGTCCCACTTTTGTGAAGGGAATCACATCCTCCTCCAGTCCTCGGGTACCACACCATCCTCCCATGATTTATTAAAAAGAGTAGCCAGTGGTTTCACTAGTTCCTTCCTTAATTCTTTTAGAATTCTGGGGTGAATTCCATCAGGACCCATTGCTTTGTCCACCTTCAGTTTTAGGAGTTCTTGCAGAACCCTTTCTTCTGTGGAAAGGACTGGGATCGACCCCTATCAAGAGTGCTTCTGTTAATTGGATTAGGCACTTCCTCCTCTTTTGTGAATACTGAGCAGAAATATTCGCTCAGTATTCCTGCTTTTCACTGTCCCCTCTGCCCACCAACGTTCATTCTATTCAGCCTCACTATCCCTCCTTTGTCTTTCTATGCTCGCTGATGTACCTATAAAAGGTTTTATCCCCTTCTTAACTGAGTTGGCTATCTTTTCCTCAGTTTGGGCCTTGCTATTCTGACTTCCTCCTGCTTCTTTCTGCCTTAACTGGTACAGCTCTCTGTCCTGCTCCTCTGTGTTTCCGTATACTTCCGGAATGCTATCTTTTCTTCCTGACTTTCACAGCCACCTCTCTTGAGAACCATTGTGGCTTTTTCTTTTCATTTGATTTGTTTATTTGCTTCACACAGGCTTGTTGCCTCTGTGATGGCAGTTTTGATAATTCCTCATTGTTGCTCCACCCTCCTTCTAGCCTGTTTGCTAGTGCTTTCTGAGGCACTCTCCCATCTTGCCAAAGTCAGCCCTCCTAAGTCCAGTACCCTCACTTTTGTATGGCTTGACTCTGCTTCGGTTTAACGTGAACCACACTGTTTGATGGTCACTTGTCCCCAGATGGCAACCCACTTCTAGATCTGAGATCCTCTCACTGCCACCGCTTGAGAGCAAGAGTCTAAGATTGCTCCTCATGAAGTGGGTTCCGAACTAGCTGTCTAATGCCTGCCACCTGTAGGGCATCAAGAATGGCCCTGCTTCTTGGATGTGGCTGCATCAAATGTGCTCAGTTAACATCTGGCATATTCAGGTCTCCCATCAACAGTATCTCCCTTTCTCTGCCATTTTAAGAATGCCTTCCATCATATTCTTGTCCATTCCTTCCCCTGACATGGGGTCTGTACACAACCCCTGTGCGGATTGTGGTGCCCTTTCCAGTCTCCAAGGTGACCCACAGTGCCTCCTCTCCTCCCTGTTTACTCTTTTGTTCAGTTGCTTTTATCCCTTCCTTTACATAGAGAGCTACTCCTCCTCCTCTTCTCCCCTGCCTGTCTCTCCTGTAGGTTATGTACCCTGGTATGTTAAAATCCCAGTCATGGTTCTCTGTGTACCATGTTTCTGTGACTGCTACGATATCCAGGCATCCCTCTTCCATTAAGGCCACCAGCTCAGGGAGCTTGTTGCCCAGACTACGGCATTGGTACTCATTACCCTCCATTTCCTGATGGCCTTACCCCTTTGCCCCATCCCTGTCCTTCTTGCCTTTGTCACTTTCTCCATTTACCCCTGCCCTTCTCCCTATCGACACCTCCATGTTGGTGTTTGCCACACTTACTACCGTAATTGTTTGGGGGGGGGCTAGGGCTTTCCTGCTCCTTTCCAGTGCCTCCTCACTTGACTAGTTTAAAAGCTTTCCAATGAAGCATTTAAACCTATCACCTAGGATCCTGGTTCCTCTCCCGGACAGATGCAGCCCATCATGCCAGTATAGGCTTGCATCACTCCAGGTGGACCCCCAGTCCCCAATGAAGCCAAATCCCTGAGCTCCACACCAGTTTTTCAACCACTGATTGAATCCCATTGTACGGAACACCCTAGCCTCTCCTATGCCATAGATGGGTAGCACCTCCGAGAAGGTTACTGTGCGTGCTACTTGACTAAGGCCCCTCCCCAATTCCACAAACTCTTCCTGCACTTCTCTAATCCTTTCTTAGCCAGGTCATTTGTCCCTAAGTGGACAATGACATCCAGCTCCTCCCTGTGCAGCTGCTCCGCAATCCTGAGGATTCGCCTCCTGTCCCTCCAAACCATGGCGCCAGGCAGGCACCTTACCTCCCTCTCCCCTTCCTTGCCCAGTTCTACCTTCCTAACAATGGAGTCCCCCACCAGGAGTTGTTTCCTTCCCTGCAGGGTCCCCTGCCACCCTCCTGTGGGTCTCCTTTGTGGAGGTTCCCAGCATCCTCCTTGGTCTCCACTGTGGGTGCCTCCATGGAGGGAACCACACTGCCAGAATGGCATAGGAATTGTGGAGGGTACAGCTGGAGGGATGTGCCTCTGTTCCACCACCCTCACCCTCCCTGACCCCACTGTGGTCCAACCGCTCCTCTTTCTTGGCAACCTCTGGGGCAACGGCAGTGGCACTGGTGGTCCCTGGATGGAAGAGGAGGTCCCACAAATCCTGGCCAACTCAGCCTGGAGATGAGCAACCTCCTCCCTCAGCCCCAGAGAGGTGCCTGCAGATGGGACAACACCGCATCCTCCAGAACATCTCCCGGAAGACTGCTGCTCCACAGCCACTGCACTGCACCACTCCAATCATGTCTTATTTCTGGCCCCTTAACTGTTTGCAATCCTTACTCTTTCCTCTGTTTTTTTTTGTCTCTCTCTCCTTACTTTCTGCCTGTGTGCCCTTTAAGCTCCTGATTGTCCTGTTCTGAGACAAGAATATCCTATATTTCTCAGTAGACCACTTACTTGTTCAGAGGCAGACCTCCAGCAGCTAGAGGGGGCCGGAGAGCTACTCTTGCCCTTCTAGGATGGTGGGTCCTTGGTGGTTCTGTGATCACTCACTTCCTGCCCCTAAACAGGAAGTTTCTGTTGTCAGTCAAATCCTGTGCCTATAAAAATAGAATTAGCTTTGGGTGGAGGGGAGCGAAGGAGGGCAATATAGTCCCAGTAGAGAAGTTCAGTCACGCATCAGTCCTTTCTCCTGGTGTCTTCTGCCAAGCTATTAGCAGAATTTTTCTAAGGCAGTCTTTAAATGTAGCTTCCTTCTAGCTTAGCCACTCCCCCTACTTACCAGATATTTCTACAAGTAATTTAAACCTCACAGCAGTTAAGTCCTTTCAGTCAACTGAGATTTACACCTAGATGAGTTTTCAGTTACCCATTCAGTTCAGTTAACCCAAACACACACTTTTTTTTTGTTTTGTATGTTAGTTTTTTTACCCTAAATTAAAGGTCCAAATACAAAAGTTCTTCTACTTTAGTCCCAGTAGAGAAGTTCAGTCTCACTGCAGTCCTGTCTCCTGGTGTCTTCTGCCAAGCTATTAGCAGAATCTAACCTTCTTTTATACATTAGTACAAACTTCCTTCTTAATTTTCTATACAATAAAATCTCTGTACAAAGGATTTTATATAATCAACAGTCACTCACATTTGATTGACAGTTTGCTTTCTTTAAATATAGACCACTAGGGGCCGCTCACTCCCTATAGTGGCTCTCATTCTGCTGCAGGGGCTGCTAGCAAGCAGACCTCCTCTTTACTTCCAAGGAGCAGCCCAGCAATGGCTTCCCGGTAACTTCCTTGTTTGGCTTATTTTGTTTAATACTTTCTAGATCTGAAATGACAAACCCTCCTTAGGTCTGTTATGTCACAGGAGTAATTAAAACACAGAAAAACTATAACTGTTTCTTCCTTTTTCAGGTGTTTGCAGCACAGGAGTTAGTTTTGCTTTAATTGCAGTTTGAAATCTCCAAACATATTTTAGGGGGCAGAACAACTGTCTTCAGCTTTGTTCTGTGCTTCCTTAAACATACACCTTTTTAAACAAGAAGCTAAGCAAACTATTTTAGCTATTCCTCTACTTTACAAAAAGGAGCCTAAGTGGTGTTTGTTTTTAAAAGTACAGAGACTTTTAAGCAGGAGCACTGCTCGGGGTTATCTACTAAATAAAGCTTTTCTTCAACTATCTTTATAATACAACACCTGCAGTTTATAAATACCTTTTAAATCATAATGTGCTGCTTGTGTAACAGAGCGTTCACCAGCTCAGGAAACTCAGGGAGACATGAACAGACAAGGGACCAGGAAATGAAGAGAAATTTAAACAGCAGGGAATTAAGAAGGGGATTTTGTAAGGAGGTGACCTGCCTCCATACAGAAAAATAGGGACAGCATATAAAGGAACAGGAAAGTGGTTGCAACCAGAGGTTTAAGTAGTAGAAAAGTTCCCATGTCTCAGTGGCAGGGACAGACCCTGTCACACTTCCTCCCCAGCAACTCGTGTCCATTCCCGAACACAGGTCACCGGCATGGCAGAAGGTAAGATACTGACCAGCATACAGCCCTCCACACCACTGGACTATCTGTAATGTGCATTTTTGCTTAGTCTCTCACATGTAGTACAACCTACAGTACAAAAGCAAACGTAACGCTCGGGCAGAAATCTTACAAAAGGTGCCTTGTGCGAGTCATTTTCTGACAAATTACTGTGTTTTATTTTCAAGAAACAAATCCTTAGAGAGAATCCTGGTGGGAAGGCTGGTATATGGCTCCCTTAGAGTGAATCCTGGTGGGAAGGGCTGGTATGCGGCTCCCTTAGAGTGAATCCTGGTGGGAAGGGCTGGTATGCGGCTCCCTTAGAGTGAATCCTGGTGGGAAGGCTGGTATACGGCTCCCTTAGAGTGAATCCTGGTGGGAAGGGCTGGTATGCGGCTCCCTTAGAGTGAATCCTGGAGGGAAGGGCTGGTATGCGGCTCCCTTAGAGTGAATCCTGGTGGGAAGGGCTGGTATGTGGCTCCCTTAGAGTGAATCCTGGTGGGAAGGGCTGGTATACGGCTCCCTTAGAGTGAATCCTGGTGGGAAGGAATGGTATACTGCTCCCTTAATGTGAATCCTGGTGGGAAGGGCTGGCATACTGCTCCTTTAGTAATCCTAGTCAGAAGAGCTGGTATACAGCTTCCTTTGAGTGACTTCTGGTGGGAAGGGCTGCTATACGGCTCCCTTAGGGACTCCTGGTGGGAAGGGCTGGTATACTACTTCTTTAGGGAATCCTAGTGAGAAGGGCTGGTATACGGCTTCCTTTGACTGAATCCTGGTGGGAAGGACTGCTATACGGCTCCCTTAGGGAATCCTGGTGAGAAGTGCTGGTATACGGCTCCCTTTGAGTGAATCCTGGTGGGAAGGGCTGGAGTGTAGTAAGGTTGGCCAATTCAAATCGGGCCTCCAAGCCCACTTAGCCCAAGAGAAGGTTTGTAAATGTTTCCATAAACCCTAACAATATCTAGCCCTTGCCAAAGGCGAAAACCCTGGGCTCCTTTCATACCTTCGATTCGGACACTAGTGTAAACTGGTAAAATAATCCCCTCCCCAGTCACTGTTGCCCCCACCGCATCTCTCCCTTGATCTCCCCACGCACCCCTTCCTTCTTCCTATCAGCTCCCCTGCCACCCTCCCCTACCCCCAGTATCCCCTCCTTCTCCATCTACTCCCCTGCCTCTGTTCACCCCGCCACGATTCTCCTCCCCACGACACTCCTCCCTACACCCGGCGCTGACAAAGCCTTCTGTGGCTGCTTCACTAATTTGAGCAAGTTTTGGATTCTAGACCTCTTGCTGTACTCTGCACTTACCCTGGCATGGCTTTACACCACAGTCTGCATCTGTAATGTAAACAACTCTCACTGTTTCGCACTGAACTCAAATCTTGTCATGTTGTGTCCTGGGCTGCCAGGTTCACTGAGTTCCTTTGCAGCTAGTGTACTCGTGAAGACCTGTGTGTAACTTGTAATGTAGATTATTGTTGACTCTTTGTAACCTTATGTAACCTATGTGTAGTTTAATTGTCTTATGTATCTGTATGACCTGGAACCTTTGTAAATGAGTCCCTGACTCAAAGGTATTAATCCCAATCTGAAATAAATAAATAAATAAATAAATAAAGGTATAGGGCTCCCTTAGCGTGAATCCTGGTGGGAAGGCTGGTATACGGCTCCCTTAGCATAAATCCTGGTGGGAAAGGCTGGTATACTGCTCCCTTAGAATGAATCCTGGTGGGAAGGCTGGTATACTGCTCCCTTAGTGTGAATCCTGGTGGGAAGGGCTGGTATACTGCTCCCTTAGAGCGAATCCTGGTGGGAAGGCTGGTATACGGCTCCCTTAGAATGAATCCTGGTGGGAAGGCTGGTATACTGCTCCCCTTAGTGTGAATCCTGGTGGAAGGGCTGCATAATGGCCCCTCTTAGAGCAGTAATCCTGGTGGGGAGGTTGGTATACGGCTCCCTTAGAGTGAATCCTGGTGGGGAGGCTGGTATACGGCTCCCTTAGAATGAATCCTGGTGGGAAGGCTGGTATACTGCTCCCTTAGTGTGAATCCTGGTGGGAAGGGCTGGTATACGGCTCCCTTAGAGTGAATCCTGGTGGGAAGGCTGGTATACTGCTCCCTTAGTGTAAATCCTGGTGGGAAGGCTGGTATACGGCTCCCTTAGAATGAATCCTGGTGGGAAGGCTGGTATACTGCTCCCTTAGTGTGAATCCTGGTGGGAATGGCTTGTATACGGCTCCCTTAGAGTGAATCCTGGTGGGAAGGCTGGTATACTGCTCCCTTAGTCTGAGTCCTGGTGGGAAGGGCTGGTATACTGCTCCCTTAGTGTGAATCCTGGTGGGAAGGGCTGGTATATGGCTCCCTTAGAGTGAATCCTGGTGGGAAGGACTGATATACGGCTCCCTTGGAGCGAATCCTGGTGGGAAGGGCTGGTATACGGCTCCCTTAGAGTGAATCCTGTGGAAAGGGCTGGTATACGGCTCCCTTAGAGCGAATCCTGGTGGGAAGGGCTGGTATATGGCTCCCTTAGCGCGAGTCCTGGGGAAGGGCTGGTATATGGCTCCCTTAGAGCGAGTCCTGGTGGGAAGGGCTGGTATACAGCTCCTTTAGAGTGAATCCTGGTGGGAAGGGCTGGTATATGGCTCCCTCAGAGTGAATCCTGGTGGGAAGGGCTGGTATATGGCTCCCTTAGAGCGAGTTCTGGTGGGAAGGGCTGGTATACGACTCTCTTAGAGTGAATCCTGGTGGGAAGGGCTGGTATACTGCTCCCTTAGAGCGAGTCCTGGTGGGAAGGGCTAGTATACAGCTCCTTTAGAGTGAATCCTGGTGGGAAGGGCTGGTATATGGCTCCCTTAGAGTGAGTCCTGGTGGGAAGGGCTGGTATACGACTCCCTTAGAGTGAATCCTGGTGGGAAGGGCTGGTATACTGCTCCCTTAGAGCGAGTCCTGGTGGGAAGGGCTAGTATACGTCCCCCTTAGCGCAAGTCCTGGGGAAGGGCTGGTATATGGCTCCCTTAGAGCGAGTCCTGGTGGGAAGGGCTGGTATACGACTCCCTTAGAGTGAATCCTGGTGGGAAGGGCTAGTATATGGCTCCTTTAGTGTGAGACCTGGTAGGAAGGGCTGGTATACGACTCCCTTAGATTGAATCCTGGTGGGAAGGGCTGGTATACAGCTCTCTTAGAGCGAATCCTGGTGGGAAGGTCTGGTATACGGCTCCCTTGGAGTGAATCCTGGTGGGAAGTTCTGGTATACGGCTCCCTTACAGTGAGACCAGGTAGTAGCCCAGTGGAGGTGCAGCTGGGAGAGTTGGAGACACTGGGGACAAATCAGTTTGTGAGCTTGTGATCAGTTTGACCATTAGCCTACAAAATCTTGTAGCCAAATTAATATTTTTACTGGCTCAAGAATCCTTTTGTTGGTAGGTAGTTTTATTTTATTTATTGAATCTCGGAATTAAGACCTTTGAGCCAGAGGCTTTTACAAGGGCTCCACATCAAGACAATTGGGAATAATACATAGGAAAGAGCAGCAGAACAGAATGCAGTGGGTACTATATAAACTGGCATGGATAGATACAACAGGCGGGATGAAATGACATACAGTCAGTAACATAAAAATAACAATGATTAAGTGCTAGCAATACGAGCTAAACCGGGGTCGTAGGGGGAGCCTGGATGCAGAGACAGCCAGAATAGAGACAGACTAGTGTAGGGAAGTGAGAATTAGGGAAAAGTGTTATAGATGGATGAGGAAGATAGGAAATATAGTAGGAGTGGTTGATCCCTACGGACAGGGAATAATATTGGGGAAGCCTGGAGAGAAGAAAGCAGAGTGACGTAATTGACCGGTAACTTTCAAAATCTAGTGGCCAAACCAATTGTTTTAAGTGGCTATGGCTACCTGAATAGTGCCACCCTGCTGGAGATCGAGAGGGTGTTGCAGTCACCTCTCGAAATAGAGATGTGGATACCTTGGTAGAAGGTGGTTGGTGGGAGAATGAAACACAGGGAAAATAGCACACACATTGGATGAAGGACCTCTCACCCCTCACCCCTTCAGCGCACCAAATCCACTTCCCTAGTTGAAGTCATAATGTGCTTCTTTCCTGGAGACAGCTGCAGGTCCTCCGGTAGTGTTCAGCCATAAACTGATGGATGTCCAAACACCCGCCAAGCCAGGGGTAGAAACAGGAAGATGTGACAGAGGGGCTTGCGGGCTGATAGGGTGCTGGGGGAGGCAAAGGAATGGGTGCTGGAGAAGCAGGGTTGCAGCAGAAACACCCACAAATGTTTCCGTTCCTACTTTTCTAGTAAGTTCTCAGCAATTCCATTTTTCAGTTGGTTTCATGTGAACATGGAAGTGAAGAGGACAATTCTGAATGCTGTGCCGCTTCCGGGAGTGGATGAAATGCATTTTCCCAGTTTTACCTGTATTTGCAGTGGAGACTACTTTTATGCTCTTTTAATATTTGATCAGTGTTGGGGTTTAAAGAAGGTGGCCATTTCCATCACAGATGTAAGATATTAGTTTATGAACACGCTTGCCTTCCTGTCTCTCCTTCGGTCTCCTGCTCATATGACAGTGGCTTGCTTTAGACGCAACAAACCTTTTTTCCTTTCCCATCAGGAGACTGTTTTGTGACTACACATTTTTTCTGCCTGTCATCTCCCTTAGAAGCCTTTTCTGTAAGGGATAGCTTAGTGTTTAAAGATCCCTAACGTGGCACCAAATGATTTATCATCAGTGCACACACAGTAAGGGACTGTTTTGCGAATACATACCTATCCTTCCAGCAGATCACTCCCTCTCGCTCAGGTTTATCAGTGCTGGCTTAAGGGACTATTTTGTGCATACATATCTATCCTTCCACTGGAACACTCCACACCAGTGCAATAAGAGACTAGTTTGAGAATACATGTATCCTTCCACTATCTCTGCTTCAGTACTGCATACGTAGTAAAGGACTATTTTTTGTGAACATATGTCTTTCCACCAGCTCTGTTCGCTTCACCAGTACACACACTGTAAGGGAATCCCACGCATCTTCCTCCCCCAGGTTGCATCTCTAAACTAGACTTCTCTGTCTCTCTCGCTCATTTACTTGGTAAAACGGTCTTAAATTTATAAGTAGATATTCTGTGAATACATTTATGTTTACACCTGCTCTCTTGAAGATGCCCAGTGCACGCATGGTAAGGGACTATTTTGTAACTACTTGTATCTTTCTGTCAATTCTCTGAGCTGATCAGTACACCCTTGATGAGGGACTGTTTTGAAAATACATTCATCTTTCCTACAGCAGTCTCCCCTTCACCAGTGCAGGGACTATTTTATGATTGCACTTTTCTCTCTGCTGCTTCTCTTTGGTTTTACAGTGCATGTGTTGGGAGACACAGTTGAAAAGGGATTGTGTCTCTGACTCCTTCAGCGTGCTGTTGTATGTTAGTATGATTCTTTTTGCATTTTGTTGTCATCTTGAATCACTGCTCCGCTGTGCACACATGTATGTCTGTGGCTTTATTTTCCAGAATTCACACTGGGGATAGACCCTATAAATGTGTCCACCCCGGATGCGAGAAAGCCTTTACTCAACTATCAAACCTTCAGGTAAGTGACCACTTTCATTTTCCTTTATGTCTCTGGCTGTACAAATGTCTCTCTCTTCCCTCTGGGTGGAATGGTTGTGAGTTCAAGTCCTAAATCAGGTATCTATCTTATCTGTCTGTCGCTCTCTCAGTCTCCATGTGGATGTATAGCTATATAGATACAGTAGATAGATACTGTATGTTGATAGATAGAAAGATACTGTCGGATAGATAGATAGGAGACAGAACATAAGAAAGTAGCCAGCAGGAGACCACCTTGTCTATCTTGTTTGCTCGATATCTTGTGGGGTTTTATATTTAACCCCTACCCCAGTGTCTAGATAAAGATAGAACGATAGATAGATACCGTAGATAGATACATAGATACTGTAGGTAGATAGATACTGTAAATACTGGGAATAGATAAATACTGTAGATAAATAATGTAGATAGATACTGTAGCTAGATAGATACTGTAGCTAGATAGATAAATACTGAGATAGATACTGTACATAGATGCTGTAGCTACTGTAAATATAGATACTGTCGAGATATATATATATATATATATATACTATAGCTCGATAGATGCTGTAGATACTGTAGATATATATTGTAGATACTGTAGCTAGATAGATGCTGTAGATATATATATAGTAGATACTGTAGCTAGATAGATGCTGTAGATACTGTAGATAGATACTGTAGATAGATACTGTAGATAATGAGATACTGTAGATAAATACTGTAGATAGATGCTGTAGATACATAGATACTGTAGATAGATAGAAAGTGTAGATAGAATCCATGGGAGTATTCAGGCCACTAGATAAGTCACAGGGAGATGTTGAATGGTGGGGGTCAGTGGGGCAGAGTGGAAGAGGGAGCCCAGCCTGTCCTGGCCAAGGAGTATAAGCAGAATATGGAAAAACAATAAATCTAATAGCAAGAAAAAATCTAGAAAGTTCATTGACAGAGAAACATCACATGACCATGTATTAATTCTCTTTATAAAATGGCAAGAAAAAAATCTAGTAATTTCACTGGCCGAGAGACATCAGCTGACCATACACTAAAGCTCTGTAAATGCATGAGCAGCTGCCGAATCTCATTTTCCTCCTCCAGTAAACCTACTTACTGAACAATATCACTAAGCCTCCAAACAGAAAATCAAAAACAAATCAGTAGCCGGCATATTGAAAATCTTACCTTTTACTACCACCATATTTTAAACTTATTTTGTATATACTGGTCACATTTTAAAAACAAAGAAAATACACTGTCACACTTGGCACACATTTCCACATCATTGTCATAAAATATAACGTTTCTCCATAGCCCAAATAAACCTCTTTGGCCTCTACAGAAAGCAGAACAGTTTTCGTTCAGTCCCTCCGCTTAACCCCCACACACACACACACACACACACCATGATACATATAAAATCGTATAAATTATATGCCACAATTGTGTCGAGATCAAATAAATGGGTCCTTTCTATAATCAGACTAATAATATGGCCAAGCCAACATTACTATAGCCTAAGGATGGCCAAAGGATAACCTTTATGCCAATTGATACCATAATGGATTAATCTGTCCCAACAGAGTTCATCTCCTCCACACACATGCTGTCCCATCAAAGGCCAGATGGATACATTGCAATAATAAGGCAACCATTAAAGGTATCATGCAGAAAAACTGCTATGTACCCTGCAGACCACTTCTTATGCGACCACTCCTACTGGCCATACTTGAGGTACTTAATGAGAACCATGTTTTAAGAGAGTCCCAACTAGTCAGTTCAGATCCACACTGATCCTACCTAGAAGCCAGTTGGGCCTGCTGAAATTGAGGGCGTATCCATTTAGGCACCATGCAGTGCATACTGCTCCGTGCCCATGGCTCACCCTATGACCAGCTACACCTGTCAGCCTCTGTCAAGCAAACAGCCAGACTCTGTGACACAGTCCGACCCATCCATTCACACATTATCATATTTACACCTGCCTGGTAGCCCATTCGACACGTCGGATTTGAAGCACGTCCACTGAGGCACCATAAGGGCTCATGCCGTCCCATGCCCCACTGATTACTCCAATTCCAGTTTCACCCATAAGCCACTTCTGAGGCATAGAATGGGGCTCCATTTCACTGGTAGAGCCACTCATAGTGGGTAGTCGTGTTCCACCTGATTCCAGATGGCCATGGAAGATCCCAAAGCCTCAAAAACAAACCGTCTGAATTTGTGTTAATATCACATATCATTAACCCAGTCCATTAATACCAGTCTAATAAAACATTCATAACTATTGTCCACTTTAAATTGATCAATTTCTTAATTAACAGACTCTTAGTTAAACTCACTCCTCTGGATAACCAGGAATAGTCTTTCCCTAATTAAAACGTAATTGGGATTACACAGAGACCATATAAAGAAAAATGAAACATAAGAAAAGACCATAAAAATGGCGCCTTTAAATTCGGGAGTTCATTCATTCATTTCTAGTTCACAGAGTAAATGTTTAAAGCAGCATGGACCAAAAATCCATATAAGACTCCATTCTGATATATTATAGCCCTCTAAGAAGAAACATGGAGTTTAGCCAAATGTTCGGCTCAATACTCATTTAGCCAAACGCCATTGCACCGTTAGGTTAGATGAATCCCCACAGTAGTCTCATGTTTACTTGAGTCACTTAAAGAAGCTTTAAGAGTTTAAATCGTTATTTATTATCGAAGAGAGACCACCACCACCACAGCAGACACATCACCTGGAGCCCACCTTCCAAATGACTCCGTGTAATTTCTCACAGTATTTGCTATAGATTTAGTCCCAAACAGTAAACAGAAAGGTACCGCTTAACAATAAGACACCCTTTGTCTATCGATATCCTCGTAACAATGAAGGGCAAAATGGCACCTTGAGGGGGGAACCCCTTTAGACCAGCTTCCAGTAGTCACTAAACAAAGTGCTTTTTACCCAGGAAAACCATCGTCTCACACAGAGTTTTAGCCTCTTTACATTTATCTTTTGGACCAAGGGCCAAAATATCCTTCTGTTTCAAGTTCAATCTCGGTCCATCAGCCAATCCTTCTCTATTCAGCTCATCTCCAAGAGTATGGCAAATGCTGTTGAGAAACAAACAAAAGTAGCACTCCCTGGCTAGTAAGCACAGACTATACATGAAAAGATTTGAAACATTCTAGCCCACAGGCAATCATGGCATACCTGCTGAAGGCTTAAAAAGCCTATAGTACAAAGTGCCACTGTAGTTTCACCTCCTCTGTCCATACTTCAGGGTCTTTTCCTGTAAAAACTGCCAGGTTCTTTAAAAAGCCTTAAAATCCTCTGGAATAATGCTTTCGTTACCAAAGGTTATCAGAAATTGCAACAGCTCTCTCAAACTTTTAGTGAGATGCCAAATGCGCCACATATGCTTATTTAAAATAGTAATAAGCCTCCTCAAATAAGGCAACATTTTGCAACTTCATTTCATTTAAACCACCACATACTCATGTCGGAAAACACATTTTCTTTACTGTGTTCTGACCATAATGTTTAGGACGCCAAGAATCAGCGACCAACCGACCACCAGCTACAAAAAAGCATTTCTTATATAAAAAATATGAGACCCAAACTGCAGAAATAGCTCATCGCTGAACGTCGCTCATCCAAACACTTGGGGTTTCATTCATTGAACCCCACAAGAGTCAAGGCCTTGTCCAGCTAGCAAGAACAACAACAGGAGCCGGAGCAGCCTCACGGCCATCTTGCTGCCCCGCCTCCAACTTCTGAGTGTGACACTCCTTTACCAAACTGCCGACTTGAAGAGGGCCCCCCCCAGCAGAAACAAACCACTTACAGCTGACGGAACTGCCAGTGCATACATAATTAAACACCACCCCATCACTTTTTCCCAGCACCTCTCCACATACCTCGCATTCCGCCGCAGCCTAAACAGAAACTGGGCCCATCACTGAAAATGGAGGACACGGGAACAGTATATAAAACACCTTAAAGCAGCAGAACAAGTGGAACCAGTAGTTCTAGGGACTAGCGCAGGCAACACCAAATAGGCAGACTTTGGGCATAATGTTGTTCAAGCAAAAACGTTTAACATGTACCAGTTTTAAAATCTTCAGAGTGCTAGTGCCCAGTAGCAACGTGTTTACATTTCGTGGGGAAGCCCCACCTTCTTCTGCTTAGTTCTGAGTACCTGAGTACCTCAAAAGTTTTTAAATTGCTGCATGTTAACTGTTTTTTTTTTTTTTGCTTGAATACAATATATCAAAAATCTACCTTTTGGTGTTGCCTGCACTGCTGTTCTAGGAACTGCTGGCTCCAGTTTCTGTTGCTCTGAGAAATTTTGGTTTGCTGGTCTACGAGACAGATGCGCTCTGCTGGGAGGCTGTATTGTCTGCAGACGAGTGAGCTCTGAGCAGATTTTGTTTGTTCTGGTAGTGGCATATAAAAACCTAACGCATTTACTCTCGGGCTGAGCAGGCAGGTCGGAGTTCAGTGACACAGGTTGGTGGGGGGACAAATCTGAAGCTGCCTGCAGTTTAAACTATGTAAAACAGCACCACCTGCTGGCTACATAGTGCAAACAGCACTATTTTATCAGTTACTGCTTTAAAATCCTTTAGAAGCGTAATTTATTTTACATAAAACACACTTTTTAAATTAATTTTATCAAATTACAGTTGGGCCATTTTATAAGTGTGATGAGCCATTCCAGGTTGTGCATTAAGGATGTTAATGCATGACATAAGGACACTCAGCCGCAGCCTTGTGCCTAGCAGCACACTCTGTTGTTGCTTATTACGTATGTATACCACTCTTGCCCATAATTATAGATGTAGATGTAGATATATATTACATGGAAGGCATTTCCCCCATAGAAATGGCCGTTATTTTCCTGTATACATAATGCAACGAAAACTAACAGCAACCATCCAAATGAATTATAACAAATAAAGGATTGGTAAGTGTGGGGTACAAGAAAATAAACCCATCAAGGGGGCTTACGTGATCATAAAACTACTGACTTTGGGCTCATGGGCTTATAATCTGGTTAGCTGCCTCAATGGGTTTATTTCCTTTTATAAAATGGTTAAGGAAAATGCTGCAATCTAATTTTTTTTTTTAATTTAGTTGTTTAAACAGGTATAGCACACTAAGCTGAAAGCTTTTTTTACAGGAGCGACCTGGGAGCACAAGGAGGTTAAGTGACTTGCTCAGAGTCGCACAGTATGCAAGTGGAAGCTGTGGGATTCAAACCCAGATCTGGTCTGCTGGATGTCACTAGATTTGCAGCTCAGAGCCTTAGACCACTGCGCTATACTGCCTCGCCATCAACAGTCTTGCATTTATAAAGCAACAACTCGGCAGGTGGTGCCTTTCCTGTCAGTCAGGACACACTGTATCCCACATAGCCATGCCTTCCTTTCAATATGGCCGTGTTTCTTGGGTGAAACACCCATTATTTGCCCTAGCAGTAGCATTCTCCTCAAGTAACACTGCGTACCTATCCCCACAAGTAAGGAACACATGAAATGTAAAATAAAAGCTGTAACAGAACTAACTAAACTTGTGTTACACTTGTACACAGCTTTTATTTTCTTCAGGCCTGTAATCCATGACCATGAGTTGCTGTCTGTGCCAGTGCCGCCTTTGCTGCCACCCACCCACTCTGCTGTGTCGGACTCCTCCCTCATTAGGATCAATGTTACGCTCAAAATATTTGGATACTTTTTGTTTTGTTGTGACAGATCCTCAGTCGAGCTATGTCGCGGTGACTGAGCTAAACTTGTGGACAGTAATGAGCCTGCGGCCCCAGAACCCAGTCAAGCATCACACGGGCTTGCCTATTCCAGTGGACCGCTTGCAGCGATCAGCAGCACACAGCGACTTTGCCGAGCCGTGGCTGACAGTACTGAGCGGGTGGCTCAGAAAACAAAAGCTTACTGGAACAGCTTTCTGCCCAATTTGGCATCCCCCCCCCCAAAAGAAAAAACCTAAATAAAACGCACATGAAGAGAGGAAGCAGGGAGGGAAAGCAAAACAGCAGTAGAGCACGAAACAGAATTATTAGTCCCTAGTGGCACAGGTTGACCACTGCAGTAAAACTCTTCGGATTACTTTAACAGAAACAGACACCTTTTAAAAGCTTCGGATTCTTTTTTTATTTAAATTTCCGTGTGTGAGCCAGCCTGCCAGCACAGCTGTAGGGCATCCGCTCACGACGCCAACGACCCAGGTTCGAGAACAGACCCAGAAGTGGGAGGGCTGGCCGGGCAGAGAAGGATTGAGTGCCGCTGGTGACTCTCCAGGGGGTACGGGTGAGCATCCGCACGTTAGCGGTTCTGGCGGAGGCTGTGGGAGCCGAGATACCGAGGCCACATGTCATGGGAAACAGGACAGGCGCCAGGTGTGCCCATTGACATCATTGCACATCCCGCCCTACGGTGAACATCAGCATCCACAAAATCCGGCGTCGTGGATGACGCTCCTGCCTCGATGCCACTCCTGCTGCGTAAAGATCTGCCGGGGGCCTCCCACTCCCATGGCCCCATCCTGGGAGGAAAGCCAGGGCTTCAGACTGAATGACCTGGGGGTCGCTCTCCTGTTGGGGGTAAGCATGGGCTGGGAGGTGGTGAGAGGGGTGAGGGTTGACGAGCCTCTGCCTGATTGGGCAGAGGTGGGGTACCAGGCCAGAAAAAATTTCAGCATGTGTGTACATCTGTCTGTTTATCTGTAAAGTTAATACACCATAGGGTGTACTGGAATGTTGTGAGGCATGAGGCTGCAGGCTGAGTGCATTTAACCATCCAAGGCGATGTATGTCAGAGCATGACTGCACATCATGTAGTGTATTATCTGCCTTATACAGTGGCCAGAATTGGATGTGGGGTGAAAAGAAGTCCCTGTCTGCCACAAATTAAATTTTAATGAAGTTGATCCTATGATAGCTGGTTGACCAAGCCATGTAAATGCATTTCAGCAGTCCCCGTTAGCGGGTTTCTTCTTCACTTTCACTTTCTAATACCCACTGTTGTGTGAATGAGCAGGGTCTGACCCCCAATTCAAAAGCGTTAAAAGAATATGAATAATGATGTTTTTTCATGAAGAAACAAGTAATCAGACTGTTTGGCGTTGAAATTCACTCATAAATAAAGCACCACCTGCTATCTGCCTCTTGATACTACAACCTCCTATTATTGCCAGACCAGGACAGTCGGGATTTGAACTCGCAACCCTCTGTGCGTTTAAGATTGTGATACCTGGTATTGGGCTTCCAGACAAAGTGTACATAGAGGTTTCAGTACATAACCTTTCAGAGCCACACAGGTGTTTACTGTAATTGATACGCATAAAATACTGACATAACATTTGAAATTTAGAAACCAGCAAAAGTCCAGGCAAAATGAGGGGGTTATTTTGGTGTGTGTGGGCGGTGGGGGTAAAAATAATTTGGTAGACAATGATAAGAGAGTAACTCTGGGACAAGAGAATAAAGAGTTTTGAGGTAAATAACAGAAAAATTAATGTGGGGGAAAACATGAAAATGGTCATTTCTAGGGACGTAAATATGTTGTTCAATCCACACTCTGGCAGGTTCCTTGCTGCTTTAAATCTTGCTGGAAGGTCTTCAAGCTGGCTCCTCCCACCCACCCGGGTGGTAAAACCTTCGGCTGCACCCCATGACGCTAGATCTTCCTTACTGCTTGGAAGCTCAGGTTCCCTCCTTAGCGCTCTGCGTTATAGGCCTGGATCCTAACTCTTCGGGTTTACCAAAAATCGTTTTAATGGCCTGCCCGGTGGCGCAGAGGGCTGAGGCGCTAGACGCCACGCCTTGAACCACTCCGGCGACCCAGGTTCGGGAACGGACTAGGGCGCCGGGGGGTCGGCAGGGGAAGGGGTAGGATTGAGCATCCATAGGACTGCTCTCCTCCCTTAGGGAGGGTTAGGGACACATGATGGCATGCAGTGGCCCTGGTGAGACCAGGGGAGCTGTGAGAGGATCAGATGAGAGGAACACCAGAAAATGGAAATACCGCTCGCTGGCCGCGGTGATGGCTCTCTGTCCCCGGTTGCCTCCAGTGCCTTCCCGGGGCCGCCTCTTCACGGCAGCATACCTGGGCCCTAAGAAGAGTGTGCTGGGGTCATCCCTCTCTCCCGTTGCCTTCCCCTTGGAAGAGGGGCCCGCCAGCGAAGGGATACACCAGGATATCGAGGATCAGCATGGACGAGGAGTAAGAGGAGGGCTGGTTAGGACAGGAGGGGCTATCGGGGACATGCAGAGCCTGAAGGAGTGGGGGTCTGCGAGCATGAGGAGGCGAAAAAAAGAATATACAAAAAATGAACAAAAAAAAAATTGTTTTAAAATTTACAAGACTTCTGTCTTCTTCTTCCCTTGCTGCTACGATGGACAAATCCACTCCCGGCTTCCGTCGGTGCCCTTGTGGGCAGAAGATGTCCCGGACCGATCCACACTCCACGTGCATTTACTGCCTGGGTCTTGCTCACTGTCCGCAGGCCTGCGATCTCTGCAAGTCCTTCTCGGCTTCGGTTCTTGAAGACCACGCTGCCAGACTACAACTTGGATGTCCCGAGAAACAGTACCCGCCGGTGAAGTCAAAGGAGGCCCGTTGGGCGGTGTCTGCGGAGCAGCTGGAGCAGTTGATCGCCCTCGAGGAGGAGGCGGTCCAGGCCGCTTCATCTTCCTCCTCAGTTGCGGCGTTTATCCCGCTCTCCTTGGGCTCCTCCTATATTGCTTCTTTTCAGGAGCTTTGCCAGTCCCTCTCCACTAAAGGAGAAGGGCCATCGGATCATTCCAGTTGGTCTAAGAAAAAAGACCCAAAAGGTAAGTCCCACCATCAGCGTTAGTGAGAGCGGGAGAGATCCCCTTCACCGGACCGTCGGCTCTCGACTTCGGTCGAGTTGCGGCTAAGGCTGCTGGCTTCCGCGGTGTCCCCGTAAGATCAGCCGGCCGAGACGTCCACGTCTGACGCGGTAATTTTCTCGACCATTAGAACGGTTTATCGACTGGAGAAGCCGACAGCCCTTCTTTACGGTTCCCCTCATGGTAACCAAGGACTTGCCTCTGCCAAAGTCCCGGTAAAGGACCCTGAACCAGGGAATGAGTGGGTTTCCCCGCCCCTCTTTGACCCACCCTCGGCGACCCGAAGTCTCTGTCCTCTTCCAAGTCGAGCAGATCCTGCCAGCGCGGTCTCGAATCTCGACATCATGGAAGCAGCGCCGCCGCTTCGTCCTTTCAGAGGATAGGCTTGATTGCCAAGATGCGTTGGCGCTACGAGGACTTGATGTGGCAGCAACTTTATTGACCAGTAACAAGCCGACTCGTCGCCCTCTCCGGCAACTAAGTGGCTGTCTCTGGAGCGGCAGAAGCAACCCTACGTAGTCATCGAGGCCGACCCGCGCCAGTTGTTCGGCTGAAACGGCTGCTCCGCCCATTGTGGTGGAACCACGCCTCCACAACTGAAGACTGGGGCCCTGACCAAGATTCTCGGTCGGGTCAGGGCTTGCCCATAGGTTGTCTGTCCCTCACTCCCGATCGACCTTGCCAGGTGGAGGGTGTCTCAGACGCTCAGCAGCTGTTTGCAGACTCCTCGGAGTCTGATGACGACTCCTCCCTGTTCTCCAGGCCTATTGACCTGGAATCCGCTGGGGGTCAGTCGGTGGACGAGAGCCCATCCTCATTCCTGGGTATTCTGCGACTCATCTCAGAGTCTACTGGGATGCAATTCGAACCCGTCCAGAAACTGGCCACGTATCCCTCACGGAGATACTGAACCGAGGAGATTCTCCAACGGAGGCCTTCCCCGTGGCCGAAGCCATTGTTGGCCCGGCCCTGGAATTGTGGTAGCGGCCTGCTTCTTGTCCCGCGCCTTGGGCCAGGATGGCCCACAAGCACGAGTCCCCACCGGTTCACTCTCCGGTTTCGGAGCACCCTCTGCGGAGGTTGGTGACCCGACAGTTTTCCGCGTTCCGAAACGCTAGGATGTGGACAAACCGCCTGATAAAGAGACCAAGAAGCTGGATTACTTGGGGCGGAGGGTTTATGCTGCTGCCTCCTAGGCCTTCAACAGGCTAGCTCGGCTCTGCTTATGGCACATTTCTCAGGCGCCCTTATCTGGATGAGATGATTCCCCATCTCGGCTGACCTTCAGGCGGCGGTCAGGCAGGTTCAGGAGCAGGGAAGGCGGTGGCTAAACAGCAGCTCCAAGCCGTTGGACATTGGTGACTCTTGTGCCGGTCAGTAGCAGCCACAGTGGCTATGCGTAAGAGCTTGGCTGCGGATCTCCACCTCTCACGGTAGACACCCAGCACAAGTTGGAAGACGTTCCATTCCTGGGCACCGACTTGTTCGGGCCAGGGGTGGAAGGCCATCTCCGGAGGATCGAGAAGTCCAGTGCCACCTTGGACTCGGTCACGTCTGCCCAGAAGGACAAAGGCCACCAGCAGCAGCGTAAGACCTTTTGCCCTTCCGCTCCTGTGGCACGACCGGCCCAGCAGCACCAGCAACAGGGCCAGCAGGCTCACACTTAGTGCCTTAAGGCCAAGTCTGCTGCTTCCTCCAATAGGAAGCCTGGAGGGAAAGGTCCAGGAGGCCCCTCGGCTGGCTCTTCCTCCAAGCCTGCCCAGTGACGGGTTGAGGGGTGTCGCCCCCAGCCTTGTCATTCCTCCCCAGGTTCCCCCCATGGGGGGACGGCTCCGCCACTTCCTTTCTGCCTGGTCCGCTATTACCACGGACCACTGGGTGCTAGAAGTGGTCGGCAGGGGTCTGCCTCTGGAGTTCGAGCAGTCCCCTCCCTACCGAGCCGACGCCCCACGGGGGGCAACGGTTCGCGAGTCTTTGTCGCCTCGTCTGGGCCAACATTGCCCTGCTTCTCCAAGCGGAGGTGATCAGGAGGTGGCTGACCCTCCTCCAGACTCAGGGTGTGTGTCCAAGTACTTCCTGGTCCCAAAACGGACGGGGGGCTGGCGCCCCATTCTCAATCTGCACGACCTGAACAAGTTCCTAAGGCTGCGCACCTTCAGGATGGTCACTCTGGCACAGATCATTCCATCCTTGGAACTAGGCATGTGGTTCTGCTCTCTGGATCTCCAGGACACGTTCTTTCATGTTCTGATCCCTCTGTCTCATCAGCAATTCCTCCGCTTCAGCGCAGAGGGATCTCTTTACGAGTTCCGGGCCATGCCCTTCGGCCTTTCTCCAGCTCCCAGTGTCTTCACCAAATGCATGGCAGTGGTGACAGCATTCATGCAAGCCGAGGGATCCGGTGTACCCTTACATGGACGACTTGGCTGATTGCAGCCCCTCCAGGTTGGAGGTGGAGTGGTCCAGAGATCTTGCCCTCCAGGCTCTGCTCTCAGGTTGGCCTCCTTATCAGAGAGGCCAAATCGGAACTCGTGCCATCGCAGGTGATTCAGTTCATCGGGGCAGAGCTCGACTCCCTTCAAGCCAGAGCCCGGCTCCTGGCAGACAGGGCCGAGGTCCTTTCCTCCTTTGCCCAGTCATTTCTGGTTGGGCAGTTGCGCCCTGCCTGGGACTTCCTGCGCCTTCTGGGCCTCATGGCGGCTTGCACCAGCGTGGTCTATTGGGCCCGCTGGCATATACGCCCTCTGCAATGGGGGCTGGCCAGCCAGTGGTCACAGCGCTCTGGTCCTCTGGACCAGCCGGTGACGGTGACCCAGGAGATGTGGGATGGCTTACAGTGGTGACTCGTCCCAGCTCATCTGCAGCAGGGTATCCCATTTGTCCGCCCCGCGCCGATGGTCACTCTTATAACCGACACCTCTCTGATGGGTTGGGGTGCCCATCTTGGGGAATTCCGGGCCCACGGCTTCTGGTCTATTCAGGAGTCTCGATGCCACATCAACCTGCTGGAGCTTCGAGCGGGTCGGCTAGCCCTCGCCACCTTCACTCCGTTTGTACGGGGTCAGGTGGTTCAGGTCCAGACGGACAACACCACGACCATGTACTACCTCAACCATCAGGGGCGGGATGCACTCCTTGCCTCTGTGCAAGGAAGCGCTCTGCATTTGGTCTATCGTGATCAGGCTGGAGGCGGATCTCCTGGCCATCCATGTGGCAGGAGCCTCCAACAGTCTGGCCAATGCCGTCAGCCAGATAGGCACTGCATCTCACAAGTGGGCTGTCCTGCCGGAGGTAGTGAAAGATCTGTTCTTCCATTGGGGCACCCCTCAGGTGGACCTGTTTGCCTCCTGGGAGAATGCGAAACTGAGGCTGTTTCATGCCCGCCCCCCCTTAGCAGGGCTCGCTGCAGGGGGATGCCTTCTTGAGGCTATGGACCCCGGGCCTGTTCTACGCCTTCCCTCCATTTCCCTTGATCCACAAGGTGCTTCTCAAGGCGAAGAGGGACAAGGCGCAGGTGATTCTGGTAGCCCTGCCTGGCCTCGCCAGTTCTGGTATCCAGATCTCCTCAGCCTCAGCTCCAGGCTCCCAAGGTGGCTCCCAGCCCGCCCGGACCTGATCTCAGTTGACAGGGGGAAGGTCCTCCATCCGGACCTTCAGTCCCTGCACCTGATGGCCTGGTTCCTGAGCGGCTAGAGTTCCAGGGCTTGGGTCTTTCCGACTAGGTCCTCAACGTCGTTGAGGCGTCCCGTAAGGAGTCGACCAGGAAATGCTATGCCTTCAAATGGAAGAGATTCTCCATTTGGTGTCAGGACAAGGGGTTGGACCCCTCTTCCTGTCCCTTGGCTAGCATTTTGGACTACCTGTGGTCTCTTTCTCAGCTAGCGCTTCGGTTGATGACCCTTAAGGTGCACCTGGCAGCCATCTCTCCTTACCAGGCGCGGGCAGGCATGCAGTAGGTGGCGCAGGAGAAGGTGGTCGGGCACTTTTTCAAAGGCCTTGATCACATATCCCCTCCGGTGCGAGAACCTCCACCTCCGTGGGATCTACTGCTGGTATTGGCTAAGCTCATGGGCAAGCCATTCGAACCGATGCACAGGTGTGACATCTCTCACCTGTCATGGAAGACCGCCTTCTTGGTGGCTATTACTTCAGCCAGAAGGATGGGAGAGCTCCAGGTGCTTCCCATTGAGTCTCCTTATCTGGTCTTCCATAGGGACAAAGTTGTCCTGCGTCGCCCCCACCCAAAATTCCTTCCGAAGGTGGTGTCGGAGTTTCACCTTAACCAGGTGTTGACTCTGCCTGTGTTCTACCCCAATCACACCTCGATGCTTAATATAGGCTCCATACTTTGGACCCTAGAAGAGCGCCGCTTATTACAAGGGATGGACGCACAGTTCGGAGAGGTTCGCCAGCTGTTTGTCACCTACGCTGAAGCCGCACCTGGCAGACCTGCAGCCAAGCGGATGATAAGCAGGTGGGTCACCTCCTGCATAGATCTCACTATGGGTTGGCGGGCATGGAGCCTCCCAAAGGGATAACAGCTCATTCTACCCGCCATACTGCTACTTCGGTGGCTGCTTCTAGGATGTCCTATCCAGGAAATCTGCAGGGCCGCTACCTGGAAGTCAGCACATACCTTTATTTCCCATTACCACATTGACCTTGAGTCACGCTGGGATCCTGGTTTTGGGACCTCTGTTCTCCAGTCCTTATTCCCTAAGTAGGGGGTGCGCGCCTTGCCTCCCTCCTCCCAGAGAACTGCTAGGAGTTTACCAGAAAGTGTGGATTGAATAACATATCCACGTCCCTAGAAATTCAGGTTACTCACCTGTAACAGGAGTTCTATGAGTGGTATATGTTGTTCATCCACACTACTCACCCGACCTCCCTGGCTTTGACGCGCAACCTGGCTTCCAACGGGCTAGATCTGGTGTCATGGGGCGGAGCCGAGGGTTTTATCACCCGGGTGGGTGGGAGGAGCCAGCTTGAAGACCTTCCGCAAGATTTAAAGCGCAAGGAACCTGCCAGACAGTGTGGATGGGCAACATACACCACTGCTAGAACTCCTGTTACAGGTGAGTAACCTGTATTTGAGGAAAGTGGAGAAACTGGGTAATTTTGAGAAAATAAAGAAGAATTATTTTAAAAATGGAAAATAATGAGGTAGTTGGGAGGAAATATTGACAAGTTATTTGGGAAGAATAATGAAAACGTTTCGAGGAAAATAATAGAAAGGGTGATTTTGGAAAACTGATAGAACAAGTAATTATGGAAAAATAAAGCAGTAATTCTGGGGAAAAATAGGGGAAGTAATAAGTAATGTTAATTTTAAGAAAAATTCTTCTGTTTAACCTGTTTCATTAATTTTACCCAAAATTACCCCTTTCCATTATTTTTAACAACTTGACCCTTTTCTATTATACCCTTTCCACATGTCATTATTTTTCTAAAAACATTTGGGAGAGGGGGGTTACTGGAAATGGAGTCATTTTGGAGAAATATCGTGAAAAAGTGTCACATTTTGAATTTTCACTCTTTGTCGCTTTTTATTCACAGATTTCATTTAAGCTCTGTGATATACATATTTTTTCATCTTATCTTGGTCTGTTGGACCAGAATTTTGTTGTGGCAAAGGTCCCAGACCCATGAAGACTGAACATTTTTTCCTTGTTCCCTGCCTTGCTTGCCAAAAGAGCATCTGGCGGCTCTGGAAAAAAAAAAACACCGCAAACATCTCCTTTAGAGCCAGCTCTGATTCTCTGCTATGTATTTGCAGTAGTTCTTGTCCCACATTGTGTATCACTGACACATATCCTTCTAACTGGGAACTTTGTCCCTTGGAGTTCATCCATTCCAGTCCCACCCCTTGTTCCCTATGTGAAGTCATAGTCATCTGCTTATGACATCATGGTTTGTTACTGTGGAAAGGACCTGTGATGTCTCTCGTCGGGAATTCTGGGCAGTAAGCACCTGGAGCTGGTCAGCTCCAATAGAAAAGATCCCGTTTTCATACAGATGTGCTCAGTAACAAGAGGGAGGAGAAACAATATGAAATATGAGCAAGATTGTGTCTGAGTATTACTCGTAGGGGCTTGGATATGGTTCACTTACCCACATTTTGGCAAAACCATTGGACTGAGCTGATTGGCCAGAGCGTCTTTAAAGCTAAGCTGATCCACCACGGGCACATATATCCCGACTCTGCCCCGAGCGTCGGATCTTTCCTTCCACTGGAAGAACAGATCACCTCCTTTGTACTCCGCTTAGGATTTTTCTGCCATTGGCGAAACCTTTCTTTGGATGTTTTCAAGTTATTTTTGAGTATAGTTTCACGGTTCTTTAAGTATGATCGCTGGACCAACGATGGAACACAAGAAACCATGATTTAAATTCTGTGATCTTACTTGAGGAAGACTCTTGCAGCAGGCCAACATCAGTAGGACTTTGCCGCCAGGACCACACAGAAACTTTCTAGCTAGCAGTCTACCACAGGGGACCGCCCACTGCTGACACCCTTTGCCGTTGGCCTATCCTATAAAGGCAGGTGGTCCCCCACACCCTCCCCAGTTCTTTCTCGCTGTCGACCCGCGCATGTCAGACCTTAGCGGATGCCGCAGCTACAGTCAACCGCCATTACTTGGTTTGCCGCACTTCTTTTATTTTCCTTTTTTCTGTACTGTAAACATTGATTTTTCAGTGTATTACCGTCAGCTTTATGTCTTCTTCACCTGTTTCATCTTCTGACCGCTCCAAAAAGTGTGCCTACAGCAAACAAATTCCTGAAAAAGATGGCCACTCTGCATGCATCCTTTGCCTAGGAGGACCCAGCCACAAGACCAAAGCCTGCCAGATTTGCCAGAAGTTCAACCAGGCTACTCAGAAATGTCATCTTAAAAATACTGGAGAGCCATCTTATTAGGCAAAGGTTGGTGAGTGCTGGAAAGGAGCTGCAGGCCAGGAGCTCTTGGCTTCACCTGCACAGTCTTCCAGGGCTTTTCTTCAACTCAATCCCGGAGAAATCTGGCAGGAAGCATAAGCACCGGGAACTGCTCATGCCCCACTCAACGATTGCCACACAAGCCCTCGACTGCTTCTGGATCATCCTCCTGTGGGGGTCGGCTCCCACTGCCCCACCAGCCCTTGCCTTCACTGGGCTGCCAGTGGCACAGCTGCCTGCCCTTATTTCCATTATGGGCAGCAGCTCTTGGACAGGGACTGTGTCTCCTGGCTCTTAGCCCCTGAGCTCAGGCCCATTTTTTTCTGTGGGCTCTCTGCCAGGGCTCGGCCAGTGTTGGTTCATGAGCGTCCAGCTCTTCTGCCCTCAGGTACTGCCTACGTGAACTTTCTGCAGGACCCGACATCAGCCCATGTAAGCAATCCCCATAGCAGGCTACCACTGCCTCCCAGTCTGGCGCCGCTCTGCTCCCCGTCTCAGGTCTCCTTCCTCCCAGGCACCTGCTTCTCCTTCTAACCCGGCACTGGCTGATTCTTCTCCCAGTCGTTTCCTGCCAACGCCTGCCAGGTTGGACGCCAGTCCTGCTGCTGCCTCAGCCTCGGCCGGCACCTGCATTGCCTCTCATGCAGCCTGAATCCTTGCCAACGCCTGTGGGTCTGGGGCCTCGATGCTGGCTGGTCCCCTGCCAGGATACTCCTACTGCCCACACTGTTGTAACCTCCTGGTGCCAGTTTACCACTCCACCAGTTCACAAATTGCCCACGGGGCGAGTGGTTGGATTTCAATTTCAACACCAATCACCCGGATTCAGGAATGGACCTGGGTGTTGGAGGGCTGGCGGTGGGAGAAGGATTGAGCATCCTGAGGCTGCTCTTCTTCCCTAGGGGGAGGGGAGAAGTGTGTCCGCCGCATCCTGGACCCTGGCAGAGGCCAGGGATGCCACCACGGTCAGCACCAATATGTGGAGGTTGGGTGGGGCAGAGACGCTGGCTGTCATTGCACACCCCGCCCCCAGGACCTAGCATCCACGCAAAAAGCTGGCCCCTGGGCATGATGCCTGACTCCGCCACCATCCCCACTGCCACCAGTGTCGGGGGGGGTCTTTCTCCTGTGGCCCTGACCGGGGAGTAAGCTAGGGCTTGCCACTGATGACTGTTTGGGGAGGGGAGCACTCCCAGTGGCCCTGCCTAAGAGGGCAAGCTGTGACATGGGGGGCTGAGGTGGGGCACCAAGGCTGACCTCCGGAGGTTCAGGGATCTGGAACAAAAAAAGAAATTGCCCTCCTCCAGTGGACTGTAACTCCCTGTTTTCCTGTGGTGATCCTTGGTACAGAAACAGACCCCTGCCTCTCAGGACCTGTCTCAGGCCTCTCCTAGCAACTAGTACCAGACCTTCCACCCCAGGATCAGGGATGGTCTGGTGCCGTGATCCCGGACGCTGGGCTCCTCCAGGTCCGGCAAGGCGTTAGTTCTGACTATCTTCAGGAAAGTGCCTGCCACCCAGAGCGATCAGGAGGAGCTGATTGAGGACGACTGGGACTCCTCTGAGTCTTCCTTCACCCCAGGGGAAACTCCTGAGGGTTCCCAAGTCCCCCCCGATGATCCACCTTTCATGGACATCATGAGACACATCCAGTCCATCGTGGGCTGGAAATGGAGGAGCAAGACCCGGAGAGGCATCGCCTGGCGATTGTTTGAGGCAGCAGGATGCCCTTCCAGTGATGGTACCACTCCTGATTGACTCTTATGATGATGTCACCTGGGCAGCTTGGAGTCATCCCTCTTCTGTTCCTCCGCTACCTAAAAAGGTGGACAGGCTTTACCATGCTCCGGCCGGTAAGCCCTTTTTTGGGGGACCACCCTAAAACTGACTCAGTGGTCATAAATGCAGTGCATAACTGTACCAAGAAGCCCAGACACCTTAGTGCTCTTCCCTCGGACTGGGAATCCAGATAGCTTGACCACTTGGGTAAACACATCCTTGCGTCCACTACTCTGGCTGTCCGGGCCATTAACTACCTGGCCCATATGGTCCAATATCAGAATGTCCTCTGGGACCAAGCCAGGGACCTCGTTGGCTTTGCCTGGAGGTTCTCACTCAAACGCAGCTTGCCCAGCTGTTCCAACATTGGCAGCCATGTTCTTCGGCTGCCTATGATGTCGAGATGCCTCAGGCAGGGGAGCGGCTGCTGGTGTCTGCCTCCAGCACCATTCATGGCTCCAGGTATCTGGTTTTGCCTCGGATGTGCTGTCCAGCATTTAGACACCTCTTTTGGGTCCCCATCCTCTTTGGAGAGGACATTCAGGATTAATTTCCACCCTCCAGGAGTCAGGCCATGCCCTCCAGTCTGTTCAGTCACTGTACCACACCCAACCTAGGGCACGTCGGCGTCCTTCTTCGCTGCTCTTCCCTAAGCACTCGTCCAGCTTGCCAAAGGTCATGGCAGGTGCATGGCTTTGTTGACCTCCCCGCCACCAGAGCCCTCAAGCGCCCGTGGTTGCCTTCCCTCCTAACTCCTTGGCTGACATCTCTCTCCCCCCGGAAAGGATTCTGGGGAGGCTGTCAAGTCATTTCTCCTCCACCTTGATGGGTGGAGGGACATAACTCATGGACAACTGGTGCTTCAGATCATAGAGCACGGCCGCGCTCTAGAATTTCTAGAGTGACCCCCAGAAAATCCTCCAGTAAACCCCTCATCCCACCTGCCCCTCGTCTGGGAGGAAATTCAGGCTGTTCTATAAAAAAGGGTCATAGAGCTCGTCCCTCCGATTCGTGGGGAAGGGGGTTCTACTCCCACTTCTTCCTTGTCCTCAGAAGGACCGGAGATCTTCGGCCCATCCTGGATCTGAGTCATCTGAACCTGTTCATAGAGTACAGACATTTCAGGATGGTCAACCTTCAGGGTTTGTTGCCTCTACTGCTGAGGTGGGGATTGGAAATCTGCTGCTCGCTGGACATGCAAGATGCCTACTTACATATTCAGATCTTGTTCTGCCCATCGGCTTCCTCCACTTCCACTTCGGGAGCCCATTTTCAGTTTCGGGCCCTCCCTTTTGGCCTTTCCTTGCCCCTAGGGTCTTTACCAACTGCCTGGCAGGTGGTGTCTCTCAGGAGGCAGGGTTTGTCCGCGTTTCCTTACCTGGATGACTGACTGTTAGTGGCACCCTCCAGGGACTGACTGGTCTAGACCCTGGAATACACCTTTCATCTATTTCAGGCCCTGGGGATCACCATCAGTCATCTGAAGTTCTGCCTCTGTCCTTGCCAGCACCCTCCAGTACATAGAGGTGGTTCTGGATACCGACCAGGGCATGTCCTTTTTGCCCATGGACTGGGCTGAACACCTGATGGAACAGGCCCGGCTAGTTTTCTCAAGTCGCCAGGTCCCTGCCAGGGTGTTCCTGTGCCATATGGCAGCAGCCATTGCCACGGTTCCCCTTGCCCGTCTGCACATGCGAGTTCCTCAGTGGACATTAAGGGTCCAGTGGGACCAACACACAGATGACCTGGACCAGTTGGTCATGGTCTCCAACCCGATCAAGAGAGTTGTGTCATGGGGGCTGGAGCTGGCCAGCCTCCTTTGGTGGGTCTCCTTTCAACTCTTGGCCCATCACATTCTCACGATGGACGCCTCAGGTCTGGGCTATGGAGCTCATCTGGCCAATCCCCAGACTTTGGGCAGTTGGACTGAAGTGAAGCAGGGTCTCCATATCAATGTCCTGGAGATGCAAGCGGTCCTTTACACTCTGCAGGACTTTCAGACTCCTCTCCTCTCCTCCCCGGTCTGCTGCTGGTGCAGATAGACAGCATGTGTGTGGTGTATTACATCAATAAGAAAGGGGAGACTCATTCTTACCCCCTGTATCGGGAGGCGATGAGGGTTGGTATTGGACCATTAAGCAGTCTGGAGCTCTCAGCCGTACATGTTCCAGGTATCAGAAATGTCCTTGCAGACAGTTTCAGCCACTCCTGGTCACAGGCTAACGAATGGTAACTCCTGACCCCAGTGGTCGAAGATCTCAACAGGTTGGGTCGTCCAGAGTTGGACCTTTTTGCGTCCACACTTAACTCAAAACTGCTGCTTTTCTGCTCACTTGATCCTGGGCCAGGAGTTTTCTGGAGAGACGCATTGTCCCTGTCCCAGAAGCGGATCGTTCTGTACGCCTTACCGCTCCTACAGAGGGTCCTGCTCCAACTCCAGTTGGAAGGGGCAGAGACTATACTCATAGCTCCCTTCTGGCTGCATCATATTTGGTTCCCCTAGCTGCAACAGCTGACGGTGGAACCTCCAGTGCCCTTGCCCTGTGCACCGGCTTGCTCTCCCAGGACCAGGGCACCCATGTCCATCCGGATTTAAAGTCTCTGCATCTCCTTACACGGTTCCTGCGGACCTAGTTATCGCCTGATTCGGGGTGTCTTCTAGGGTTGCAGATGTCCTGGCGGCAGCTAGTAAACCCTCCACCAGTGCCACTTACACCGTGAAATGGAATCATTTCACCCTTTGGGCTGCTTCCTGCCAGCTGGACCCTTTCACCTGCCTGGTGAATCAGGTGTTGGAGAACCTTCTCTCCCTTTCAGACTCTGACTTGGGGTACTCCTCACTCAAGGTACATCTTTCTGCCATGTCTGCGCACCATGCGCCTGTCGAGGGCGGTGTTGTGGCTCAGCTCGAGGTGTCACGCACCTTTCTGCGGGGCATTTTGCATCTGAAACCTCCCATCTGGAACCCAGTCCCTCCCTAGGCCCTCAGTTTTATGTTGAAGAAACTTGCGCTACCTCCCTTTGAACCAGCCACAAGCTGTGCTTTCTGTCATGGAAAGCATTTTTTACTGCTGTCACTTCTTATAGGATTTCCGAGCTTCAGGCTCTCATGTCTAAGGAGCTTTATTTATTTATTTTTTTTTTTTTATACTCTTTATTAAGAAGGAATCTGCATGTGTAAAGTTACAAATACAGTGCAATAATTCAGTTACAGATAATACAGCAGGTTGTGGCTGTTTAGAACTACAGCCTGTCCAGTTAATAACTAAATTATAAACAAAAAGAGTATGGGCTAAAACAGGTGCTTTTAGAAAATTAGAAGATAAAATCAATATTCTAAGGAACCATTTGAACTATTCCATCATCTCAAAAGTTAGAGTCTAATATCTGACAATCAACAGAGCTATATGGCAAATGTTAGGTGCTCCATAAGTGGGAGAAGGAGGGAGGGACCCATTCCTATTATAGTAGTACCAAGAAGAGGCTAACTCACTCTAGTCTTATATCTCAAGCGCCATAAGGAGCCTTATTTGTTTTCACAAAGACAGGGTGTGTCTGCTCCATTAATCCTAAGTTTCTTCCCAAGGTGGTGTCACTGTTTACTTTGAACCAGTCCATCCACCTTCCAGTTTATTTTCTTGAGTGTTCTAATCTGGGGAGGCTCTGCTCCATACTTTGGATGTACATAGGATCTTGTGGTACTGTAAGCACCGGACCAGAGCTTCAAGGAGGTCTGACCAGTTGTTTGCTTTGTTCGTCCCTAGGAGAGGGCGTTCCTGTTTCTAAACAGTGTTTGTCTAAGTGGTTAGCCAATTGTATTGTTTATTGTTACCATAAGTACAGCAAGGAACTTCCGGGAGTGGTCAAGGGCCATTCCACCAGGTGTATGGCTGCCTCCATGGCTTGTTTCAGAAATGTGTCTGCTGCGGACATCTGTGCAACTGCCACCTGGAGTTCTGTCCACACCTTCACTAAGCATTACAGTCTGGACATGGCTTCTAGGCTCAGGGCCAGTTCGGCCTCACAGTTGGGCATTCTCTCGGAGCTGTTGACTATGCGATCCATAACCTACTCCTGGTGCTGTTTTTCCTGATCATACCAGGCACTGCTTGGGACTTAGTCCTACAAGTGTTGGCCTTCTGCAAGAGCCTTCCTCAAAGTAAGATGGTACAGTTATGTAATAACTTACCGTAACACTATCTTGATAATTTAATCTTAAAATAAACTGATGTACCAGCTTGGCTGGAGACATGCTAATATGGGTTTCGGGCCTTCTGCATGTCTAGACCTTCTTAGTATAACTCTTAGTATAATAGTAGATCTTCGAGAGAGGGTCCCTTCAGTAGGTCATTACATACAGGACTGGCACCAGGCCACACGGCAGACTTTTCTAGCAGTCCCTGACGGGGAACCGCCCAGCTGATGTCACATGACCGTCAGCTTGGCCATATATAGTGGGCGGTCCCCACACCCGCCCTCCAGTTCTTTCCCACCGTCGCCTCGTGTCAGTCGCATTGCAGACTTCCGTACAGCGATCACCGTGTTAGTTCTTGCGTCGGATTTTTCCTTCGCCAAATCTTTATTTTTGATATTCTTCTACTTGATGTCTTCACCCAAGAAGAAGTGCCCGTCCTGTGGCACGGAGATCCCTCATAAGGACAGTCCCCTAAAGTGCGTGATCTGTTTGGGCCCAGTCCACCCTGTCTCCTTCTGCTCAGAAAGCCAGACTTTTAATCAGGCCACCAAAAAGCGGAGACGGCAGGTTTTGGAGGCCCACCTTTTAAAGGTCCACTTAGCTTCTTTAGAAAAGCAAATGGACCGCATTAGAGAGTCCTCTTCTGAGAAATCTTCTCCCTCAAAGAAGCACCATAAGGAGAAATCTCGGGAGTGGGGACACTCCACAGATGAGACCTTGCGGCCCTCGACAAGCAAGGCCCAGCCACCGTCTAAGAAGACCTCGGATGATAAGTCTGGCAAATCTTCAGTGGGTCAGTCAACTGTCTGCTCCTCCGGCGACCGCACCACTACAGCTGCTAAGCCGGCCCCCAGCTCCTCCGGGGACCACAGGCCGCCGTTAAGACAGCTCCCCAGCCTTCAGGGACTCGCCCGGCACCAGTCGGTAAGTCAGCCGGGGGCTCCTCTGACGTCCGCTCAGGCGTGGTTCTCCTGTCGGGGCCTAGCAGCGCCTAACCCGATGACCGGCAGAACCAGGGGGAGAAAGCCCCTCTTCCCCACCCCTCCTCCTTCGCCTTTACCCTCCCCTTCTCAGGCAGGTACTTCAGGTGAAGACAGCGTGGAACCCTTCGATGTGGTAGATTCCTCGGGTCTGTCCCACGCTCTCCTGATGGGGTCACGGAGAAGGAGGCTCCTCCTCTGCCATCTGGCCTTCCAGCGGAGGCTCCTCCTCCTCTTTCAGGTGGGATCCCTTCGGAGCCGATGATTATCCCGGCCCCAATCCCACTGTTGGAGCTGGCGAATCCCATTCAGACACCAGATATTCAGATGACTCTTCACAGCCAGGGCCCTGTGGTCTGCCCCCTGCCTCGGCCCTGACACCAGCCCCTCCGACGCCGGATCGGGTGGTGCCGGTCCTGACATCAGTCCCTCTGACGTTGGCTATCACGCCGCCGGACCCCCTGCCGATTTATACTACAGCATGTCCGACATGGGTACCCCCTCCCTCAGATCTGACGACTGGGATTTATACAAGACACCGGACTGTCCCACATTACCCTTTCGGGTATCCTGGGGACCACTTCCCGGCTGGTCCTCCTCCTGAATGGAGCTCTTTTGGGCAGTACTACTCTGGTTATAACCCCTACCACCATTACCAGGGTTACCATTACCCGCCCCCACCAGTTATGCCTCCTACCCCTCAGCCACAACCTTCTCCTCCACCCCCTTCACCTCCTCCGACTACGCCAGATTTTAATACCCTCACCCAGTCTTGGTGGCAGAGGGCACGGTCGGAGTTGGTTTCAGACCTGGACACAAGACTCCCTCTTCCATGGGTCTCCTGGGTCTGCACTGAAGCTCTTCTCCGTCCATGCTACATGTCTGGGGGGCGCTCGTCAGGACATTACCCTTCCGAATCCGTAATCTTCCTGATGAGGGGCAAGCGATGATGATGAGGAGGAGGAGGAGGAGAAGGAGGATGCCATCCAGTCGGTGGAGGATGCCTTGGAGGAGCCAGAGGGTCAAAGGCAGGTTTCCCAAAGTCCCCAGAGGACCCTGCTTTCTCGGATCTTCTGAGGTCCATGAAGGATTTCTTTGACTGGGAGTGTGAGGAACAAGACCCAAAGAGACAGAGGCTAGCTGAACACCTGGACTTAGAGTCTCTGTCTCCGGTCCCCATTCGTCCCTGGATTGAACCTCACCTCTACGGTGTGGCAGATGCCTCATTCCCTCTTGGCTGTCCCCAAGAGCGCAGACAGGATTTACCGGCGCTGAAGGACCCTTTGTTCCTAAAGACACATCCTGAGGCAGACTCTGTTGTCATCTCAGCTGCTCATGACCGCTCTGCTGCACCCAAGCACATGAGTACCTCTCCTCCAGACAGAGTCGAGGCGGATGGATCAAGTTCAGAAAAGTTTACGCCTCGCCACATGCGCTTAGATCCCTCAACTGTGTGGCCCACATGGTGTCCCACCAAAGGCTACCCTGGCCAGGTTAGAGGCTTTTGTCCAGTCCATGGAACCCTCGAGCCTCAAAGAGGAACTTGCCAAGGACCTTCGCCTCTCTCGCTTTTCATGTAGGCATGCCTTGCGGGCTACATACAACTCTGTAGCTCGCACCTTGGCAACTGCCATTGCCGTAAGATGGCATTCCTGGCTTCACATCTCTGACCTTGCCAACAAGGTACAGTCGGCGATTCAGGATGCCCCCTTCTGGGCCTTGGTGCTTTTTGGTGGGGACACCAAAGATATCACCACTGATCTCCAGGACAGAGGCCTTGCCGTCAAATCAGGTAGGTCTCTGTACCGATCGTGCACTCAACAGCAGCAGCAATCCTTTTGGAAAAGGACCTGGAGGCAGAGGAGGCAGGCCTCGGCTTGACGCCAGGGCAAACGCAAGTCCACGGGTTCCACCACTCCTCCAGCCTCCAAGAACCAGAGAAGTGCGAGGGGCCCTCCCCCTGAACGTCCTGCCACTTCCTAACTGACTATCCCTACTACCTCCTCAGTTTCACGATGAGGAGCAGGTGTGGGAGAGGTTCGCCCGCCATGCGCAGGAATGGAAGGCAATGACCTCCAACACATGAGTTCTGCAACTAATGTCCATCGGGCACACCATAGAAACATATACTTTGACGGCAGATAAGGACTGCTTATCCCACCTAGTCTGCCCATTTCCCTACCTACAGGATAAGCTGCAGATCCTAGTTAACCAGCAGCCTATTTCTTCCTACCCCCCCACAAGAATTGCCTTATGTCTGTCCCATTCATTCTTGAACTTCCTCCAGAATCTCCACCAAAAAGGTCTTCTTACTCCAGGGATCAGGCTCTTCTCATCCGAGAAGAAGTTCAAAGACTCTTGCTCAAGGAAGCAATAGAGCGTGTTCCCCTCCGGCAAAGAGGCAGGGGGTTTTACTCCCATTTTTTTCCTGGTTCCAAAAAAGACTGGAGACTTCAGACCATTCTTGACTTGAGCAACCTCAGTCAATTTGTCGAGTACAAAAGTTTTGGTTGTTGACACTCCAGATTCTCCTCCCACTCCTTCTGGAGGATCATTGGCTCTGCGCTGTGGACATGCAGGAAGCTTATCTGCACATCCCAATCTTCCCCAGCCACCGCCGTTTCCTACAGTTCCAGTTCCAAGGGGAGCACTTCCAATTTTGGGCGCTCCCTTTTGGTCTGTCCTCGGCACCCCGGGTCTTTACTAAGTGCCTGGCAGTGGTGGCGGCTTCTTACTCCGCCAGGGTATTGCAGTTTTCCCTTACCTGGACGACTGGCTGAGCTCAGCTCCATCCAGGGACTCTTTACAGGAGGCTTTCTCTTTCATCTAGGACCTCTTTGGCAGACTAGGGATTACTATCAATATTCCCAAGTCATCCATGATCCCGTCCCAGAGACCACAGTTCATTGGGGCAGTCTTGGATGTGGTCCAATGCAGAGCCTGCTTTCCTCCAGACAGGGTGGAGACCCTGATCCGTCAGGCTTCGGTTGTGGCTTCATCCAGGACCATCCCGGCCCGGGATATCCTCCGCCTTCTTGGCCTGATGGCAGCCTCCATCACTATGGGACAGACATAAGGCAATTCTTGTTGGGGGTAGGAAGAAATAGGCTGCTGGTTAACTAGGATCTGCAGTTTAGGGGGAGACTTTGGGAAAATGGGAGATGCTTGAAAGAGGCATTAAGGGGAATGGGACAGGAATCAGGGATTGAGGAACAGTGGGCAGTATTTAAAATGGGGATTATAAGAACAGCAGAATTATGCATTAGCTAGGTTAGCAAGAGGAAAAGAAAGAGGAGACCATTATGGTTTTCCAAAGAGGTAGCAAAGAGTGAAAGCCAAAAAGATTGCATTCAGGCAATACAAAAAGACACAGGCAGAAGGGATAGGGAGAAGTACCAGGAGAAACAAAGGAGGCAGGGAAGTCAGTAAGGAAGCCAAAGCTCAGACAGAAGAACACATTGCAAAATCAGTGGTTAAAGGGGCAAACCTTTACAGGTACATAAGGAAAAGAAGGACAAAGGAGGGATAGTGAGACTGAAGGGGAGGATGGGAGCCGCGTGGAGGATGACAACAGTAAAGCTGACATATTGAACAGGTATTTCTGCTCAGTCTTTACTAAGGAAGAGGGTAATGGGTCTGAAGGAGTACAAGGGTGAGAATGGTGCAGAAATGGACACAAGTCCCTTTACACGAGAAAGGGTCCTGAAGGAACTGGAAGTAATAAGAGCTGATAAAGCAATGGGGCCAGATGGGGTGCACCCAGGGTCCTTAAAGAACTAAGAGAGGTGGTGGCTGAACCTCTGGCTATCCTGTTCAGCCAATCACTGGAAACAGGGAGGTACCCAAAGACTGGAGGACAGCAGATGTAGTCCCTTATACAAAAGTGGGAACAAAGAGGAAGCAGGGAACTACAGACCAGTCAGCCTCACCTCGGTAGTGGGAAAGATCATGGAAGCACTACTGAAGGAGAGATTGGTGGAACATCTGGTTGTCAATGGACTACAGGACCCAAGGCAGCATGGTTTCACCAGGGGAGGCATGTCAGACCAACCTCATTGAATTTTTGACTGGGTGACTAGGAGGTGGATCAGGGAGGGCAGTGGACATGGCCTATCTGGACTTCAGCAAGGCCTTTGACACTGTGCCACATAGAAGACTATTACCACAAACTGGGGAATATGGGTGTGGGCAGGACAGTAGTGTGGTGGGTAGGTAACTGGCTGGGTGGCAGGACCACAGGGTGGTGGTAAATGGCTGTCACTCCACAGAGGGAAGAGTGACCAGTGGGGTACCACAGGGATCAGTGCTGGGACCGGTCCTATTCAACATCTTCATCAGTGACATTGCACAGGATCTAGAAGGCAGAATTTCACTGTTCGCTGATGACACAAAGCTCTGAACCAGAGTAGACACACCAGAGGTGTAGACAGAATGAGAAGGGACCTGCAGAAACTTGAAGAATGGTCAAGGGTTTGGCAGTTGAAATTCAATGCAAAGAAGTGCAAGATAATGCATATGGAGCACAAAACCCTGGCACAATATATCAGTTGGGGGTGAGGATATAGCATGCACCAAGCAGGAAAGGGATCTTGGGGTTGTCATCTCTGATGACCTCAAGGTAGGGAAACAGTGTGACAAGGCATCAGGTAAAGCAAATAGGATGCTGGGATGTATAGGCAGGGGCATCACCAGCAGGAAAAGGGAGGTCATAATTCCGCTATACAAGACACTAGTGAGGCCCCACCTGGAGTACAGTGTACAGTTCTGGAGACCATACCTACGTAAGGACATAGACAGGGTAGAGAAGGTTCAGAGGAGGGCAACAAAGATTGTGCATGGGTTGCATCACAAGTCCTGTGAAGACAGGTTGAAGGAACTGAACATGTACTCCTGGAGGAGGAGGGAGAGAGGGATATGATAGAGACATACAAGTATCTTACAGGGAGGAACAGGGTGCAGGAAAACACTATTTTTAAGCGAAAAGATGTTTCAGGACTAGAGGCATGGGATGAAGTTGGAGGAGGACGATTCAGAGGAAACATGAGAAAGAATTTCTTCACAGAACGGGTGGTGGACAAGTGGAACACCCTGCCAGAGGAAGTAGTGGAGCTGAAACAATCACGGATTTAAGAATGCATGGGATAGACATAAAGGAATTCTAGAGGTCAGGGTAAGGAAATAGACTTCTAGGAAAACAAACTGAACTTACAAGCTCAAATGGGCAGACTAGGTGGGCCATAGGCCCTTATCTGCCGACACTGTCTATGTATGCATCTATGTACTGTTCCCCTGGCGAGTCTTCACATGAGAGTTACTCAGTGGTCCTTGCGCGTGCAGTGGGACCAACTCCTGGATGACCTGGACCATCCGGTACTGGTCTCTGCAGCGGTTCAGAAAGAATTGCTTTGGTGGAGGGACCTCTGCAACCTTTCCTTAGGTCTCCCTTTCAGGAGCCCTGCTCCTCTGGCATCCCTAACTATAGATGCTTTGAACATGGGATGGGGAGAGCATCTGGGGGAGCACCAAGCTCAATGACTGTGGTCCATCTGGGAAGCACCTTTGCACATCAACATTCTGGAGATTAGAGCGGTCTTGTACGCCTTGCAAGCCTTCAGACCCTCCTTCCCAAGGGATCACTGTTGGTCCAAACAGACAATATTCGGTAGTCTGGTACCACAACAAACAAGGAGGAACCTGATAATACCCCATGTTCAGGAGGTGATGCAGGTGTGGAACTAGAACGGTCCAGCACAATCTGGCTCTTGTGGCCGTAGTACGCTTCCAGGCATTCTAAATGTCCTGGCGGATAGTCTCAGCAGGTATCGGACCCTTGCTCCAGTGGGAATTACATCAGGAAGTGGCAGAATCTCTCTTCCTAAATTAGGGGCATCCGGAAATCGACCTTTTAGCCTCCCAATACAATGCAAAATTCGGTTTTTGCTTGCTTGTTCCAGGGCATGGTGCTTTCTGGCATAACGCGGTGTCTCTCCCCTGGACAGAGTAATTTTTGTACGCCTTTCATCCGTTTCCCATTCTCCAGAGGATCCTTCTCAAGCTTCAGGCAGAGAAGGCGAGGATGATTCTCATCGCTCCTCTCTCGCCGAGACAAATTTGGTTTCCGCTTTTACAACAGCTATCCAGGGAACCACTGGTTCCACTTCCAGTGACCCACGACCTCTTGACCCAAGATTGAGGTCATCTTGTACATCCGGGGCTCAGGACATTGCATCTTCATGCATGGCTCCTGCAGACATAGTGATTTTCTCATTTCGAGGTCTCCTCCCGAGGCACTCAAGTCCTTATAGAGGCTAGAAAACCCTCTACTCATTCTACTTACGCCATGAAGTGGAAACATTTTTCCATCTGGGTGACTTTGAAGAACTGGAACCCCTTTTCTTGTGCTGCCCCTCAAATCACGGAATACCTCCATCATCTGTCAGACTCTTGTCTGTGATATTCTTTCTTGAAGGTCCACCTTTCCACAATTTCAGCATACCACGAGCGGTGGATGGTAAACCCGTAGCTCAGTTGGAAGTCCCAAAACCTTTCTGAAAGGGATCCTCCTTCTGAAACTCCCCCTCCCAATCCGCAGCCCAACTCCACCTTGGGATTTGAACTTTGTGTTGGAGAAGCTTACTCTTCCACCATTTGAGCAAGCCATGAGCAGTGATTTGCGCTTCCTTTCCTGGAAGACGTTATTTTTAGTTGCCATTACGTTAGCCCAAAGGATTTCGGAGCTTCACGCTCTGGTTTATAAAGAGCCTTATCTTACTTTCCACAAGGACCAGGCGGTCCTCAAGACAAATCCTAAGTTCTTTCCAAGGTGGTGTCAGAAGCCACACTGAACCAATCAGTAGAGCTTCCTGTTTACTTTCCATCCCCTTCCAATAGAGGTGAGGCACTCCTGCACACCATGGACGTCCATCGGATCCTTCGGTGCTACACACACCGGGCCAAGGATTTCCGTATCTGCGATCAGCTTTTTGTTTCTTTTGCCCCGACGTCGAAGGACAAACCGGTTTCCAAGCAATGCCTTTCCAAATGGTTAGGCAGCTATATTCGGTATTGTTACCAGAAGTACGAAAAACCTCTGCCGGGTCCCATCAGAGGTCGTTCTACTAGGGGCATGGCTGCTTCCGCTGCTTTTTTGTGGAACTTCTCTGTGGCTGATATCTGTGCCACAGCCACTTGGAGTTCTGTCCACACCTTAACTAAACACTACAGTCTGGAAATTGCTTCTAGGCAGAGGGCTGTCTTCGGCCTAGCTGTCTTGCGGGGCCTTCTGTCCTAGACTGGGTCCATTCTGGTTCCCAGTTTCTGTTGGAGCTATTTTCTCCTCCTCCCCGGTTTCTCTGAGTGTCTCTTTGGAGGGAGTGCTTGGGACTCTGTCCTATAAGTGACCTACTGAAGGAACCCTCTAAGTAAGACAGTACAGTTACGTAGGAACTTACTGTAACAGTAGATCTTCGAGAGAGATTCCTTCAGTAGGTCATATTTTTCCCTCCCTCCTTCCCCTCATTTTATTTCTTACAGGGACTCCAAATCCTGTTCGCTCCTGCTGCCGGGCCTCTTCCTGGCTCCGGCAGGAGAACCAGAGGGCGGGCTGGGGACCGCCCACTATATACGGCCACGCTGACGTCTGTCACATGACGTCGGGTGGATGGTCCCCCATCAGGGATTGCTAGAAAAGTCTGTCGTGCGGCCCGACGCCAGGTGGCGCCAGTCCTATATGTAATGACCTACTGAAGGAACCTGTCTTGAAGGTCTACTGTTGCGCTAAGTTCCTATGTAACTGTACTGTCTTCAAGAGGAGTTTTTGCAGCAGGCCCTAATTTTCCCTCCCTCCTTCCCCTGCTGTCTTTTGCTGTTCCATTTTTCCATTTGCACTACTTCTGTTTTCCCTCTTTTGGCTCTTGGGAACCTCCTCTGTTCTTCATTCGCTCCCCAATCTGGGTTTGTGGCAGGAGAACTGAAGAGAGTGTGAGGGGCCGCCCACCTTTATAGGATAGGCCGACGTCAAAAGATGACGTCGGTGGTGGGCGGTCCCCCATGGTAGCCTGCTAGCTATAACGTTTTTTGTGTGGTTCTGGCACCTGGCAGCTAAGTCGTACTGGTGTTGGCCTGCTACAAGAGCTTCTGTCAAAGATCTACTGTTAAAGTAAGTTCTTATGTAACTGTACTTTCTGTGCCACCAGAAGATATCAGTCGCTGATCCACACGACATGTGCAGGTGCTGCCTAGGTGGGCAACATGACGTGGCTGGGTGCGGACTATGCTTATCCATGTTTCCTGAGTCCTCGAAGACCGGACGTTCCGGCTTACACTGGGCCAGCCTTCAGAACGAGATCTGAAGGATCGCCCTAAGAGCTGCAAAAAGGCCTCAGCTGTGACCAGGTCTGCTGCTCAGCTTGCAGCCCTTGAGGCGGTAGCAGCAACTGCCACAGCAGGCACCTCCTCGATCTCTGTGCTGTTCCCACCCAGGCCAGCATCAGAAGGACTTTCATAGACCAGTTCTGTGACATATGCAGGTCCTTCCAGACCATGGAGGAGAGCCCTGCCCTCTGTGGTTCTAAGTCTAAAACCAAATCTTCACACTGCTGGTCATGGAATGGGGAGAGATTGAGGTCCTCAACTCACCTGACCACTTCGGCTGTCGAGCATCCCTTGACTGAGGGGCTGGTCAAGCAAGTCGAAGGCTCTTCAGCTTTGCCGTCAAGCCAGTCAACCTCAGCTCTGGTCAGCCAAGCTGTCGAGATTTTTCTTGACACGGTCAACCAGTTGTCGGTTGAGGCTGAGGTTTTGGCCTCACAGACCTTGGTGCTCCCAGTCCTCACTCAGGAGGACACGGACCAGTCATTGACCCCGGTCGATCCCTCCAGGAACCAGCCTCCACCCAGGGTCGGATCTTCAACGCCTTTGTTGCTAAATGTTGGTAGGCACGTAACCTCCGGCCAGCCTCAGGAAGACCCCTCTCACTGTCAACAAGGTTGTCGATGGTCAAGGTTGCAGTAGAGGAATTTGCGCGCTTGATCCTGCTCAATGGGGAGGTGCCGCAATTAGCGCTTCTTGTCCTCCTCATCCTCTGGTGAGGAGAGGCACCAGTGGAAGATGCACCAGTGCTACGAGGAGTTCCTCTGGCAGCAGATGGCCATCCCAGGGTAGGGCAGGACTCTACCCCAAGGACCTTTGGTTCCCTGTCAGCTGCCAGTGGTTGCACCACCAGTTCAGGTTACATAAGTGGGTATACCGACCAAACAACGAAACTCTCACAGTGAAGACCATTACAATGACAGAAATCGACAGGTTACTGTAATGGTCCCCGCTAACAACTGCACAGCATCTCCCGGTGTTTCGTCCCCTCCCTGAGACAACTCCGACTCAGAGTTGTTTATTAAAATATCAAGGAGTGTGGGGAGTTCGGGGGTCACAGCCCCTCCAAAGAAAACACAAGGGAAAACCAACAGCACAGTGCCGACACTCAGCATTGTGTCTGTCAATGTAGGGGATGTCGGTGACTTTGGTGTTGCCACGTCATGGTGGAACCATGTAGATGCTCCCCACACCTGCTTCTCCACTGACTACAATGGAGCTGGAACCCCAACAGGCGCCAGTTGGTGCCCTGACCAAGAAGGCTGGTTGTTCAGCTCCTGGCTTGCCTGGCCATTTATCGGTTTAGATTGCTCCGGGTCAGAATTCCCAGGAGGTCCGTAGTGAACAACGGCTGAAGGCTATTTTTGAGGAGTCATTGGACGACTTACATAGATACATAGATACATAGACAGTGTCGGCAGATATGGCCTATGGCCCACCCAGTCCCGCCCATTTGAGCTTGTAAGTTCAGTTTGTTTTCCTAGAAGTCTGTTGCCCCTTACCCCTGACCTCTAGAATTCCTTTGTCTATTCCATGCATTCTTAAATCCTGTGATTGTTTCAGCCCCACCACTTCCTCTGGCAGGGTGTTCCACTTGTCCACCACCCGCTCTGTGAAGAAATTCTTTCTCATGTTTCCTCTGAATCGTCCTCCTCCAACTTCATCCCATGCCTCTAGTCCTGGAACATCTTTTTGCTTAAAATAGTGTTTTCCTGCACCCTGTTCCTCCCTGTAAGATACTTGTATGTCTCTATCATATCCCTCTCCTCCTCTCCTCCAGGGAGTACATGTTCAGTTCCTTCAACCTGTCTTCATAGGACTTGTGATGCAATCCATGCACCATCTTTGTTGCCCTCCTCTGAACCTTCTCTACCCTGTCTATGTCCTTACGTAGGTATGGTCTCCAGAACTGTACACTGTACTCCAGGTGGGGCCTCACTAGTGTCTTGTATAGCGGAATTATGACCTCCTTTTTCCTGCTGGTGATGCCCTGCCTATACATCCCAGCATCCTATTTGCTTTACCTGCTGCCTTGTCACACTGTTTCTACCTTGAGGTCATCCAGAGATGACAACCCCAAGATCCCTTTCCTGCTTGGTGCATGCTATATCCTCACCCCCAACTGATATATTGTGCCAGGGTTTTGTGCCCCATATGCATTATCTTGCACTTCTTTGCATTGAATTTCAACTGCCAAACCCTTGACCATTCTTCAAGGTTTCTGCAGGTCGCTTCTCATTCTGTCTACACCCTCTGGTGTGTCTACTCTGTTACAGAGCTTTGTGTCATCAGCGAACAGTGAAATTCTGCCTTCTAGATCCTCATGAATGTCACTGATGAAGATGTTGAATAGGACCGGGTCCAGCACTGATCCCTGTGGTACCCACTGGTCACTCTTCCTCTGTGGAGTGACAGCCATTTACCACCACCCTCTGTGTCCTGCCACCCAGCCAGTTACCTACCCACCACACTACTGTCCTGCCCACACCCATATTCCCAGTTTGTGTAATAGTCTTCTATGTGGCACAGTGTCAAAGGCCTTGCTGAAGTCCAGATAGGCCATGTCCACTGCCCTCCCTGATCCACCTCCCTAGTCACCCAGTCAAAAATTCAATCGAGGTTGGTCTGACATGACCTCCCCTGGTGAAACCATGCTGCCTTGGGTCCTGTAGTCCATTGACAACCAGATGTTCCACCAATCTCTCCTTCAGTAGTGCTTCCATGATCTTCCCCACTACCGAGGTGAGGCTGACTGGTCTGTAGTTCCCTGCTTCCTCTTTGTTCCCACTTTTGTATAAGGGGACTACATCTGCTGTCCTCCAGTCTTTGGGTACCTCCCCTGTTTCCAGTGATCGGCTGAACAGGATAGCCAGAGGTTCAGCCACCACCTCTCTTAGTTCTTTAAGGACCCGGGTGCACCCATCTGGCCCCATTGTTTATCAACTCTTATTACTTCCAGTTCCTTCAGGACCCTTTCTCGTGTAAAGGGACTTGTGTCCATTTCTGCACCATTCTCACCCTTGTACTCCTTCAGACCCATTACCCCCTCTTCCTCAGTAAAGACTGAGCAGAAATACCTGTTCAATATGTCAGCTTTACTGTTGTCATCCTCCACGCTCCCATCCTCCCCTTCAGTCTCACTATCCCTCCCTTTGTCCTTCTTTTTTTCACTTATGTACCTGTAAAGGTTTTGTCCCTCACCCACTGATTTTGCAATGTGTTCTTCTGTCTGAGCTTGGCTTCCTTACTGACCTCCCTGCCTCCCTTTGCTTCTCCTGGTACTTCTCCTATCCCTTCTGCCTGTGTCTTTTGTATTGCCTGAATGCAATCTTTTGGCTTTCACTTTCTTTGCTACCTCTTTGGAAAACATAATGGTCTCCTCTTCTTTCCTCTTGCTAACCTGCTTAATGCATAATTCTGTTGTTCTTATAATCCCCATTTTAAATACTGCCCACTGTTCCTCAACCCTGATTCCTGTCCCATTCCCCTTAATGCCTCTTTCAAGTATCTCCCATTTTCCCAAAGTCTGCCCCTAAAATCCAGGATACGTGTTTTTGTGTGGTTTGGTTCTGCTCTTTCTGTGATTTCAAACCACAATGACTGGTGGTCACTGTTTCCCAGGTGCTCCCCACTGTTACCCCCATCACACTGTCCCTGTTTGTGAGCACAAGGTCCAGTATTGCCTTCTGCCAGTTGGTTCCATGACCAGTTGCTTGAGGAAGGCACCCTGAAGGAGTCCAGGATAAATCTGCTCTAGTTGATGCTGCTGCTGGGATGCTCCAGTCCACGCCTGGAATATTGAAGTCTCCAACCAGTACTACCTCACCTTGTCTGCCATCCTTTGATGGCTAGCATCAGCTCCCTATCTGTTTCTTCCTCCTGGGCTGGTGGTCTATAGACCACACCCAAAGTGGATGGCTGTCCCCATTTTCCTTCCAGCTTAACCCACAGTATCTCCCCCATTTTGTTCCTCCTGGATCTCTGTGGCCCTATGTCATTTTTCACATACAGTGCCACTCCTCCCTTCCTGCCTGCTCTGTCTCTTCTGAATATGTTGTAGCCAGGTATGGCCATCTCCCAGTCATGGTTATCATTACACCAGGTTTCAGTGATGGCCACAATGTCCAGGTCTGACTGTACCATGACAGCCTCCAGATCTTCCATCTTGTTGCTAAGGCTCCTGGCATTTGCACACATGGCTTTCCATGATTTGACCTCCCTAGACTGCTTCACTGTTCTACTCCAGCCCCTTCCTTGGTTGTCATTTATCCCTGGTTCTCCTTGCTGTCTGCCCTTCTGCTGAATTTTGCCCTTTCTGCTTATCCACCTCTTGGGCACTAATCTCCATCTTTTGCACACTGCTTTGCAGAGATAGCCACCTCTGGTTCACTGGTTCCACTGCTAGCTGTGGGGGTGAGCAAGTAGGTACCTCCTTGCTGGCCTGCCACCCCTTTGCTAGTTTAAATGCTTGTCAATGTAGCATTTAAACTTATCATTGAGTGCTTGATTCCCTCCAGGATGGATGCAGGCCGCCAGGCTTGAACAAACCTCCATCCTCCAGGTGGGTCCCCAGTCACCAATGAATCCAAACCCTTCCTCACAGCACCAGTTCTTCAACCATGAGTTAAAGTTCCTGGTGCATGCACTCCTATGCTCTCCCTTGCCTCTCACAGGTAGTACTTCTGAGAAAGTGACAGAAGTAGCTACTTGCTTGAGACCCTCCCAGTTTCCTAAACTCTTCCTGAACTTCCTTTGGCTCCCATTTGCCAGGTCATTAGTACCTAGGTGGATAATGACATCAGGTCCTCCTGCAGCCCCTCCACCCTTCAATGTCATCTACCACGGCACCCATTTTGTGTCATCTGTGAAGAGAATGATCTTACTCCGGACCCCATGGGAGATATCAGCTATGAATATCCCGAAAACACCAGGCCCAATACTGATTCCTGTAGCACCCCGCTCATCATATCCCTGTACATATTAAGGGGGCTAGAATTACATGTATTTACCCCTTTTTACATGTACAATGGTCAGCTGCTTGGCACACAATCTCAACTCGGAAGTGAGATCATAGCAGCTTTTAGTATACATATATATATATATATATATATATATATATATATAGATATAGATATAGATTTAGTTAAAGAATTGCTGTAACAAAATATTTAATTTATGGCTTATTTAACTCTTCAGGAAAGCAAAGCAGTTCCTTGGCATGAGTTTCCTGCCCCAAGGGTAACATCTGCTCTTTAACTTACTAAAATATGATAGCAGCATATCAAGGACATATCTATAAATCACTGTGCATCAGTACTTCAGTCTATGTTGAATATTCAAAAGGGTTAACGCATGGGCGCAACAGTGTTACATCATGCAACCACTGATGCACCTAATGCGAAATTTAAAAGGGAAAATGCGCCGCACAATCCCGTGCGCTGGAAGCGCATCAGTAATGTCACGAGCACAGGTGGGGGGTGCCCATGCATAACCTGCAGCCCAATATTCAGCCTGGGCTGTGCAAAGTCATGCATGTAACCCCTACCTGCGCCTGCACAAAATTCGCCCCCAAAAAGAACAAGTGATGGCCACCCACAGTGAGCTGCCGCATTGCAGGGTGCAACACAGCAGCTGCCACCTGAGATCCTGCACGCACCTGGCGGGCGCCCCTGCCCCAATCACGGGCATCTCTAATGGCCCCAAGTCCAATATCCCTGGTGGACCAGTGGACTGCGCTGAGTCCGATCGCGGGCATCGTTTGTCCCCAAATTCCAATATCCCTGGTGATCTGAGTGTACCCCACCCCACCCGCCCACTGAGCCCACCACCCACATATCTGGACTGAGTAGTGCGGGTATGGGCTGCCGCCCATTGGCTCATGCTGTGAACCAATGGGCGTGCAGCCCTACCAGCTGTCGGTCGGCCAGACAGCAGAGACGCCCAGGTGGGTGGGTGGGGTGCTACCCATCCCGCCGGCTGACGGGGGAGCTCAGTGAGGTGGGGTAGGGGTACACTAGATCACCAAGGATATTGGACTTGGGGAGATGAATGATGCCCGCCATCGGGCTCAGCGCAGTCCACTGGACCACCGTGGATATTGGACTTGGGGGAGGAATACAGTGATGCCCACGATCGGGGCACATAGAGGTCCACTGACCACCAGGGATATTGGATGTTTTTTGTCTCTTGCGGGACTTCCCGTGATCGGGCTGCAGGGGCGTTGGTCTGCTTGGCTGCTGCCTGGCAGGCGCCAGGCGCAGAGTCGTTGGGGATGGCACCTACAGCTAATGGCATGCAAATGGGGCTATAATGAGATGCAATGGCCCCTGTGCACCTTGCATAACTTATGGCCCCATTTGCATGTCCCGTTGAATATCACAGGTGCTGTGCATGGGCGCAATGGCATAGCCACCCGCATCTCCATGCTCCACTATGACCACTTGAGCTGGCGCAGTGCCACTGCACCATGCACAGTGGGGGTGGCCAGGGTGTGATATTCAAAGCTGTTGCGCCATAGCGCAGCTCCGTTGAATACCGCCCAGGCCACACCCGTGCGCAACAAAGTTGAGCTGCGCCCAGGCTTGCGCCACAGCCTGGCGCAGTTTGAATATCCGGGCCTATATGTTTTAAAAGAGGTGTTCTATCAGCAAAATGAACAAAAACAAAAAAAAAAAATTAAAACCCACAGCTGACATCATCAGAAATCAGTTGCACTACAGTCTGTAAAAAACAAGTTTTAAAGAGATGTTCTATCAGCAAAATGATCAACAACCCCCCCCCAAAAAAAAACCACATCTGACGTCATCAGAACTCAGTTGCACTACATTCTGTAAATATTTAAAATTCACAGCATTCCATCATTCATTACTCTGGGGTTTTACATGAAAACACTTACTTTGTCTCTTACAGTTCATCTGATGCTGAGGTTTTTTCTTTAGCTAAAGTCATAATACTCTACTCCACAGAAACAGATAGTGATGCCCCAAGCAGGGGATTATGAGCTGAGCTCCTGAAAAATCACAGCTGTTAGTGAACCATAAGGGCCAAAAAAACATAGGTTTCTCACCTGTGAACGTAGTTCTAGGAGTGGTATATAATTCACATCCGCACATTGGCAGTTCCACTGGAAGTGATGATTCGTAGGACATCTTCAAGATAAGCTCCTACCACCACCCAGGGGTATATCCTCCAGCTGTGCCTTGAGATGTCGGATCTTTGCATGCTGGAAGCAGGGATCTGTGTGCCACTTGCCAGGGGAGGCTGGGTGGGTGATGTGGGTGTGAACTATATAGCACTCCTAGAAAGTACAGTTACAGAAGAAATTACTGTTAAGTTTTAGTTTAGTTTATTAGTCTAGGAATTAATACCTTTGAGCCAGGGATCTTTTACAAAGGTTCCACGTCACAAAGAACATTTAACAAAGCACGATACACATTACAGGTAAAACCAGACAGGAAAGTTACATCATAAATTTGCTATTAACAGTTTAAGGCAGTAACGGGTTTTAAGTTTCATAGAAAGACAAGCTATAACAGGTTCAAGCGAGTAGACAATTTCGAGGTTAAGGAAACTTCCAGGGAGAGGGTGATCATTAGGCACCAAAAGGAGGCTAGAGAGGAGGAAAGGTGGTGAGCGGGAGAGTAAGTGAGAGGGGACAGGAAAAAAGGGGGGGGGAGTGAGTTTGGGTGGGAGACAGGAAGTAGTAGAGGAACCAGAGGGTTCATTAGTCAGGGAGGAAGAGGCCTCAGATGTGAGGATGGACATGAGAAGTAGTCTCTTAATAGTAGTGTAATAGTAGATCTTTGAGGAGTGCCTCTTGCAGCAGGTAATACACTTAGGTCATCGCCACAGGTCACTGTGGCACACGGCAGCTCTTCTAGCAGTCTTTTCCAGGGGCCACCCACACATGACATCACCTTCCTGTTTCCTAAATAAGTGTGGGTGGTCCTGGTATCCATAATTTCCCCGCAGTTCAGCTCATGGCGAGAACCGAAGCAGTACCACAGGTATCCCAATCTATAAGTCATTGGACCAAAATTTGTTTTCCTAGAGAAGGGGTTGAATAGTACCTGCTGCAAGAGACACTTCTCAAAGATCTACTGTTATGGTAAGTTCTTACATAACTGTACTATCTTCCACGGAGTAGTATCTTGCAGCAGGTAATACACTTGGGATGAATCCAAAGCAGTAAACCCAAGAAGGGTGATCATTATGACAAAAGACCTTGTAGGACAGCTTGGCTAAAGGCTGTCCTACGACGTGATCAATATCTAAGTAGTAATGCTCTGTGAAAGTATGAATTGTGGACCATATAGCTGCATTGCAGATATCTGTGATAGAGGCCCCTTTAAAGTAGCCATGGCTCTGGTAGAATGGGCATGGACAAGTCCTGGTAATGTGTTGTATTTTGTGTAACAAAATGTGATAGTGTGCTAGCCAACTGGAAAGGGTCCGTTTAGTGACCGGGAGACCTTCCCTGTTTGGGGCGAAGATGACAAAAATTAGTATCGTAATATACGATGGACATCTATAGTATGTAGGAGATATTCACCTCGACTGGAGTGTTCGGAGTAATATACTGGTAACTCCAAGGATTGATTTAAGGTGTGTTCGGACACTACCTTAGGTAGGAAGGAAGGGTTGGTATGAAGTGCCACTCTGTCTTTGTGAAAAATTAAGTAAGGTTCTTTACACACGAGGGTGTGAAGTTCAGAAATACACCAAGCCAAAGTGACAGCCACTAAGAATAGTGTTTTCCAAGAAAGAAAACAGAGGTCACAAGTTGCCGCAGGTTCAAAGGGTACTAGAGTTAATTTCTCTATTAGAAAACTGAGATCACTTACAGAGGAGGGTCAATAAGAGTTTAAATCGCTATTTATTATCAAGAGAGACCACCACCACCACAGCAGACACATCACCTGGAGCCCACCTTCCAAATGACTCGTGTAATTTCTCACAGTATTTGCTATAGATTTAGTCCCAAACAGTAAACAGAAAGGTACGCTTAACAATAAGACACCCTTTGTCTATCGATATCCTCAGAACAATGAAGGGCAAATGGCACCTTGAGGGGGGAACCCCTTTAGACCAGCTTCCAGTAGTCACTAAACAAAGTGCTTTTTACCCAGGAAAACCATCGTCTCACACAGAGTTTTAGCCTCTTTACATTTATCTTTTGGACCAAGGGCCAAAATATCCTTCTGTTTCAAGTTCAATCTCGGTCCATCAGCCAATCCTTCTCTATTCAGCTCATCTCCAAGAGTATGGCAAATGCTGTTGAGAAACAAACAAAAGTAGCACTCCCTGGGCTTAGTAAGCACAGACTATACATGAAAAGATTTGAAACATTCTAGCCCACAGGCAATCATGGCATACCTGCTGAAGGCTTAAAAAAGCCTATAGTACAAAGTGCCACTGTAGTTTCACCTCCTCTGTCGTACTTCAGGGGTCTTTTCCTGTAAGAAACTGCCAGGTTCTTTAAAAAGCCTTAAAATCCTCTGGAACCAATGCTCGTTACCAAAGGTTATCAGAAATTGCAACAGCTCTCTCAAACTTTTAGTGAGATGCCAAATGCGCCACATATGCTTATTTAAAATAGTAATAAGCCTCCTCAAATAAGGCAACATTTTGCAACTTCATTTCATTTAAACCACCACATACTCATGTCGGAAAACACATTTTCTTTACTGTGTTCTGACCATAATGTTTAGGACGCCAAGAATCAGCGACCAACCGACCACCAGCTACAAAAAAGCATTTCTTATATAAAAAATATGAGACCCAAATGCAGAAATAGCTCATCGCTGAAGTCATTATCCAGAAAACACTTGGGGTTTCATTCATTGAACCCCACAAGAGTCAAGGCCTTGTCCAGCTAGCAAGAACAACAACAGGAGCCGGAGCAGCCTCACGGCCATCTTGCTGCCCCCGCTCCAACTTCTGAGTGTGACTCTTTTACCAAACTGCCGACTTGAAGAGGGCCCCCCCCCCCAGCAGAAACAAACCACTTACAGCTGACGGAACTGCCAGTGCCATACATAATTAAACACCACCCCATCACTTTTTTCCCAGCACCTCTCCACATACCTCGCATTCCGGCCGCAGCCTAAACAGAAACTGGGCCCATCACTGAAAATGGAGGACACGGGAACAGTATATAAAAACACCTTAAAGCAGCAGAACAAAGTGGAACCAGTAGTTCCCAGGGACTAGCGCAGGCAACACCAAATAGGCAGACTTTGGGCATAATGTTGTTCAAGCAAAAAACGTTTAACATGTACCAGTTTTAAAAACTTCAGAGTGCTAGTGCCCAGTAGCAAACGTGCTTACATTTCGGTTGGGAAGCCCCACCTTCTTCGTTTAGTTCTGAGTACTAGCACTCTCAAAAAGGTTTTTAAATTGCTGCATGTTAACTGTTTTTTTTTTTTTTTTTTGCTTGAATACAATATATCAAAAATCTACCTTTTTGGTGTTGCCTGCACTGCTGTCTAGGAACTGCTGGCTCCAGTTTCTGTTGCTCTGAGAAATTTTGGTTTGCTGGTCTACGAGACAGATGCGCTCTGCTGGGAGGCTGTATTGTCTGCAGGCAGAGTGAGCTCTGAGCAGATTTTGTTTGTTCTGGTAGTGGCATATAAAAACCTAACGCATTTACCTCGGGCTGAGCAGGCAGGTCGGAGTTCAGTGACACAGGTTGGTGGGGGGACAAATCTGAAGCTGCCTGCAGTTTAAACTATGTAAAACAGCACCACCTGCTGGCTACATAGTGCAAACAGCACTATTTTATCAGTTACTGCTTTAAAATCCTTTAGAAGCGCAATTTATTTTTACATAAAAAACACACTTTTTTTAAATTAATTTTATCAAATTACAGTTGGGCCATTTTATAAGTGTGATGAGCCATTCCAGGTTGTGCATTAAAGGATGTTAATGCACTTCCCAGGGGGCATAAGGACACTCAGCCCACGGCCTTGTGCCTTAGCAGCACACTCTGTTGTTGCTTATTACGTATGTATACCACTCTTGCCCATAATTATAGATGTAGATGTAGATATATATTACATGGAAGGCATTTCCCCCATAGAAATGGCCGTTATTTTCCTGTATACATAATGCAACGAAAACTAACAGCAACCATCCAAATGAATTATAACAAATAAAGGATTGGTAAGTGTGGGGTACAAGAAAATAAACCCATCAAGGGGGCTTACGTGATCATAAAACTACTCGCACTTTGGGCTCATGGGCTTATAATCTGGTTAGCTGCCTCAATGGGTTTATTTCCTTTTATAAAATGGTTAAGGAAAATGCTGCAATCTAATTTTTTTTTTTAATTTAGTTGTTTAAACAGGTATAGCACACTAAGCTGAAAGCTTTCTTTTTTTACAGGAGCGACCTGGGAGCACAAGGAGGTTAAGTGACTTGCTCAGAGTCGCACAGTATGCAAGTGGAAGCTGTGGGATTCAAACCCAGATCTGGTCTGCTGGATGTCACTAGATTTGCAGCTCAGAGCCTTAGACCACTGCGCTATACTGCCTCGCCATCAACAGTCTTGCATTTATAAAGCAACAACTCGGCAGGTGGTGCCTTTCCTGTCAGTCAGGACACACTGTATCCCACATAGCCATGCCTTCCTTTCATGTAGCCGTGTTTCTTGGGTAAACACCCATTATTTGCCCTAACGAAGTAGCATTCTCCTCCGTAACACTGCGTACCTATCCCCACAAGTAAGGAACACATGAAATGTAAAATAAAAGCTGTAACAGAACTAACTAAACTTGTGTTACACTTGTACACAGCTTTTTATTTTCTTCAGGCCTGTAATCCATGACCATGAGTTGCTGTCTGTGCCAGTGCCGCCCTTGCTGCCACCCACCCACTCTGCTGTGTCGGACTCCCCTCCCTCATTAGGATCAATGTTCGACTCAAAATATTTGGATACTTTTTTGTTTTGTTGTGACAGATCCTCAGTCGAGCTATGTGCGGTGACTGAGCTAAGCCGCGGCGGACAGTAATGAGCCTGCGGCCCAGAACCCAGTCAAGCATCACACGGGCTTGACTATTCCAGTGGACCGCTTGCAGCGATCAGCAGCACACAGCGACTTTGCCGAGCCGTGGCTGACAGTACTGAGCGGGTGGCTCAGAAAACAAAAGCTTACTGGAACAGCTTTCTGCCCAATTTGGCATCCCCCAAAAGAAAAACCTAAATAAAACGATATGAAGAGAGGAAGCAGGAGGGAAAGCAAAACAGCAGTAGAGCACTAAACAGAATTATTAGTCCCTAGTGGCACAGGTTGACCACTGCAGTAAAACTCTTCGGATTACTTTAACAGAAACAGACACCTTTTAAAAAGCTTGGATTCTTTTTATTTAAATTTCCGTGTGTGAGCCAGCCTGCCAGCACAGCTGTAGGGCATCCGCACAGCGCCAACGACAGGTTCGAGAACAGACCCAGAAGTGGGAGGGCTGGCCGGGCAGAGAAGGATTGAGTGCCGTCTGGTGACTCTCCAGGGGGTACGGGTGAGCATCCGCACGTTAGCGGTTCTGGCGGAGGCTGGGGAGCCGAGATACCGAGGCCACATGTCATGGGAAACAGGACAGGCGCCAGGTGTGCCCATTGACATCATTGCACATCCCGCCCTACGGTGAACATCAGCATCCACAAAATCCGCGTCGTGGATGGCGCTCTGCCTCGATGCCCACTCCTGCTGCGTTAAAAAGATCTGCCGGGGGCCTCCCACTCCCATGGCCCCATCCTGGGAGGAAAGCCAGGGCTTCAGACTGAATGACCTGGGGGTCGCTCTCCTGTTGGGGGTAAGCATGGGCTGGGAGGTGGTGAGAGGGGTGAGGGCTGACGAGCCTCTGCCTGATTGGGCAGAGGTGGGGTACCAGGCCAGAAAAAATTTCAGCATGTGTGTACATCTGTCTGTTTATCTGTAAAGTTAATACACATAGGGTGTACTGCGAATGTTGTGAGGCATGAGGCTGCAGGCTGAGTGCATTTAACCATCCAAGGCGATGTATGTCAGAGCATGACTGCACATCATGTAGTGTATTATCTGCCTTATACAGTGGCCAGAATTGGATGTGGGTGAAAAGAAGTCCCTGTCTGCCACAAATTAAATTTTAATGAAGTTGATCCTATGATAGCTGGTTGACCAAGCCATGTAAATGCCATTTCAGCAGTCCCTCGGTTAGCGGGTTTCTTCTTCACTTTCACTTTCTATATACCCACTGTTGTGTGAATGAGCAGGGTCTGACCCCCCCCCCCCAATTCAAAAGCGTTAAAAGAATATGAATAATGATGTTTTTTCATGAAGAAACAAGTAATCAGACTGTTTGGCGTTGAAATTCACTCATAAATAAAGCACCACCTGCTATCTGCCTCTTGATACTACAACCTCCTATTATTGCCAGACCAGGACAGTCGGGATTTGAACTCGCAACCCTCTGTGCGTTTAAGATTGTGATACCTGGTATTGGGCTTCCAGACAAAGTGTACATAGAGGTTTCAGTACATAACCTTTCAGAGCCACACAGGTGTTTACTGTAATTGATACGCATAAAATACTGACATAACATTTGAAATTTAGAAACCAGCAAAAGTCCAGGCAAAATGAGGGGGTTATTTTGGTGTGTGTGGGCGGTGGGGGTAAAAATAATTTGGTAGACAATGATAAGAGAGTAACTCTGGGACAAGAGAATAAAGAGTTTTGAGGTAAATAACAGAAAAATTAATGTGGGGGAAAACATGAAAATGGTCATTTCTAGGGACGTAAATATGTTGTTCAATCCACACTCTGGCAGGTTCCTTGCTGCTTTAAATCTTGCTGGAAGGTCTTCAAGCTGGCTCCTCCCACCCACCCGGGTGGTAAAACCTTCGGCTGCACCCCATGACGCCAGATCTTCCTTACTGCTTGGAAGCTCAGGTTCCCTCCTTAGCGCTCTGCGTTATAGGCCTGGATCCTAACTCTTCGGGTTTACCAAAAATCGTTTTAATGGCCTGCCCGGTGGCGCAGAGGGCTGGCGCTAGGCATACGCCTTGAACCACTCCGGACCCAGGTTCGAAGGAGCGGACTGGGGCGCGGGAGTCGAGCAGGGAAGGGTAGGATTGAGCATCCATAGGACTGCTCTCCTCCCTTAGGGAGGGTTAGGGACACATGATGGCATGCAGTGGCCCTGGTGGAGACCAGGGGAGCTGTGAGAAGGATCAGATGAAGGGGAACACCAGAAAATGGAAATACCGCTCGCTGGCCGCGGTGATGGCTCTCTGTCCCAGTTGCCTCCAGTGCCTTCCCGGGGCCGCCTCTTCCACGGCAGCATACCTGGGCCCTAAGAAGAGTGTGCTGGGGTCATCCCTCTCTCCCCGGTGCCTTCCCCCTTGGAAGAGGGGGGCCCGCCCGGCGAAGGGATACACCAGGATATCCCGGGGATCAGCTGCGATACGAGGAGTAAGAGGAGGGCTGGGTTAGGACAGGAGGGGCTATCGGGAGACATGCAGAGCCTGAAGGAGTGGGGGTCTGCGAGCATGAGGAGGGCGAAAAAAAGAATATACAAAAAAATGAACAAAAAAAAAATTGTTTTAAAATTTACAAGACTTCTGTCTTCTTCTTCCCTTGCTGCTACGATGGACAAATCCACTCCCGGCTTCGTCGGTGCCCTTGTGGGCAGAGATGTCCCGGACCGATCCACACTCACGTGCATTTTACTGCCTGGGTCTTGCTCACTGTCCATGAGCCTGCAGTCTGCAATCCTTCTCGGCTTCGGTTCTTGAAGACCACGCTGCCAGACTACAACTTGGATGTCGAGAAGCAGTACCGCCGGTGAAGTCAAGGAGGCCCGTTGGGGGCGTGTGTCTGCGGAGCAGCTGGAGCAGTTGATCGCCCCTCGAGAGGAGGCGGTCCAGGCCGCTTCATCTTCCTCCTCAGTTGCAGGCGTTTATCCGCTCTCCTTGGCTCCTCCTATATTGCTTCTTTTCAGGAGCTTTGCCAGTCCCTCTCCACTAAAGGAGAGGGCCATCGGATCATTCAGTTGGTCTAGAAAAAAGACCCAAAGGTAAGTCCCACCATCAGCGTTAGTGAGGCGGGAGAGATCCCTTCACCGGACCGTCGGCTCTCGACTTGGTCGAGTTGCGGCTAAGGCTGCTGGCTTCCGCGGTGTCCCCGTAAGATCAGCCGGCCGAGACATCCACGTCTGACGCGGTAATTTTCTCGACCCATGGAGCGGTTTGTCGACTGGAGAAGCCGACAGCCCTTCTTTGCGGTTCCCCTCATGGTAACCAAGGACTTGCCTCTGCCAAAGTCCCGGTAAGGACCCTGAACCAGGGAATGAGTGGGTTTCCCCGCCCCTCTTTGACCCACCCTCGGCGACGAAAGTCTCTGTCCTCTTCCAAGTCGAGCAGATCCTGGCGTCAGCGGTCTCAGTCTCGACATCATGGAAGCAGCGCCGCCGCTTCGTCCTTTCAGAGGATAGGCTTGATTGCTAAGATGCGTTGGCGCTACGAGGACTTGATGTGCAGCATTTTATTGACCAGTAACAAGCCGACTCGTCAGCCTCTCCGGCAACTAAGTGGCTGTCTCTGGAAGCGGCAGAAGCAACCCCTACGTAGTCATCGAGCCGACCCGGCCAGTTGTTCGGCTGAAACCGGCTGCTCCGCCCATTGTGGTGGAACCGCCTCCACAACTGAAGACTGGGGCCCTGACCAAAGTTCTCAGTCGAGTCAGGGCTTGCCCATAGGTTGTCATCACCCTCACTCCCGATCGACCTTGCCAGGTGGAGGGTGTCTCCAGGCAGCTCAGCAGCTGTTTGCAGACTCCTGGATTCTGCGACTCCTCCCTGTTCTCCAGGCCTATTGACCTGGAATCCGCTGGGGTCAGTCGGTGGGTCGAGCCCATCCTCATTCCTGGGTATTCTGCAGACTCATCTCCAGAGTCTACTGGGATGCAATTCGAGACCGTCCAGAAACAGCCACATGTATCCCTCACGGAGATACTGAACCGAGGAGATTCTCCAGCGGAGGCCTTTATCGTGCAAAGCCATTGTTGGCCAGCCCTGGGAATATGGTAGCGGCCTGCTTCTTGTCCGCCCGGCCAGGATGGCCCACAAGTCACTTGATCCCCACGGTTCACTCTCCGGTTTCTCGGAGCACCCCTCTGCGGAGGGGTTGGTGACCGACAGTGTTTTCCGGCGTTCCGGAAACGCTAGGGATGTGGACAAACCGCCTGATAAAGAGACCAAGAAGCTGGATTACTTGGGGCGGAGGGTTTATGCTGCTGCCTCCCTAGGCCTTCAACAGGCTAGCTCGGCTCTGCTTATGGCACATTTCTCAGACGCCCTTATCTGGATGAGATGATTCCCCATCTCCCGGCTGACCTTCAGACGACGGTCAGGCAGGTTCAGGAGCAGGGAAGGGCGGTGGCTAAACAGCAGCTCCAAACTTCGTTGGACATTGGTGACTCTTGTGCCCGGTCAGTAGCAGCCACAGTAGCTATGCGCCACAGAGCTTGGCTGCGGATCTCCACCTTCACGGTAGACACCCAGCACAAGTTGGAAGACGTTCCATTCCTGGGCACCGACTTGTTCGGGCCAGGGGTGGAAGGCCATCTCCGGAGGATCGAGAAGTCCAGTGCCACCTTGGACTCGGTCACATCTGCCCAGAAGGACAAAGGCCACCAGCAGCAGCGTAAGACCTTTTGCCCTTCCGCTCCTGTGGCACGACCGGCCCAGCAGCACCAGCAACAGGGCCAGCAGGCTCACACTTAGTGCCTTAAGGCCAAGTCTGCTGCTTCCTCCAATAGGAAGCCTGGAGGGAAAGGTCCAGGAGGCCCCTCGGCTGGCTCTTCCTCCAAGCCTGCCCAGTAGGGTTGAGGGGTGTCGCCCCAGCCTTGTCATTCCTCCCCAGGTTCCCCCGCATGGGAGGCCAGCTCCGCCACTTCCTTTCTGCCTGGTCGCTATTACCGGACCACTGGGTGCTAGAAGTGGTCGGCAGGGGTCTGCCTCTGGAGTTCGAGCAGTCCCCTCCCTACCGAGCCGTCGCCCCACGAGGGGCAACGGGTTCCGCAGCCTCTTTGTCGGCTCGTCGGGCCAACATTGCCCTGCTTCTCCAAACGGAGGTGATCAGGGAGGTGGCTGACCCTCCTCCAGACTCAGGGTGTGTGTCCAAGTACTTCCTGGTCCCAAAACGGACGGGGGGCTGGCGCCCCATTCTCAATCTGCACGACCTGAACAAGTTCCTAAGGCTGCGCACCTTCAGGATGGTCACTCTGGCACAGATCATTCCATCCTTGGAACTAGGCATGTGGTTCTGCTCTCTGGATCTCAGGACACGTTCTTTCATGTTCTGATCCCTCTGTCTCATCAGCAATTCCTCCGCTTCAGCGCAGAGGGATCTCTTTACGAGTTCCGGGCCATGCCCTTCGGCCTTTCTCCAGCTCCCAGTGTCTTCACCAAATGCATGGCAGTGGTGACAGCATTCATGCAGCGCCGAGGGATCCGGGTGTACCCTTACATGGACGATTGGCTGATTGCAGCCCCCTCCAGGTTGGAGGTGGAGTGGTCCAGAGATCTTGCCCTCCAGGCCTGCTCTCAGGTTGGCCTCCTTATCAGAGAGGCCAAATCGGAACTCGTGCCATCGCAGGTGATTCAGTTCATCGGGGCAGAGCTCGACTCCCTTCAAGCCAGAGCCCGGCTCCTGGCAGACAGGGCGAGGTCCTTTCCTCCTTTGCCCAGTCATTTCTGGTTGGGCAGTTGCCCTGCCTGGGACTTCCTCGCCTTCTGGGCCTCATGGCGGCTTGCACCAGCGTGGTCTATTGGGCCCGCTGGCATATCGCCCCTCTGCAATGAGGGGCTGGCCAGCCAGTGGTCACAGCGCTCTGGTCCTCTGGACCAGCCCGGTGACGATGACCCAGGAGATGTGGGATGGCTTACAGTGGTGATCGTCCCAGCTCATCTGCAGCAGGGTATCCCATTTATCCGCCGCCGATAGGTCACTCTTATAACCGACACCTCTCTGATGGGTTGGGAGTGCCCATCTTGAAGAATTCGGGCCCCACGGCTTCTGGTCTATTCAGGGTCTCGATGCCACATCAACCTGCTGGAGCTTGAGCGGGTTGACCCTATCCACCTTCACTCCGTTTATAGAGGTCAAGTAGTTCAGGTCGAAACGGACAACACCACGACCATGTACTACCCCAACCATCAAGGCGGGATGCACTCCTTGCCTCTATGCAGGCGCTCTGCATTTGGTCTAGCAGTGATCAGGCTGAGGCGGATCTCCTGGCCATCCATGTGGCAGGGCCTCCAACAGTCTAGCCAGATGCCGTCAGCCAGATGAGCTGCATCACCAAAGTGGGCTGTCCTGCGGAGAGGGAAGATCTGTTAACTTCCATTCAGGGGCACCCCTCAGGTGGACCTGTTTGCCTCCTGGGAGAATGCGAAACTGAGGCTGTTTCATGCCCGCCCCCCCTTAGCAGGGCTCGCTGCAGGGGGATGCCTTCTTGAGGCTATGGACCCCGGGCCTGTTCTACGCCTTCCCTCCATTTCCCTTGATCCACAAGGTGCTTCTCAAGGCGAAGAGGGACAAGGCGCAGGTGATTCTGGTAGCCCCGGCCTGGCCTCGCCAGTTCTGGTATCCAGATCTCCTCAGCCTCAGCTCCAGGCTCCCAAGGTGGCTCCCAGCCCACCCGGACCTGATCTCAGTTGACAGTGGGAAGGTCCTCCATCCGGACCTTCAGTCCCTGCACCTGATGGCCTAGTTCCTGAGCGGCTAGAGTTCCAGGGCTTGGGTCTTTCCGACTAGGTCCTCAACGTCGTTGAGGCGTCCCGTAAGAGTCGACCAGGAAATGCTATGCCTTCAAATGGAAGAGATTCTCCATTTGGTGTCAGGACAAGGGGTTGGACCCTCTTCCTGTCCTTGCTAGCATTTTGGACTACCTGTGGTCTCTTTCTCAGCTAGCGCTTGGTTGTGACCCTTAAGGTGCACCTGGCAGCCATCTCTCTACCAGGCGGGCAGGCATGCAGTAGGTGGCGCAGGAGAAGGTGGTCGGGCACTTTTCAAAGGCCTTGATCACATATCCCCTCAGTGCGAGAACCTCCACCTCCGTGGGATCTACTGCTGGTATTGGCTAAGCTCATAGGCAAGCCATTCGAACCGATGCACAGGTGTGACATCTCTCACCTGTCATGGAAGACCGCCTTCTTGGTGGCTATTACTTCAGCCAGAAGGATGGGAGAGCTCCAGGTGCTTCCATTGAGTCTCATTATCTGGTCTTCCATAGGGACAAAGTTGTCCTTCGCTCACCCAAAATTCCTTCCGAAGGTGGTGTGGGAGTTTCACCTTAACCAGGTGTTGACTCTGCGGTTTTCACCCCAATCACACCTCGGATGCTGACATAGGCTCCATACTTTGGACCCTAGAAGAGCGCCGCTTATTACAAGGGCATGGACGGCACAGTTCGGGAGAGGTTCGCCAGCTGTTTGTCACCTACGCTGAAGCCGCACCTGGCAGACCTGCAGCCAAGCGGATGATAAGCAGGTGGGTCACCTCCTGCATAGATCTCTGCTATAGGTTGGCGGGCATGGAGCCTCCCAAAGGGATAACAGCTCATTCTACCCGCCATACTGCTACTTCGGTGGCTGCTTCTAGGGATGTCCCTATCCAGGAAATTTGCAGGGCCGCTACCTGGAAGTCAGCACATACCTTTATTTCCCATTACCACATTGACCTTGAGTCACGCTGGGATCCTGGTTTTGGGACCTCTGTTCTCCAGTCCTTATTCCCTAAGTAGGGGGTGCGCGCCTTGCCTCCCTCCTCCCAGAGAACTGCTAGGAGTTTACCAGAAAGTGTGGATTGAATAACATATCACGTCCCTAGAAATTCAGGTTACTCACCTGTAACAGGAGTTCTATGGTGGTATATGTTGTTCATCCACACTACTCCACCCGACCTCCCTGGCTTTGTGGCGCAACCTGGCTTCCAGCGAGGCTAGATCTGGTGTCATGGGCGGGCCGAGGGGTTTATCACCAGGTGGGTGGGAGGAGCCAGCTTGAAGACCTTCGGCAAGATTTAAAGCGGCAAGGAACCTGCCAGACAGTGTGGATGGGCAACATACACCACTGCTAGAACTCCTGTTACAGGTGAGTAACCTGTATTTGAGGAAAGTGGAGAAACTGGGTAATTTTGAGAAAATAAAGAAGAATTATTTTAAAAAAATGGAAAATAATGAGGCGGTAGTTGGGAGGAAATATTGACAAGTTATTTGGGAAGAATAATGAAAACGTTTTTCGAGGAAAATAATAGAAAAGGGTGATTTTGGAAAACTGATAGAACAAGTAATTATGGAAAAATAAAGCAGTAATTCTGGGGAAAAATAGGGGAAGTAATAAGTAATGTTAATTTTAAGAAAAATTCTTCTGTTTAACCTGTTTCATTAATTTTACCCAAAATTACCCCTTTCCATTATTTTTAACAACTTGACCCTTTTCTATTATACCCTTTCCATGTCATTATTTTTCTAAAACATTTGGGAGAGGGGGTTACTGGAAATGGAGTCATTTTGGAGAAATATCATGAAAAGTGTCACATTTGAATTTTCACTCTTTGTAGCTTTTATTCACAGATTTCATTTAAGCTCTGTGATATACATATTTTTTCATCTTATCTTGGTCTGTTGGACCAGAATTTTGTTGTGGTAAAGGTCCCAGACCCATGAAGACTGAACATTTTTCCTTGTTCCCTGCCTTGCTTGCCAAAAGAGCATCTGGCGGCTCTGGAAAAAAACAGCAAACATCTCCTTTAGAGCCAGCTCTGATTCTCTGCTATGTATTTGCAGTAGTTCTTGTCCACATTGTGTATCACTGACACATATCCTTCTAACTGGGAACTTTGTCCTTGGGTTCATCCATTCCAGTCCCACCCTTGTTCCCTATGTGAAGTCATAGTCATCTGCTTATGACATCATGGTTTGTTACTGTGGAAAGGACCTGTGATGTCTCGGCGAATTCTGGGCAGTAAGCACCTGGAGCTAGTCAGCTCACAAGAAAAGATCCGTTTTCATACAGATGTGCTCAGTAACAAGAGGGAGGAGCAATATGAAATATGAGCAAGATTGTGTCTAGTATTACTCGTGGGGCTTGGATATGGTTCACTTACCCACATTTTGGCAAAACCATTGGACTGAGCTGATTGGCCAGAGCGTCTTTAAGCTAAGCTGATCCACCACGGGCACATATATCCCCGACTCTGCCCCACGTCGGATCTTTCCTTCCACTGGAAGAACAGATCACCTCCTTGTACTCCGCTTAGGATTTTTCATCCATTGGCGAACCTTTCTTTTGGATGTTTTCAAAGTTATTTTTGAGTATAGTTTCACGGTTCTTTAAGTATGATCGCTGGACCAGCGATGGAACACAGAAACCATGATTTAAATTCTGTGATCTTACGCCGAGGAAGACTCTTGCAGCAGGCCAACATCAGTAGGACTTTGCCGCGCAGGACCACACAGAAACTTTCTAGCTAGCAGTCTACCACAGGGGACCGCCCCACTGCTGACACCCCCAGTGGCCTATCCTATAAAGGCAGGTGGTCCCCCACACCCTCCCAGTTCTTTCGCTGTAGGACCCGCGCATGTCAGACCTTAGCGGATGCCAGGGCTACAGTCAACCGCCATTACTTGGTTTGCCGACTTCTTTTATTTTCCTTTTTCTGTACTGTAAACATTGATTTTCAGTGTATTACCGTCAGCTTTATGTCTTCTTCACCTGTTTCATCTTCTGACCGCTCCAAAAGTGTGCCTACAGCAAACAAATTCCTGAAAAGATGGCCACTCTGCATGCATCCTTTGCCTAGGAGGACCCAGCCACAAGACCAAAGCCTGCCAGATTTGCCAGAAGTTCAACCAGGCTACTCAGAAATGTCATCTTAAAATACTGGAGAGCCATCTTATTAGGCAAAGGTTGGTCGTGCTGGAAAAGGAGCTGCAGGCCAGGAGCTCTTTGGCTTCACCTGCACAGTCTTCCAGGGCTTTTTCTTCAACTCAATCCCGGGAGAAATCTGGCAGGAAGCATAAGCACCGGGAACCGTCTGCGTCCCACTCGCGATTGCCACACAAGCCCTCGACTGCTTCTGGATCATCCTCCTGTGGGGGGTCGGCTCCCACTGCCCCACCAGCCCTTGCCTTCACTGGGCTGCCAGTGGCACAGCTGCCTGCCCTTATTTCCATTATGGGCAGCAGCTCTTCGGGGCAGGGGACTGTGTCTCCTGGCTCTTAGCCCCTGACGCTCAGGCCCATTTTTTTCTGTGGGCTCTCTGCCAGGAGGCTCGGCCAGTGTTGGTTCAGCGGGCGTCAGCTCTTCTGCCCTCAGGTACTGCCTACGTCGGGCTTTTCTGCAGGACCCGACATCAGCCCATGTAAGCAATCCCCATAGCAGGCTACCACTGCCTCCCCCAGTCTGGCATCGCCTCTGCCTTCGCCTGGGCGGTCTCCTTCCTCCCCAGGCACCTGCTTCTCCTTCTAACCCGGCACTGGCTGATTCTTCTCCCAGTCGTTCCCTGCCAACGCCCGCTAGGTTGACGCCAGTCCTGCTGCTGCCTCAGCCTTCGGGCCCGGCACCTGCATTGCCTCTCATGCAGCCTGAATCCTTGCCAACGCCTGTGGGTCTGGGGCCTCGATGCTGGCTGGTCCCCTGCCAGGATACCCTACGCCGGCTCCACACTGTTGTAACCCTTCCTGGTGCCAGCTTACCATTACCCACCAGTCTACAATTGCCCGCCGGCGCAGTGGTTGGATTTCAATTTGCAACACCAACGACCCGGATTCAGGAATGGACCTGGGTGTTGGAGGGCTGGCGGTGGGAGAAGGATTGAGCATCCTGAGGCTGCTCTTCTTCCCTAGGGAGGGAGAAGTGTGTCCGCCCGCATCCTGGACCCTGGCAGAGGCCAGGGATGCCACAGTCAGCACCAATATGTGGAGGTTGGGTGGGGCAGAGGCAGCTGGCTGTCATTGCACACCCGCCCCCAGGACCTAGCATCCACGCAAAAAGCTGGCCCTGGGCATGATGCCTGACTCCGCCACCATCCCCTGCCACCAGTGTCGGAGGGTCTTTCTCCTGTGGCCTGACCGGGGAGTAAGCTAGGGCTTGCCACTGATGACTGTTTGGGGAGGGGGGGAGCACTCCCAGTGGCCCTGCCTAAGAGGGCAAGCTGTGACATGGGGGGGCGGCAGGTGGGGCACCAAGGCTGACCTCCGGGAGGTTCAGGGATCTGGAACAAAAAAAAGGAAATTGCCCTCCTCCAGTGGACTGTAACTCCCTGTTTTCCGTGTGGTGATCCTTGGTACAGAAACAGACCCCTGCCTCTCAGGACCTGTCTCAGGCCTCTCCCTAGCAACTAGTACCAGACCTTCCACCCCAGGATCAGGGATGGTCTGGTGCCGGTGATCCCGGACGCTGGGCTCCTCCAGGTCCCGGCAAGACGTTAGTTCTGACTATCTTCAGGAAAGGTGCCTGCCACCTAAGAACGATCAGGAGGAGCTGATTGAGGACGACTGGGACTCCTCTGAGTCTTCCTTCACCCCAGGGGAAACTCCTGAGGGTTCCCAAGTCCCCCCCGATGATCCACCTTTCATGGACATCATGAGACACATCCAGTCCATCGTGGGCTGGAAATGGAGGAGCAAGACCCGGAGAGGCATCGCCTGGCGATTGTTTGAGGCAGCAGGATGCCTTCCAGTGATGAGTACCACTCCTGATTGACTCTTATGATGATGTCACCTGGGCAGCTTAGAGTCATCCCTCTTCTGTTCCTCCGCTACCTAAAAAGGTGGACAGGCTTTACCATGCTCCGGCCGGTAAGCCCTTTTTTGGGGGACCACCCTAAAACTGACTCAGTGGTCATAAATGCAGTGCATAACTGTACCAAGAAGCCCAGACACCTTAGTGCTCTTCCCTCGGACTGGGAATCCAGATAGCTTGACCACTTGGGTAAACACATCCTTGCGTCCACTACTCTGGCTGTCGGGCCATTAACTACCTGGCCCATATGGTCCAATATCAGAATGTCCTCTGGGACCAAGCCAGGGACCTCGTTAGGGCTTTGCCTGAGGTTCCCACCAAAGCGCAGCTTGCCCAGCTGCTCCAACATTGGCAGCCATGTTCTTCGGGCTGCCTATGATGTCGTGAGATGCCTCAGGCAGGGGCGGCTGCTGGTGTCTGCCTCCAGCACCATTCATGGCTCCAGGTATCTGGTTTTGCCTCGGATGTGCTGTCCAGCATTTAGACACCCTCTTTTGGGTCCCCATCCTCTTTGGAGGGACATTCAGGATTAATTTCCACCCTCCAGGAGTCAGGCCATGCCCTCCAGTCTGTTCAGTCACTGTACCACACCCAACCTAGAGCACGTCGGCGTCCTTCTTTCGCTGCTCTTCCGTAAGCACTCTCGTCAGCTTGCCAAAGGTCATGGCAGGTGCATGGCTTTGTTGACCCCGCCCCCAGCAGAGCCCTCAAGCGCCCGTGGTTGCCTTCCCTCCTAACTCCCTTGGCTGACATCTCTCTCCCCCCGGAAAGGATTCTGGGGGAGGCTGTCAAAGTCATTTCTCCTCCACCTTGATGGGTGGAGGGACATAACTCCTGGACAACTGGTGCTTCAGATCATAGAGTACGGCCGCTCTAGAATTTCTAGAGTGACCCCAGAAAATCCTCCAGTAAACCCCTCATCCCACCTGCCCCTCGTCTGGGAGGAAATTCAGGCTGTTCTATAAAAAAGGGTCATAGAGCTCGTCCCTCCGATTCGTGGGGAAGGGGGTTCTACTCCCACTTCTTCCTTGTCCTCAGAAGGACCGGAGATCTTCGGCCCATCCTGGATCTGAGTCATCTGAACCTGTTCATAGAGTACAGACATTTCAGGATGGTCAACCTTCAGGGTTTGTTGCCTCTACTGCATACGGGGGTGGGGGGATTGGCTCTGCTCGCTGGACATGCAAGATGCCTACTTACATATTCAGATCTTGTTCTGCCCATCGACGCTTCCTCCACTTCCACTTCGGGAGCCCATTTTCAGTTCCGGGCCCTCCCTTTTGGCCTTTCCTTGCCCCTAGGGTCTTTACCAACTGCCTGGCAGTGGTGGCAGCTGCTCTCAGGAGGCAGGGTTTGTCCGTGTTTCCTTACCTGGATGACTGACTGTTAGTGGCACCCTCCAGGGACTGACTGGTCTAGACCCTGGAATACACCTTTCATCTATTTCAGGCCCTGGGGATCACCATCAGTCATCTGAAGTTCTGCCTCTGTCCTTGCCAGCACCTCCAGTACATAGAGGTGGTTCTGGATACCGACCAGGGCATGTCCTTTTTGCCCATGGACTGGGCGGAACACCTGATGGAACAGGCCCGGCTAGTTTTCTCAAGTCGCCAGGTCCCTGCCAGGGTGTTCCTGTGCCATATGGCAGCAGCCATTGCCACGGTTCCCCTTGCCCGTCTGCACATGCGAAGTTCCTCAGTGGACATTAAGGGTCCAGTGGGACCAACACACAGATGACCTGGACCAGTTGGTCATGGTCTCCAACCCGATCAAGAGAGTTGTGTCATGGGGGCTGAACAGATTCAGGAGTGAGCCTAGGACTAATGACTGGGAGTAGCGGGTTTGGGAGTGAGCCTGGTGCACAAAGTGGCTGACTGGAACAGGTTCATGGAAATCCTCGGACCAGTAGTTGACTGGGGGAGCGGATTCAGGGTGAGCCTGGGACTGAAATGTGACAGGGAGCAGGATCAGGAGTGCCTGGGACTTGGTAGCTGACTGGGGAGCAGAGGTTCAGGAGTGAGCCTCAGACTTCAGTAGCTGACTGAGGGAGTAGCGGGTTTCAGGAGTGAGCCTGGGACTTTGGTGACTGAGGGGAGGCAGTTCAGGGTGAGCCTGGGACTGTTAGCTGACTGGGGGGCAGTGTCAGGAGTGGTGGCCTGGGACTTTGGTGAACAGGCTGGAGACAGGTTCAGGGTGAGCCTGGGAGTTCAGTGAGCTGACTGAGGCATGAGGGTCAGGAGTGAGCCTGGGACTGAAGTACCTGACTGAGGGAGTGGGTTCAGGGAGTGAGCCTGGGACTTTAGTAGCTGACTGGGGAGCAGGTTCAGGAGTGAGCCTCAGGACTCTAGTAGCTGACAGGAGACAGGTTCAGGAGTGAGCCTGGGACTTTAATGCTGACTGAGGGGAGGCGGGTTCAGGAGTGAGCCTGTGACTTTAGTACCTGACTGGGAGTGGGTTCAAGGTGAGCCTGGGACTTTAATGGCCTGACTGGGGGAACAGGTTCAGGAGTGAGCCTGGGACTTAGTAGCTGACTGGGAGACAGGTTCAGGAGTGAGCCTGGGACATTAATGTGACAGGGGCAGGTTCGAGGTGAGCCTTGGGTTTAGTGGCTGACTGTGGGGCAGGGTCAGAATTAACCTGGGACTTCAGTGGCTGATTAGGGTGGCGGTTCAGGGTGAGCCTGGGGAGTTTGGTGGCCTGACTGGGGCAGGGTCAGGAGTGAACACCAGGACTTCAGTAACTGACTGGGGCCGGGTTCAGGGAGTGAGCCTGGGACTTCAATGTGACCAGGGGGCTGGGTTCAGGTGTGCCTGGGACACAGTAGCTAGGGAGCAGGTTCCAGGTGAGCCTCAGACCTGGTGGCCCAGCTGGGGAGCGGGTTCAGGAGTGAGCCTGGGACTTTAATGTGAAAGCTGAGGGCAGTTCAGGAGTGATCCTGGGACTTTAGTAGCTGACTGGGGTGGCAGTTCAGAAATTGAGCCTGGGACTTTAGTAACTGACTGGGAGCAGGACAGGTGACTGGGACTTCAGTAGCTGACAGGAGCAGGGTCAGGGGAGTGAGCCTGGACTTCTAACAGCTGACTAGGGAGCAGGTTCAGGAGTGAGCCTGGGACTTCAGTAGCTGACTGAGGGGAGCGGGTTCAGGAGTGAGCCTGGGACTTCAGTAGCTGACTGAGGGGAGCGGGTTCAGGAGTGAGCCTGGGGCTTTGGTAGCTGACAGGGGGAGCAGGGTCAGGAGTGAGCCTGGGACTTCTGTGGCTGACTGAGGGTAGCGGGTTAAGGAGTGAGCCTGGGACTCAGTAGCTGACTGGGGGAGGCAGGTTCAGGGTGAGCCTGGGACTTAGTGACAGACTAGGAGACACAGGTTCAGGAGTGAGCCTGGGACTTTAGTAGCTGACTGGGGAGCAGGTTCAGGAGTGACCTGGGACTTTAAAGTAACACTAAGAACAGGTTCAGAGTGAGCCTGGGACTTTAATGTGACTGAGGGAGTGGGTTCAGGAGTGAGCCTGGGACTTTAATAACAGAACATAGGGGCAGGTTCAGGAGTGAGCCTGGGACATCAGTACCCTGACTGGGGAGGCGGGTTCAGGAGTGAGCCTGGGACTTGGTGGAGACAGGGGGAGCAGGTTCAAGGGTGAGCCTGGGACTTTAGTAGCTGACTGAGGGGAGCAGGTTCAGGGTGGAGCCTGGACTTTAGTAGCTGTGACAGGGGAAGCAGGTTCAGGAGTGAGCCTGGGACTTCAATAGCTGACTGAGGAGGCGGGTTCAGGAGTGAGCCTGGGACTTTAGCCACCTGGCTCGGGAGCAGATTCAGGAGTGAGCCTGGGACTTATTGGACTGACTGGAGAACAGGTTCAGGAGTGAGCCTGGGACCTCGGTGACAGGCAGAACAGGGTCAGGGTGAGCCTGGGACACAGTAATGACAGGAGAAACAGAGTTCAGGAGTGAGCCTGGGACTTTAATAGCTGACTGAGGGAGGCCCAGGTTCAGGTAAACCTGGGACTTTAGTAGCTGACTGGGAACAAGTTCAGGAGCTAGACCTGGGACTTCAGTACAGCTGACTGGGGGAGACAGGGTCGAGGTGAGCCTGGACACTAGCTGACAGGTGGAGCAGGTTCAGGGTGAGCCTGGGACTTTAGTAACCGGAGGTGGCGGGTTCAGGAGTGAGCTGGGACTTAGTAGCTGACTGGGGAGCAGGGTCAGGAGTGGTACAAGCACTCAGTAGCTGACTGAGGGAGGCGGGTTCAAGAGTGAGCCTGGGACTGTAACCAACTGGGAGGCGGGTTCAAGGAGTGGAGTGGGACATTAATAGCTGACAGGGGAGGAGGTTCAGAGTCAGCCTGAGACTTTAGTAGCTGACTGGGGGAGCAGGTTCAGGAGTGAGCCTGGGACTTTAGTAGCTGACTTAGTGAGACAGGTTCAGGACTGAGCCTGGCACTCGATAATGACTAGGGCAGGTTCAGGAGTGAGCCTAGGACTTTAATAACTGACTGAGAGCAGAGTTCAGGAGGTGAGCCTAGGACTTATTGTATAGCTGACATGGGAAGCAGGTTCAGGAGTGAACCTGGGACTTTGGTGGCTGACTGGGGAGCAGGTTTAGGGGCATGGGCCTGGGACTGTGTGACTGGGGGCAGGGTCAGGGTGAGCCTGGGACACAATGGCCTGACTGGGGGCAGGTTCAGGAGTGACCTGGCACTACAATGCTGACTGGGAGGCCGGTTCAGGAGTGAGCCTGGGACTTTAGTAGCTGACTGGAGACAGGGTCAGGAGTGACCTGGGACTTCAGTAGCTGACTGGGAGCAGGTTCAGGAGTGAGCCTGGCACTAGTAATGACTGGGAAGCAGGGTCAGGAGTGAGCCTGGGACTTTAAAGTAGCTGACTGGGGGCAGGTTCAGGAGTGAGCCTGGGACTTTAATAGCTGACTGAGGAGGCGGGTTCAAGAGTGAGCCTGGGACTTTAGTAGCTGACCGAGGGAGCTGGTTCAGGAGTGAGCCTAGGACTTTAGTAGCTGACTGAGGGTGGACCAGGATCAGGGTGAGCCTGGGACTGGTAATGACTGATAGGGAGCAGGTTCAGGAGAGCCTGGGACTTTCAGTGACTGACTGGGTAGCAGGTTCAGGAGTGAGCCTGGGACTGGATGCCTGACATGGAAAGGGTTCAGGAGTGACCCTGGGACTTTAGTAACTGACTGGGGCAGGGTCAGGGAGTGAGCCTGGGACATAATGGCTGACTGAGGGAGGGGTTCAGGGTGAGCCTGGGACTTGAAAGTAGCTGACTGAGGAGGGGTTCAGGAGTGAGCCTGGGACTTTGGTAGCAAACATGGGAAGCAGGTTCAGGAGTGAGCCTGGGACTTCAGGAGCTGACTGGGAGGAGGTTCAAGAGTGAGCCTGGGACTCAGTGGCTGACTGGGGAACAGGGTCAGGTGAGCCTGGGACTTTAATGTGCGACTGAGGGCAGGTTCTGGTGAGCCTGGCACTGGTAATGATGACTGGAGGAGGCGGGTTCAGGAAATTGAGCCCTGGGACTTTAGTATGACTAAGGGAACAGGGTCAGGGTAGACTGGGAGGTTTATTAGCTGATTCAGGGTGCAGGGTCAGGAGTGAGCCAGGGACTTTAGAAACAGCTGACGGGGAGCAGGTTCAGGTGAGCCTGGGACTTTAGTAGTGACTGGGGAGCTAGTTCAGGGTGAGCCAGGACTTAGTGGCTGACTGGGGTAGCAGGTTCAGGAGTGAGCCTGGGACTTTAATGGCTGACTGGGAATTAGCAGGTTCAGGAGTGAGCCCTGGGACTTTACTAGCTGACTGGGAAGCAGGTTCAGGAGTGAGCCTGGGACTTTATAGTTGACTGGAGACAGGTTCAGGAGTGAGCCTGGACTTCAATAACTGACTCAGGGGCTGGTTCAGGCGGAAGCCTGGGACTTTAATGAACTGACTGAAATTGCATGGGTTCAGGAGTAGGCCTGGGACTTCCAGTAGCTGACTGAGGGGAGCTGGGTTCAGGAGTGAGCCTGGGACTTCAATGGCTGACTGGGGAGCAGGTTCAGGAGTGATCCTGGGACTTTAGTAGCTGACTGGGAGCAGATTCAGGAGTAGACCTGGGACCATAGTAGCTGATTAAGCGGAGAGTTCAGGAGTCAGCCTGGGACTTTAGTAGCTGATTAGGGGTAGCAGGTTCAGGATTGAGCCTGGGACTTTAGTAGCTGACTAGGGAGCAGGTTCAGGAAGTGAGACTGGCACTTTAGTAGCTGACTTGGTAGAGGTTCAGGACTGAGCCTGGCACACAGTAGCTGACTGGGGGACAAGTTCAGGGTGAGCCTGGGACTCAATGGCTGACTGAGGGAGGCGGGTTCAGGAGTGAGCCTGGGACTTTGGTAGCTGACATGGGAAGCAGGTTCAGGAGTGAGCCTGGGACTTTGGTGAGCTGACTGGGAGCAGGTTCAAGGAGTGAGCCTGGGACTTCAGTGACTGACTGGGAGCAGGGTCAGGGTGAGCCTGGGACTTAGTAGCTGACTGAGGGCAGGTTCAGGAGTGAAACCTGCAACACTAGTAGCTGACTGGGGGAGCGGGTTCAGGAGTGAGCCTGGGACTTTAGTAGCTGACTGGGGGAGCAGGGTCAGGAGTGAGCCTGGGACTTGAGTAACCTGACTGGGGAGCAGGTTCAGAGTGAGCCTAGCACTTAGTAGCTGACTGGGGGCAGGGTCAGGAGTGAGCCTGGGACTTTAGTAGCTGACTGGGGAGCAGGTTCAGGAGTGAGCCTGGGACTTTAGAAGTGACTGAGGGGAGGCCGGTTCAGGAGTGAGCCTGGGACTTCTAGTAGCTGACTGAGGGAGCTGGTTCAGGAGTGAGCCTGGGACTTTAGTAGCTCAGCTGGGAGTAGCGGGTTCAGGAGTGAGCCTGGGACTTTAGTAGCTGACTAGAGAACATGGTTCAGAGTGAGTCTGGGACTTTAGTAGCTGATCAGTAGGTATGGTTCAGGAGTGAGCCTGGGACTTTGGTGCTGACTGGGAGGCGGGTTCAGGAGTGAGCCTGGGACTTTAGTAACTGACTGGGAGAACAGGGTCAGGGTGAGCCTGGAACTAGTAGCTGACTGGGGAGCAGGAGTTCAGGGTAGACCTGGGACTGTGGCTGACTGCGAGGCCAGGTTCAGGTAGGCTGGGACTTTTGGTGGCCTGACATGGGAAGCTTGGGGTTCAGGAGTGAGCCTGGGACTTTGGGAGCTGACTGGGGGAGCAGGTTCAATAGTGAGCCTGGAACTGACAGCTGACTGGGAGAAACAGTGTCGAGGAGTGAGCCTGGTACTTTGAGTAGCTGACTGAGGGGGGCGAGTTCCAGGAGTGAGCCTGGGACTTTAGTAGCTGACTGGGGTAGCAGGTTCAGGAGTGAGCCTGGAACTTCAGTAGCTGACTGGGGTGCTTGGGTTCAGGAGTGAACCCTGGGACTGTAGCCTGGCTGACTGGAGGACCAGGTTCAGGGTGAACTGGGACATTAGTAGCTGACAGGGAGCAGGTTCAGGAGTGAGCCTGGGGTTTAGTGGCTGACTGTGGGAGCAGGGCCAGGGTGAGCCTGGGACTTCAGTAGCTGATTAGGGGCAGGTTCAGGAGTGAGCCTGGGAGTTTAGTAGCTGACTGGGAGCAGGGTCAGGAGTGAGCCTGGGACTTCAATGACTGAGCTGGGAGTGGGTTCAAGAGTGAGCCTGGGACTTTAGTAGCTGACTGGGGAGCAGGTTCAGGAGTGAACCTGGGACTGTGTGGCTGACAGGGGAGCAGGGTGAGGGGTGAGCCTGGGACTTTAGTAGCTGACAGGAGACAGGGTTCAGGAGTGGAGCCTGGTGCTTCAATGTGACTGAGAGGCGGGTTCAGGAATTGAGCCCTGGGACTAGTAGCTGACAGGGGAGGAGGGTTCAGGGTGAGCCTGGGACTTTGGTAGCTGACAGGAGCAGGGTGAGGTGGGCCTGGGACTTTGGTGGCTGACAGGAGAGCAGGTTGGGAGTGAGCCTGGGACTAATGTGACAGGGGCGGATTCAGAGTGAGCCTGGGACTTTGGTAGCTGACCGGGGAAGCAGGTTCAGGAGTGAGCCTGGGACTTTGGTAGCTGACTGGGGAGCAAGTTCAGGAGTGTGCCTGGGACTTCAGTAGCTGACTGGGGTGAGCAGGGTCAGGAGTGAGCCTGGGTCTTTAGTAGCTGACAGGTGGAGCAGGTTCAGGAGTGAGCCTGGGACTTTGGTAGCTGACTGGGGGAGCAGATTCAGGAGTGAGCCTGGGACTTTAGTAGCTGACTGGGGTAGCGGGTTCAGGAGTGAGCCTGGTACTTTAGTAGCTGACTGGGGGAGCAGGTTCATGAGTAATCCTCGGACTTCAGTAGTTGACTGAGGGGAGCGGATTCAGGAGTGAGCCTGGGACTTTAGTAGCTGACAGGGGGAGCAGGTTCAGGAGTGTGCCTGGGACTTTGGTAGCTGACTGGGGAGCAGGTTCAGGAGTGAGCCTCAGACTTCAGTAGCTGACTGAGGGGAGCGGGTTCAGGAGTGAGCCTGGGACTTTAGTAGCTGACTGAGGGGAGCGGATTCAGGAGTGAGCCTGGGACTTTATTAGCTGACTGGGGGGAGCAGTGTCAGGAGTGAGCCTGGGACTTTAGTAGCTGACTGGGGGAGCAGGTTCAGGAGTGAGCCTGAGAGTTTGGTAGCTGACTGGGGGGCGCAGGGTCAGGAGTGAGCCTGGGACTTTAGTACCTGACTGAGGTGGGTTCAGGAGTGAGCCTGGGACTTTAGTAGCTGACTGGGGAGCAGGTTCAGGAGTGAGCCTGGGACTTAGTAGCTGACAGGGGAGCAGGTTCAGGAGTGAGCCTGGGACTTCAGTAGCTGACTGAGGGGAGCGGGTTCAGGAGTGAACCTGGGACTTCAGTAGCTGACAGGGGAGCAGGTTCAGGAGTGAGCCTGGGACTTTAGTAGCTGACTGAGGGGAGCGGGTTCAGGAGTGAGCCTGTGACTTTAGTACCTGACTGCGGGAGTGGGTTCAAGAGTGAGCCTGGGACTTTAGTAGCTGACTGGGGAGCAGGTTCAGGAGTGAGCCTGGGACTTTAGTAGCTGACTGGGGGAGCAGGTTCAGGAGTGAGCCTGGGACTTTAGTAGCTGACAGGGGGAGCAGGTTCAGGAGTGAGCCTGGGAGTTTAGTAGCTGACTGTGGGAGCAGGGTCAGGAGTGAGCCTGGGACTTTAGTAGCTGATTAGGGTAGCCGGTTCAGGAGTGAGCCTGGGAGTTTAGTAGCTGACTGGGGGAGCAGGGTCAGGAGTGAGCCTGGGACTTCAGTAACTGACTGGGGGAGCGGGTTCAGGAGTGAGCCTGGGACTTTAGTAGCTGACTGCGGGAGTGGGTTCAAGAGTGAGCCTGGGACTTTGGTAGCTGACAGGGGGAGCAGGGTGAGGAGTGAGCCTGGGACTTTGGTAGCTGACAGGGGGAGCAGGTTCAGGAGTGAGCCTGGTACTTCAGTAGCTGACTGAGAGCGGGTTCAGGAGTGAGCCTGGGACACTTTAGTAGCTGACAGGGGAGGACGTTCAGGAGTGAGCCTGGGACTTTCAGTAGCTGACAGAGAGCAGGGTCAGGAGTGAGCCTGGGACTAGTAGCTGACAGGGAGAGCAGGTTCAGGAGTGAGCCTGGGACTTTAGTAGCTGACTGGGGTGGCGGTTCAGGAGTGAGCCTGGGACTTTAGTAGCTGACTGGGGAGCAGGTTCAGGAGTGAGCCTGGGACTTTAGTAGCTGACTGGGGAGCAGGTTCAGGAGTGATCCTGGGACTTTAGTAGCTGACTGGGGGAGCAGATTCAGGAGTGAGCCTGGGACTTTAGTAGCTGATTAGCGGAGCAGGTTCAGGAGTGAGCCTGGGACTTTAGTAGCTGATTAGGGGGTAGCAGTTTCAGGATTGAGCCTGGGACTTTAGTAGCTGACTGGGGGAGCAGGTTCAGGAGTGAGCCTGGCACTTTAGTAGCTGACTGGGGGGAGTGGGTTCAGGAGTCAGCCTGGGACATTAGTAGCTGACTGGGGGTAGCAGGTTCAGGAGTGAGCCTGGGACTTTAGTTGCTGACTGGGGAAGCGGGTTCAGGAGTGAGCCTGGGACTTTAGTAGCTGACTTGGTAGAGGAGGTTCAGGACTGAGCCTGGCACTTCAGTAGCTGACTGGGGGAGCAGGTTCAGGAGTGAGCCTGGGACTTTAGTAGGTGACTGAGGGGAGCGGGTTCAGGAGTGAGCCTGGGACTTTGGTAGCTGACATGGGAAGCAGGTTCAGGAGTGAGCCTGGGACTTTGGTAGCTGACTGGGGAGCAGGTTCAAGAGTGAGCCTGGGACTTCAGTAGCTGACTGGGGGGAGCAGGGTCAGGAGTGAGCCTGGGACTTTAGTAGCTGACTGAGGGAGCAGGTTCAGGAGTGAGCCTGGCACTTTAGTAGCTGACTGGGGGGAGCGGGTTCAGGAGTGAGCCTGGGACTTTAGTAGCTGACTGGGGGAGCAGGGTCAGGAGTGAGCCTGGGACTTTAGTACCTGACTGGGGGAGCAGGTTCAGGAGTGAGCCTGGCACTTTAGTAGCTGACTGGGGGCAGGGTCAGGAGTGAGCCTGGGACTTTAGTAGCTGACTGGGGAGCAGGTTCAGGAGTGAGCCTGGGACTTTAGTAGCTGACTGGGGTAGCAGGTTCAGGAGTGAGCCTGGGACTTTAGTTGCTGACTGGGGAAGCGGGTTCAGGAGTGAGCCTGGGACTTTAGTAACTGACTGGGGGAGCAGGGTCAGGAGTGAGCCTGGAACTTTAGTAGCTGACTGGGGGAGCAGGTTCAGGAGTGAGCCTGGGACTTTAGTAGCTGACTGAGGGAAGCGGGTTCAGGAGTGAGCCTGGGACTTTGGTAGCTGACATGGGAAGCAGGTTCAGGAGTGAGCCTGGGACTTTGGGAGCTGACTGGGGAGCAGGTTCAATAGTGAGCCTGGGACTTCAGTAGCTGACTGGGGAGAGCAGTGTCAGGAGTGAGCCTGGTACTTTAGTAGCTGACTGAGGGGAGCGAGTTCAGGAGTGAGCCTGGGATTTTAGTAGCTGACTGGGGTAGCAGGTTCAGGAGTGAGCCTGGAACTTTAGTAGCTGACTGGGGTAGCAGGTTCAGGAGTGAGCCTGGGACTTTAGTAGCTGACTGGGGAGCAGGTTCAGGAGTGAGCCTGGGACTTTAGTAGCTGACTGGGGGAGCAGGTTCAGGAGTGAGCCTGGGACATTAGTAGCTGACAGGGGAGCAGGTTCAGGAGTGAGCCTGGGAGTTTAGTAGCTGACTGTGGGAGCAGGGCCAGGAGTGAGCCTGGGACTTTAGTAGCTGATTAGGGGAGCAGGTTCAGGAGTGAGCCTGGGAGTTTAGTAGCTGACTGGGGGAGCAGGGTCAGGAGTGAGCCTGGGACTTCAGTAACTGACTGGGGGAGTGGGTTCAAGAGTGAGCCTGGGACTTTAGTAGCTGACTGGGGGAGCAGGTTCAGGAGTGAGCCTGGGTCTTTGGTAGCTGACAGGGGGAGCAGGGTGAGGAGTGAGCCTGGGACTTTGGTAGCTGACAGGGGGAGCAGGTTCAGGAGTGAGCCTGGTACTTCAGTAGCTGACTGAGGAGAGCGGGTTCAGGAGTGAGCCTGGGACTTTAGTAGCTGACAGGGGGAGGAGGTTCAGGAGTGAGCCTGGGACTTTGGTAGCTGACAGGGGGAGCAGGGTGAGGAGTGAGCCTGGGACTTTGGTGGCTGACAGGGAGAGCAGGTTCAGGAGTGAGCCTGGGACTTTAGCAGCTGACTGAGGGGAGCGGGTTCAGGAGTGAGCCTGGGACTTTGGTAGCTGACCGGGGAAGCAGGTTCAGGAGTGAGCCTGGGACTTTGGTAGCTGACTGGGGAGCAAGTTCAGGAGTGAGCCTGGGACTTCAGTAGCTGACTGGGGTGAGCAGGGTCAGGAGTGAGCCTGGGTCTTTAGTAGCTGACAGGTGGAGCAGGTTCAGGAGTGAGCCTGGGACTTTGGTAGCTGACTGGGGGAGCAGATTCAGGAGTGAGCCTGGGACTTTAGTAGCTGACTGGGGTAGCGGGTTCAGGAGTGAGCCTGGTACTTTAGTAGCTGACTGGGGGAGCAGGTTCATGAGTAATCCTCGGACTTCAGTAGTTGACTGAGGGAAGCGGATTCAGGAGTGAGCCTGGGACTTTAGTAGCTGACAGGGGGAGCAGGTTCAGGAGTGTGCCTGGGACTTTGGTAGCTGACTGGGGAGCAGGTTCAGGAGTGAGCCTCAGACTTCAGTAGCTGACTGAGGGGAGCGGGTTCAGGAGTGAGCCTGGGACTTTAGTAGCTGACTGAGGGGAGCGGATTCAGGAGTGAGCCTGGGACTTTAGTAGCTGACTGGGGGAGCAGTGTCAGGAGTGAGCCTGGGACTTTAGTAGCTGACAGGGGGAGGTTCAGGAGTGAGCCTGAGAGTTTGGTAGCTGACTGGGGGGCGCAGGGTCAGGAGTGAGCCTGGGACTTTAGTACCTGACTGAGGGAGTGGGTTCAGGAGTGAGCCTGGGACTTTAGTAGCTGACTGGGGGAGCAGGTTCAGGAGTGAGCCTGGGACTCTAGTAGCTGACAGGGGGAGCAGGTTCAGGAGTGAGCCTGGGACTTCAGTAGCTGACTGAGGGGAGCGGGTTCAGGAGTGAACCTGGGATTTTAGTAGCTGACAGGGGAGCAGGTTCAGGAGTGAGCCTGGGACTTTAGTAGCTGACTGAGGGGAGCGGGTTCAGGATTGAGCCTGTGACTTTAGTAGCTGACTGCGGGAGTGGGTTCAAGAGTGAGCCTGGGACTTTAGTAGCTGACTGGGGGAGCAGGTTCAGGAGTGAGCCTGGGACTTTAGTAGCTGACTGGGGGGAGCAGGTTCAGGAGTGAGCCTGGGACATTAGTAGCTGACAGGGGCAGGTTCAGGAGTGAGCCTTGGAGTTTAGTAGCTGACTGTGGGAGCAGGGCCAGGAGTGAGCCTGGGACTTTAGTAGCTGATTAGGGGAGCCGGTTCAGGAGTGAGCCTGGGAGTTTAGTAGCTGACTGGGGGAGCAGGGTCAGGAGTGAGCCTGGGACTTCAGTAACTGACTGGGGGAGCGGGTTCAGGAGTGAGCCTGGGACTTTAGTAGCTGACTGCGGGAGTGGGTTCAAGAGTGAGCCTGGGACTTTGGTAGCTGACAGGGGGAGCAGGGTGAGGAGTGAGCCTGGGACTTTGGTAGCTGACAGGGGGAGCAGGTTCAGGAGTGAGCCTGGTACTTCAGTAGCTGACTGAGGGAGAGCGGGTTCAGGAGTGAGCCTGGGACTTTAGTGGCTGACAGGGGGAGGAGGTTCAGGAGTGAGCCTGGGACTTTGGTAGCTGACAGGGGGAGCTGGGTCAGGAGTGAGCCTGGGACTTTGGTAGCTGACAGGAGAGCAGGTTCAGGAGTGAGCCTGGGACTTTAGTAGCTGACTGGGGGAGTGGGTTCAGGAGTGAGCCTGGGACTTTGGTAGCTGACCGGAAGCAGGTTCAGGAGTGAGCCTGGGACTTCAGTAGCTGACTGGGGGAGCAGGGTCAGGAGTGAGCCTGGGTCTTTAGTAGCTGACAGGTGGAGCAGGTTCAGGAGTGAGCCTGGGACTTTGGTAGCTGACTGGGGAGCAGGTTCAGGAGTGAGCCTTTGACTTTAGTTGCTGACTGAGGGGAGCGGGTTCAGGAGTGAGCCTGGGACTTTAGTAGCTGACTGAGGGGAGCGGATTCAGGAGTGAGCCTGGGACTTTAGTAGCTGACTGGGGGAGCAGTGTCAGGAGTGAACCTGGGACTTTAGTAGCTGACTGGGGAGCAGGTTCAGGAGTGAGCCTGAGAGTTTGGTAGCTGACTGGGGGAGCAGGGTCAGGAGTGAGCCTGGGACTTTAGTAGCTGACTGAGGGAGTGGGTTCAGGAGTGAGCCTGGGACTTTAGTAGCTGACTGGGGGAGCAGGTTCAGGAGTGAGCCTGGGACTTCAGTAGCTGACTGAGGGGAGCGGGTTCAGGAGTGAACCTGGGACTTTAGTAGCTGACAGGGGAGCAGGTTCAGGAGTGAGCCTGGGTCTTTAGTAGCTGACTGAGGGGAGCGGGTTCAGGAGTGAGCATGTGACTTTAGTGGCTGACTGCGGGGAGTGGGTTCAAGAGTGAGCCTGGGACTTTAGTAGCTGACTGGGGGTGCAGGGTGAGGAGTGAGCCTGGGACTTTGGTAGCTGACAGGGGGAGCAGGGTGAGGAGTGAGCCTGGGACTTTGGTAGCTGACAGGGGGAGCAGGTTCAGGAGTGAGCCTGGGACTTCAGTAGCTGACTGAGGGGAGCGGGTTCAGGAGTGAGCCTGGGACTTTAGTAGCTGACTGAGGGAGCAGGTTCAGGAGTGAGCCTGGGACTTTGGTAGCTGACTGGGGAGCAGGGTCAGGAGTGAGCCTGGGACTTTAGTAGCTGACTGAGGGGGGCGGGTTCAGGAGTGAGCCTGGGACTTTAGTAGCTGACTGGGGAGCAGGTTCAGGAGTGAGCCTGGGACTTCAGTAGCTGACTGGGGAGCAGGTTCAGGAGTGAGCCTGGGACTTTAGTAGCTGACAGGGGAGCAGGTTCAGGAGTGAGCCTGGGACTTCAGTAGCTGACTGAGGGGAGCGGGTTCAGGAGTGAACCTCCGACTTTAGTAGCTGACAGGGGGAGCAGGTTCAGGAGTGAGCCTGGGACTTTAGTAGCTGACTGAGGGGAGTGGGTTCAGGAGTGAGCCTGTGACTTTAGTAGCTGACTGCGGGGAGTGGGTTCAAGAGTGAGCCTGGGACTTTAGTAGCTGACTGGGGAGCAGGTTCAGAAGTGAGCCTGGGACTTTGGTAGCTGACAGGGGGAGCAGGGTGAGGAGTGAGCCTGGGACTTTGGTAGCTGACAGGGGGAGCAGGTTCAGGAATGAGCCTGGGACTTTAGTAGCTGACTGAGGGAGCAGGTTCAGGAGTGAGCCTGGCACTTTAGTTGCTGACTGGGGGGAGCAGGTTCAGAGTGAGCCTGGGACTTTAGTAGCTGACTGGGGGAGCAGGTTCAGGAGTGAGCCTGGGACATTAGTAGCTGACTGGGGAGCAGGTTCAGGAGTGAGCCTGGGACTTTAGTAGCTGACTGGGGAGCAGGGTCAGGAGTGAGCCTGGGACTTCAGTAGCTGACTGGGAGCAGGTTCAGGAGTGAGCCTGGGACTTTAGTAGCTGACTGGGGGGCAGGGTCAGGAGTGAGCCTGGGACTTTAGTAGCTGACCAAGGGGAGGGTTCAGGAGTGAGCCTGGGACATTAGTAGCTGACTGGGGAGCAGGGCCAGGAGTGAGCCTGGGACTTTAGTAGCTGATTAGGGGTAGCAGGTTCAGGAGTGAGCCTGGGAGTTTAGTAGCTGACTGGGGGAGCAGGTTCAGGAGTGAGCCTGGGACTTTAGTAGCTGACTGGGGAGCAGGTTCAGGAGTGAGCCTGGGACTTCAGTAGCTGACTGGGGAGCAGGTTCAGGAGTGAGCCTGGGACTTTAGTAGCTGACTGGGAGAGCAGGGTCAGGAGTGAGCCTGGCACTTTAGTAACTGACTGGGGGAGCAGGTTCAGGAGTGAGCCTGGGACATTAGTAGCTGACTGGGGTGAGCAGGTTCAGGAGTGAGCCTGGGACTTTAGTAGCTGACTGGGGAGCAGGTTCAGGGGTGAGCCTGGGACTTTAGTAGCTGACTGGGGGAGCAGGGTCAGCATTGAGCCTGAGACCTTAGTAGGTGACTGGGCAGTGGGTTCAGGCATCCGAGAGGATGCTCTGCACTCCAGGGAGGAAGAAACAGTTGTCTCCACAGTTGTACTGCCATCTGGATTACCACAGGTGGCAGTGCATTCTGGAGCAGGTTTGTGGGAGGAAGGGATGCCAGCTGCTGCCACGCTACCCCCACTTGCATGCATACACTTCGTGGAAGGGTGGGATGCCAGATGCTGCCACGCTACCCACACTTGCATGCATACACTTTGTGGTAGGGCAGGATGCCAGCTGCTGCCACAATACCCACACTTGCATGCATACACTTCGTGGGCAGGTGGGATGCCAGCTGGTTTTATGCTACTCACACTTGTATGCATACACTTCATGGGAGGGCAGGATGACAGCTGCTGTCATGCTACCCACACTTGTGTGCATACACTTCGTGGGCAGGTGGGATGCCACCTCACCTACACTTGCATACATATACCTTGTGAGAGGGCGGGATTCCAGCAGCTACCATGCTACCCACAGTTACGTGCATACACTTCATGGGCTGGTGGGATGCCAGCTGGTGCCACACTACCCACACTTGCATGCATATACTTCATGAGAAGGTGAGACGCCGGCTGGTGTCACACTACCCGCACTAGCGTATATACACTTCGTGGGCTGGTCGAATGACAGCTGCTGTCACACTACCCACACCTGCATGCGCACACTTTGTGAGAGCGCAGGATGCTAGCTGCCGCCACGCTACCCACACTTGCATGTATACACTTCTTGGGAGAGTGGAATGCCAGCTGGTGCCACACTACCCACACTTGCATGTATACACTTCTTGGGAGAGTGGAATGCCAGCTGCTGCCATGCAACCCACAATTGCATGCATACACTTCGTGGGAGGGCAGGATGCCAGCTGCTGCAATGCCGTCCACACTTGTGTGCATACACTTCATGGGCAGGTAAGATTCCAGCTGCTGCTACGCTACCCAAACCTGTGTGCATACACTTCATGGGCAGGTGGGATTCCAGATGCTGCCATACTTGTGTGTGTTCATACACTTCATCGGAGGGTGGCATGACAGCTTGTGCCATGCTACCCACATTTGCATGAATACACTTTTTGGGCAGATGGGATGCCAGCTGGTGCCACGCTACCCACCCTTGCATGCATACATTTCATGGGCAGATGGGATGCCAGCTGGTGCCATGCTACCCACCCTTGCATGCCTACATTTCATGGGCAGATGGGAAGCCAGCTGATGCAATGGTCCGCAAACTTGCACGCATTCACTTTGGGCAGGTGGGATGCCTGCTGATGCAACACTCCACACAGTTGCATGTATACACTCTGGGAGCAGGTGGGATGGCAGCTGTTGCCCCGCTACCCACACTTGCATGCATACACTACATGGGAGGGCACATCAGCTGGTGCCATGCTACGCACACTTGCATTCATACACTTCATGGAAGGGTGGCATACCAGCTGGTGCCACGCTACCCACACTTGCATTCATACACATCATGAGATGGTGGCATACCTGCTGGTGCCATGCTACCCACACTTGCATCCATACACATCATGAGATGGCATGCCAGCTGGTGCCACACTACCCACACTTGCATTCATACACATCATGGGAGGATGGCATGCCAGCTGGTGCCACACTACCCACACTTGCATTCATACACATCGTGGGAGGATGGCATGCCAGCTGGTGCCATGCTACCCACACTTGCATACATACACATTGTGAGATGGTGACATGCCAGCTGGTGCCATGCTACCCACACTTGCATTCATACACATTGTGAGATAGTGGCATGCCAGCTGGTGCCACACTACCCACACTTGCATTCATACACATTGTGAGATGGTGGCATGCCAGCTGGTGCCACACTACCCACACTTGCATTCATACACATTGTGAGATGGTGGCATACCAGCTGGTGCCACACTACACACACTTGCATTCATACACGTCGTGGGAGGATGGCATACCAGCTGGTGCCACACTACCCACACTTGCATTCATACACATCGTGGGAGAATGGCATGCCAGCTGGTGCCACGCTACCCACACTTGCATTTATACACATCGTGGGAGGATGGCATGCCAGCTGGTGCCACACTACCCACTCTTGCATTCATACACATTGTGAGGTGATGACATACCAGCTGGTGCCACACTACCTACACTTGCATTCATACACATTGTGAGATGGTGACAAACCAGCCGGTGCCACACTATCCACACTTGCATTCATACACATCGTGGGAGGATGGCATGCCAGCTGGTGCCATGCTACCCACACTTGCATACATACACATTGTGAGATGGTGACATGCCAGCTGGTGCCACGCTACCCACACTTGCATTCATACACATTGTGAGATAGTGGCATGCCAGCTGGTGCCACACTACCCACACTTGCATTCATACACATTGTGAGATGGTGGCATGCCAGCTGGTGCCACACTACCCACACTTGCATTCATACACATTGTGAGATGGTGGCATACCAGCTGGTGCCACACTACACACACTTGCATTCATACACGTCGTGGGAGGATGGCATACCAGCTGGTGCCACACTACCCACACTTGCATTCATACACATCGTGGGAGAATGGCATGCCAGCTGGTGCCACGATACCCACACTTGCATTTATACACATCGTGGGAGGATGGCATGCCAGCTGGTGCCACACTACCCACTCTTGCATTCATACACATTGTGAGGTGATGACATACCAGCTGGTGCCACACTACCTACACTTGCATTCATACACATTGTGAGATGGTGACAAACCAGCCGGTGCCACACTATCCACACTTGCATTCATACACATCGTGGGAGGATGGCATGCCAGCTGGTGCCACGCTACCCACACTTGCATTCATACACATTGTGAGATAGTGGCATGCCAGCTGGTGCCACACTACCCACACTTGCATTCATACACATTGTGAGATGGTGGCATGCCAGCTGGTGCCACACTACCCACACTTGCATTCATACACATTGTGAGATGGTGGCATACCAGCTGGTGCCACACTACACACACTTGCATTCATACACGTTGTGGGAGGATGGCATACCAGCTGGTGCCACACTACCCACACTTGCATTCATACACATCGTGGGAGAATGGCATGCCAGCTGGTGCCACGCTACCCACACTTGCATTTATACACATCGTGGGAGGATGGCATGCCAGCTGGTGCCACACTACCCACACTTGCATTCATACACATTGTGAGATGATGACATACCAGCTGGTGCCACACTACCCACACTTGCATTCATACAAATTGTGAGATGGTAACAAACCAGCCGGTGCCACACTATCCACACTTGCATTCATACACATCGTGGGAGGATGGCATGCCAGCTGGTGCCACGCTACCCACACTTGCATTCATACACATCATGAGATGGTGGCATACCAGCTGGTGCCACGCTACCCACACTTGGATTCATACACATCGTGAGATGGTGGCATGCCAGCTGGTGCCACACTACCCACACTTGCATTCATGCACATTGTGGGAGGATGGCATGCCAGCTGGTGCCACGCTACCCACACTTGCATTCATACACATTATGAGATAGTGGCATGCCAGCTGGTGCCACACTACTCACACTTGCATTCATACATCGCCAGGGATGATGGCATGCCAGCTGGTGCCACACTACCCACACTTGCATTCATACACATTGTGAGATGGTGGCATACCAGCTGGTGCCACGCTACACACACTTGCATTCATACACATCATGGGAGGATGGCATACCAGCTGGTGCCACACTACTCACACTTGTATTCATACACATCGTGGGAGGATGGCATGCCAGCTGGTGCCACGCTATCCACACTTGCATTCATACACATCGTTGGAGGATGGCATGCCAGCTGGTGCCACATTACTCACACTTGCATTCATACACATTGTGAGATGGTGACATACCAGCTGGTGCCACACTACCCACACTTGCATTCATACACATCGTGGGAGGATGGCATGCCAGCTGGTGCCACGCTACCCACACTTGCATTCATACACATCGTGGGAGGATGACATGCCAGCTGGTGCCACGCTACCCACACTTGCATTCAAACACATTGTGAGATGGTGACATGCCAGCTGGTGCCACACTACCAACACTTGCATTCACACACATCGTGGGAGGATGGCATGCCAGCTGGTGCCACGCTACACACACTTGCATGTACACATTTTGTTAGTGGCTCGGATGTCAGGTGGTGCCATCCTTCTCACACTTGCATGCATACACACGCTCACCCTTGCCATCAGGATCCTAATATGAGGGGATGAAAACTAGGAAACCCCCTCGACCATAGCAGGATGGATTCTGCTCCCCACCGGGTCCTGCATTAGTGTCTTGGCCCATCCTCCAACTGGATACTGTCTGCAGCAGGATTTTGGAATCCTACCCGCACCTGCCATGGGGGTAAGAAATGGGGGAATGGAGCTGAGGGTAAGTCCGAGAGAAGCCGGTAACAGGGCTGGGGCAGTAAGAAGGGATATGTTTGGAGACGGGTAGTGTAAAAAGATAATGCAGAAAAGAGATGAGCGAGAGAGCGACAGAGAAGAGATACTGTCTGTAGAGAGATAGATAGACACTGTATGTTGATAGATAATAGACAGAGACATAGACAGAGAGAGACAGATAAGATAGATGCTGTTGATAGACAGACAGACAGATAAAAGAAGCACTATTATTTCAAAGTTATAAAAAGCGCTGAAGCAGACTCAAAATGGCAGAAAAGGAGTATCATGCACTGCAAGTTTAAGAGCAGCTTCTTAAAAACTTTTGATGGTTGAAATCTGGCAGATGTCCTTAGGGGAGGGGAGTTCTAGAAACCAGAAGCAGTATCTGTGAATGCTTAGTCACTCGGAGAAGGTGTTCCAGAGACCAGGAGCAGTGACTGTTAATGTTGTGTCACCTGGGAAAAGTGTTCCAGAGACCAGAAGCAGTGACTGCAAATTCTGAGTCACCTGGGGAAGGTGTTCCAGAGACCAGGTGCAGTGACTGCGAATGCTCGGTCACCTGGTGAAGGTGCTCCAGAGACCAGAAGCAGTGACTGCAAATTCTGAGTCACCTGGGGAAGGTGTTCCAGAGACCAGGTGCAGTGACTGCGAATGCTCGGTCACCTGGGAAAGGTGTTCCAGAGACCAGAAGCAGTGACTGCAAATTCTGAGTCACCTGGGGAAGGTGTTCCAGAGACCAGGTGCAGTGACTGCAAGTGCTCGATCACCTGGGAAAGGTGTTCCAGAGACCAGAAGCAGTGACTGCAAATTCTGAGTCACCTGGGGAAGGTGTTCCAGAGACCAGGTGCAGTGACTGCAAGTGCTCGATCACCTGGGAAAGGTGTTCCAGAGACCAGAAGCAGTGACTGCGGACTCTGGGTCACCTGGGGAAGGTGTTCCAGAGATCAGGTGCAGTGACTGCAAATGCTCGATCACTTGAGAAAGGTGTTCCAGAGACCAGAAGCAGTGACTGCGAATTCTGGGTCACCTGGGGAAGGTGTTCCAGCAACCAAGAGCAGTGAATGCAAATGCTGGGTGACCTGGGGAAGAGGTTCCAGAGACCAGGTGCAGTGACTGTGAATGCTTGGTCACCTGGGGAAGGTGTTCCAGAGACCAGGTGCAGTGACTGCGAATTCTGGGTCACCTGGGAAAGGTGTTCTGGAGACCAGGTGCAGTGACTGCGAATTCTTGGTCACCTGGGGAAGGTGTGCCAGAGACCAGAAGCAATGACTGCAAATTCTGGGTCACCTGGGGAAGGTGTTCCAGAGACCAGGTGCAGTGACTGCAAATGCTTGGTCACCTGGGGAAGGTGTGCCAGAGACCAGGAGCAGTGACTACGAATTCTGAGTCACCTGGGGAAGGTGTTCCAGAGACCAGGTGCAGTGACTGCAAATGCTTAGTCACCTGGGGAAGGTGTGCCAGAGACCAGAAGCAATGACTTCAAACTCTGGGTCACCTGGGGAAGGTGTTCCAGAGACCAGGTGCACTGACTGAGAATGCTCGGTCACCTGGGAAAGGTGTTCCAGAGACCAAGTGCAGTGACTGCGAATGCTTAGTCACCTGGGGAAGGTGTTCCAGAGACCAGGTGCAGTGACTGCGAATGCTCGGTCACCTGGGAAAGGTGTTCCTGAGACCAGAAGCAGTGACTGCAGACTCTGGGTCACCTGGGGAAGGTGTTCCAGAGACCAGGTGCAGTGACTGCAAATGCTCGGTCACCTGGGAAAGGTGTTCCAGAGACCAGGTGCAGTGACTGCAAATTCTGGGTCATCTGGGGAAGGTGTTCCAGAAACCAGGTGCAGTGACTGCGAATGCTTGGTCACCTGGGGAAGGTGTGCCAGAGACCAGAAACAATGACTGCAAATTCTGGGTCACCTGGGGAAGGTGTTCCACAGACCAGGTGCAGTGACTGCAAATGCTTATTCACCTGGGGAAGGTGTGCCAGAGACCAGAAGCAATGACTACAAATTCTGGGTCATCTGGGGAAGGTGTTCCAGAGACCAGGTGCAGTGACTGTGAATGCTTGGTCACCTGTGGAAGGTGTTCCAGAGACCTGGTGCAGTGACTGCAAATGTTCGGTCACCTGGGAAAGGTGTTCCAGAGACCTGGTGCAGTGACTGCAAATGCTCGGTCACCTGGGAAAGGTGTTCCAGAGACCAGAAGCAGTGACTGCGAATGCTTAGTCACCAGGGGAAGGTGTTCCAGACACCAGAAGCAGTGACTACGAATTCTGGGTCACCTGGGGAAGGTGTTCCAGCAACCAGGAGCAGTGAATGCAAATGCTGGGTCACCTGGGGAAGGGGTTCCAGAGACCAGGTGCAGTGACTATGAATGCTCGGTCATCTGGGAAAGGTGTTCCAGAGACCAGAAGCAGTGCCTGTGAATTCCAGGTCACCTGGGGAAGGTGTTCCAGAGACCAGGTGCAGTGACTGCGAATGCTCGGTCACCCAGGAAAGTTATTCCTCAGACCAGGTGCAGTGACTGCGAATGCTTGGTCACCTGGGGAAGGTGTTCCAGAGACCAGGTGCAGTCACTGCGAATTCTGGGTCACCTGGGAAAAGTATTCTGGAGACCAGGTGCAGTGACTGCGAATTCTTGGTCATCTGGGGAAGGTGTGCCAGAGACCAGGTGCAGTGACTGTGAATGCTTGGTCACCTGTGGAAGGTGTTCCAGAGACCAGGTGCAGTGACTGCGAATGCTTAGTCACCTGGGGAAGGTGTGCCAGAGACCAGAAGCAATGACTGCAAATTCTGGGTCACCTGGGGAAGGTGTTCCAGAGACCAGGTGCAGTGACTGCGAATGCTTAGTCACCTGTGGAAGGTGTTCCAGAGACCAGATGCAGTGACTGCAAATGCTTAGTCACCTGGGGAAGGTGTGCCAGAGACCAGAAGCAATGACTTCAAATGCTGGGTCACCTGGGGAAGGTGTTTCAGAGACCAGGTGCAGTGACTGCGAATGCTTAGTCACCTGGGGAAGGTGTGCCAGAGACCAGAAGCAGTTACTGCAAATTCTGGGTCACCTGGGAAAGGTGTTCCAGAAACCAGTTGCAGTGACTGCAAATGCTTGGTCACCTGGGGAAGGTGTGCCAGAGACCAGGAGCAGTGACTACGAATTCTGAGTCACCTGGAGAAGGTGTTCCAGAGACCAGGTGCAGTGACTGCGAATTCTGGGTCACCTGAGAAAGGTGTTCCAGATACCAGGTGCCGTGACTCAGATGGCTTGATCACCTGGTGAAGGTGTTCCAGAGACCAGGTGCAGTGACTGCGAATTCTGGGTCACCTGGGGAAGCTATTCCAGAGACCAGGTGCAGTGACTGTGAATGCTTGGTCTCCTGGGGAAGGTGTTCCAGAGACCAGATGCAGTGACTGCAAATTCTGGGTCACATGGGAAAGGTGTTCCAGAGACCAGGTGCAGTGACTGCGGACTCTGGGTCACCTGGGGAAGATGTTCCAGAGACCAGGTGCAGTGACTGTGAATGCTCGGTCACTTGAGAAAGGTGTTCCAGAGACCAGAAGCAGTGACTGTGAATTCTGGGTCACCTGGGGAAGGTGTTCCAGCAACCAGGGGCAGTGAATGCAAATGCTGGGTCACCTGGGGAAGGAGTTCCAGAGACCAGGTGCAGTGACTGTGAATGCTCAGTTATCTGGGAAAGATGTTCCAGAGACGAGAAGCAGTGACTGCAGATTCCGGGTCACCTGGGAAGGTGTTCCAGAGACCAGGTGCAGTGACTGCAAATGCTTGGTCACCCAGGAAGGTGTTCCAGAGACCAGAAGCAGTGACTGCATGATTCTGGGTCACCTGGGAAGGTGTTCCAGAGACCAGGTGCAGTGACTGAGAATGCTTGGTCACCTGGGAAAGGTGTTCCAGAGACCAAGTGCAGTGATTGTGAATGCTTAGTCACCTGGGAAGGTGTTCCAGAGACCAGGTGCAGTGACTGCGAATTCTGGGTCACCTGGGAAGGTGTTCAGAGACCAGGTGCAGTGACTGTGAACTCTGGGTCATCTGGGAAAGGTGTTCTCTAGACCAGGTGCAGTGACTGCGAATGCTTGGTCACCTGGGGAAGGTGTGCCAGAGACCAGGTGCAGTGACTGTGAATGCTTGGTCACCTGGAGAAGGTGTTCCAGAGACCAGGTGCAGTGACTGCGAATGCTTAGTCACCTGGGGAAAGTGTGCCAGAGACCAGAAGCAATGACTGCAAATTCTGGGTCACCTGGGGAAGGTGTTCCAGAGACCAGGTGCAGTGACTGCGAATGCTTGGTCACCTGTGGAAGGTGTTCCAGACACCAGATGCAGTGACTGCAAATGCTTAGTCACCTGGGGAAGGTGTGCCAGAGACCAGAAGCAATGACTTCAAATGCTGGGTCACCTGGGGAAGGTGTTTCAGAGACCAGGTGCAGTGACTGCGAATGCTTAGTCACCTGGGGAAGGTGTGCCAGAGACCAGAAGCAGTTACTGCAAATTCTGGGTCACCTGGGAAAGGTGTTCCAGAAACCAGTTGCAGTGACTGCAAATGCTTGGTCACCTGGAGAAGGTGTTCCAGAGACCAGGTGCAGTGACTGCGAATTCTGAGTCACCTGAGAAAGGTGTTCCAGATACCAGGTGCCGTGACTGCGAATGCTTGATCACCTGGGGAAGGTGTTCCAGAGACCAGGTGCAGTGACTGCGAATTCTGGGTCACCTGGGGAAGCTATTCCAGAGACCAGGTGCAGTGACTGTGAATGCTTGGTCTCCTGGGGAAGGTGTTCCAGAGACCAGGTGCAGTGACTGCAAATTCTGGGTCACCTGGGGAAGGTGTTCCAGAGACCAGGTGCAGTGACTGCGGACTCTGGGTCACCTGGGAAGGTGTTCCAGAGACCAGGTGCAGTGACCTGAGAATGCTCGGTCACTTGAGAAAGGTGTTCCAGAGACCAGAAGCAGTGACTGTGAATTCTGGGTCACCTGGGGAAGGTGTTCCAGCAACCAGGGGCAGTGAATGCAAATGCTGGGTCACCTGGGGAAGGAGTTCCAGAGAACAGGTGCAGTGACTGTGAATGCTCAGTTATCTGGGAAAGATGATCCAGAGACCAGAAGCAGTGACTGCGAATTCCGGGTCACCTGGGGAAGGTGTTCCAGAGACCAGGTGCAGTGACTGCGAATGCTTGGTCACCCAGGAAAGGTGTTCCAGAGACCAGAAGCAGTGACTGCGAATCCTGGGTCACCTGGTGAAGGTGTTCCAGAGACCAGGTCCAGTGACTGAGAATGCTTGGTCACCTGGGAAAGGTGTTCCAGAGACCAAGTGCAGTGATTGTGAATGCTTAGTCACCTGGGGAAGGTGTTCCAGAGACCAGGTGCAGTGACTGCGAATTCTGGGTCACCTGGGGAAGGTGTTCCAGAGACCAGGTGCAGTGACTGTGAATTCTGGGTCATCTGGGAAAGGTGTTCTCTAGACCAGGTGCAGTGACTGCGAATGCTTGGTCACCTGGGGAAGGTGTGCCAGAGACCAGGTGCAGTGACTGTGAATGCTTGGTCACCTGGGAAGGTGTTCCAGAGACCAGGTGCAGTGACTGCGAATGCTTAGTCACCTGGGGAAAGTGTGCCAGAGACCAGAAGCAATGACTGCAAATTCTGGGTCACCTGGGGAAGGTGTTCCAGAGACCAGGTGCAGTGACTGCGAATGCTTGGTCACCTGTGGAAGGTGTTCCAGAGACCAGATGCAGTGACTGCAAATGCTTAGTCACCTGGGGAAGGTGTGCCAGAGACCAGAAGCAATGACTTCAAATGCTGGGTCACCTGGGGAAGGTGTTTCAGAGACCAGAAGCAGTTACTGCAAATTCTGGGTCACCTGGGAAAGGTGTTCCAGAAACCAGTTGCAGTGACTGCAAATGCTTGGTCACCTGGGGAAGGTGTGCCAGAGACCAGGAGCAGTGACTACGAATTCTGAGTCACCTGGAGAAGGTGTTCCAGAGACCAGGTGCAGTGACTGCGAATTCTGGGTCACCTGAGAAAGGTGTTCCAGATACCAGGTGCCGTGACTGCGAATGCTTGATCACCTGGGGAAGGTGTTCCAGAGACCAGGTGCAGTGACTGCGAATTCTGGGTCACCTGGGGAAGCTATTCCAGAGACCAGGTGCAGTGACTGTGAATGCTTGGTCTCCTGGGGAAGGTGTTCCAGAGACCAGGTGCAGTGACTGCAAATTCTGGGTCACCTGGGGAAGGTGTTCCAGAGACCAGGTGCAGTGACTGTGGACTCTGGGTCACCTGGGGAAGGTGTTCCAGAGACCAGGTGCAGTGACTGCGAATGCTCGGTCACTTGAGAAAGGTGTTCCAGAGACCAGAAGCAGTGACTGTGAATTCTGGGTCACCTGGGGAAGGTGTTCCAGCAACCAGGGCAGTGAATGCAAATGCTGGGTCACCTGGGGAAGGAGTTCCAGAGACCAGGTGCAGTGACTGTGAATGCTCGGTCATCTGGGAAAGGTGTTCCAGAGACCAGAAGCAGTGACTGCAATTCCGAGATCACGTGGGGAAGGTGCTCCAGGACAGGTGCAGTGACTGCGAATGCTTGAGTCACCAGGAAGGTGTTCCAGAGACCAGAAGCAGTGACTGCGAATTCTGGGTCACCTGGGGAAGGTGTTCCAGAGACCAGGTGCAGTGACTGAGAATGCTTGGTCACCTAGGAAAGGTGTTCCAGAGACCAAGTGCAGTGACTGTGAATGCATAGTCACCTGGGGAAGGTGTTCCAGAGACCAGGTGCAGTGACTGCGAATTCTGGGTCACCTGGGGAAGGTGTTCCAGAGACCAGGTGCAGTGACTGTGAATTCTGGGTCACCTGGGTAAGGTGTTCTCTAGACCAGGTGCAGTGACTGAGAATGCTTGGTCATCTGGGGAAGGTGTGCCAGAGACCAGAAACAAGGACTGCAAATTCTGGGTCACCTGGGGAAGGTGTTCCAGAGACCAGGTGCAGTGACTGCAAATGTTTATTCACCTGGGGAAGGTGTGCCAGAGACCAGAAGCAATGACTGCAAATTCTGGGTCATCTGGGGAAGGTGTTCCAGAGACCAGGTGCAGTGACTGTGAATGCTTGGTCACCTGTGGAAGGTGTTCCAGAGACCAGGTGCAGTGACTGAAAATGCTTAGTCACCTGGGGAAGGTGTGCCAGAGACCAGAAGCAGTGACCTAAAATTCTGGGTCACCTGGGGAAGGTGTTCCAGAGGGGAGCACGACAGATCGCTCCCGCGATTTCGCTCCGCGACATTTCGCTCCCGACTGTGCACACGCCTGCGACAAGTCATACCGATCGGATTACACTATTGACAATTACCCCCATTCTGTACAATGTACAATATATCTTAATAAATCAGGACTTACCAATTTGTTCCCTGTGTCCTGGCGTCAGTTGTCATAGTTACCAGCGGAGTCTGACGCTGTCTCTTGAGTATGACATCAGTTGTCATGGTTACCAGGTCCCGATATGGAGAGTACAGTCTGGGTTCAATTTCAGCGGGCTTGTGAGTTTAAAATCGTGATTAAAACATTCTTTTATTAAACTTGGGAAAATAAAATTAATAATCAAAGCTGTGAGCAACTCCGTAGAAACTCCTCAGTTGTGCGGTCTGCACATTTTCTAAAATGCTAGCGGATGACTACATTGTCACGAGTAAACCTCCGTGAAGCATTTGGTGGTTTACCAGCTATAATTTGCTCAACCTCAGAATCCTTTACGTTGAACCCCTTAGGCCATCTATAACCTTTAATAATCTGCGGGGTGCTATTATACACAGCACATTCTGTATCCCACGGTGAAATGCCTCCACAATGTTATTTGTTTTAGCCCTTCCATTGGACACACTTGCATAATGATTCCATAATGTAATTGCAAACTGTGGTGGTCTTCTTCCATTCCCTCTTCTGTTTCTTCTGCCCACCCAAGTGTCCTCAAAATAATCAACTACAGGCTGTAATTCGTCAGGGAAAATTTGTTTTGTTTCGTCTGATATATCCTCAAATCTAGTGATGACTTGTTCTGGTGGGTAGAAAGCCAAAGCTGGCAGATATTTACATTTCAGAGCAAATTCTGGGTCGTGGGCATATTTTGCAGCAAGCCCTTCATTTTGAATCTTTCAATATATACATTGAGTGAAATGAAAGAAGCAACCTATTTGCTCTAACTGAGGAAATACAGTACGGAATGCCTTCAGTGTTGCTTTCTCAAAGTCAGTCATGACCAGGCAGACCAGGTGCAGTGACTGCAAATGCTTATTCACCTGTGGAAGGTGCTCCAGAGACCAGAAGCAGTGACTGAAAATTCTGAGTCACCTGGGGAAGGTGTTCCAGAGACCAGGTGCAGTGACTGCGAATGCTCGGTCACCTGGGAAAGGTGTTCCAGAGACCAGAAGCAGTGACTGCAAATTCCGAGTCACCAGGGGAAGGTGTTCCAGAGACCAGGTGCAGTGACTGCAAGTGCTCGATCACCTGGGAAAGGTGTTCCAGAGACCAGAAGCAGTGACTGCGGACTCTGGGTCACCTGGGGAAGGTGTTCCAGAGATCAGGTGCAGTGACTGCAAATGCTCGGTCACTTGAGAAAGGTGTTCCAGAGACCAGAAGCAGTGACTGCGAATTCTGGGTCACCTGGGGAAGGTGTTCCAGCAACCAGGAGCAGTGAATGCAAATGCTGGGTCACCAGGGGAAGGTGTTTCAGAGACCAGGTGCAGTGACTGTGAATGCTCGGTCATCTGGGAAAGGTGTTCCAGAGACCAGAAGCAGTGACTGCGAATTCCGGGACACCTGGGGAAGGTGTTCCAGAGACCATGTGCAGTAACTGCGAATGCTTGGTCACCCGGGAAAGGTATTCCAGAGACCAGGTGCAGAGACTGCGAATGCTTGGTCACCTGGGGAAGGTGTTCCAGAGACCAGGTGCAGTGACTGCGAATTCTGGGTCACCTGGGAAGGTGTTCTAGAGACCAGGTGCAGTGACTGCAATGCTTGGTCACCTGGGAAGGTGTGCCAGAGACCAGAAGCAATGACTGCAAATTCTGGGTCACCTGGGGAAGGTGTTCCAGAGACCAGGTGTAGTGACTGCAAATGCTTGGTCACCTGGGGAAGGTGTGCCAGAGACCAGAAGTGACTACGACTTCTGAGTCACCTGGGGAAGATGTTCCAGAGACCAGGTGCAGTGACTGCGAATTCTGGGTCACCTGAGAAAGGTGTTCCAGAGACCAGGTGCAGTGATTGCGAATGCTTGGTCACCAGGGGAAGGTGTTCCAGAGACCAGGTGCAGTGACTGCGAATTCTGGGTTACCTGGGGAAGCTATTCCAGAGACCAGGTGCAGTGATTGCGAATGCTCGGTCACCTGGGAAAGGTGTTCCAGAGACCAGGTGCAGTGACTGCAAATTCTGGGTCACCTAGAGAAGGTGTTCCAGAGACCAGATGCAGTGACTGCAAAGGCTCGGTCACCTGGGAAAGGTGTTCCAGAGACCTGGTGCAGTGGCTGCAAATGCTCGGTCACCTGGAAAAGGTGTTCCAGAGACCTGGTGCAGTAACTGCAAATGCTCGGTCACCTGGGAAAGGTGTTCCAGAGACCAGGTGCAGTGACTGTGAATTCTGATTCACCTGGGAAAAGTATTCTGGAGACCAGGTGCAGTGACTGCGAATTCTTGGTCATCTGGGGAAGGTGTGCCAGAGACCAGGTGCAGTGATGCAGTGACTGTGAATGCTTGGTCACCTGTGTAAGGTGTTCCATAGACCAGGTGCAGTGACTGCGAATGCTTAGTCACCTGGGGAAGGTGTGCCAGAGACCAGAAGCAATGACTGCAAATTCTGGATCACCTGGGAAACGTGTTCCAGACACCAGGTGCAGTGACTGAGAATGCTTGGTCACCTGTGGAAGGTGTTCCAGACACCAGATGCAGTGACTGCAAATGCTTAGTCACCTGGGGAAGGTGTGCCAGAGACCAGAAGCAATGACTTCAAATGCTGGGTCACCTGGGGAAGGTGTTTCAGAGACCAGGTGCAGTGACTGCGAATGCTTAGTCACCTGGGGAAGGTGTGCCAGAGACCAGAAGCAGTTACTGCAAATTCTGGGTCACCTGGGAAAGGTGTTCCAGAAACCAGTTGCAGTGACTGCAAATGCTTGGTCACCTGGGGAAGGTGTGCCAGAGACCAGGAGCAGTGACTACGAATTCTGAGTCACCTGGAGAAGGTGTTCCAGAGACCAGGTGCAGTGACTGCGAATTCTGGGTCACCTGAGAAAGGTGTTCCAGATACCAGGTGCTGCGACTGCGAATGCTTGCTCACCTGGGGAAGGTGTTCCAGAGACCAGGTGCAGTGACTGCGAATTCTGGGTCACCTGGGGAAGCTATTCCACAGACCAGGTGCAGTGACTGTGAATGCTTGGTCTCCTGGGGAAGGTGTTCCAGAGACCAGGTGCAGTGACTGCAAATTCTGGGTCACCTGGGGAAGGTGTTCCAGAGACCAGGTGCAGTGACTGTGGACTCTGGGTCACCTGGGAAAGGTGTTCAGAGACCACGTGCAGTGACTGCGAATGCTCGGTCACTTGAAAGGTGTTCCAGAGACCAGAAGCAGTGACTGTGAATTCTAGGTCACCTGGGAAGGTGTTCCAGCAACCAGGGGCAGTGAAGCAAATGCTGGGTCACCTGGGGAAGGGTTCAGAGACCAGGTGCAGTGACTGTGAATGCTCGGTCATCTGGAAAGGTGTTCCAGAGACCAGAAGCAGTGACTGCAATTCTGGGTCACCTGGGAAGGTGTTCAGAGACCAGGTGCAGTGACTGTGATGCTTGGTCACCCAGGAAGGTGTTCCAGAGACCAGAAGCAGTGACTGCAAATGTGGGTCACCTGGGGAAGGTGTTCCAGAGACCAGAGTGACTGAGAGTATGCTTAGTCACCTGGGAGGTGTTCCAGAAACCAGGTGCAGTGACTGCGAATTCTGGGTCACCTGGGGAAGGTGTTCCAGAGACCAGGTGCAGTGACTGCGAATGCTTAGTCACCTGGGGAAGGTGTGCCAGAGACCAGAAGCAGTGACAGCAAATTCTGGATCACCTGGGAAAGGTGTTCCAGAGACCAGGTGCAGTGATTGCAAATGCTTGGTCACCTGGGGAAGGTGTGCCAGAGACCAGAAGTGACTACGAATTCTGAGTCACCTGGGGAAGGTGTTCCAGAGACCAGGTGCACTGACTGCGAATTCTGGGTCACCTGAGAAAGGTGTTCCAGAGACCAGGTGCAGTGATTGCAAATGCTTGGTCACCAGGGGAAGGTGTTCCAGAGACCAGGTGCAGTGACTGCGAATTCTGGGTTACCTGGGGAAGCTATTCCAGAGACCAGGTGCAGTGACTGCAAATTCTGGGTCACCTAGGGAAGGTGTTCCAGAGACCAGATGCAGTGACTGCAAATGCTCGGTCACCTGGGAAAGGTGTTCCAGAGACCTGGTGCAGTAACTGCAAATGCTCGGTCACCTGGGAAAGGTGTTCCAGAGACCATAAGCAGTGACTGCAGACTCTGGGTCACCTGGGGAAGGTGTTCCAGAGACCAGGTGCAGTGACTACAAATCCTTGGTCACTTGAGAAAGGTGTTCCAGAGACCAGAAGCAGTGACTACGAATTCTGGGTCACCTGGGGAAGGTGTTCCAGCAACCAGGAGCAGTGAATGCAAATGCTGGGTCACCTGGGGAAGGGGTTCCAGAGACCAGGTGCAGTGACTATGATTGCTCGGTCATCTGGGAAAGGTGTTCCAGAGACCAGAAGCAGTGACTGTGAATTCCGGGTCACCTGGGGAAGGTGTTCCAGAGACCAGGTGCAGTGACTGCGAATGCTCAGTCACCCGGGAAAGGTATTCCAGAGACCAGGTGCAGTGACTGCGAATGCTTGGTCACCTGGGGAAGGTGTTCCAGAGACCAGGTGCAGTGACTGCGAATTCTGGGTCACCTGGGAAAAGTATTCTGGAGACCAGGTGCAGTGACTGCGAATTCTTGGTCATCTGGGGAAGGTGTGCCAGAGACCAGGTGCAGTGATGCAGTGACTGTGAATGATTGGTCACCTGTGGAAGGTGTTCCAGAGACCAGGTGCAGTGACTGCGAATGCTTAGTCACCTGGGGAAGGTGTGCCAGAGACCAGAAGCAATGACTGCAAATTCTGGGTCACCTGGGAAACGTGTTCCAGAGACCAGGTGCAGTGACTGTGAATGCTTGGTCACCTGTGGAAGGTGTTCAGAGACCAGATGCAGTGACTGCAAATGCTTAGTACACCTGGGAAGGTGTGCCAGAGACCAGAGCAAGATTTCAAATGCTGGGTCACCTGGAAGGTGTTCCAGAGACCAGGTGCAGTGACTGCGAATGCTTAGTCACCTGGGGAAGGTGTGCCAGAGACCAGAAGCAGTTACTGCAAATTCTGGGTCACCTGGGAAAGGTGTTCCAGAAACCAGTTGCAGTGACTGCAAATGCTTGGTCACCTGGGGAAGGTGTTCCAGAGACCAGGTGCAGTGACTGCGAATTCTGGGTCACCTGGTGAAGCTATTCCACAGACCAGGTGCAGTGACTGTGAATGCTTGGTCTCCTGGGGAAGGTGTTCCAGAGACCAGGTGCAGTGACTGCAAATTGTGGGTCACCTGGGGAAGGTGTTCCAGAGACCAGGTGCAGTGACTGCGGACTCTGGGTCACCTGGGGAAGGTGTTCCAGAGACCACGTGCAGTGACTGTGAATGCTCGGTCACTTGAAAGGTGTTCAGAGACCAGAAGCAGTGACTGCAATTCTGGGTCACCTGGGAAGGTGTTCCAGCAACCAGGGCAGTGAATGCAAATGCTGGGTCACCTGGGAAGGGTTCAGAGACCAGGTGCAGTGACTGTGAATGCTCGGTCATCTGGGAAAGGTGTTCCAGAGACCAGAAGCAGTGACTTCTGATTCCGGGTCACCTGGGGAAGGTGTTCCAGAGACCAGGTGTAGTGACTGAGAATGCTTGGTCACTTGGGAAAGGTGTTCCAGAGACCAAGTGCAGTGACTGTGAATGCTTAGTCACCTGGGGAAGGTGTGCCAGAGACCAGAAGCAATGACTGCAAATTCTGGGTCACCTGGGAAACGTGTTCCAGAGACCAGGTGCAGTGACTGTGAATGCTTGGTCACCTGTGGAAGGTGTTCCAGAGACCAGATGCAGTGACTGCAAATGCTTAGTCACCTGGGGAAGGTGCCGAGACCAGAAGCAATGACTTCAAATGCTGGGTCACCTGGGAAAGTATTTCCAGAGACCAGGTGCAGTGACTGCAGATGCTTAGTCACCTGGGAAGGTGTGCTAGAGACCAGAAGCAGTTACTGCAAATTCTGGGTCACCTGGGAAAGGTGTTCCAGAAACCAGTTGCAGTGACTGCAAATGCTAGTCACCTGGGGAAGGTGTGCCAGAGACCAGGAGCAGTGACTACGAATTCTGAGTCACCTGGAGAAGGTGTTCCAGAGACCAGGTGCAGTGACTGCGAATTCTGGGTCACCTGAGAAAGGTGTTCCAGATACCAGGTGCTGCGACTGCGAATGCTTGATCACCTGGGAAAGGTGTTCCAGAGACCAGGTGCAGTGACTCCGAATTCTGGGTCACCTGGTGAAGCTATTCCACAGACCAGGTGCAGTGACTGTGAATGCTTGGTCTCCTGGGGAAGGTGTTCCAGAGACCAGGTGCAGTGACTGCAAATTCTGGGTCACCTGGGGAAGGTGTTCCAGAGACCAGGTGCAGTGACTGCAGACTCTGGGTCACCTGGGGAAGGTGTTCCAGAGACCACGTGCAGTGACTGAATGCTCGGTCACTTGGAAGGTGTTCCAGAGACCAGAAGCAGTGACTGTGAATTCTGGGTCACCTGGGGAAGGTGTTCCAGCAACCAGGGCAGTGAATGCAAATGCTGGGTCACCTGGGGAAGGAGTTCCAGAGACCAGGTGCAGTGACTGTGAATGCTCGGTCATCTGGGAAAGGTGTTCCAGAGACCAGAAGCAGTGACTGCGAATTCCGGGTCACCTGGGGAAGGTGTTCCAGAGACCAGGTGTAGTGACTGAGACTGCTTGGTCACTTGGGAAAGGTGTTCCAGAGACCAAGTGCAGTGACTGTGAATGCTTAGTCACCTGGGGAAGGTGTTCCAGAACCAGGTGCAGTGACTGTGAATTCTGGGTCACCTGGGGAAGGTATTCCAGAGACCAGGTGCAGTGACTATGAATTCTGGGTCACCTGGGAAAGGTGTTCTCTAGACCAGGTGCAGTGACTGCGAATGCTTGAGTCACCTGGGAAGGTGTGCCAGAGACCAAAGCAATGACTGCAAATTCTGGGTCACCTGGGAAGCTGTTCCACAGACCAGGTGCAGTGACTGCAAATGCTTAGTCACCTGGGAAGGTGTGCCAGAGACCAGAAGCAATGACTGCAAATTCTGGGTCATCCTGGGAAGTTGTTCCAGAGACCAGGTGCAGTGACTGTGATCTTGGTCACCTGGGAAGGTGTTCCAGAGACCAGGTGCAGTGACTGCAAATGCTTAATCACCTGGGAAGGTGCCAGAGACCAGAGCAATGACTTCAAATTCTGGGTCACCTGGGGAAGGTGTTCCAGAGACCAGGTGCAGTGACTGCGAATGCTTAGTCACCTGGGGAAGGTGTGCCAGAGACCAGAAGCAGTGACTGCAAATTCTGGGTCACCTGGGAAAGGTGTTCAGAGACCAGGTGCAGTGACTGCAAATGCTTGGTCACCTGGGGAAGGTGTGCCAGAGACCAGAGAAGTGACTACAAATTCTGAGTCACCTGGGGAAGGTGTTCCAGAGACCAGGTGCAGTGACTGCGAATTCTGGGTCACCTGAGAAAGGTGTTCCACAGACCAGGTGCAGTGATTGCGAATGCTTGGTCACCAGGGGAAGGTGTTCCAGAGACCAGGTGCAGTGACTGTGAATTCTGGGTTACCTGGGGAAGCTATTCCAGAGACCAGGTGTAGTGACTGCGAATGCTCGGTCACCTGGGAAGGTGTTCAGAGACCAGGTGCAGTGACTGCAAATTCTGGGTCACCTGGGAAGGTGTTCCAGAGACCAGATGCAGTGACTGCCAATGCTGGGTCACCTGGGAAGGTGTTCCAGGACCTGGTGCAGTGACTGCAAATGATCGGTCACCTGGGAAGGTGTTCCAGAGACCTGGTGCAGTGACTGCAAATGCTGGTCACCTGGGAAGGTGTTCGAGACAGAAGCAGTGACTGGGACTCTGGGTCACCTGGGAAGGTGTTCAGAGACCAGGTGCAGTGACTGCAAATGCTCGGTCACTTGAAAGGTGTTCAGAGACCAGAAGCAGTGACTACAATTCTGGGTCACCTGGGAAGTTGTTCCAGCAACCAGGAGCAGTGAATGCAAATGCTGGGTCACCTGGGAAGGGTTACAGAGACCAGGTGCAGTGACTATGAATGCTCGGTCATCTGGGAAGGTGTTCCAGAGACCAGAAGCAGTGACTGTGAATTTTGGGTCACCTGGGAAGGTGTTCCAGAGACCAGGTGCAGTGACTGCAGATGCTGGGTCACCTGGAAAGCTATTCTGGAGACCGGGTGCAGTGACTAGAATTCTTGGTCACCTGGGAAGGTGTGCCAGAGACCAGAAGCAATGACTGCAAATTCTGGGTCACCTGGGAAGGTGTTCCAGAGACCAGGTGCAGTGACTGCAATGCTTGGTCACCTGGGAAGGTGTGCCAGAGACAGGTGCAGTGACTGCGATTCTGGGTCACCTGGAAGGTGTTCCAGAGACCAGGTGCAGTGACTGCAGAATGCTTGGTCACCAGGGAAGGTGTTCCAGAGACCAGGTGCAGTGACTCAATTCTGTGGTACCTGGGAAGGTGTTCCAGAGACCAGGTGCAGTGACTGCAATGCTCGGTCACCTGGGAAAGGTGTTCCAGAGACCAGGTGCAGTGACTGCAAATTCTGGGTCACCTAGGGAAGGTGTTCCAGAGACCAGATGCAGTGACTGCAAATGCTCGGTCACCTGGGAAAGGTGTTCCAGAGACCTGGTGCAGTAACTGCAAATGCTCGGTCACCTGGGAAAGGTGTTCCAGAGACCATAAGCAGTGACTGCAGACTCTGGGTCACCTGGGGAAGGTGTTCCAGAGACCAGGTGCAGTGACTACAAATGCTTGGTCACTTGAGAAAGGTGTTCCAGAGACCAGAAGCAGTGACTACGAATTCTGGGTCACCTGGGAAGGTGTTCCAACAACCAGGAGCAGTGAATGAAAATGCTGGGTCACCTGGGAAGGGTTCCAGAGACCAGGTGCAGTGACTATGATTGCTCGGTCATCTGGGAAGGTGTTCCAGAGACCAGAGCAGTGACTGTAATTCGGGTCACCTGGGAGAGTGTTCAGAGACCAGGTGCAGTGACTGCGAATGCTCAGTCACCCGGGAAAGGTATTCCAGAGACCAGGTGCAGTGACTGCGAATGCTTGGTCACCTGGGGAAGGTGTTCCAGAGACCAGGTGCAGTGACTGCGAATTCTGGGTCACCTGGGAAAAGTATTCTGGAGACCAGGTGCAGTGACTGCGATTCTTGGTCATCTGGGGAAGGTGTGCCAGAGACCAGGTGCAGTGATGCAGTGACTGTGAATGATTGGTCACCTGTGGAAGGTGTTCCAGAGACCAGGTGCAGTGACTGCGAATGCTTAGTCACCTGGGGAAGGTGTGCCAGAGACCAGAAGCAATGACTGCAAATTCTGGGTCACCTGGGAAAGGTGTTCCAGAGACCAGGTGCAGTGACTGTGAATGCTTGGTCACCTGTGGAAGGTGTTCCAGAGACCAGATGCAGTGACTGCAAATGCTTAGTCACCTGGGGAAGGTGTGCCAGAGACCAGAAGCAATGATTTCAAATGCTGGGTCACCTGGGGAAGGTGTTTCAGAGACCAGGTGCAGTGACTGCGAATGCTTAGTCACCTGGGGAAGGTGTGCCAGAGACCAGAAGCAGTTACTGCAAATTCTGGGTCACCTGGGAAAGGTGTTCCAGAAACCAGTTGCAGTGACTGCAAATGCTTGGTCACCTGGGGAAGGTGTTCCAGAGACCAGGTGCAGTGACTGCGAATTCTGGGTCACCTGGTGAAGCTATTCCACAGACCAGGTGCAGTGACTGTGAATGCTTGGTCTCCTGGGGAAGGTGTTCCAGAGACCAGGTGCAGTGACTGCAAATTGTGGGTCACCTGGGGAAGGTGTTCCAGAGACCAGGTGCAGTGACTGCGGACTCTGGGTCACCTGGGAGAGTGTTCAGAGACCACGTGCAGTGACTGCAATCTCGGTCACTTGAGAAGGTGTTCCAGAGACCAGAAGCAGTGACTGCGAATTCTGGGTCACCTGGGAAGGTGTTCCAGCAACCAGGGCAGTGAATGCAAATGCTGGGTCACCTGGGAAGGGTTCCAGAGACCAGGTGCAGTGACTGTGAATGCTCGGTCATCTGGGAAAGGTGTTCAGAGACCAGAAGCAGTGATCTGCAATTCGGGTCACCTGGGGAAGGTGTTCCAGAGACCAGGTGTAGTGACTGAGAATGCTTGGTCACTTGGGAAAGGTGTTCCAGAGACCAAGTGCAGTGACTGTGAATGCTTAGTCACCTGTGGAAGGTGTTCCAGAGACCAGATGTAGTGATTGCGAATGCTTGGTCACCAGGGGAAGGTGTTCCAGAGACCAGGTGCAGTGACTGCGAATTCTGGGTTACCTGGGGAAGCTATTCCAGAGACCAGGTGTAGTGACTGCGAATGCTCAGTCACCTGGGAAAGGTGTTCCAGAGACCAGGTGCAGTGACTGCAAATTCGGGGTAACCTAGGGAAGGTGTTCCAGAGACCAGATGCAGTGACTGCCAATGCTCGGTCACCTGGGAAAGGTGTTCCAGAGACCTGGTGCAGTGACTGCAAATGATCGGTCACCTGGGAAAGGTGTTCCAAAGACCTGGTGCAGTGACTGCAAATGCTCGGTCACCTGGGAAAGGTGTTCCAGAGACTAGAAGCAGTGACTGCGGACTCTGGGTCACCTGGGGAAGGTGTTCCAGAGACCAGGTGCAGTGACTGCAAATGCTCGGTCACTTGAGAAAGGTGTTCCAGAGACCAGAAGCAGTGACTACGAATTCTGGGTCACCTGGGGAAGGTGTTCCAGCAACCAGGAGCAGTGAATGCAAATGCTGGGTCACCTGGGGAAGGGGTTCCAGAGACCAGGTGCACTGACTATGAATGCTCGGTCATCTCGGAAAGGTGTTCCAGAGACCAGAAGCAGTGACTGTGAATTTTGGGTCACCTGGGGAAGGTGTTCCAGAGACCAGGTGCAGTGACTGCGAATGCTCGGTCACCCGGGAAAGGTATTCTGGAGACCAGGTGCAGTGACTGCGAATTCTTGGTCACCTGGGGAAGGTGTGCCAGAGACCAGAAGCAATGACTGCAAATTCTGGGTCGCCTGGGGAAGGTGTTCCAGAGACCAGGTGCAGTGACTGCAAATGCTTGGTCACCTGGGGAAGGTGTGCCAGAGACCAGCAGTGACTACGAATTCTGAGTCACCTGGGGAAGGTGTTCCAGAGACCAGGTGCAGTGACTGCAAATGCTTAGTCACCTGGGGAAGGTGTTCCAGAGACCAGGTGCAGTGACTGAGAATGCTCTGGTCACCTGGGAAAGGTGTTCAGAGACCAGGTGCAGTGACTGCAGATGCTTGGTCACCTGGGAAGGTGTTCCAGAGACCAGGTGCAGTGACTGCAGAATGCTCGGTCACCTGGGAAAGGTGTTCCTGAGACCAGAAGCAGTGACTGCAGACTCTGGATCACCTGGGGAAGGTGTTCCAGAGACCAGGTGCAGTGACTGCGAATGCTCGGTCACCTGGGAAAGGTGTTCCAGAGACCAGGTGCAGTGACTGCAAATTCTGGGTCACCTGGGGAAGGTGTTCCAGACACCAGGTGCAGTGACTGCGGACTCTGGGTCACCTGGGGAAGGTGTTCCAGAGACCAGGTGCAGTGACTGCAAATGCTCGGTCACTTGAGAAAGGTGTTCCAGAGACCAGAAGCAGTGACTACGAATTCTGGGTCACCTGGGGAAGGTGTTCCAGCAACCAGGAGCAGTGAATCACAAATGCTGGGTCACCTGGGAAGGGTTCAGAGACCAGGTGCACTGACTATGAATGCTCGGTCATCTCGGAAAGGTGTTCCAGAGACCAGAAGCAGTGACTGTGAATTTTGGGTCACCTGGGGAAGGTGTTCCAGAGACCAGGTGCAGTGACTGCGAATGCTCGGTCACCCGGGAAAGGTATTCTGGAGACCAGGTGCAGTGACTGCGAATTCTTGGTCACCTGGGGAAGGTGTGCCAGAGACCAGAAGCAATGACTGCAAATTCTGGGTCACCTGGGGAAGGTGTTCCAGAGACCAGGTGCAGTGACTGTGAATGCTTGGTCACCTGGGGAAGGTGTTCCAGAGACCAGGTGCAGTGACTGCGAATTCTGAGTCACCTGGGGAAGGTGTTCCAGAGACCAGGTGCAGTGACTGTGAATTCTGGGTCACCTGGGAAAGGTGTTCTCTAGACCAGGTGCAGTGACTGCGAATGCTTGGTCACCTGGGGAAGGTGTGCCAGAGACCAGAAACAATGACCGCAAATTCTGGGTCACCTGGGGAAGGTGTTCCACAGACCAGGTGCAGTGACTGCAAATGCTTATTCACCTGGGGAAGGTGTGTCAGAGACCAGAAACAATGACTGCAAATTCTGGGTCATCTGGGGAAGTTGTTCCAGAGACCAGGTGCAGTGACTGCAAACGCTTAGTCACCTGGGAAGGTGTGCCAGAGACCAGAAGCAATGACTTAAAATTCTGGGTCACCTGGGGAAGGTGTTCCAGAGACCAGGTGCAGTGACTCCGAATGCTTAGTCACCTGGGGAAGGTGTGCCAGAGACCAGAAGCAGTGACTGCAAATTCTGGGTCACCTGGGAAAGGTGTTCCAGAGACCAGGTGCAGTGACTGCAAATGCTTGGTCACCTGGGGAAGGTGTGCCAGAGACCAGAAGAAGTGACTACAATTCTGAGTCACCTGGGGAAGGTGTTCCAGAGACCAGGTGCAGTGACTGCGAATTCTGGGTCACCTGAGAAAGGTGTTCCAGAGACCAGGTGCAGTGACTGCGAATGCTTGGTCACCTGGGAAGGTGTTCCAGAGACCAGGTGCAGTGACTGCGGATTCTGGGTTACCTGGGAAGCTGTTCCAGAGACCAGGTGCAGTGACTGCGAATGCTCGGTCACCTGGGAAAGGTGTTCCAGAGACCAGGTGCAGTGACTGCAAATTCTGGGTCACCTAGGGAAGGTGTTCCAGAGACCAGATGTAGTGACTGCCAATGCTCGGTCACCTGGGAAAGGTGTTCCAGAGACCTGGTGCAGTGACTGCAAATGCTGGTCACCTGGAAAGGTGTTCAGAGACCTGGTGCAGGAACTGCAAATGCTGGTCACCTGGGAAGGTGTTCCAGAGACCAGAAGCAGTGACTGGGACTCTGGGTCACCTGGGAAGGTGTTCCAGAGACCAGATGCAGTGACTGCAAATGCTAGGTCACCTGAGAAGGTGTTCCAGAGACCAGAAGCAGTGACTCGAATTCTGGGTCACCTGGGAAGGTGTTCCAGCAACCAGGTGCAGTGAATGCAAATGCTGGGTCACCTGGGGAAGGGTTCCAGAGACCAGGTGCAGTGACTATGAATGCTGGGTCATCTGGGAAAGGTGTTCCAGAGATCAAGCAGTGACAGTGAATTCTGGGTCACCTGGGAAGGTGTTCCAGAGACCAGGTGCAGTGACTGCGAATGTGAGTCACCTGGGGAAGGTGTTCCAGAGACCAGGTGCAGTGACTGCAATTCTGGGTCACCTGGGAAAGTGTTCTGGAGACCAGGTGCAGTGACTGCAATTCTTGGTCACCTGGGAAGGTGTGCCGAGACCAGGTGCAGTGACTGTAGATGCTTGATCACCTGTGGAAGGTGTTCCAGAGACCAGGTGCAGTGACTGCAAATTCTTAGTCACCTGGGAAGGTGTGCCAGAGACCAGAAGCAATGACTGCAAATTCTGGGTCACCTGGGAAGGTGTTCCAGAGACCAGGTGCAGTGACTCAATGCTGGTCACCTGTGGAAGGTGTTCAGAGACCAGATGCAGTGACTGCAAATGCTTGTCACCTGGGAAGGTGCTGAGACCAGAAGCAATGACTTCAAATGCTGGGTCACCTGGGAAGTGTTTCCAGAGACCAGGTGCAGTGACTGCAAATGCTTAGTCACCTGGGAAGGTGTGCCAGAGACCAGAAGCAGTGACTGCAAATTCTGGGTCACCTGGGAAGGTGTTCAGAGACCAGGTGCAGTGACTGCAAATGCTTTGTCACCTGGGAAGGTGTGCCAGAGACCAGGAGCAGTGACTGTGAATTCTGAGTCACCTGGAGAAGGTGTTCCAGAGACCAGGTGCAGTGACTGAATTGGGTCACCTGAGAAAGGTGTTCCAGAACCAGGTGCAGTGACTGCGAATGGTTGAGTCACCTGGGAAGGTGTTCAGAGACCAGATGCAGTGACTGCGATCTGGGTCACCTGGGAAGCTATTCCAGAGACCAGGTGCAGTGACTGTGAATGCTTGGTCTCCTGGGGAAGGTGTTCCAGAGACCAGGTGCAGTGACTGAAAATTCTGGGTCACCTGGGGAAGGTGTTCCAGAGACCAGGTGCAGTGACTGCGGACTCTGGGTCACCTGGGGAATGTGTTCCAGAGACCAGGTGCAGTGACTGCGAATGCTCGGTCACCTGGGGAAGGAGTTCCAGAGACCAGGTGCAGTGACTGTGAATGCTCAGTCATCTGGGAAAGGTGTTCCAGAGACCAGAAGCAGTGACTGCAAATTCCGGGTCACCTGAGGAAGGTGTTCCAGAGACCAGGTGCAGTGTCTGCGAATGCTCGGTCACCCGGGAAAGGTGTTCCAGAGACCAGAAGCATTGACTGCGAATTCTGGGTCACCTGGGGAAGGTGTTCCAGAGACCAGTTGCAGAGACTGAGAATGCTTGATCACCTGGGAAAGATGTTCTCTATACCAGGTGCAGTGACTGTGAATGCTTAGTCACCTGGAGAAGGTGTTCCAGAGACCAGGTGCAGTGACTGCAAATTATGGGTCACCTGGGGAAGGTGTTCCAGAGACCAGGTGCAGTGACTGCGAATTCTGGGTCACCTGGAAGGTGTTCTCTAGACCAGGTGCAGTGACTGCAGATGCTTGGTCACCTGGGAAGGTGTCCAGAGACCAGAAAGCAATGACTGCAAATTCTGGGTCACCTGGGAAGGTGTTCCACAGACCAGGTGCAGTGACTGCAAATGCTTATTCACTTGGGAAAGGTGTGCCAGAGACCAGAAGCAATGACTACAAATTCTGGGTCATCTGGGAAGGTGTTCCACAGACCAGGTGCAGTGACTGTGAATGCTTGGTCACCTGTGGAAGGTGTTCCAGAGACCGGTGCAGTGACTGCAAATGCTGTCACCTGGGAAGGTGTTCCGAGACCATGCAGGTAAATCTGGTCACCTGGGAAGGTGTTCCAGAGACCAGATGCAGTGACTAAAATTCTGGGTCACCTGGGGAAGGTGTTCCAGAGCCAGGTGCAGTGACTGTGAATGTTTAGTCACCTGGGGAAGGTGTGCCAGAGACCAGGTGCAGTGACTGTGAATGCTGGGTCACCCGGGAAAGGTATTCCAGAGACCAGGTGCAGTGACTGCAAATGCTTGGTCACCAGGGGAAGGTGTTCCAGAGACCAGGTGCAGTGACTGTGAATTCTGGGTCACCTGGGAAGGTGTTCTGGAGACCAGGTGCAGTGACTTGAATTCTTGGTCACCTGGGAAGGTGTGCCAGAGACCAGAAGCAATGACTGCAATTCTGGGTCACCTGGGAAGGGGTTCAGAGACCAGGTGCAGTGACTGCAAATGCTTGGTCACCTGGGAAGGTGTGCCAGAGACCGGAGCAGTGACTGCAATTCTGGGTCACCTGGGAAGGTGCTCCAGAGACCAGGTGCAGTGACTACAAATGCTTAGTCACCTGGGAAGGTGTGCAGAGACCAAAGCAATGACTTCAAATTCTGGGTCACCTGGAAGGTGTTCCAGAGACCAGGTGCAGTGACTGCAGAATGCTGGGTCACCTGGGAAGGTGTTCCAGAGACCAGGTGCAGTGACTGCAGAATGCTAGTCACCTGGGAAAGGTGTTCCAGAGACCAGGTGCAGTGACTGCAATGCTCGGTCACCTGGGAAAGGTGTTCCAGAGACCAGGAGCAGTGACTGCAGAATTCTGGGTCACCTGGGAAGAGTGTTCCAGAGACCAGGTGCAGTGACTGCGAATGCTTGGTCACCTGGGAAGGTGTTCCAGAGACCAGGTGCAGTGACTGCAAATTCTAGAGTCACCTGGGAAGGTGTTCCAGAGACCAGGTGCAGTGACTGGGACTCTGGGTCACCTGGGGAAGATGTTCAGAGACCAGGTGCAGTGACTCGAATGCTCGGTCACTTGAGAAAGGTGTTCAGAGACCAGAAGCAGTGACTGTGAATTCTGGGTCACCTGGGAAGGTGTTCAGCAACCAGGGCAGTGAATGCAAATGCTGGGTCACCTGGGAAGGTGTTCCAGAGACCAGGTGCAGTGACTGTGAATGCTGGTCATCTGGAAAGGTGTTCCAGAGACCAGAAGCAGTGACCTAGATCCGGGTCACCTGGGAAGGTGTTCAGAGACCAGGTGCAGTGACTGCAATGCTTGGTCACCAGGAAAGGTGTTTCAGAGACCAGATGCAGTGACTGCGAATTTTGGGTCACCTGGGAAAGGTGTTCCAGAGACCAGGTGCAGTGACTGTGAATGCTTAGTCACCTGGGGAAGGTGTTCCAGAGACCAGGTGCAGTGACTGCGAATTCTGGGTCACCTGGGAAGGTGTTCCAGAGACCAGGTGCAGTGACTGTGAATTCTGGGTCACCTGGGAAGGTGTTCCAGAGACCAGGTGCAGTGACTGCAAATGCTTAGTCACCTGGGGAAGGTGTGCCAGAGACCAGAAGCAATGACTGCAAATTCTGGGTCATCTGGGGAAGGTGTTCCAGAGACCAGGTGCAGTGACTGTGAATGCTTGGTCACCTGTGGAAGGTGTTCCAGAGACCAGGTGCAGTGACTGCAAATGCTTAGTCACCTGGGGAAGGTGTGCCAGAGACCAGAAGCAATGACTTAAAATTCTGGGTCACCTGGGGAAGGTGTTCCAGAGACCAGGTGCAGTGACTGCGAATGCTTTAGTCACCTGGGGAAGGTGTGCCAGAGACCAGAAGCAGTGACTGCAATTCTGGGTCCTGGGAAAGGTGTTCCAGAGACCAGGTGCAGTGACTGCAAATGCTTGGTCACCTGGGAAGGTGTCCAGAGACCAAGCAGTGACTATGAATTCTGAGGTCACCTGGGAAGGTGTTCCAGAGACCAGGTGCAGTGACTGAATCTCGGTCACCTGGGAAAGGTGTTCCAGAGACCAGGTGCAGTGACTGCAATGGCTGGTCACCGGGAAGGTGTTCCAGAGACCAGGTGCAGTGACTGCGAATTCTGGTTACCTGGGAAGGTGTTCCAGAGACAGGTGCAGTGACTGCAGATGCTCGGTCACCTGGAGAAGGTGTTCAGAGACCTGGTGCAGGAACTGCAAATACTGGGTCACCTGGGAAAGGTGTTCAGAGACCAGAAGCAGTGACTGGGACTCTGGGTCACCTGGGAAGGTGTTCAGAGACCAGATGCAGTGACTGCAAATACTAGGTCACTTGAGAAGGTGTTCCAGAGACCAGAAGCAGTGACTACGAATTCTGGGTCACCTGGGAAGGTGTTCCAGCAACCAGGAGCAGTGAATTCAAATGCTGGGTCACCTGGGGAAGGGGTTCCAGAGACCAGGTGCAGTGACTATGAATGCTCGGTCATCTGGAAAAGGTGTTCCAGAGATCAGAAGCAGTGACAGTGAATTCCGGGTCAACTGGGGAAGGTGTTCCAGAGACCAGGTGCAGTGACTGCGAATGCTTGGTCACCTGGGGAAGGTGTTCCAGAGACCAGGTGCAGTGACTGCGAATTCTGGGTCACCTGGGAAAAGTATTATGGAGACCAGGTGCAGTGACTGCGAATTCTTGGTCATCTGGGGAAGGTGTGCCAGAGACCAGGTGCAGTAACTGTGAATGCTTGGTCACCTGTGGAAGGTGTTCCAGAGACCAGGTGCAGTGACTGCAAATGCTTAGTCACCTGGGGAAGGTGTGCCAGAGACCAGAAGCAATGACTGCAAATTCTGGGTCACCTGGGGAAGGTGTTCCAGAGACCAGGTGCAGTGACTGCGAATGCTTGGTCACCTGTGGAAGGTGTTCAAGAGACCAGATGCAGTGACTGCAAATGCTTAGTCACCTGGGGAAGGTGTGCTAGAGACCAGAAGCAATGACTTCAAATGCTGGGTCACCTGGGGAAGGTGTTCCGAGACCAGGTGCAGTGACTGCGAATGCTTAGTCACCTGGGGAAGGTGTGCCAGAGACCAGAAGCAGTTACTGCAAATTCTGGGTCACCTGGGAAAGGTGTTCCAGAAACCAGTTGCAGTGACTGCAAATGCTTGGTCACCTGGGGAAGGTGTGCCAGAGACCAGGAGCAGTGACTGTGAATTCTGAGTCACCTGGAGAAGGTGTTCCAGAGACCAGGTGCAGTGACTGCGAATTCTGGGTCACCTGAGAAAGGTGTTCCAGATACCAGGTGCCGTGACTGCGAATGCTTGATCACCTGGGGAAGGTGTTCCAGAGACCAGGTGCAGTGACTGCGAATTCTGGGTCACCTGGGGAAGCTATTCCAGAGACCAGGTGCAGTGACTGTGAATGCTTGGTCTCCCGGGGAAGGTGTTCCAGAGACCAGGTGCAGTGACTGAAAATTCTGGGTCACCTGGGGAAGGTGTTCCAGAGACCAGGTGCAGTGACTGCGGACTCTGGGTCACCTGGTGAAGGTGTTCCAGAGACCAGGTGCAGTGACTGCGAATGCTCGGTCACTTGAGAAAGGTGTTCCAGAGACCAGAAGCAGTGACTGTGAATTCTGGGTCACCTGGGGAAGGTGTTTCAGCAACCAGGGCAGTGAATGCAAATGCTGGGTCACCGGGGGAAGGAGTTCCAGAGACCAGGTGCAGTGACTGTGAATGCTCGGTCATCTGGGAAAGGTGTTCCAGAGACCAGAAGCAGTGACTGCGAATTCCGGGTCACCTGAGGAAGGTGTTCCAGAGACCAGGTGCAGTGTCTGCGAATGCTCGGACACCCGGGAAAGGTGTTCCAGAGACCAGAAGCATTGACTGCGAATTCTGGGTCACCTGGGGAAGGTGTTCCAGAGACCAGTTGCAGAGACTGAGAATGCTTGATCACCTGGGAAAGATGTTCTCTATACCAGGTGCAGTGACTGTGAATGCTTAGTCACCTGGAGAAGGTGTTCCAGAGACCAGGTGCAGTGACTGCAAATTCTGGGTCACCTTGGAAAGGTGTTCTCTATACCAGGTGCAGTGACTGTGAATGCTTGGTCACCTGGGGAAGGTGTACCAGAGACCAGAAACAATGACTGCAAATTCTGGGTCACCTGGGGAAGGTGTTCCACAGACCAGGTGCAGTGACTGCAAATGCTTATTCACTTGGGGAAGGTGTGCCAGAGACCAGAAGCAATGACTACAAATTCTGGGTCATCTGGGGAAGGTGTTCCACAGACCAGGTGCAGTGACTGTGAATGCTTGGTCACCTGTGGAAGGTGTTCCAGAGACCGGGTGCAGTGACTGCAAATGCTTAGTCACCTGGGGAAGGTGTGCCAGAGACCAGAAGCAATGACTTAAAATTCTGGGTCACCTGGGGAAGGTGTTCCAGAAACCAGGTGCAGTGACTGTGAATGCTTAGTCACCTGGGGAAGGTGTGCCAGAGACCAGGTGCAGTGACTGTGAATGCTAGGTCACCCGGGAAAGGTATTCCAGAGACGAGGTGCAGTGACTGCAAATGCTTGGTCACCAGGGGAAGGTGTTCCAGAGACCAGGTGCAGTGGCTGCGAATTCTGGGTCACCTGGGAAAGGTGTTCTGGAGACCAGGTGCAGTGACTGCGAATTCTTGGTCACCTGGGGAAGGTGTGCCAGAGACCAGAAGCAATGACTGCAAATTCTGGGTCACCTGGGGAAGGGGTTCCAGAGACCAGGTGCAGTGACTGCAAATGCTTGGTCACCTGGGGAAGGTGTGCCAGAGACCAGGAGCAGTGACTACGAATTCTGAGTCACCTGGGGAAGGAGCTCCAGAGACCAGGTGCAGTGACTGCAAATGCTTAGTCACCTGGGGAAGGTGTGCCAGAGACCAGAAGCAATGACTTCAAATTCTGGGTCACCTGGGGAAGGTGTTCCAGAGACCAGGTGCAGTGACTGAGAATGCTCGGTCACCTGGGAAAGGTGTTCCAGAGACAAAGTGCAGTGACTGCGAATGCTTAGTCACCTGGGGAAGGTGTTCCAGAGACCAGGTGCAGTGACTGCGAATGCTCGGTCACCTGGGAAAGGTGTTCCTGAGACCAGAAGCAGTGACTGCAGACTCTGGGGCACCTGGGGAAGGTGTTCCAGAGACCTGGTGCAGTGACTGCGAATACTCGGTCACCTGGGAAAGGTGTTCCAGAGACTAGGTGCAGTGACTGCAAATTCTAGGTCACCTGGGGAAGGTGTTCCAGAGACCAGGTGCAGTGACTGCGGACTCTGGGTCACCTGGGGAAGGTGTTCCAGAGACCAGGTGCAGTGACTGCGAATGCTCGGTCACTTGAGAAAGGTGTTCCAGAGACCAGAAGCAGTGACTGTGAATTCTGGGTCACCTGGGGAAGGTGTTCCAGCAACCAGGGCAGTGAATGCAAATGCTGGGTCACCTGGGGAAGGAGTTCCAGAGACCAGGTGCAGTGACTGTGAATGCTCGGTCATCTGGGAAAGGTGTTCCAGAGACCAGAAGCAGTGACTGCGAATTCCGGGTCACCTGGGGAAGGTGTTCCAGAGACCAGGTGCAGTGACTGCGAATGCTTGGTAACCCAGGAAAGGTGTTTCAGAGACCAGAAGCAGTGACTGCGAATTTTGGGTCACCTGGGAAAGGTGTTCCAGAGACCAAGTGCAGTGACTGTGAATGCTTAGTCACCTGGGGAAGGTGTTCTAGAAACCAGGTGCAGTGACTGCGAATTCTGGGTCACCTGGGGAAGGTGTTCCAGAGACCAGGTGCAGTGACTGTGAATTCTGGGTCACCTGGGGAAGGTGTTCCACAGACCAGGTGCAGTGACTGCAAATGCTTATTCACCTGGGGAAGGTGTGCCAGAGACCAGAAACAATGACTGCAAATTCTGGGTCATCTGGGGAAGTTGTTCCAGAGACCAGGTGCAGTGACTGTGAATGCTTGGTCACCTGTGGAAGGTGTTCCAGAGACCAGGTGCAGTGACTGCAAATGCTTAGTCACCTGGGGAAGGTGTGCCAGAGACCAGAAGGAATGACTTAAAAATTCTGGGTCACCTGTGGAAGGTGTTCCAGAGACCAGGTGCAGTGACTACGAATGCTTAGTCACCTGGGGAAGGTGTGCCAGAGACCAGAAGCAGTGACTGCAAATTCTGGGTCACCTGGGAAAGGTGTTCCAGAGACCAGGTGCAGTGACTGCAAATGCTTGGTCACCTGGGGAAGGTGTGCCAGAGACAGAAGAAGTGACTACGAATTCTGAGTCACCTGGGGAAGGTGTTCCAGAGACCAGGTGCAGTGACTGCGAATTCTGGGTCACCTGAGAAAGGTGTTCCAGAGACCAGGTGCAGTGATTGCGAATGCTTGGTCACCAGGGGAAGGTGTTCCAGAGACCAGGTGCAGTGACTGCGAATTCTGGGTTACCTGGGGAAGCTATTCCAGAGACCAGGTGCAGTGACTGCGAATGCTCGGTCACCTGGGAAAGGTGTTCCAGAGACCAGGTGCAGTGACTGCAAATTCTGGGTCACCTAGGGAAGGTGTTCCAGAGACCAGATGTAGTGACTGCCAATGCTCGGTCACCTGGGAAAGGTGTTCCAGAGACCTGGTGCAGTGACTGCAAATGCTCGGTCACCTGGAAAAGGTGTTCCAGAGACCTGGTGCAGGAACTGCAAATACTCGGTCACCTGGGAAAGGTGTTCCAGAGACCAGAAGCAGTGACTGCGGACTCTGGGTCACCTGGGGAAGGTGTTCCAGAGACCAGATGCAGTGACTGCAAATACTAGGTCACTTGAGAAAGGTGTTCCAGAGACCAGAAGCAGTGACTACGAATTCTGGGTCACCTGGGGAAGGTGTTCCAGCAACCAGGAGCAGTGAATTCAAATGCTGGGTCACCTGGGGAAGGGGTTCCAGAGACCAGGTGCAGTGACTATGAATGCTCGGTCATCTGGGAAAGGTGTTCCAGAGATCAGAAGCAGTGACAGTGAATTCCGGGTCAACTGGGGAAGGTGTTCCAGAGACCAGGTGCAGTGACTGCGAATGCTTGGTCACCTGGGGAAGGTGTTCCAGAGACCAGGTGCAGTGACTGCAGATTCTGGGTCACCTGGGAAAAGTATTATGGAGACCAGGTGCAGTGACTGCAGATTCTTGGTCATCTGGGAAGGTGTGCTCAGGGACCAGGTGCAGTGACTGAAATGCTTGGTCACCTGTGGAAGGTGTTCCAGAGACCAGGTGCAGTGACTGCAAATGTAGTCACCTGGGGAAGGTGTGCCAGGACAAGAACAATGACTGCAAATTCTGGGTCACCTGGGGAAGGTGTTCCAGAGACCAGGTGCAGTGACTGCGAATGCTTGGTCACCTGTGGAAGGTGTTCAAGAGACCAGATGCAGTGACTGCAAATGCTTAGTCACCTGGGGAAGGTGTGCTAGAGACCAGAAGCAATGACTTCAAATGCTGGGTCACCTGGGGAAGGTGTTTCAGAGACCAGGTGCAGTGACTGCGAATGCTTAGTCACCTGGGGAAGGTGTGCCAGAGACCAGAAGCAGTGACTGCAAATTCTGGGTCACCTGGGAAAGGTGTTCCAGAAACCAGTTGCAGTGACTGCAAATGCTTGGTCACCTGGGGAAGGTGTGCCAGAGACCAGGAGCAGTGACTGTGAATTCTGAGTCACCTGGAGAAGGTGTTCCAGAGACCAGGTGCAGTGACTGCGAATTCTGGGTCACCTGAGAAAGGTGTTCCAGATACCAGGTGCCGTGACTGCGAATGCTTGATCACCTGGGGAAGGTGTTCCAGAGACCAGGTGCAGTGACTGCGAATTCTGGGTCACCTGGGGAAGCTATTCCAGAGGCCAGGTGCAGTGACTGTGAATGCTTGGTCTCCTGGGGAAGGTGTTCCAGAGACCAGGTGCAGTGACTGAAAATTCTGGGTCACCTGGGGAAGGTGTTCCAGAGACCAGGTCAGTGACTACTGGACTCTGGGTCACCTGGGAAGGTGTTCCAGAGACCAGGTGCAGTGACTGCAGATGCTCGGTCACTTGAGAAAGGTGTTCCAGAGACCAGAAGCAGTGACTGTGAATTCTGGGTCACCTGGGGAAGGTGTTCCAGCAACCAGGGCAGTGAATGCAAATGCTGGGTCACCTGGGGAAGGAGTTCCAGAGACCAGGTGCAGTGACTGTGAATGCTCGGTCATCTGGGAAAGGTGTTCCAGAGACCAGAAGCGGTGACTGCGAATTCTGGGTCACCTGGGGAAGGTGTTCCAGAGACCAGGTGCAGTGACTGCGAATGCTTAGTCACCTGGGGAAGGTGTTCCAGAGACCAGGTGCAGTGACTGCAAATTCTGGGTCACCTGGGGAAGGTGTTCCAGAGACCAGGTGCAGTGACTGCGAATTCTGGGTCACCTGGGAAAGGTGTTCTCTATACCAGGTGCAGTGACTGTGAATGCTTGGTCACCTGGGAAGGTGTGCCAGAGACCAGAAGCAATGACTGCAAATTCTGGGTCACCTGGGAAGGTGTTCACAGACCAGGTGCAGTGACTACCGTCTTAGTCACCTGGGAAGGTGTGTCAGAGACCAGAAGCAATGACTACAAATTCTGGGTCATCTGGGGAAGGTGTTCCAGAGACCAGGTGCAGTGACTGCAAATGCTTATTCACCTGGGGAAGGTGTGTCAGAGACCAGAAGCAATAACAACAAATTCTGGGTCATCTGGGGAAGGTGTTCCAGAGACCAGGTGCAGTGACTGTGAACGCTTGGTCACCTGTGGAAGGTGTTCCAGAGACCAGGTGCAGTGACTGCAAATGCTTAGTCATCTGGGGAAGGTGTGCCAGAGACCAGAAGCAATGACTTAAAATTCTGGGTCACCTGGGGAAGGTGTTCCAGAGACCAGGTGCAGTGACTGCGAATGCTTAGTCACCTGGGGAAGGTGTGCCAGAGACCTGGTGCAGTGACTCTGAATGCTAGGTCACCCGGGAAAGGTATTCCAGAGACCAGGTGCAGTGACTGCGAATGCTTGGTCACCGGGGGAAGGTGTTCCAGAGACCAGGTGCAGTGACTGCGAATTCTGGGTCACCTGGGAAAGGTGTTCTGGAGACCAGGTGCAGTGACTGCGAATTCTTGGTCACCTGGGGAAGGTGTGCCAGAGACCAGAAGCAATGACTGCAAATGCTGGGTCACCTGGGGAAGGTGTTCCAGAGACCAGGTGCAGTGACTGCAAATGCTTGGTCACCTGGGGAAGTTGTGCCAGAGACCAGGAGCAGTGACTATGAATTCTGAGTCACCTGGGGAAGGTGCTCCAGAGACCAGGTGCAGTGACTGCAAATGCTTAGTCACCTGGGGAAGGTGTGCCAGAGACCAGAAGCAATGACTTCAAATTCTGGGTCACCTGGGGAAGGTGTTCCAGAGACCAGGTGCAGTGACTGAGAATGCTCGGTCACCTGGGAAAGGTGTTCCAGAGACAAAGTGCAGTGACTGCGAATGCTTAGTCACCTGGGGAAGGTGTTCCAGAGACCAGGTGCAGTGACTGCGAATGCTCGGTCACCTGGGAAAGGTGTTCCTGAGACCAGAAGCAGTGACTGCAGACTCTGGATCACCTGGGGAAGGTGTTCCAGAGACCAGGTGCAGTGACTGAAAATTCTGGGTCACCTGGGGAAGGTGTTCCAGAGACCAGGTGCAGTGACTGCGGACTCTGGGTCACCTGGGGAAGGTGTTCCAGAGACCAGGTGCAGTGACTGCAGATGCTCGGTCACTTGAGAAAGGTGTTCAGAGACCAGAAGCAGTGACTGTGAATTCTGGGTCACCTGGGAAGGTGTTCCACAACCAGGGCAGTGAATGCAAATGCTGGGTCACCTGGGAAGGAGTTCAGAGACCAGGTGCAGTGACTGTGAATGCTCGGTCATCTGGGAAGGTGTTCCAGAGACCAGAGCAGTGACTGCAATTCCGGGTCACCTGGGAAGGTGTTCCAGAGACCAGGTGCAGTGACTGCGATGCTTGTTAACCTGGAGAAGGTGTTCCAGAGACCAGAAGCAGTGACTGCGAATTCTGGGTCACCTGGGGAAGGTGTTCCAGAGACCAGGTGCAGTGACTGAGAATGCTTGGTCACCTGGGAAAGGTGTTCCAGAGACCAAGTGCAGTGACTGTGAATGCTTAGTCACCTGGGGAAGGTGTTCCAGATACCAGGTGCAGTGACTGCGAATTCTGGGTCACCTGGGGAAGGTGTTCCAGAGACCAGGTGCAGTGACTGTGAATTCTGGGTCACCTGGGAAAGGTGTTCTCTAGACCAGGTGCAGTGACTGCAAATGCTTATTCACCTGGGGAAGGTGTGCCAGAGACCAGAAGCAATGACTGCAAATTCTGGGTCATCTGGGGAAGTTGTTCCAGAGACCAGGTGCAGTGACTGTGAATGCTTGGTCACCTGTGGAAGGTGTTCCAGAGACCAGGTGCAGTGACTGCAAATGCTTAGTCACCTGGGGAAGGTGTGCCAGAGACCAGAAGCAATGACTTAAAATTCTGGATCACCTGGTGAAGGTGTTCCAGAGACCAGGTGCAGTGACTGCGAATGCTTAGTCACCTGGGGAAGGTGTGCCAGAGACCAGAAGCAGTGACTGCAAATTCTGGGTCACCTGGGAAAGGTGTTCCAGAGACCAGGTGCAGTGACTGCGAATTCTGGGTCACCTGAGAAAGGTGTTCCAGAGACCAGGTGCAGTGATTGCGAATGCTTGGTCACCAGGGGAAGGTGTTCCAGAGACCAGGTGCAGTGACTGCGAATTCTGGGTTACCTGGGGAAGCTATTCCAGAGACCAGGTGCAGTGACTGCGAATGCTCGGTCACCTGGGAAAGGTGTTCCAGAGACCAGGTGCAGTGACTGCAAATTCTGGGTCACCTAGGGAAGGTGTTCCAGAGACCAGATGTAGTGACTGCCAATGCTCGGTCACCTGGGAAAGGTGTTCCAGAGACCTGGTGCAGTGACTGCAAATGCTCGGTCACCTGGAAAAGGTGTTCCAGAGACCTGGTGCAGTAACTGCAAATACTCGGTCACCTGGGAAAGGTGTTCCAGAGACTAGAAGCAGTGACTGCGGTCTCTGGGTCACCTGGGGAAGGTGTTCCAGAGACCAGGTGCAGTGACTGCAAATGCTTGATCACCTGGGGAAGGTGTTCCAGAGACCAGGTGCAGTGACTGCGAATTCTGGGTCACCTGGGGAAGCTATTCCAGAGACCAGGTGCAGTGACTGTGAATGCTTGGTCTCCTGGGGAAGGTGTTCCAGAGACCAGGTGCAGTGACTGCAAATTCTGGGTCACCTGGGGAAGGTGTTCCAGAGACCAGGTGCAGTGACTGCGGACTCTGGGTCACCTGGGGAAGGTGTTCCAGAGACCAGGTGCAGTGACTGCGAATGCTCGGTCACTTGAGAAAGGTGTTCCAGAGACCAGAAGCAGTGACTGTGAATTCTGGGTCACCTGGGGAAGGTGTTCCAGCAACCAGGGCAGTGAATGCAAATGCTGGGTCACCTGGGGAAGGAGTTCCAGAGACCAGGTGCAGTGACTGCAATGCTTGGTCACCCAGGAAAGGTGTTCCAGAGACCAGAAGCAGTGACTGCGAATTCTGGGTCATCTGGGGAAGGTGTTCCAGAGACCAGGTGCAGCGACTGAGAATGCTTGGTCACCTGGGAAAGGTGTTCCAGAGACCAAGTGCAGTGACTGTGATTGCTTAGTCACCTGGGGAAGGTGTTCCAGAGACCAGGTGCAGTGACTGCGAATTCTGGGTCACCTGGGGAAGGTGTTCCAGAGACCAGGTGCAGTGACTGCGAATTCTGGGTCACCTGGGGAAGGTGTTCCAGAGACCAGGTGCAGTGACTGTGAATTCTGGGTCACCTGGGAAAGGTGTTCTCTAGACCAGGTGCAGTGACTGCGAATGCTTGGTCACCTGGGGAAGGTGTGCCAGAGACCAGAAACAATGACTGCAAATTCTGGGTCACCTGGGGAAGGTGTTCCACAGACCAGGTGTCAGTGACTGCAAATGCTTATTCACCTGGGGAAGGTGTGCCAGAGACCAGAAGCAATGACTGCAAATTCTGGGTCATCTGGGAAGGTGTTCCATAGACCAGGTGCAGTGACTGTGAATGCTGGTCACCTGTGGAAGGTGTTCCAGAGACCAGGTGCAGTGACTGCAAATGCTTAGTCACCTGGGGAAGGTGTGCCAGAGACCAGAAGCAATGACTTAAAATTCTGGGTCACCTGGGGAAGGTGTTCCAGAGACCAGGTGCAGTGACTGCGAATGCTTAGTCACCTGGGGAAGGTGTGCCAGAGACCAGAAGCAGTGACTGCAAATTCTGGGTCACCTGGGAAAGGTGTTCCAGAGACCAGGTGCAGTGACTGCAAATGCTTGGTCACCTGGGGAAGGTGTGCCAGAGACCAGAAGAAGTGACTACATTCTGAGTCACCTGGGGAAGGTGTTCCAGAGACCAGGTGCAGTGACTGCGAATTCTGGGTCACCTGAGAAAGGTGTTCCAGAGACCAGGTGCAGTGATTGCGAATGCTTGGTCACCAGGGGAAGGTGTTCCAGAGACCAGGTGCAGTGACTGCGAATTCTGGGTTACCTGGGCAAGCTATTCCAGAGACCAGGTGTAGTGACTGTGAATGCTCGGTCACCTGGGAAAGGTGTTCCAGAGACCAGGTGCAGTGACTGCAAATTCTGGGTCACCTAGGGAAGGTGTTCCAGAGACCAGATGCAGTGACTGCAAATGCTCGGTCACCTGGGAAAGGTGTTCCAGAGACCTGGTGCAGTGACTGCAAATGCTCGGTCACCTGGGAAAGGTGTTCCAGAGACCAGAAACAGTGACTGCGGACTCTGGGTCACCTGGGGAAGGTGTTCCAGAGACCAGGTGCAGTGACTGCAAATGCTCGGTCACTTGAGAAAGGTGTTCCAGAGACCAGAAGCAGTGACTACGAATTCTGGGTCACCTGGGGAAGGTGTTCCAGCAACCAGGAGCAGTGAATGCAAATGCTGGGTCACCTGGGGAAGGGGTTCCAGAGACCAGGTGCAGTGACTATGAATGCTCGGTCATCTGGGAAAGGTGTTCCAGAGACCAGAAGCAGTGACTGTGAATTCCGGGTCACCTGGGGAAGGTGTTCCAGAGACCAGGTGCAGTGACTGCGAATGCTCGGTCACCCGGGAAAGGTATTCCAGAGACCAGGTGCAGTGACTGCGAATGCTTGGTCACCTGGGGAAGGTGTTCCAGAGACCAGGTGCAGTGACTGCGAATTCTGGGTCACCTGGGAAAAGTATTCTGGAGACCAGGTGCAGTGACTGCGAATTCTTGGTCACCTGGGGAAGGTGTGCCAGAGACCAGGTGCAGTGACTGTGAATGCTTGGTCTCCTGTGGAAGGTGTTCCAGAGACCAGGTGCAGTGACTGTGAATGCTTAGTCACCTGGGGAAGGTGTGCCAGAGACCAGAAGCAATGACTTCAAATGCTGGGTCACCTGGGGAAGGTGTTTCAGAGACCAGGTGCAGTGACTGCGAATGCTTAGTCACCTGGGGAAGGTGTGCCAGAGTGCAGAGCAGTTACTGCAAAATTCTGGGTCACCTTGGAAAGGTGTTCCAGAAACCAGTTGCAGTGACTGCAAATGCTTGGTCACCTGGGAAGGTGTGCCAGAGACCAGGAGCAGTGACTACGAATTCAGGTCACCTGGGAAAGGTGTTCCAGAGACCAGGTGCAGTGACTGCGAATTCTGGGTCACCTGAGAAAGGTGTTCCAGAGACCAGGTGGCGTGACTGCAAATGCTTGATCACCTGGGGAAGGTGTTCCAGAGACCAGGTGCAGTAACTGCGAATTCTGGGTCACCTGGGGAAGCTATTCCAGAGACCAGGTGCAGTGACTGTGAATGCTTGGTCTCCTGGGGAAGGTGTTCCAGAGACCAGGTGCAGTGACTGCAAATTCTGGGTCACCTGTGGAAGCTATTCCAGAGACCAGGTGCAGTGACTGCGAATGCTTGGTCACCTGTGGAAGGTGTTCCAGAGACCAGGTGCAGTGACTGCGAATGCTTAGTCACCTGGGGAAGGTGTGCCAGAGACCAGAAGCAATGACTTCAAATGCTGGGTCACCTGGGGAAGGTGTTTCAGAGACCAGGTGCAGTGACTGCAGATGCTTGAGTCACCGGGGAAGTGTGCCAGAGACCAGAAGCAGTGACTGCAAATTCTGGGTCACCTGGGAAAGGTGTTCAGAGACCAGTTGCAGTGACTGCAAATGCTTGGTCACCTGGGAAGGTGTGCCAGAGACCAGGAGCAGTGACTACGAATTCTGAGTCACCTGGAGAAGGTGTTCCAGAGACCAGGTGCAGTGACTGCGAATTCTGGGTCACCTGAGAAAGGTGTTCCAGATACCAGGTGCAGTGACTGCGAATGCTTGGTCACCTGGGGAAGGTGTTCCAGAGACCAGGTGCAGTGACTGCGAATTCTGGGTCACCTGGGGAAGCTATTCCAGAGACCAGATGCAGTGACTGCGAATGCTTGGTCTCCTGGGGAAGGGGTGCCAGAGACGAGCAGCAGTGATTGTGAATTCTGGGTCACCTGGGGAAGGGGTTCCAGAGACCTGAAGCAGTGACTGCGAATGCTGGGTCACCTGCGGAATGTGTTCCAAAGACCAGGAGCAGTGACTGCGAATGCTTGGTCACCTGGGGAAGGTGTTCCAGAGACCAGGCGCAATGACAGTGAACACTCGGTCACCTGGGGAAGGTGTTCAAGAGAACAGAAGCAGTGACTGCGAACCCTCGGTCAAAAATTTTATTGATCAGCTAAAAGCCATTACAATAATAAAACTTTTTAAAATTTACATAAATATGCGCAAACATCCGGTCTGGATTAAAACATGTTTCCAGTACAGCTTTTTTTTTTTCCCGCCTTTCTACCTCGGTGTTCACTCCTTCAGACTTGCTCATTCCTCCAGGCCACTGCTCCAGGATCTGCCCCTAGAGTGCTTTCTTTTCCTCCCTCCTATCTGCACAGCGGGGTCTGTCCTGGAATTGGTGGTCCCTGGGTGGAGCTGTCGTCATCTAGGACCGCCAAGGGGCTTATCTGTTTTCTGTACTCCCATAACCCGCCCCGGGGACGCGGCGCAGGGCGTGCGTTCAGAGAAGCGGCAGTGAGTGCGATCTCTCCGCAGCGCCCAGCATCCCCCCTCCCCGACTCCGTGAATGGAGCTGCCAGTCCCCCTCGAGAGCCCGTGTTCCCACCAGCTCTCTCAGGGAGTCGGGTGCAACTTGCACCCCTGGTATCCCTCCCCTGAGGGAGGAGAGCATCCGTTGGGACGCTCAATCCTCCCTCTCCCGGCCAATCCAAGAGGGTAGCATCTTTCAAAAAAAGAGGTGTGCAAGAACAAGGGGGCATAATTTGAAGATAGAAGGGGGGCGGCTCAGAGGTAATTTAAGGAAGTATTTTTTCACAGAGAGGGTTGTGGATGTATGGAATGGCCTTCCAGAGGAGGTTGTGGAGTCAAAAACAGTGGTGGAATTCAAGCATGCATGGGACAGTCATAAGGCAATTCTAGGGGTGGGGGTAGGAAGAAGTAGGCTGCTGGTTAACTAGGACCTGCAGCTTATCCATCAAGTAGGAAATGGGCAGACTGGGTGGGCCAAGCGGTCCTTATCTGCCGTCAAATTCTATGTTTCTATGTTTCTAAGTAACCCCCGCCGACCTGAGTCCATTCCCAAACCCAGGTCACCGGCGTGGTTAGAGGTAAGGTGCCAGCGCCTCAGCCCTCTGCGCCACCGGGCCGGCTATGTTTCCAGTACAGCTTGATACAGTTTTAGCAATTGTACATCCTTCATTGCAGTTCAAGGCTTTACTTTGTTTTGTTTACATATTTAATACCTTTTAACAACATATTTATCACCCTACAGCTAATAGCAGTTTGTCAAGAGTTTATACACATTCAGTCAGAGGGACCCTATTTGAATTTATAGGTGTATAGTATTAACAAAGCATACTGTTTTATCTAGAGTCTGTCTGTTGTTTGAGCAGAGAAAAAATGTCATCATTTTTTCAGGAGGGAGATGGAGACCACCCATGATGTCACCCAACCACTTAGTTCTCTGTGAATTGTAGGGGGGACTCACCAATAAGACATGTTTTAAATCATCCTCAGTATTATTCCCACATTTACAGAATGGGGTGGGGTAGTAATGCCTGGTCTCTTTTGTCTAAAGTGGCTATATTGTGCATTATAAATTTCTAATCTGAATCTGGTTATAAGCTTTCTTTATTTTGGATTCGTAATTTTAATCAAATATGGTTCCAGGCCATGATGGGATTTTATTTGTTTGAACCGTCTGAAAAATTTGGTTTCCCCTAAGCGACTATAGTTCCTGGCTGTGTCCACATCTCTAAGTCTGATTTTAAGCATGGTAACTATATCCACCCATGGTCTAAGATAGAGTTCCCAAAGAACATGTCCCAGTCCATTAGGGAAAAGTGATTTCCTGATTAATTGTACAGTCGGAGTCTCAAAACCAGTGAGGAGTAATTCATCTCCTCTTCTAGGCATTTCCTAGGTAGGCAGGTTTCCTGAAGAAGGAAAAGTTTTAATGTACAAAGAAATCGTCTTTCTGCCACCAAGGCCTGAAAACAAGAACTGTCCCAATTCTAATCTAAGGATGGCGGCAGGGACGGCTTGTGATACCATTCAAATAGATCTGTATAGTTTGTTGAAAATGATTTCAAGTTTCTCCAAGTTAGTATTTCACCAAATTTCTGCAGCACAGAGTGCACTGGTTTTGATTCTTGCGTTGAGAACCCTTAGTACACCTGACACCGAGCTTCGCCCCATTTTGGATTAAAAGATTTTAAATCCATTGATGGCTGCTGTCATCTTGTTTTGTAATTGTTTTAAATGTTCTTTCAGCCTTGATTTCATTCAAATCTCACTCCTAGGTAGTCATACTATTTGACCACTACAATTTTATCTTTTTTGATCCAGAAACTTGGGAGATTTTTTTATTCTGTTTCCGAATATTATCAACTTAGTTTTATCTCTATTGGTCTTTAGTTTATGGGAAGCACACAAAGTAGAGAACGCTTCCAGTTTTCTTCTAAGTCCTACTGCTAAGAGTGAGAAGAGGACCAAGTCATCAGCTTATGCCAAACAATCAACCCTAGTATCAACTATTTTGGAGGAGTGAAATCCTGGATCATCTAAATTTCTCAGAATATTAGAACCCTCGGCCACCTGGGGAAGGTGTTCCAGAGACCAGGTGCAGTGACTGTGAATGCTGGGTCACCTGGGGAAGGTGTGCCAGAGACCAGGTGCAGTGACTGTGAATGCTGGGTCATCTGGGGAAGGTGTTCCAGAGACCAGGAGCAGTGACAGCGAATGCTCGGTCACCTGGAGAAGGTGTGTCAGAGAACGGGAGCAGTGACTGCGAATGCTTAGTCACCTGCTGACTTCAGTCTTGATGTTGGGATACTGAGAAGCCCCTGAGCTGTGGAACAGGTTGCTCTCCCAGGCGCATAGGGAGTCAGACGCTCGTTGAGACACACGTATATGGTTGTTAGGGCTGGGATGTCATCAGAGGAAGGCCAAAATAGGACAGCAGGAGGCTGGAGGATAGAAGAAATTGAAAAAAGGCAGACGGATGCTAGAAAGACAGGCAGACAAATGAGCAGTGTCAACTCATTTTATAGATGTTGTTATACCTCACGATCACACTAAACTTTGAGTAATTATTGCACAGCCTTTTGCATTTCATGCAAGTGCTTTACTCGTCCGGCTTAGATCAGCTAGAACTTTCTGTCTGTGGTGCTCTATTAAGCAGCTATTAGAGCAGAATGCTGTTGGTCACTTAAGCAATAAGGCATGACAGGGTGTGGGTTATTGGGGGATTTACCCATGCCTTGTGTGGTGTGTCACAAGGCGCAGTCGAGTGACTAAACCACAGAAGAAGTGGGTAAATCCCCCAATAACCCACACCCTGGAGTGCCTTATTGTGATTATACAATGGACCCATGTGTAAAATAAATTTTAAATGTGTTTAAGTATGTTTTTTATAAATGCCATTTCTCAGCTGTGGGTTATTACAGGATATACCACAGTCATGTGATGTGTTTTGACCAATGCGGTTACAGGATTTTCATACCCCATTGCATAATACAATACTGTTTGTCCTGCCCGTGACCCTGGTTCATGCTCCAAGCCCACGATGATGAACATAGGCTGGCGGGAGTGTCGAGGCACAAGTCAGGAAGCATAGAGAAAACCCAGGAGCAGTTGTAAAATTCCACAAAACTGTTTATTTTTAGTTGCAGTAACATAAAATAAAATAAACCTGTTCAGAATAACTATACACAGAAGCAAAATAAAATCTCTTGTAAAAAAAAAAATCTCCCTTGCAACTCAGCTTAGCTGTTTTTATGTCTTTTTCAATCCCCATCCTTTGCAAGCATCCTGTTCTTTGTAAATTTCAGGAGCTGCTACAACATTGAGAGCTTCCTGAGGTCCCCACAGCAACTGCAAAAGGCTCAGGCATTTGCACTCAATTAACCTCTGGCTTTTTACAGTTATCTCAAATTCTATATATCTATATCTATATGTATATAGATATATATATATATATATATACACATACACGTATATATATATACACACACACACAATTTCAACAGTAACACCAGATATTTGCTATACAAACGTGATCCCATTATCATTTTTATTTCCATATATTGATTTGCACATATTCTTATATTACCAGATATAGATATGCAAGGGGGGAAAAACAGACAGCAAGAGACAACGGAGAGACAGTGAGAGCCAAAGAACTGCGAGACTGTTCAGGTTGAACAAGTCCGAAGTCTCACAGGAAAATTTGGTTGTGCACCAGACAGAAGAGACAGAAAAGGGAAGAATACAGATCCTTGCCATTTACACACTTTCTTCATAACAAATGGGACAGGGTCCTATTCTACCCCGTCACAGGGAGAAGCGAGACACATCACACAGGATACTCTCTTCCTCCTCTAAGGGTTGGGCCAGAGGGTTGCAAGTTCAAATCCCGAGTCCTCTGTTTTGGAACAAGAAGTCTACAATACTAGAGTGTCTTCAGACGGTTGGTGCAGGCGAGAACCGTCTTATGCTTTCAAGGGTGGGATCCTGACCCAGACACCGGACTGAGGATAAGTAAGTTCAGTAAATTCAGGAAAGATGTTTCCCTCCTGAGCAGAAGTTGAAGTTTATTGCAAGAATAACTCCACTGAACAAGCTCATTTACAAGGAGGACCTGAGGACATGTAACAGTTAAACATACAGACAGGGCAAATTATATACAGCCAGTTGAATTCCAAAGATAAAGTATGAGATGCATATAAAAAAATACACAAAAAAAATGTAGCAAATGTACAACTTGATAATAGAACATACCGACTACACTGTAATAAGAAGGTGTAGCAACATTCAAAGACATGGAAATGGGTACATATGAAATGTGATAAAAGAGAAAATAGTGTGAGAAGAACAGAGAAGGACAGTCGATGGAGGTCCAGAAAAAGGAAGAACATACTGTTCAGATAGCAAGGCATGAATGGACCAGCATGGCGAAGATGAGGAGGGGGAAAGAAACGTCTGGTATGCAGGAGAAATAGCAAGGGGAAGGGGGATATTGATTGTGAGACAGTGGTCAAAGAAGACTAGCGGCAGCAACATGTTTCTTTCAATAGAAGCATAGAATTTGACGGCAGAAAAGGACCGCTTGGCCCACCTAGTCTGCCCATTTTTCTACCTAACAGATAAGCTGCAGATATTAGTTAACCAACAACTTACTTCCTCCTACCCCTCACTAGGACTGCCTTATGTCTGTCCCATGCATTCTTGAATTCCCCCACTGTTCTTGACTCCACAACCTCCTCAGGGAGGCTGTTCCATGCATCCACAACCCTCTCTGTGAAAAAATACTTCCTCACATTACCTCTGAGCCGTCCCCCCTCTATCTTCAAATTGTGCCCCCTTGTTCTTGCACACCTCTTTTTTTGAAAGATGCTACCCTCTTGGACTTTGTTGATTCCCTTGAGGTACTTGAAAGTTTCTATCATGTCCCCTCTCTCCCTTCTTTCCTCAAGGGTATACAATTTGGTTGCAGCTAAGGTTTTAACCCTACAAAAGATTAATATACAAGTTAGCCAGCCTGGGAGTGGGTCCCAAGATGACAGCCTGGGTAAAGAATTGGCTGGAGAATAGGACACAGAGAGTAATAGTAAATGGAGTCCACTCAGAAGAAAGGAGGGTTACTAGTGGGGTACCGCAGGGTTCAGTATTAGGACCGGTCCTCTTCAATGTCTTTATAAGCGACATTGCAGAAGGACTAGTATGTCTCTTTGCAGATGACACAAAGATCTGCAACAGAGTTGATGCACAGGGTGGGGTGGAAACGATGAAAAGGGACTTGGCAAGGTTAGAGGAATGGTTAAATGTATGGCAGCTTAGATTCAGTGCTAAGAAGTGCAAGGTAATGCACCTGGGAAACAAAAACCCAGGGGAAGAGTACACAATGGGGGGTGAGATACTAACAACAACAGAAATGGAAAGGGACCTGGGGGTAGTCATATCAGATGACCTAAAGGTGGGCAAGCAATGTGAGAGGGCAGCAAGGAGGGCTGGGGGGATACTGGGATGCATAGGGAGAGGCATCACCAGTAGAAAACAGGAAGTTATTATCCCTCTGTACAGAAGCTGGTGAGACCCCATCTGGAGTACTGTGTGCAGTTCTGGAGACCCAATCTCCGCAAAGACATAGACAGGATGGAAGCTGTCCAGAGGAGGGCAACTAAAATGGTGCAGGGTCTGCACCAGAAGACATATGAAGAGAGATGAAAGGAGCTTAATATGTATAGCCTCGAGGAAAGAAGGGAGAGGGGGGACATGATAGAAACGTTCAAGTACCTCAAGGGAATCAACAAAGTCCCAGAGGGTAGCATCTTTCAAAAAAAGAGGTGTGCAAGAACAAGAGGGCACAATTTGAAGATAGAGGGGGCAGCTCAGAGGTAATTTAAGGAAGTATTTTTTCACAGAGAGGGTTGTGGATGCATGGAACGCCTTCCGGAGGAGGTTGTGGAGTCAAAATCCGTGGTGGAATTCAAGCATGCATGGGACAGTCATAAGGCAATTCTAGGGGGTGGGGGTAGGAAGAAGTAGGCTGCTGGTTAACTAGGATCTGCAGCTTATCCAGTAGGTAGGGAAATGGGCAGACTGGGTGGGCCAAGCAGTCCTTATCTGCCGTCAAATTCTATGTTTCTATGTAAAGGAGGTGACACAGACTAGGCTGGAGAATTTGAATACAGACTGAAGCTGATTCCAGGCAGCAGGGAGGGCACAAGAGCTGGCACGTTTACCAAAAGTGGTACGAGTCCAAGGCACCTCTAAGAGGATAAGGTTAGACCTCCTAAGTGAATAAAAAAATGTGAGAGATGCAAACAAGGGAGGACAAATACTTTGGGAGTTTGTTCAAGAGGATTTTGAGTGTTCAAGTACCTGAATGGATCAGACATCTGGTGGTGAGCGAGGTCCACCCGACAGCTGCATACAGACCGCAGTGATGAGTACGAAAGGGGGAACTGGTTATGAATTGTAGGGCACGGTGATACAGGACATCCAGCTTGTTCAAATACACAGTCGCCATAGTCAAGTAACGGCAGAAATATAGCCTGGACGAGCCCGATTCTAGTCTCAGTTGGGAAAAGGGACCGATTCCTAAAGAAAAAGCCAATTCTAGACTTCAACTTACCAATCAGGTAGTCAATGTGGGTGTTGAAGGTGAGTTTATTACCTAGCCAAATGCCCAGATTATTTGAATTTGGGGACAACCTCAAGATGCTCACCTAGGGAGGTAGAAATAAACTCATTAAGCGGGTGGAAGGTGGAGGAGGAGTTTTTCAGGGTGAAGATCACTGCCTTCGTTTTTTGGCACTGAGAAGGCGTTTAGCATTTACAAGATTCTGTTCAAGCTGTGCAAAGTCAGCTTGTAGTATATTTCTTACATTGGATAAAGTTGAGCCAGAGGTGTACCGGATTGTGTCATCAGCAAAAAAGTGGAGTTTGGATTTGGTGATGTTATAGTCAAGGTTGTTTCTACAGAGGGAAAAAGGATAGGACACAAGATAAAGCCTTGCGGAACACCCCATGTAATAGGGAGGGAGGTTGAGAAAAGACCATCAGCTTTAACTTGCTGGACCCTCCCTGACAGATAGCTGGAAAACCACCTGGCAGTGGAAGGAGTGGCTACAACGTTTATAAAGCTGCTGACGAGGTTATGATCGAACACCTTACTAAGGTCTAAGAATACGGCACCTGTGGTATTCTTAGAGTCCAAGGATGTGACCCCGTCATTAGGGACTTCGGTGAGGGCAGAGATAGTACTGTGTTTGGATCGGAACCCGGATTGCACTGGGTTAAGGAGGGAGTAGGTTTCAAGATGGTGTCTTAGTCGAGAGTAGATCAGCTTTTCAAAGACAGAGTACCTCAAAGTGATTTAGAAGCACTGGGAGGGAAGGCCCAAAGGTCCTCGATGTTTTATTTGGCATGTGAAGGGGTGCTCTACATAAAGGGGAGGTGGATGAGAATCCAAGCTTAAGAACCCAGGGACCTGCTTCCTTCAGCTTGAGTGCAGAATCCTGTTCAGAGCAGAAGGTTGCAATTTCGAATCCCCAGTCCCCTGGCGTGGACACATAAGGATGTAGTATTTTGAAGTGCCCAGCAGGTGGCAGTACTACCATGCCACTCACAGGAATGCTACAAGTTCCACTGCTCTATAACTATGAGGAGGTGGTGCAGTCCACAGAGGGCTCTACGATGCCGAGTCGACAACCAATTCATCGACCGGCATCGCAGCGCCAGGCCCTTTGTTGATCGCGAGTTGCAGTTGGCAGGAAGCCACACACAGCAGGGACTGTTTCTTTCTTCAGAGGGCTTTGCCCCTCTGAACCCCCCACACTTCCCATTCTAAAAGATAAGAACTGGGAGGGGGTGCAGGTCAGGGGAAAGTGTTGCCCGGTCCCGGGCGCAACCTCTACAGCGACCTGGCACTGTTGTTGGCAGCGATGTAAGTTGCTGTAGAGGTTTTGCCACGGGAGGTGCATACCTCCACAGTGCAAGTGTGTGGGAGTGGAGAATGAAAACACTGAAGAGCATGATGTGTTGGAAACCGGGAGTCCCTATGTCCTCATGAGAGGGGATTTTGGGGAGAAAACTCAAAAGGTAGGTCTCTGAGTGGGTAGATGACAGAAAGCCCCACTGCCATGTCCATCTAGGGCCTTCTCCCTCCGTGGCTGGGTGGCTAGTGACATCAGTAACAGCAACATATCAAAAATATGTTGCTGTTACTGTTGTTACAGTGGATATTTTTTAAGTTATTGCTATCACAGTGGAATGCTGAACCACACTGACTTCCACTGACTCCTATGAGGAAAGAAATACATGATTTATAATTCACGAAAACCCCCACCAGCTTTTGGGGAAAGACCCTCCGTTGTGAGCCAAATCTGTTCACAAAACATGCTGATTTTCTCTCAAGTTTGTGAATAAAAAAAAAAACAGAAAAAAAAATCAAGCACAGTTACGGCAAACGGGAATGGAGCCGCTGAAGGACTAAAGAGGTGGGATGCAGCGCTTGATGCAAGACCTGGGCCACTCTTTGAAAATCCAGCTCCATGTATCCGGACGCTGCTGTGCACAGGCTAACCCAGTGGTAACATAGTGCAATAATTTAAAACAGCAGTGCAACAAAACGGGCACACCATTACACTCTACCTTTTTCACTATAAAAGATTCCAGCCATCTTCAAGTTTAATTTGGTGGTCAGATTTTCCAGTGTCACCAAAATCGGAGTATTTTATAAAGATTTGTATGCATTTTTTCTCACGAAGAAAAGATGCCCACTACATTTGGTTTAGAAATACCATTACAGACAAGGTAAGGGCTAGGATCGAGAGAAAAAAACAAAAAACACATAGTGCAAAGCAGAGGAGGAACCTAGAAAATTAGATTTGACAGGTGTGCTATATTTTTATTAACTGTAGGTGAAAGTAGATTTCTGGAAAAACATTTTTTATTGCACTGCTGCTTTAAGGTCAGAAGAGACTCTAGGTCCATTTTGCCCCCCTTCTGCTTATGTAGCAGGGATGAAAACATATGCTGTGCAAACCTGCACTAATTTCAAGGGGTTCCGTAGCAACTGTGCCACCCAGGGTACCCTGGGATTCCCTTGGTAAGCAGCCATTTGTCCTGGCCTACCTTGAAGGTGAAAACTCTCATGTCCACTGTCTATGCTGCCAGGCAGTGCCATAGGTTCACCGGACAAGAAGTGCCTCTTAACATCACCCATACATTTTCTTTGTAGATTCTTTTTCCCTCTGGTCGCTGGCTCTGCAGGATCTCCCTCAAGCAAGATCTCACCTGATGGCACCTACTGCCCACCTGAAACCCCCACAATCAGGAAATCGGGTGCTGAACTCTCCCTCCCCCCGACTGCTGCCCCAGGAGAGGAGGGGGAGCCATGGAGAGCTGGTCAGGCCAGGTCCGGTGTTGGGCGTGTTGGCCAATCCCTCAAGGTCTGCCATCATCCTCCCGAGTGCCAGGGTTTTTCTGTGTTTGTGTTGCCCCTTCCCAAGGCAGGGACATGCAATGACGCCCAGTGCATGGCAAGTGCACTCCCGCACACAGTACGTCCGCTGCCACCTACCCCCAATCTGAAGTCCACAGCTGTTGTGCTCCCAGTCTCCACTAGGAGCCACCAACACTGCGGAATATAGTTCCTCCTGCCCCCCAGGAGAGGAAAGCCATCCTCCGGATGCTCAATCCTCTCCTCTCCTCCCCGGCCGACCCCCGGCTCCCCGAGCTCACTCCCGAACTCGGGCCATTGGTGTGGTATGGGGTAAGGCAGAAGCCATAGTCCTTGGTGCCACTGGAATGGCTTGACATCTCCCCTACATTGATTTCCTCTGAGCTACAGGGCATATAGCTGCATCTTGCTGGTGCCTACCATTTCAAATACCCCCATCTGTTTGATCCTTTCAATACCTGGGACAAAGCGGAAGACTAAGATCATGTCCCATCTCAGTCTTCTTTTCTCCAAGATAAATGTGTTCAGGCCCACCAGCCTTTGCCCATGGTTCTTGTCCTCCATACCTCTTATCATACTGGTGGCCCCTAGCTCTTGTCCTCCATACCCTGATCATGCTGGTGGTCCATGGCTTGTCCTCCATATCCATCATGCTGGTGGCCCCTGGCTCTTGTCATCTATAACCCTGATCATGTTGGTGGCCCCTGGCTCTTGCCCTTCATACCCCTGATCATGTTGGTGCCCCACGGCTTGTCCTCCATGCCCCTGTTCATGGTGGTGGCCCATGGCTCATCCTCCATACCCATCATGCTGGTGGCCCCTGGCTCTTGTCATCTATAACCCTGATTATGTTGGTGACCCCTGGCTCTTGCCCTTCATACCCCTGATCATGTTGATGGCCCATAGCTCCTGTCCTCCATACCTATCATCATGTTGGTGGCCCATGACTCCTGTCCTCCTTGGTGGCCCCTGGATCTTGTCCTCCATACTCCTGATCATGTTGGTGGCCCCTGGCTCTTGTCCTCCATACCCCTGATCATGTTGGTGGCCCATGGCTCTTGTCCTCCATACTCCTGATCATGTTGCTGGCCCATGTCTCCTGTCCTCAATACCCCTAATCATGTTGGTGGTCCCTGGCTCCTGTCCTCCATACCCCTGATCATGTTGGTGGCCCCTAGCTCTTGTCCTCCATACCTCTGATCATGTTGCTGGTCCATGGCTCCTGTCCTCCATACACTTTATCATGCTGGTGGCTCCTGGCTCTTGTCCTCCATACCCCTGATCATGCTGGTGGCCCCAGGCTCTTGTCCTCCATACTCTTGATCATGTTGCTGGCCCATGGTTCCTGTCCTCCATACCCCTAATCATGTTGGTGGCCCCTGGCTCTTGTCCCCCATACCCCTGATCATGTTAGTGGCTCCTGTCCACCATACTCATGATCATGTTGGTGGCCCTTGGCTCCTGTCCTCCATAGCCCTGATCAAGTTGGTGGAACATGGCTCCTGTCCTCAATACCCCTGATCATGCTGGTGGCCCATGACTCCTGTCCTCCATACCCCTGATTATGTTGGTGGCCCATGACTCCTGTCCTTCATACCACTGATTATGTTGGTGGCCCATGACTCCTGTCCTTCATACCACTGATTATGTTGGTGGCCCATGGCTCCTGTCCTCCATACCCCTGATCATGTTGGTGGCCCCTGGCTCCTGTTCACCATACCCCTGATCATGTTGGTGGCCCACGGCTCTTGTCCTCCATACCCCTGATCATGTTGGTGGCCCTCGGCTCCTGTCCTCCATAGCCCTGATCATATTGGTGGCCCATGGCTCCTGTCCTCCATAGCCCTGATTATGTTGGTGGCCCATGGCTCCTGTCCTCCATACCCCTGATCATGTTGGAGGCCCATGGCTCCTGTCCTCCATACCCCTGATCATGTTAGTGGCCCATGGCTCCTGTCCTCCATACCCCTAATCATGTTGGTGGCCCCTGGGCTCTTGTCCTCTATACCCCTGATAATGTTGGTGGCTCCTGTCCACCATACCCATGATTATGTTGGTGGTCTTTGGCTCCTGTCCTCCATACCCCTGATCATGTTGGTGGCCCCTGGCTCCTGTCTGTTATACCCCGATCATGTTGGTGGCCCCTGTCCTCCATACTCCTGATCATGTTGGTGGCTGAAGGCTCTTGTCCTCCATACCCCTGATCATGCTGGTGGCCCTCGGCTCCTGTCCTCCATAGCCCTGATCATATTGGTAGCCCATGGCTCTTGTCCTCTATACCCCTGATCATGTTGGAGGTACATGGCTCCTGTCCTCCGTACCCCTGATCATGTGGGTGGCCCATGGCTCCTGTCCTCTGTACCCCGATCATGTTGGTGGCCCATGGCGCTTGTCCTCCATACTCCTGATCATGTTGGTGGCCCATGGCTCTTGTCCTCCATACTCCTGATCATGTTGGTGGCCCATGGCTCTTGTCCTACCTACCCGTTCTTGTTGGTGGCCCATGGCTCTTGTTCTCCATACTCCTGATCATGTTGGTAGCCCCTGGCTCTTGTCCTCTATACTCCTGATCATCTTGGTGGCCCCTGGCTCTTCTCCTTCATACCCCTGATCATGTTGGTGGCCCCTGGCTCGTCCTCCATACTGCTGATCATGTTGGTGGCCCCTGGCTCTTGTCCTCCATACCCTTGATCATGTTGCTGGCTCATGGCTCTTGTCCTCCATACTCCTGATCATGTTGGTGGCCCCTAGCTCTTGTCCTCCATCCCCCTGATTATGTTGGTGGCCCTTGGCTCCTGTCCTCCACAGCCATCATGTTGGTGGCCCATGGCTCCTGTCCTCCATATCCCTGATCATGTTGGTGGCCCATAGCTCTTGTCCTCCATACCACTGATCATGTGGGTGGCCATGACTCCTGTCCTCCATACCATTGATCATGTGGGTGGCCCATGGCTCCTGTCCTCTGTATCCCTGATCATGTGGGTGGCCCATGGCTCCTGTCCTCTGTACCCCTGATCATGTTGGTGACCCCTGGCTCTTGTCCTCCATACTCCTGATCACGTTGGTGGCCCCTGGCTCTTGTCCTCCATACCCCTGATCATGTTGTGGCCCATGGCTCTTGTCCTCCATACTCCTGATTATATTGGTGGCCCCTGACTCTTGTCCTCCATACCCGTAATCATGTTGGTGGCCCATGACTCTTGTCCTCCATACTCCTGATCATCTTGGTGGCCCCTGGCTCTTGTCCTCCATATCCCTGATCATGTTGGTGGCCCATGGCTCTTTTCCTCCATACCCGATCATGTTGGTGGCCCATGACTCTAGTCCTCCATACCCCTGATCATGTTGGTGGCCTCTGGCTCTTGTCCTCCATATTCCTGATCATGCTGGTGGTCCATGGCTCTTGTCCTCCATACCCCTGATCATGCTGGTGGCCAATGGCTCTTGTCCGCCATACTCCTGATCATGCTGGTGGCCCCTGGCTCTTGTACTCCATACTCTTGATCATCTTGGTGGCCCCTGGTTCTTGTCCTCCATACCCCTGATCATGTTGGTGGCCCCTGGCTCACCCTCCATACTGCTGATCATGTTGGTGGCCCCTGGCTCTTGTCCTCCATACCCCTGATCATGTTGGTGGCTCACGGCTCATCTTCCATACTGCTGATCATGTTGGTGGCCCCTGGCTCTTGTCCTCCATACCCCTAATTACGCTGGTGGTCTTGCAATGCACCCTTTCGCCCCCCCCCCATGGCATGTTTGAATTGCAGTAGTAGAAAATGTTTATCTCTCAACAGGAATTACACCATTAGGGCTATACGCCCTATTTACAAGGCAAGCTTGCATGATTACTTCAGTTATAGATTACATTAAAATTTGCCGTTTGACATTATGTATACATAACACATACAAGTCAGTAGATCATAAACATAAGAAACTTATAACATGAGTACATCAAATTATCATAACATTTATTGTTCACTCTGGACAATCTAATCACAGAACAAAGCATTCATTTACAACTCAGAACCCAGAGCTGCACACAATACTTCATGTGAGGGCCATATTAAGTGGCAGAATTCCTTCCACTGCCCTGCTACCCCCCCCTTTAATAAACCCATCATTCTATATATCTTGCTGGGCCCCCTTTAATGCACCCATCATTTCCATGCCCTGCTATGTCCTTTTTTTCTATATGTATTTTATGGTGCTGTTTCCTTTTTCTCCCCATCCGGGACCCTAGCGAGACATGTACATGCAGTGGAGGTACACGCGCATGCCCGGATGCAACACAACCCCCCTGCTTCACTCCTGTCTACGCCACACTCTCTCTCACCTATGCCTTCCCACCAGACCGCCACCTGGTGGAAGCGGAACCAGAGGGTGCAGGCATCCATCCCAGGAGGGGAGAGCTGCCTTGCGGCTGCCCAATCCCGCTCCCTCCCTACCCCCACATGCCAGCTCCCCAATGATTCGAGGTCATTCCCGAACCCGGGTTGCCGGCGTAGCATGAGGTAAGGAGTCCAGCACCTCAGCACCACAGAGACAGCTTACTGGCATCCCTTTTAATGCACCCCATCATTCTCCACGCCCTGCTGACCCCCCCTTTTAATACACCCCATCATTCTCTATGCCCTGCTGGACCCCCCCTTTAATGCACACCCATCATTCTCTATGCTCTGCTGGCCCCCCTTTAATGCACTCCATTATTCTCTATGCTCTGCTGTCTCCCTTTCAATACACCCCATCATTCTCCATGCCCTACTGTCCCACCCTTAAATGCATCTGATCATTCTCTACACCCTGCAGCCCCCCCAATGCACCCCATCATTCTCCACACACCACCGGCCACCATTTAAAGCACCCCATCATTCTCTACTGCTCTGCTGGCCCCACTTTAAATGCACCCCATCATTCTCCAGCCCCTGCTAGTCCTCCTTTAAATGCACCCCATCATTCTCTGTGCTCTGTTGGTCCCATTTTAATACACCCCATCATTCTCCAAACCATGCTGGACCCCCTTTAATGCCCCCATCATTCTCCAAACCCTGCTGGCCCCACCAATGCACCCCATCATTCTCCAAACTCTGTTGACACCCCCTTTAATGCCCCCATCATTCTCCAAACCCTGCTGACACCCCCTTTAATGCACCCCATCATTCTCCACACCCTGCTGACACCCCCTTTAATGCACCCCATCATTCTCCACACCCTGCTGACCCCACATTTATTTATTTTTACATTATTTGTTTATCCATCTCCTCCTCATCTCGACCAGCCTCTCCTTCAGGCCGCCAGGGACACTCTCGCCTCCCCTGAGAACCCCCATCGCCAACTCCCGCCTCAAATTGCAGCCACTCTAAAGGGTAACCCGACAGATCCCTTCGTCGGATGGGTCCTCTCCTTTCCGGAGAGAATGTGCCTTGCAGCTTACCTTTCTTGGCCCTGGGTGCTGCTGAGGTCGGTCCCGGCTGTCCGGGGGCTCTGTGGCAGTGAGGGTCCGGGCAGCCATCATCCAGTCGGTCGAGATGCCATTTTCTTTTGTTTTCTTGGCCCCTGTGCAGCGCCACTCTGCAGTGCTCCCATTCTCCACCAGGGGCCGCTACCCCGCGAGGCAAGCTCCCCAACCCTCCCCAGGAGAGGAGAGCAGTCCTCCAGATACTCAATTCTCTCCTTCCCCTGCCGACCCCCAGCAGCCCGAGTCATTTCCCAAACCCGGGCTGCTGGCCTGGCACAAGGTGCGGCATCCAGTGCCTCAACCTTCAGCACCACTGGGCCGGCCAGTGGCTCCACATTTAATGCACCCCATCGTTCTCTATGCCCAGCTGCCCCCCTTTTTAATGCACCCCATCATTCTCCATGCCCAGCTGGCCCCCCTTTTAATGCACCCCATCATTCTCCATGCCATGCTAGTCCCCCTTTAATGCACCCCATCACTCTCCATGTCCTGCTGCCCCCTAATGCACCCCCATCATTCTCCATGCCATGCTGGCCCCCTTAATGCACCCCATCATTCTCCATATCCTGCTGGCCCCCTTTAGTGCACTCCATCGTTCTCCATGCCCTGCTGGTCCCCCTTAACTCACCCCATCATTCTCCATGCCCTGTTGGCCCCCCTTTAACTCACCCCATCATTCTCCATGCCCTACTGGCACCCCATTTCATGTAACCCATCACTCTCCATGTCCTCTCTGCCCCCTTTAATGCACCCCATCATTTTCGCCACTTCCCCAAATGGGTAAGGACCTTCCTCAGAAGGGCATGGCTGGATGAAGGTGTGGGGCATGTAGGGGGTCAGTAATCATGTTGCCGTTCAGAGTTTTGGATTTTGAAATCTGGCCAATGGAAAATCATGTACACAAATGCCCGCAGTCTGGGAAACAAGATCCCCGACCTGCAGGCAACAATGACAGAGGCTAAACTGAACATAGTAGCCATTATGGTTCACCAGTAACCACATTTGGGAGACTTAAGTACCCGGCTATGTACTGTTCAAAAGAGACCAAGATGCAAAAAGGGAGGGGAGTGGTCCTTTATGTCAATGAAAACATCAAAGCTACAAAGATTCAGAACACACATAAGGAGCCAGAAGAACTGTGGGTCACCCTGGAAACAGGAAATGGGACAGCCATACGAACTGGGGTTGTCTACAGGCCTCCAGACCAGGGGGAGGACATAGACACATTACTGTTAGAGGATATACAGAACATGACAGCTAAAGGGGAGGTTCTGATAATGGGAGACTTCAACATGCCAAATATGGATTGGTCAATACCAGCAGGATCATGCATCAGAACTAGACACATGGTGGATTCCCTGCAGGGGGAGGGCCTCAAAACAACTGGTACAACAACCCACAAGAGACAGAGCTATCCTAGATCTAGCACTAACTACCGGGGAAAGGATCAGAGATCTCCAGGTAGATGGTCACCTGGGGGCCAGTGACCATCTCATGATATGGTTTAATTTGGCCACTAGAACTAAATCATCCCATTCCAAAGCAAAAATATGGGACTTCAGAGGAGCTGACTGATAAGATGGCCAACAGAGTTATGCTAGCCCTGGCAAGAAGAAATACAGGTGAGGGGGTACAGGCAAAGTGGTCAAGCATTAAGGATGCAATACTTGAAGCAACGTCCCATTGTGTTAGACAGAAAAGCAAGAGTAAAAGAAGGAGGAAACCACTTTGCTTCTCAAAAACAGTAGCAGAAAAGGCCAGAACCAAAAGGCTGGCCTTCAGGAAATATAAAGGAAGGCAGCAGGACGAAGATAGGGAGGCATACCAAACTTCCCTAAGGAAAGCAGAGAAGGCAGTAAGGCAGACAAAGGCCCAAACCAAGAAAACACTAGCACGCACAGTAAAAGAAGGGGACACTTTCTATAGATGCATTAGTGAAAGGAAAAATTCCAGAAGGGGTATTGCTAATGTCAAAGGGGATAAGGGGGGAGTGTGTGGAGGAGGACCAAGGAAAAGCATCTATCCTAAATAGATACTTCTGCTCAATATTTACTGAAAAGAAGGTAGGGCAGGACCCACAGCTGAGCACCATGGACAGAGGGGGGAAGGAGGTGTGCACCACTAGTCCCTTCACAAAAGAAAGGGTCCTACAAGAGCTCGCTAAGCTCAAGGTGGACAAGGCAATGGGACCTGATGGCATACATCCCAGGGTACTAAAGGAGCTAAAGGTAGAACTAGCAGAGCCATTAGCAGAACTGTTTAGTAAGTTTCTGAGTACAGGAGAAGTCCCAGAAGACTGGAGAAGGGCTCATGTGATCCCACTCCACAAGAGTGGTAGCAGGGAGACGGCAGGGGAACTAGAGATCAGTCAGTCTTACCTCAGTAGTGGGCAAGATTATGGAGGCACTCCTTAAGGAGAGGATAGTGCAACACCTGGAATCCATAGAAGCACAGGATCCAAGACAGCATGGGTTTACAACAGGAAGGTTCTGTTAAACTAATCTCATAGATTTCTTTGACTGGGTAACCAGAGTGGTGGACCAAGGGGGTGCAGATGATGTCACCTACCTTGACTTCAGCAAAGTTTTCGATACTGTTCCACATAGAAGACTGATTAATAAGCTGGTAGGCTCAGAGTGTCAGAATTTGGTCAACTGAGTGGCAAACTGGTTGGCAGGCAGACAACAGAGAGTGGTGGTAAACGGTATTGTAGGCGTTGTGTTATAGTTATTAAATTATAAATTAAAAATGAGACGAACGGAGACGAGACTGATGGCGGAAGAATTTAATGATTACAATAATAATCACAGCGAGAGGTTGCGAATGGTACATTCTTCAAAATAACAGTGTGTGCAGGCTTGCTTATATAGTGAAAGACAGCATAATCATTTTCTATGGTTTTCTATGATTGGTTTAAAACAAGCACAAACATCAACTTATAAGGTAATACTTTTTCTTTGGTATATGTATGAGCTCAGCCTTGGTCAGCACAAGTATAGATGGTGTACATTCTATTATTATATATGGCTAGTAACAGCTGTCACCACCAGTAACCAAGGCTCAGGGAAGAAATAGGTTTGGACTTAGGAATGTGCATACAAGCATTTGTGGCCTGTCCTGATAAGGACAAACACTAGAGATAGTCAAGAGGGTAATTTGGACACTATCCTGTGTTCCTGCTTGCAGTCACGTAGGCCAAATGTTTGTTATTACTTACATCTTCAATGTTATAAGGCACTTTAATATTGCAACTGTGGCTCAGTCTCTCTATAGCTTTATAGGCTTTATGTGGCCTAACTTTATAGGCCAACAGTTGTTACACAGGCACATTATGTTTTAGACCAAAATAAGGTTAGGATGCAATATAGGGACAAACTCCTTTATCCCTTATTACAATCCTCCCCTTGGCCCTATATTGCCTCATAATTTCTCATGCAGCAATGCTGCTCCTCGGAGCATGTACATCTCTCTGCGTACATTACGAATGGTATGTCTCAATCGACATAGGCCTATAATTAACAGGAACACTAAGACCACTTGCAACACAAGTAAAGCTTTAAAAGAGAGGATCCCTAAGGGCCCTCCTGCGTAGCTATAAATTAGGTGCTCATTATCACTTTCACTGAGCAATTCATTTACAGCTGCTTGGGCCTTATGGGCGGAATTTTGGATCTGTATTAAATGACTATCTTTCCGGTTTAGAAGTGACTGCACGTTAAGGGACAGAGGAGGTATAACAGCTCCAAATAATGGCGCATACTTGTTAATATCATATGCCTGGTGTGGGATGTCGAATGTCACATTATATCTCTTATCCCGAGTTGGTAATAGGGTGCAACACTTTGTCACCAATATATACATTATGTTTGGGAGTGATACAAAAGTTTGGGTTGTAAATGGTACATGTCTGCCCTTCATAGGTTAAGATGGGTATATTTGTGACAACACATTATTGCTTAGTGCCATTATAAGTTACAACTACCTGTGGAGTGTACCACCGTTTTAACTGGACGGGGCACCAGGCAGTATTATTTTCGGCTTGGCCTATGGGAATTTCCCCACAGATTGGTTGCGTTTGTGACATGACGTCACACTGGCATATCCATTGATTATTTATTTTTTCACAGCAATGTAAGTTTGGTGTCACCCAAGACCCATCATTGCTATGCACCAGGATCTCTGGGGGCGAGACTCGATATGCATATCAATAGGTGTTGATGAGTCCGCTCTCCGGCCCCTTTGTCACATTTGGGCATTCGGTTGGTTTTACAGTTAAACGTATGGCATCTGAAATTGCAAAACGTAATGAGTTGTTTGCACTAGCATAGTTACAAACACTACTGTTACCCCAAAGACAGTAGGACAGAGTTAACACTTAGACACCATTGTCCTTTGGTGTGGCTTTGTTTATAACAAGAGACCCATTCCTTCGTTCCCAGTCCATGTAGCTTTCCTGTGATCCAGTCTTGAGCTCTGAGGCACAGCCAGACCAGCTATTAAATATGTCCACACACCATTTGTAGATATAAACGTATGGTTATTTTTGTTCCAGGTGGCTTTCCATGCCCGCGTCGTGTAGGTGTTTGTATCAACAGGGTCCCAGTTCCAGCTGATTAACAGTGTAACGGACTGTTCATACTCACACGTAACATTAGTCTGTTCCACATTAATGTGCAGGCTGAGGATTATAGAAAGTCTTATGGCTACCACCAAGCCGGTGATAATGATGTCTTGGGTCTTCATGGCTATAAACATCAAGTGCAGTATTTAATTTTTCAACCAGCTTTATTTGACACCTTTTTACACTGATCAACATGTACCCAGAATTCTTTTTTCCTTCCTCCGGCCCCCTTTTTGTTACTTACTTTAACCACATATCCCGTACTCTCACTAATCCTTTACACCTGGTGGTCCTAGCAATTGGCATCTTTCCATGGATTTTTCTGCTCCCAATTCCGCACCGTTACTACATCTCCCTCCTCTATAGGTAGCCCCCATCCTGCTACCGGCTGTCTACCTTGTTTATTTTGTTCATCTAATTTTTCCTGTAACTCCTGTACCTTTCTTGTGGCGTCCTGAAGCTCAGTGTATAGACACCTAGCTTCGCTAGCATGCTCTTGTGACTGCTGTTCTAACTTAATTTGTAGGAGGGCATTATTTCTGTCTAACAGACACAAATCCCCCTGTTCTTTTATCAACTGCGTTTTAAGGTTAACACACTGTTGTTCTAATTCTTGATGTTGACCTATTGGGACGCTATCTGTATACTTTGATGTTAATTCTTCTAGTTGTTGTTGCAATTTAGCATTTTGATCCCTTTCGTCCCTCAACTGAGCCACTTCTTTATTTCGGCAACACACAACAGTTTGATTGTACTGCCACATCCCTTGCAATGCATTTGCAAAGATTTCTTTTTCATTTTTTACTCCCTCATTACGGAGGGTCACTTGCTGAGTAAAATACAATTGTGCCTGTTGATCATCAGGCACCGGCTCGTATGCTCCCCCTTTTAGGTGTTTTCCTAAAAAACGACCTATTAATGTTTCTTTTTGCCTGCCTAGCCTTTACAGCCGGGCTCACCCATGCACTGGTGCCCCGGTCTGTCTGGCTATGTCTTACGGCTCCCTTGTGAGGTCCGGCTTGCAAGTCCCAGTACCTTTACCTACCTAGTCTGCCCCATGAGTTCCTACAGAGTTAAGCATTACTTATTATTTTAAGCAATTTGAGAAGCATACAAAGCATACATCACCTGATTGTCAAGTGGCTGTGACTGTGTGTACTGTCTTCTCTCGCTTCAAGCCAGCAGCACATCTCCGAGCGTCGTCACCCTGCTATGGGGGCTCGCAGGCTAACCGACCCGCAGTTAGGCGGCCTCCTCAGCATACAGCACCAGCGATCCGGGTCAGGGCACCAAATGTAGGCGTTGTGTTATAGTTATTAAATTATAAATTAAAAATGAGACGAACGTAGATAAGACTGGTGGCGGAAGAATTTAATGATTACAATAATAATCACAGTGAGAGGTTGCGAATGGCACATTCTTCAAAATAACAGTGTGTGCAGGCTTGCTTATATAGTGAAAGACAGCATAATCATTTTCTATGGTTTTCTATGATTGGTTTAAACAAGCACAAACATCAACTTATAAGGTAATACTTTTTCTTTGGTATATGTATGAGCTCAGCCTTGGTCAGCACAAGTATAGATGGTGTACATTCTATTATTATATATGGCTAGTAACAGCTGTCACCACCAGTAACCAAGGCTCAGGGGGAAGAAATAGGTTTGGACTTAGGAATGTGCATACAAGCATTTTGGCCTGTCCTGATAAGGACAAACACTAGAGATAGTCAAGAGGGTAATTTGGACACTATCCTGTGCTCCTGCTTGCAGTCACGTAGGCCAAATGTTTATTACTTACATCTTCAATGTTATAAGGCACTTTAATATTGCAACTGTGGCTCAGTCTCTCTATAGCTTTATAGGCTTTATATGGCCTAGCTTTATAGGCCAACAGTTGTTACACAGGCACATTATGTTTTAGACCAAAATAAGGTTAGGATGCAATATAGGGACAAACTCCTTTATCCCTTGTTACAGGCATACAGTCACAAGAGATGCAAGTCACAAGTGGGGTACCTCAGTGATCAGTCCTGGGGCCAGTCCTCTTCAATATCTTCATCAGTGACATTGCAGATGGACTGGAGAAAAGGTTTGTCTGTTTGCAGACGAAACCAAGATCTGCAACAGAGTAGATGATCCAGATGGGGTGGGCAGAATGAGAAGAGATCTGGATAAACTGGCAAAATGGTCAGAAGAGTGGCAACTGGGGTTTAACGCAAAGAAGTGTAAGATCATGCCCATAGGGAAGAGAAACCCTGAAGCCACCAATGAGTTGGGAGGGGAGTTGCTGGCAGTCACAAGGGAAGAAAGAGACTTGGGCGTCACCGATGACCTGAAATCATCCAAGCAGACCACTAAAGCAGTAGGTAAGGCTAGGGGGGGTGTTAGGGTGTATTAATAGGAGTATTGCAAGTCGTAAGAGGGAGGTAATAATCCCTCTTTACAAGACACTGGTTAGGCCCGGTCTGGAGTACTGCATGCAGTACTGGAGACCACACCTGCACAAGGACATTAACAAAATGGAGGCAGTCCAGAGAAGGGCAACCAAAATGGTGCATGAACTGCATCAGAAAACATATGAGAACAGATTAACGGAGCTCAGCATGTATACCCTAGAGCAAAGAAGGAAGAGAGGTGATATGATCAAAACATTCAAACATTTTAAGGGCATTACAAGGTGAATGAGTATAATATGTTTAATATAAAAAAAAAATAGCAGGACAAGAGAACACAGCATGAGATTAGAGGAAGGTCTGATTAAAGGGTAATGTGAGGAAGTTCTTTGTCACAGAAAGGGAGGTGGATGATTGGAACAGCCTATCTTAAGAAGTGGTGGATATGAATAGAGTGCAGGGCTTCAAACAAGCATGGAATAGGCATAAGGGAGCAATACAGATGAGTATGAATAGATAGGCCACTGACAGAGCAATGGCCGATGGTACATTCATAAGGTAAGAAAAGAAATGGACAGACTGGATGGGCCTAATAGTCCTTATCTGCTGTCAACTTCTATGTTTCTATATTTCATGTTTTTCCTGTGTTAGCCGGCATGTAATGAGGCAATGTGCGGTTGCATATGATGGCGCATGTGACTGGCAGCTTCTCTCTGTCCACTGTAGCGGCCTTTGCTGTGTTACCACCGAGCCTCCGTTGGAGGGCAGTCAAACAATGGAAGGCAGAGTTCCCCCACCCTGAAAGGGGAGCGCTGTCCTTTGGAATGCTCAATCATTCCTTCCCTGGCCAGCCCCAGCAACGAGAGTCTGTAACGAAACCTGGGTCACTAGTACAGCAAGCAGAAGCCATACCGCATTACCTGGGTCACTGTAGCAACGACTGGAAGTCATACCACTGCGCTAACTGGGTCACCAGAGCAGCAAGCGGAAGCCATATTGCTGTGCTACCTGGGTTACAAGAGTGGTGAGCGGAAGCCATACCACTGCACTACCTGGGTCACCGGAGCAGCAAGCAGAAGCCATACCACTGCACTACCTGGGTCACTGGAGCAGCGAGTGGAAGCCATACCACTGCACTACCTAGGTCACTGTAGCAGCAAGTGGAAGTCATACTGCTGCACTACCTAGGTCGCTGTAGCAGAGAACGGTAGCCATACCGCTGCACTACCCAGGTCATCAGAGCGGTAAGCGGAAGCCATACCACTGCACTACCTGGGTCACTACAGCAGCAAGCGGAAGCCATACCCCTACACTACCTGGGTCACTGGAGCAGCAAGTAGAAGTCATATCGATGCACTATCTAGGTCACTGTAGCAGTAAGCGGAAGCCATACTGCTGTGCTACCTGGGTCACTAGAGCAGCGAGTGGAAGCCATACCTCTGCATTACTTGGTCACTGCAGCAGTGAGTGGAATCCATACTACTGCACTACCCAGTTCACTATAGCAGCGAGAGGAAGCCATAATGCTGCACTACCCGGGTCACTATAGCAGCGAGAGGAAGCCATACCGCTGTGCTACCTGGGCCACCAGAGTGGCGAGCGCAAGCCATACCGCTGTACTACCAGGTTACTGTTGCAGCAAGCGAAAGCTATACCGCTGTGCTACCTGGGTAACCAGAGCAGCGAGTGGAAGCCCTACTGCTGCACTACTGGATCACCAGAGAGGCGAGCGGAAGCCATACCGCTGCAGTACCCAGGTCATCGGAGCAGCAAGCGGAAGCCATACCGCTGCACTACCTGGGTCACTTTAGCAATAACTGGAAGTCATACCACTGCACTACCAGGGTCGCTGTAGCAATAACTGGAAGTCATACCGCTGTGCTACTTGTGTCTCTGTAGCAGCAAGTAGAAGCCATACTGCTGTGCTACCTGGGTCACCAGAGCATTGAGTGGAAACCATAATGCCGGACTACCTGGGTCACTGTAGCAATAACTGGAAGCCATACCACTGTGCTACCTGATTCACTGGAGAAGTGAGCGGAAGCCATACCTCCGCGTTACCCGAGTCTCCGGAATAGCAAGTGGAAGCCATACTGCTGTGCTACATGCTTCACTGGAGCAGTGAGCAAACGTCATACCGCTGCGTTACCTGGGTCACCCGAGCAGAAGCCATACCACTGCACTACCTGGGTCACTGTAGCAATGACTGAAAGTCATACCGCTGTGCTTGTCACCAGGCGTAGGTTTAGGATAACACAATTTCAGGCAAACCACAAGTCAGGTGCATAAAAGAACGCATAGTTGCGTTTATCATTTTATTTTCATCAAGTTAAATATACAGAAAGCAAAATGGTAAGTTAGACAACTTTCTTCAGCCTAGCAGGGATCAAACAGTGTGAGAGCACACACTACCAGGAGGTCTTTCACCTTCCTCAGGCAGTATCCAAGTGACCTCTCTATCTCTTCTCTCTGTCTAAAAACTCATTTCACAACTGAGTTACAGCTTTTATAGGTACTCTCGAAGTTGGGAAATTTCCACTCTCCTGTGATTGACATCAGACCTAACATAAAATTAGCCACTAGGAGCCACTGTTGCTCCATAGAGAACAGTTCAGATGGCTCCTGCAGATTAGTTTACAACACTGGGAAAGGTCAGACCTGAGGTCAGAACATTCTGTACTCCCCAGCTCTTCTGCAGGAACACACTGTCTGCTGTAAAAGATATCTTGGAAAGGCAGCTAACATCTTAAAAAAAACAGACATAAGCTTTTGTTATTCTTGTATCAAAACAGTTTTGTTTTATGTTAATATGCACAGAAAGCTTTATAAGCACTTCAGCACTTCATTTATAACCAGCCAAGCAGCATGTTGTACATTGTACTAAACATATAAACTGCTTGGGGAAGGAGTTTCAATTTATCCCAGGGGTGTCCACTGTGACAGGGGTCACCTTGTCACAGTGCTACCTGGATCACTGAAGCAGCGAGCAGGAGCCATACCACTGCGCTACCTGGGTCTCTGTAGCAGAAAGTGGAAGCCATACCACTGCGCTATTTGGGTCAATGGAGCAGTGAGAGGAAGCCATACTGCTGTGCTACTCTGGTTACTGTAGCAGTGAGCAGAAACCATACTGCTGTGCTACCTTGGTTACTGTAGCAGTGAGCAGAAACCATACTGCTGTGCTACTCTGGTTACCGCAGCAGTGAGCAGAAACCATACTGCTGTGCTACTTTGGTTACTGTAGCAGTGAGCAGAAACCATACTGCTGTGCTACCTTGGTTACTGTAGCAGTGAGCGGAAACCATACTGCTGTGCTACCTTGGTTACTGTAGCAGTGAGTGGAAGCCATACTGCTGTGCTATCAGCCACTGTAGCAGCAGGCAGAAACCATACCACTGTGCTACCTTTGGTTACTGTAGCAGTGAGCAGAAGCCATACTGCTGTGCTACTCTGGTTACCGCAGCAGTGAGCAGAAACCATACTGCTGTGCTACCTTGGTTACTGTAGCAGTTAGCGGAAGCCATACTGCTGTGCTACCTTGGTTACTGTAGCAGTGAGTGGAAGCCATACTGCTGTGCTACCTGGGCCACTGTAGCAGCGGGCAGAAGCCATACTGCTGTGCTACCTTGGTTACTGTAGCAGTGAGTGGAAGCCATACCGCTGTGCTACCTTGGTTACTGTAGCAGTGAGCGGAAACCATACCGCTGTGCTACCTTGGTTACTGTAGCAGTGAGCGGAAACCATACCGCTGTGCTACCTTGGTTACTGTAGCAGTGAGCGGAAGCCATACTGCTGTGTTACCTTGGTTACTGCAGCAGTAAGAGGAAGCCATACTGCTGTGCTACCTTGGTTACTGCAGCAGTGAGTGGAAGCCATACTGCTGTGCTACCTTGGTTACTGCAGCAGTGAGAGGAAGCCATACTGCTGTGCTACCTTGGTTACTGTAGCAGTGAGTGGAAGCCATACTGCTGTGCTACCTTGGTTACTGCAGCAGTGAGAGGAAGCCACACCGCTGTGCTACCTTGGTTACTGTAGCAGTGAGCGGAAACCACACCGCTGTGCTACCTTGGTTACTGTAGCAGTGAGAGGAAGCCATACTGCTGTGCTACCTTGGTTACTGTAGCAGTGAGAGGAAGCCATACTGCTGTGCTACCTTGGTTACTGTAGCAGTGAGTGGAAGCCATACTGCTGTGCTACCTGGGCCACTGTAGCAGCAGGCAGAAACCATACCGCTGTGCTACCTTGGTTACTGTAGCAGTGAGCAGAAGCCATACTGCTGTGCTACTCTGGTTACCGCAGCAGTGAGCAGAAACCATACTGCTGTGCTACCTTGGTTACTGTAGCAGTTAGCGGAAGCCATACTGCTGTGCTACCTTGGTTACTGTAGCAGTGAGTGGAAGCCATACTGCTGTGCTACCTGGGCCACTGTAGCAGCGGGCAGAAGCCATACTGCTGTGCTACCTTGGTTACTGTAACAGTGAGCGGAAACCATACCACTGTGCTACCTTGGTTATTGTAGCAGTGAGCGGAAACCATACTGCTGTGCTACCTTGGTTACTGTAGCAGTGAGAAGAAGCCATACTGCTGTGCTACCTTGGTTACTGCAGCAGTGAGCGGAAGCCATACTGCTGTGCTACCTCGGTTACTGCAGCAGTGAGCGGAAGCCATACTGCTGTGCTACCTGGGCCACTGTAGCAGTGAGCGGAAACCATACCGCTGTGCTACCTTGGTTACTGTAGCAGTGAGCGGAAGCCATACTGCTGTGCTACCTTGGTTACTGCAGCAGTGAGAAGAGCCATACTCTGTGCTACCTTGGTTACTGCAGCAGTGAGAGGAAGCCATACTGCTGTGCTACCTTGGTTACTGCAGCAGTGAGCGGAAGCCATACTGCTGTGCTACCTTGGTTACTGCAGCAGTGAGCGGAAGCCATACTGCTGTGCTACCTTGGTTACTGCAGCAGTGAGAGGAAGCCATACTGCTGTGCTACCTTGGTTACTGCAGCAGTGAGAGGAAGCCATACCGCTGTGCTACCTTGGTTACTGCAGCAGTGAGAGGAAGCCATACCGCTGTGCTACCTTGGTTACTGCAGCAGTGAGAGGAAGCCATACCGCTGTGCTACCTTGGTTACTGCAGCAGTGAGAGGAAGCCATACCGCTGTGCTACCTTGGTTACTGTAGCAGTGAGAGGAAGCCATACCGCTGTGCTACCTTAGTTACTGTAGCAGTGAGCGGAAACCATACTGCTGTGCTACCTTGGTTACTGTAGCAGTGAGCAGAAGCCATACTGCTATGCTACCAGTGCCACTGTAGCAGTGAGCGGAAACCATACTGCTGTGCTACCTTGGTTACTGCAGCAGTGAGCAGAAACCATACTGCTGTGCTACCTTGGTTACCGCAGCAGTGAGCAGAAACCATACTGCTATGCTACCAGTGCCACTGTAGCAGTGAGCGGAAACCATACTGCTGTGCTACCTTGGTTACTGTAGCAGTGAGTGGAAGCCATACTGCTGTGCTACCTTGGTTACTGTAGCAGTGAGCGGAAACCATACCGCTGTGCTACCTGGGCCACTGTAGCAGCGGGCAGAAGCCATACTGCTGTGCTACCTTGGTTACTGTAACAGTGAGCGGAAACCATACCACTGTGCTACCTTGGTTACTGTAGCAGTGAGCGGAAACCATACTGCTGTGCTACCTTGGTTACTGTAGCAGTGAGTGGAAGCCATACCGCTGTGCTACCTTGGTTACTGTAGCAGTGAGCGGAAACCATACCGCTGTGCTACCTTGGTTACTGTAGCAGTGAGAGGAAGCCATACTGCTGTGCTACCTTGGTTACTGTAGCAGTGAGCAGAAGCCACACTGCTGTGCTACCTTGGTTACTCTAGCAGTGAGCGGAAACCATACTGCTGTGCTACCTTGGTTACTGTAGCAGTGAGAAGAAGCCATACTGCTGTGAAATCTGTGAAATAAACTGTAAATTAGCTAGTCTAGACTCTAGCAGGGAAGGTACACTTTGTGGAAACCTCAGTTGAGGTCTTAAAGGCAGAGATGTCAGAAACTGGAAAGAAGCACAACACCATAATGCACACTGTAACGCAGCTAGTCATGGAGAACCATCAACAGAGAATGCACCTAAAATTGATGGAAAATCAAGTCTGCAGTGCCAGTATTCATATATCAGGAGTGCCAGAATTCAGTTAACCAGTTGTGACAGGATGACCCCTTTTCACAGTGTACACCCTGGGATAAATTGAAACTCCTTCCCCAAGCAGTTTATTTGTTTTGTATAATGCTCAACGTGCAGGTTTGCTTGTTATAAATTAAGTGCTGAAGTATTTATAAAGCTGTTTGTGCATATTAACCTAAAAACTAACTAGAAACCAGCCAAACACTCAAGGAATATTGAAATTATATATTGTTTTCTGCTCTGGTCTTTGACCATAAAACAAAATTAAGAGGGTAGTTTTAAAAGAAAAATAACAACAGTTTGTGTCTGCTTTTTCTAAATGTTAGCAGCCCCCTTCTAAGATATATTTTACAGCAAACAGCATAAGGTAATATGACCCTGCAGGAGAGTTTAGAAGAGCACAGAATGTTCTGACCTCGATTCTGACCTTTCCAATATTGTAAACAAGTTATGTAATGTGCTCCAGGTGGCTGCGAAATAACTGTTCTCTATGGAGCAACAGTGGCTTCTAGTGGTTAGTTTTATGTTATGTCTGCTATTAATCAAAAGGCAGGGAAAATTGTTTTTCCAACTTCTAGTGAGCTTATAAAAAGCCCTACCTCAGTGCTGAAAAAGGATGGATAGATAGGGAGGTCAGTTGGATACTGACTGAGGAAGGTGGAAGACCTCCTCCTGGTAGTGTGTGCTTTCACACTTTTTGATTCATGCTAGGCTGAAAAAAAGCCTTAGAAACTGTTGAAGCTAAGCAGTTGTCAGACTTAACAATTTTGCTTTCTGTATATTTTACTTGACGAAAATAAAATGATAAATGCAACCATGCGTTTTTTATGCACATGATTTGTGGTCTGCCTGAAATTGTGTTATCCTAAACCCACGCCCGGTGACACCAATCATGTTCCTATGGGAATGGTTGGGAGAAGCGCTGCCCCTTGAGGAGCTGGATGAGACTCTGGTTTTGCAAAAGGCTTACCACGTGTTTCCCAAGCAGAGACAAGTGACGGAGAATCTGCTGCTTATCATTAATGGGTGCAGAATATGGCTGTCTGGTGTGGTGCACAGCGTGTGCCACTCTGGTTGCTGAAGTTCCTTCCATGAGCCAATCATCCTGGTATAGGAAGACAGAGCTTGTCCTGGTGCAGTGCCACTGCCACACAGCAGAGCATATGGTAAAGACAGGCAATGACTAAACCCAAGGGGCAAGACCGATAACAAGTAAATTACAGGCTACCTTTACCCAAACAGTGCTTTGGGGAGACCCAGGGTCTTTAGTCTAACACTAGTAAAGTTCCTTAGGTGTTCTGAAACATATGGTCCCAGGTCCCCTCTCAGCCCAAAGTAGCAGGGCCTGGCACCCCTCACCCCCCCCAATAGTTCTAATTATGGGTCTCAATCTGGGCCAGCTTGTTTACCCCATACTGAGCACCCCCCCAGTCCCAATGGCATGGATACTCATGGTTTATATAACAAAGCCTATAGTAAGGCTAATAGGATGCTGGGGTGTATCGGAAGGGGTACTGACAGCAGGAAACAGGAGGTACTAATATTTCTATACACAGTAGGTGTCGTTGAGCCATGGAACAGCCTACCAGCAGAGGTGGTGGGTGCAAAAACTATTAATGGCTCCAAGCACCACTAGGACAGAATGAAGGGGTTAATAGGTACTCAGGGCAGTGGCAGTAAGGCAGAGAGTGGGGGAAGGGCAAAGCCCCCACCTGGACAGTAGGTGATGGGGTAGAGTAGGGTAAGACTGGGCAGACTGGATGAACAATGGTCTTCTTCTACAGACACTGTTTATGTTGCTATGTTAGGTCACTGGTGAAGCCATGGCTGGAATACTGTGCTCAGTTCTGGAGTCCTCCCCTAAGGAAGGACAGGGACTGGCTGGAGACAGTGCAATGCAGGGTGATCAAGATGATTCAGTGTCAACAGGGCAGATCTTACGAAGATCATCTCAAGCCACTGAACATGTGCTCGAGACCAGGTTGGGGAGAATATGATAGAGACCTTTAAGTTCCTGAAAGGAATAAACAAGGTGTACTACGGGGAACTATTTAGCCATAGTATAGAGTCATGAACCCTGGGTCATGAGTCGAAACTGGTGGTGGGATATTTTAAGAGGCATGTGAGGAAGTTCTATTTTATGGAAGGGTGGTGGTGCCATGGAACAGTCCACTAGAGGAGGTGGTGGGCGCCAAGAGTATAAATGGTTTCAAGCATGGCTGGGACAGAGTGAAGGGTCTGGTGGTTGCTCAGGTCAGTAGCAGAATAGAGGGGAGCAGGAAGGTGTGCTGGGAGGGCTAAAACCCTGCATGGACAGTAGGTCCTGGGGCAGATAGGGAATTCCAGGCACACAAGATGGACCTGTGGTCTTTTTCTGCCATCACCGTCCATGTTTTTAAGACTTGCTTATTTTTGTACATGATCTCTTTCTGCCTCCACTCCTTTGTTAGGCTTCCCTGCTTGATCGAGAAGTTGAGAAACTTTAAAATTATTGAACACGGTCAGGTTGCTGGGTCTGTTGGTTTGGGCGCGAGCGCTCTATGGGCTAGCTCGATGTCAAGGGTATGGTCAGGTGTAGGTTAAGGATGTAGTGCAGGAAGTCCTTACGAAAGTTTGTGAGGTGGGGCCCCTCTTCTCCCTTGGGAATCCCATAGAGCCGCATGTTACTGGGGCCGCTCCTAGTTTCCAAATCCTCACACTTTTCTGCAAGGTACTGCTGGTCCTCATGAATCTGCCCTTGAATCTGTCTCCGCAGCTTGGCTTTCCAAACTCCCCACCTTAACTGTAGTGAGGCTACTCTGCAATTCAGTGTGTTTTATTCCTGATCTTGGTGTGAAATTCTGTAAGTTCTGATAGGCTCGTGGCATTAGACAGCTGCATCCCTCTGGTCTTGATCCCTGCCATGCCGTGGCCTTCCCTGGTGCCACTGCACTGCCCTCCTCTGCTTGGAATCTTTTGGACTCCATCATAGAAACATAGACTCTGACGGCAGATAAGGACTGCTTGGCCCACCCAGTTTGCCCATTTGCCTACCTACTGGATAAGCTGCAGATCCTAGTTAACCAACAGCCTACTTCTTCCTACACCCTCTAAGATTGCCTTATGTCTGACCCATGTATTCTTGAATTTCCCCACTGTTTTTGACCCCACAACCTCCTCAGGAAGACTGTTCCATGCGTCCACCACCCTCTCCGTGAAAAAATACTTCCTCACGTTGCCCCCGAATTGTTCTCCCCTCCACCTTCAAATTGTGCCCCATTGTTCTTGCGCATCTTTTTTCTGAAAGATGCTCCCTTCTTGGACTTTGTTGATTCCCTTGAGGTATTTGAAAGTTTCTATCATGCCCCCCCCCATCCTGGCCTCCTTTCCTCGAGGGTATACATATTAAGCTCCTTTACTCTCTCTTCGTATTGGCTTCTGGTGCAGACCCTGAACCATTTTAGTTCCCACCTCTGGACTGACTCCATCCTGTCTATGCCCTTAGAGAAATGGGGTCTCCAGAACTGCATGCAGTACTCCAGATGGGGTCTCACCAACTGTCTGTACAGAGGGATAACAACTTCCTGTTTTCTACTAGTGATGCCTCTCCCTATGCATCCCAGTATCCCACCAGCTCGCCTTGCTGCCATCTCACATTGCTTGCCTACCTTTAGGTCGTCTGATATGATTACCCCCAGGTCCCTATTTTTGTTGTTGTTGTTATTACCCCCTTCCCCATTGTGTACTCTTCCCCTAAGATTTTGTTTCCCAGGTGCATTACTTTGCCCTTCTGTGTGCAGGAGTAGCGTTAAGAAACATAGAAACATAGACTATGATGGCAGATAAGGACCGCTTGGCCCATCTAGTCTGCCCATTTCCCTACCTACAGGATAGGCCGCAGATCCTAGTTAACCAACAGCTTATTTCTTCCTACCCCCCACAAGAATTGCCTTATGTCTGTCCCATGCATTCTTGAATTCTCCCACAGTTTTAGACCCCACAACCTCCTCAGGAAGGCTGTTCCATGCATCCACTACCTCTCTCTGAAATAATACTTCCTCAAATTGCCCCTGACACGCCCCATCTTTAAACTGTGTCCCCTTGTTCTTGCGTCTCTTTTCTGAAAGATGCTACCCTCTTGGACTTTGTTGATTCCACTGAGGTACTTAAAAGTTTCTATCATGTCCCCCTCCCTTCTTTCCTCAAGGGTATACATATTAAGCTCCTTTAGTCTCTCCTCATACGGCTTCTCTTGCAGACGCTGCACCATTTTAGTTCCCCTCCTCTGGACTGCCTCTATCCTGTCTATGTCCTTGCGGAGATGGGGTCTCCAGAACTGGACGCAGTACTCCAGATGGGGTCTCACCGTCTGCACAGAGGGATAACAATTTCCTGTTTTCTGCTGCTGATGCCTCTCCCTATGCATCCCAGTATACCCCCAGCCCTCCCTACTGCCTTCTCACATTGCTTGCTAACCTTAAGGTCATCTGATATGATTACCCCCAGGTCCCTTTCCTTTTTTGTTGTTGTTACTGCCTCCCCCCCATTGTGTATTCTTCCCCTGGGTTCTTGTTTCCCAGGTGCATTATTTCACTTCTTTGCATTGAATCCTAGCTGCCATACTTCGACCATTCCTCCAACCTTGCCAAGTCCCTTCTCATCCTTTCCACGCCTCCTTGTGTATCAACCCTGTTGCAGATCTTTGTGTCATCTGCAAAGGCATACTTTTCCTTCAGTCCCTCTGCAATATCACTTATGAAGACATTAAAAGGACTGGACCCAATACTGAACCCTGCGGTACCCCACTAGTAACCCTCTTTCTTCAGAGTGGACTCCATTTACAATTACCTTCTGTGTCCTGTTGTCCAGCCAGTGTTTTACCCAGGCTACCACCCTGGGACCCACTCCCAGGCTGGTTAATTTGACTATTAATCTTTGGTGTGGGACAGTGTCAAACGCCTTGCTAAAGTCTAGGTAGGCCATGTCCACAGCCCCTCCCTGGTCTACTACTTTGGTCACCCAGTCAAAGAAATCTATTAGATTCGTCTGACATGACCTTCCCACTGTGAACCCATGCTGCCTTGGGTCCTGTGCCCCACTGGCCTCTAGGTACTCAACTATTCTTTCCTTCAGAAGTGACTCCATCACTTTCCCTACCACAGAGATCAGACTGACAGGTCTGTAGTTTCCTGCCTCTGTTAAGGGTGTACTCTGTGCTCTGAGAACAGCAGAGTACAAGGGCAGCTGGCAGAGAAATACCCACATAGGTGGGCAGCTGGGGAATGAGCGGATGTGGTTTCAGGGCCTTTTACTGGCAGGTTGAAAACAAGTATGTGGACAAGTGGTAAGCATATGTGCACTTTCTGGCAATGAGAGAGTGTGCAGACAGGTGGGAAACAAGTGTTTCTGTGTGGAAGGACAGCAAGGAGGGAATGACAGTATCAACTATGGGCCAATCGTTAAATGAAAATGAGGTGACCGAGCAAAAAAAAGGAAACACTATACATTTTACTGTCAGTAGACAGAAGAAACCTGCATGCATCGAGGAAAGCTTGTTGAGTAATACATAAAAAGTAGGTAGGAGTACGGCCAAGATCTGAAGAAGCACCAATTTTAGGGTAAAATGTTGATTTACCATGCCCCTCCGAGTTGAAGGAGCACACCAAGATAAATCCTTAACACCACCACTGTCTGTGCATTGAATCCAAGCTGCCATACTTCTGACCATTCCTCCAACCTTACCAAGTCCCTTCTCATCCTTTCTACCCCACCCGTGTATCAGCCCTGTTGTAGATCTTTGTGTCATCTGCAAAGAGGCATACTTTTCCTTCCAGAAATCTCGTCACCATAAGGATTCATTTTTCTGGAGTGGCCCATTCGCTCAGGTAATATCACTTTTTCAGTTGATGCCTCTACTTGTAAGATTTGTTGACTTTGTGAGGTTTCGTTTATTCACAGGTAGTGGAGCTAATTTTCTATCCTGCCGTACAGGATGGCGACATCACGAAAATCCCCACTCTGATGTTTTGAACTTTTTTTGTAAATTATTAATCTAATTAATTTATTTTCCTTTGTAACTGCCCTGAATCCCTCTCTCCTTAGCAGTTGTTTCTCTCTCTTTTTATACTGCCTGCCTGAACATTCTATGACATCAGTAACACCGTTTCAGGTGATTCAGATAAACAACATGGAAAGGTGTAAGTGATGTCATGAAATGTCGTAAAAATGTTAAAAGACAGAGCAATGGCTGCTGAGGAGAGTGGAACTCTATCATTATGTTTACATGATGGGCCAACTACTTACCAGATAATTTGTTGTCTGGCAACTGAAAGGAAACCTGGCTAATAGCAGCACCGTGTTTACATGAGGGCAGCATTAACGGGGAAAATGACTGGCAAGGCACGTCTTCAGCACAGAAACCTGGTAACTGGGCTATTATCCAGCTTTTGTTACCAGTACCAGGTTCCTTCCATTACCAACTAATGCAGTTGTTTAGATGCACCGGAACCAACTCAGAAACCAGGTAATGCTTAAAGGTCCACCGATGCCTCGGGAAGATGGGTGGCCGTTGCCTGCTGGAATGCGCTGCCAGAAGAGGTGGTTTTGTTGAAGATGGTGGGCCGCTTCAAGAGAGGCTGGGACAGCGTTAAGGGGAAAATAAGGGTCAAAGCAGGGTCAGATGGAAAGGACAGGAGGTTCAGGAAGGGGGTCAGGGTCAGTAGCTTCAGTTGAGGACCCTGCAATAGGAACAGACTAGACAGACCTATTGGCATTTTTCTACTGGCATCTTCATATGTTCATATGACAAAAAGCAGTTTATATTTCTCACTGGCTCTGTATTTCATATCCCCATTATTTTTTACTGAGGTCAGATGCATGAAAACAGGATAGCTGCTCCTTGAGGGCTCATCAGCTCCTGCTGCTCTCCAGCAACCACACCAGGTACGGAACCCGGGGACTCGGCCCACTAACCCGATTGGCTAGCGGTGCTATGGCTCTCTCTGCTATTGGCTGCCTTCCTCTACCAACGCCTCCTATTGGCTGACTGCTGACTGAAGCTGGGGACTCGCTCTGCTGCCGAGGGAACACAGTTTTCAGCCTGAGGAACTGTCCTTGACCAGGCCAACGTGCGGCTGCGGCTCAGCATTGCCTTGGCCAGCCGAGCCTTCCGTGCCCGCTCTCCAGCAACCACACCAGGTACGGAATCCAGGGACTTGGCCCGCTAACCTGATTGGCTAGCAGTGCTACAGCTCTCTCCACTATTGGCTGCCTTCCTCTACAAACTGCCTCCTATTGGCGGACTGCTACCCAAAGCTGGGGACTCACTCCTGCTGCTGAGGGAACACGGTTTTCGGCCTGAGGTTTGCGGCTTTTCCCCGACTCTCCGGCTCCCTCCTCCTTGTCTCTTCTAAGCTGTATAGTTTGTCCTGCTCGCCCACCCCGACCTCTGTTAAATCCGCCTTAGCTCCTCCCTCTCACAAGGCCAATTGCCTTTATTGGCTCAGCCAAGCTCAGCCCTCGTGGTTTAGACTCAGGTGATCCTCAAGAACACAGCACTACCCCCGATCTCACATCTCCTCCTCTCCCTGCCACACCTCATTTTCCCTGATCGCAAGACTCAGCCTGTCCAGCACTCCGCAGTCACCCCGGATGCGTGTGGATCAGTCAGCTCCCATACAGTGCTCCTCTCCACCTACTCAGATCTGCCACCCCTACCACCCCACCACATTCCCGCTCCCTGATCTCTGATTTTCCCAGGAGGCTTCCACTACTGCCAGCCCCTCTTATTTCCTGCAGCTAATTCCCACTCTGTCTATACAGCCAATATGCAGGCTCTTTCAAAGTCGGCACTCATATTATCACTTTTTCTCTACCTTAAAGTAGGAGAAGACACAGCAGCCATGGCACCTACAATGGAGTCAATAACACTCTCTGGTGCCACCCAGCTCTCACTGTGCATAGCCTTGGGAACGTCCCTAGCCCCCTATCTGCCCCCTGAACTAAAGCTCCCACCCCTACTGTACAAACTCCCCACACCGCGGAAAATTCCTGTAGCTGCCTTGCTGTGCTGCCGCGTGCTTGCCACTGCCTCCCTAATACTAAGGCCCACTAAGCCAAAGTCTACTGATACCACCTGGGCATCCTGGTCTAGTCACTTAAGATAGATAATACTATTAATGCTTCTACTTTCAGGGAATGTCCACCCCAATATTGGCCCACCCACTGCAAGCCACACCTCAAATATAGGCCAACTTAAGATAGTCTCTCTGAACATAGGTAGCCTCCTCCCCAAGCTCACGCAATTCCAGGTCTGGGTGGAACAACTTAAACCTGATTTCATCACACTCATGGAAATCTGGCTTTCCCCTAAAGTTGCTGTTGAGGCTGTAGCCCTGGATGGCTACAACTACTTTCATCAGGACCGTTTATCAAAATGGCGGTGTGGGGGGGGTTGCATGGTCTAACTCAGATGTGATATAAAAGGGCAAATATTGCCTAGCAGCCTCCACACCAAGAAGGCACAAACACTAACCTTACAACTCACCATAGGTTAGCAAAACAAAGTACTGCTGCTCTCCACAATATACCTACCCCCTGGAAAGCACCTCACTGGCTTTGAGCAGTTTTTAATCTAGAGCAACACAAACAAAGCTGGGAGCAGGCTATTGTTAGAGATTTCAACATCAACTGGCTTTCCCAAGATGCAGCTGCTCTTAAAGACCAAATATCAGGCCTCTATCTAACCCAGCTGGTAAGTCACGCTACTAGTCAGAACTACCATACAGGTACTAGCTCTTCCATCGACTGGTTACTTACCACCTGCCTGGAACACATCACTGAGGTGTCAATCATACCTGACTCACTTTGTGATCACGCCCCGGTTCTATGCACCTGGACAAATGAGTTCACCAAGTGCACACCCAGTGTCTCCAGAAACTGATCCCTGAGAACTGGGTATCTGGATACCTTCAGACAGTACCTGGAGGAGGCAGACTGGTCCCCGCTGAACAACGCTATGGACGGGAACTGGGCCCTAGCTTATTTTTGCAAAGTCTTCACCAAAGCGTATGACATCTTTGCACCATACAAAACCAAAAAAGCAAAAGTGTTCAATAACCCGTGGCTCTCTGGCTCACTTCTTGAGCATATGCGTCTCAGAGACAACTTATGGCACATTGCCAAGGCAACCGGGGCACGGTCTGACCTCGCAGCCTACGAGGCTGCCAGGATTAGCTGTACTAAGCTTACTAGACTCACAAAAGCCTCATACTACAATGATCTGTTAGGCAGGAGCTAGGGCCGAGGTAGGGAATTCTGAGACCCGGTGTAATCCCTTATAGGCAAAACCTCCAGGCCCGCGCCCGACCTCATTGTAACCACCTCTGAATCACTGCAGGACATTGCAAATACGTTTAATGCTGCCTTCACAGATCTAAGCAATGGACTACCTCACTCATACACAGCCAGATCAGCTACGCAACCTGAATTTAACCTCCACACCCACCAGCGGCCTACCGCCATTCTACTTTAGGCTAATCACCAGAACTGAGACTATAAAGTACATCAAACGAGTCCTAGGGAAAACAAAAATGGGAGGTGACCAAATAGACATGAAGTTGGTTGTCCTTACTCTAAGTCAGGGGTTCTCAAATGGTGAGGCCAGCCTCCCTGGGGAGGCCCCAACCTGTTCAAGGGGAGGCTCAGGCAAGTCTGAAAAAGTACAGTATTTAAATTTTGAGTTTTATGTATTTTGTGTGAAGAGATTAAGCAAACTGAAAGGGAATAACAGAAGGTGAATTTTATGTATTTATTTACTAATTGGTGGCAAGGAAAGGTGAATGAGCCAAAGCTCATTTCAGGTGTACCCAGGGAAGGGAAGGTAGTGAATACATTTCAAAAAGTAACTGCAAAACAATCAAGAAATACACAATGAACTATAGTGCAAACAAATATGAACAATAAACTGATAATGAGTGGTGGTACTTGATCAATTTGTAGACTGATGGCAGAACAGTCCAAATACAAGGGTTGAGCATAGAAGTGCTAAGAGCAATAGCAGGAAGGAGCAAAGTAATCCCAGAGAAGTTGCTTAGGAGCAGAGAAAGAGGGGAGAGGCAAAGTATGCAGGAAGGTTATTTCATGTAGAGAGAAACAAAGAAAGTAGTCTGACCCATGAAGGTACTGCAACAAGGGGTAACAATGGTTCAAGAATGAAAATAGCAGAGCAAGTAGGCTGACCGGGGGTGTGTGTTACAATAAACTGAATAATAATATTTGTTTATTGTATTTGTTATTCAGATAACACCTTTGAGCACAAGTGCTCTTTTTCAAAGGTTCCACATCAGTATAAGACAAAGAACTGAATGTGAGCCAAGTACTCAAAGGGGTTTCAATTTATTCATGGTGTACTGTGCAAAGTACAGCATGTTATTTTTCCTTGGGGAGGCCCAAGATTATTTCAGTTTTTGGGGGAGGCTCCAAATCTTTTCCATGGATTTGGGGAGGCTCACTGTGATGAAGTCTAAGAACCATTGCTCTAAGTGAACTTGCTGATCTGCTCACCAAGGTCTTTAATGCATCCCTAAGATCTGGTGTGTTCCCTGACAGATGGAAGGCTGCACTTGTAACCCCAGTCTTCAAATCCGGTGATAGAACTAACCTGTCTAACTTTAGACCCAACTCAATACTACCCCCTCTCCAAAGCCCTTGAAAGGGTGATCTCTGACCAACTTACTGAGTACCTTGAAAAATATAATCTACTCTGTAGGCAACAACACGGATTTAGAAAGAAACACTCCATGTTCACCGCCTTGGTCGACTACATCTCCCAGCTCTATGGGGCCTTGGACAGAGAGCTAGCAGTGGGGTCTCTCTTTATAAACCTCACCAAGGCGTTTGACACTGTTAACCATCAACTGCTCCTACACTCTCTCCTATCCTCTGTCTAATGACACTGTTGTCTGGTTCAACAGTTACCTATGTCTGTATCTCTGTTACCTGACTATGTGCCCCACAAAAAGTTGATCAAGATGTCGGTGGATCTCAGGGTTGGGGAAAAGATGGCCAGATGGGTGGAAAACTGGCTGAGGGACAGAACCCAGAAGGTGGTTGTGGGAGGGAAGAGTTATCTGACACCAGAGAAGTAATCAGTGGGGTCCCGCAGGGCTCGGAGCTGGGGCCGGTGTTGTTCAATGTCTTCGTCAATGACACTGGGGATGGCATTAAGGGGAAAATGTGCCTATTCGCGGATGACACCAAGCTCCGTGGGAGAGTGGACACAGCTGAAGGCATACAGGACCTACATGAAGATCTGGAAAAGCTGGGAAGGTGGTCCAGGATCTCACTCAGAGCAGACGGCAGCACGGCTTCACCATCACTGAAGGGCTACAAAATAAACTGCTGTGATGCAAGCAGGATAAAAATTCACAGAAATTTTATTCAAGTTGGGTGCCAGCACTCTGGAATGAGTGCCCCTCCCCAAACAAACAACTAAACGTTTTCCGTGCTAACACTGCGCCTTCTCAAGGTTGGTCAAGGATCTGGCAGCTTGGCTTCAATGACAAGAAATGCAAAGTTATGCATATTGGAGCCAAGAATACCAGGACAGAGTACTACCTGGGTGGAGTCCGAGTATCTGCATCAGAGGAGGAGGAGGAGGAGAAGGACCTGGGAGTGATGATTACTACTGAACTGAAGCACTCCACACAGTACAAGAAAGCAGCAGCCTTCTACCATAACTCCCCTAGACAAACCGGGGTAGCTGCGACTCTTAATATAAGGAACCCTGCTTGACTGCAGCGGAGACAAGTATCTTGACACAGAACACACTTTGCCCACCGGAACAGCTCTTCACTGTCTGATGTATTATAAGCACTGAGAACAATCGTTATCCTATTGGTCACGTATGGCGTACCCACCTGTGATAATGGATGACCCTAGATGCATAATACTGTTGTCTATGCCTGTACTTATATGTTACTTCCCTTTTGCCTGTATGATTATGCCTGATGTATTCTCCTGATGTCACTGTATTGTACCTTGATATTGCTTGTATGTTCTTCTATGTACCTTGTAATCTCCCGGGTCACATCTGAAAATAGTCACTTGGCTGTCTAATGTGCTTACCTGGTAAACAAAAGCAAATAAATAAATAAACAAGATGCTGGGATGCATATCTAGGGGGGTCAGTAGTAGGAGAGAGGATGTTATACTGCCCTTGTACAGGTCACTGGTAAGGCCTCATTGGGGTGCAGTACTGGTGCCCACACCTCAAAAAGGACATTAACCTGCTGAAGAAGGTCCAGAGGGGGGCTACAAAGATGACAGTGGGTCAGCAGGGTAAGGCATACGAGGAGAGGTTGAGGGCACTGAACATGTACTCCCTGGAAGACAGGAGAGAGAGAGAGGGAACATGATTGGGACCTCCAAGTACTTGAAAGGGACACATAAGGTTGATAAGGAGAGTCTCTTTAAGTGGAGTGGCAAACATAACACAAGGGGCACAGTCTTAAGCTGGAGGGTGGGAGGTTTAGGAGGGAGGTCAGGAAGCACTTCTTCACAGTGAGGGTGGTGGACACTTAGAATGCACTGCTGGAAGAGGTAATCTCACTGAAGACAGTGGGCAGCTTTAAGAGAGACTGGGATAGGCAATGGGGGAAGGTAAGGATCATGGGTAGGGAGGATGGGAGAAGTGGGGAGGGAGGGCAGGGACGTTAGCTCAAGCTGTGGATCCTGCAATACAAGCAGACTTGATAGACTAAATGGTCTTCTTCTGCCGGATTCTTCGTATGTTCATATCTAATAGATCACAATGTGTAGATGTAACCCCTAGGTGATGCTATCCCTTGGGCTACTACCCCTGCCTGCTTGGCTACCAACAGGTTAAGGGACCTAGGTTTAGTGACGGGTGCCTCCACCGAAAGGTCTGGGTTGGTATTGGTCTGAATAACCAGGTCACAGCCCTCTGAGACACTGTGACCCCCCCCCTTGTCTCCTACTAGTGGCCCACACAATACACAATATGCACCTTCCCAATACCCCAGATATGCTTGGTACATACACTTATATTTAGCACTTACCCGCAGTACTGGTTCCTTCAGCTTGACTCTGGGGACCCCCTGTAAAATAAGGTGATACAGTACAACAGCAACAATGCAATACCTTCAACATAAACTGACACCACAGTCAATGTGAATTGCAGAAACAAACAGATCTGATTTATTCAGGGGTCTATAACAAGGAGGGGGAATAATCAGGTTAATTAGCTTGAACACAATAATCACACTACTGAGTACACACTTAGAGTCCAACTCAGTCACACTCTCTGGGTACCCATGATGGGGAAAAAGGCTAGCCAGGACTGATGCCCGGGGTAAGCCGGCAATGCAGCTGGTTGGGGCTCTGTGATAGAAAAACAGCAGGCACACACACAATTTGTAATCCGGAGCCGGAGGGCTCAGTTCGTGGAAAGAAAAGCACAAGACAATCAGATGACACACTTTGATTTAAGAAAAGTTGCAGGCAGCTACCCTGATAACTACTCACAGTACCCAGGCCGAACACAGGGGGGATGATGCATGTTCTGGATTTTCAGAAGGAGCAGGATAGCAAGACAAGACCCTTGTAGCAGGGCCCAACGGCATGTGAAAGCAGGCGGATTCAGTCTGATGTAGCTGGGAGCAGCTTCCAGCAATAAGCACACAGTTTATAGCGAGGGGGGATCCGATCGCGATCCCCTTCCAGCACATAGCACATGTAAAGAAAGTTTACTGTACCAGGCAGACGACTCCTTGGTCCCGATCGCGAAATCACTGCTAAACCCGGGAGCACTACAGTAGCTAAAGCCCCTGACAGGCTGATCGCTTTCAGCAAAATCTTCGGTCTTCTACAGGGTGAGCCTGGTTATAAATCAGCAGCTTGCTTCATTCTCTACAAATTCGGATTCAGTCCGAAAAAGTCATCTTCTCCCTCTCAGGGCAGAAATCAGGCTAGCAGGCCAGAAGTCAGGCCTTCCACGGTTCTCCCGCGCAAACTACTGCTCAATACGACTGCTCAAACACACAGAGCTCCTTCTCTCTCAGCTTCCAACTTGAATCTCGCTTTCACTCCTTCTCTGCTCGTCGTGCCCATAACTCAGGGCACAACGAAATAATTTGGAGACATGGCCCAAGGTAAAACTCTCCATTTTCTCTCTCCATTTCTTTCCATAAAGGAGAGCTGAATGCAGGAAGGCCAGACTCAGCCTTCCCGTCAAGTCCCCACGCTGCCCCGTGTGGCAGCAGCTCCACGAGCTGCTCACTCTTGCAGTTCCATCTCAGTTCTGACCCTGGGCTGCAGTCAGCTGGGGAATTTCCCTCTGATCCAAAAACTTTGGTTGGCTGAACCTCTAGTCAGTCACAACAGGCTCCCTCTATAGGTGCAAAAAAGGCGCCAACAGTCTAAAACTACGAGTCCCAGAGTCTGGCACCACACAGTCCCACTCTGACAGGCTCCATTTTAGAGTCCCCACATACTGACTGGTCCAATTCAGCAGCTCAGGACCAAAATGGTGGAGCTAAACAGAAACAGTCCGTGCTGCAAGAAAGGCAGGTTAGACAAACTACATTATCTTTCTCACTCTAAATAATTATCAGCAAACAGTTACAACTTTCAGCAGTATACAAACCAACAGGAAGGCTTTTAAAATTAAAAGAATAACAGCATGACATGTTATTTAGTAATTCTTACAGGAACAACAATTGCTCAGCCCCTATAACAAGTTGCATCACTGGGGGGTCATCGATAACTGTTGTATTTACTATTAGTTAATATTTTTACAATATGGCTTAATGCAGCCATGAGAGGGAGAATAACCAGACATCTGTTCAAAACATGCTTACAGAATTCCCTATCAATCAGATAGATACATCTCTCATCCACATCGTTATAAACGTGGAAAAAGATTAATCAGCTTTCAAAAATAAAACTCTTGCAACCTTTAAACTATTCTTTTTAGCTCTCTTAATAATACAGAGTCTTGATTAAAGTTCCAGGAAATTTCAGACCTCACTCTTTAGGCATGTTATGGACCTCTGTGAATATGGGGTTGCTTTACTAAACTTAAGTTCCAACCGTTTTAAGAGCAAATAGCTCCCATCTGGATATTCCAACAGAAAACATTTTTGAACTAACAAGTCCCGGATTCATAAGAATACAGTCCCAAATAACAGAGGGGCCTTACACCCATTGAGAACGAGTAGGTGAGTAGGTAAGTCAAAGTGACATTGAAGAGGTTTTACCTCTGAGAAAGTCTAGGTCTCACTGTCCTCATTGTCGCTATCCATTTCTGTTTTTTTTGCATCGAATTCCCTCTGTACCCGGTCCATGAATTTAACAGCTTCAGCTGGGTCTGAGAACTGGAAGGTTTTTCCTCCATAAAAGACTTGGAGACTAGCCGGGAGCAATAGCATGTGTTGGATCCCCAGTTGCCTTAGTTGGGCTCGAGTGGCATCATATTCTTTCCTCCGTTGCCTAGTCGCAAAACTCATATCAGGGAATGTATGGATCTTGTTCCCCTCCCAGTCCATGGTTCCAGATCTCTTAGCCTTTGCAATTACCATGTCCTTTTCTCTTGCGGAGTACAGCACCACCAGGAAAGTACGCGGTATCGTTAGGCCTCTCATTGTGCGGTTTCTAGAGCCTCATGGGGTTATTCTGTCTGCTTTGACAATATTAAGCACTGTCGGCGGCTGCAGGAGATCTTGTAAGACACCTCGCGAAAAACCCTGTGGGTCTTTGGCCTCTGAGTGTTCTGGTACTCCTAATATTCTGATATTGGCAGCCCGGGAGAGGTTTTCTAAATTCTCTAGACGATGGCAAAGGAACCCATTTTCTCTCACCAGGCCCGCCGTGGTGGACATCGCGGTCGAAGTCCAGTGTGTCACTGCCTTGGTGTCCTGGGCTAGTTGTTCTACTTTTGTATCCAGAATTTTGAATTATGAGGTGAAATCCTCCATTCGGCTGTCCAACTTCTGAATTGCCTTCAATAGGGCTGCATTAGATGGTTGTATCACCACGTTTAGGGCGTCTGGGATCGGGTCTTTGCCTTGCCCAGTCTTAGTGTCTTTGGGGCTCACACTTTCACTTCCAGCAGTTGCCTTGTTAGAGCGCCCCATTACTATTAAAGTTCAGGTCCGAATAGCAGAAGTAAGGTATCAAACCGTTTAGCTCGATGAGATGTATTAGGATATTAATCCGATTATTGACAAGAAGCAGTTATCTTTTTTGTATAATCAATTAGTCGTGATTCAGATGCAGAGCTCACTTTGAATGCTGTTCTTAGCTTGGCTGCTGGCCACGCCCCCCCCCCGAACCTGATTTTATCTCCTATTACGTTTTTTAAAGTTTTCCCTAAGGGGTCAACTGCACTTTGAGTAACCGGTACAACAAACTGTAGATATGAGGGCTGCCCCACTCTACCGTTGGTAAAGATAAAAACAAAACAAAAATAAACAAAAACAATGTCTAATCTATTTCAGACATCCTGTCTCTGGGGAGGAATAAGCCTTATAAGGGAAAGGGGAAACTGTTTAACCAGGAAAGGCACACTAAGCCAGTGCTTGTTTCCAGGTGTGACCTGGGAGCGCAAACAAGTTAAGTGACTTGCTCAGGGTCACACAGTATACAAGTGGGGGCTGATGGGATTCAAACCTAGGTCTCCAGGTTTGCACAGCAGTGCCCTTACGCCTTACCTACCACAGTATACTGCCTCCATAACAGAAACAGATCCTCAAATGGACAGTTTTTTTCTGCTGCTTCAACGCTCAATTCCAACGTTCTACAACAATAAAGACACTGAAATGTAACAACGTGTTCAAACACATCGGGACTAGCACCTTGCCAATGGACTGAGAAACACGGCCGTGCGGAGTAACCATGGCGACGGCCCTCGCGCGTCCCTCGCCGTGACGCCGCCCCGAAAACACAGCCCGTCCGCCGCTCAGTCTCAGCCATAGCAATGGGCGGAGCCACAGTCCGGGGGCGGAGCGTGGCAACGCGTGGGTACTTCCTGCCCTGGCCGGAAGTGGCATTGTTTTGTTTGGCAAGATGGCGGCGGGCATGTATCTGGAGCACTACCTGGACAGTGAGTACCGTTGCGGGAGGGCAGGAAACGCGGGAGCTGCCCGGTGGGGGCTATAATAGGAAGGGGCTGTAGATAATACACTGGGAGGACGGGGGGAGGAGCATGGGAGCGAAGATAGAGGAGAGATACTATTCCAATTAAACGGGGGCTGGGATACTGATGTTACCCTGTAACAAACAGGAGCTGGGGTGTAGATGTTACTGTGCAATAAATTAGAACTGGGGTGCTGATGTCCCCCTGTAACAAACAGGAGCTGGGCTGCTGATGTTACCCTGCAGCAAACAGGAGCTGGGGTGCTGATGTTCCCCTGTAAAAAGCAGGAGCTTGGGTGCTGATGTCCAACTGTAAAAAGCAGAAGTTGGGGTGCTGATGTTGTCCTGTAACAAACAGGAGTTGGGATGCTGATGTCCCTCGTGTAAAAAGCAGGAGCTGGGGTGCTGATGTTGCCCTGTAACAAACGGGAGCTGGTTTGCTGATGGTGATACTCTGTAACAAACAGGAGTTGGGGTGCTGATGATGGCACCTTGTAACAAATGTGAGCTGGGGTGCTAATATTACCCTGCAACATACAGGAGCTAGGGTGCCGATGATGACACCCTGTAACAAACAGGAGCTGGGGTGCTGATGTTACCCTGCAACAAACATGAGCTGGGGTGCTGATGTTACCCTGTAACAAACAGGAAACGGGGATACTGATGTCACCCTGCATCAAACAGGAGCTGGGGTGCTGATGTCCCCCAGTAAAAAGCAGGAGATGGGGGTGCTGATGTTACCCTGTAACAAACAGGAGTTGGGATGCTGATGTCACCCTGCAGCAAACAGGAGCTGGGGTGCTGATGTCACCCTGTAATAAACAGCTGGGGTGCTGATGTCTCCCAGTAAAAAGCAGGAGATGGGGGTGCTGATGTTGCCCTGTAACAAACAGGAGTTGGGATGCTGATGTCCCGCCTGTAAAATGCAGGAGATGGGGTGCTGATGTTGCCCTGTAACATACAGGAGCTAGGGCGCTGATGATGACACCCTGTAACAGACAGGAGTTGGGGTGCTGATGTTACCCTGTAACATACAGGAGCTAGGGTGCTGATGATGACACCCTGTAACAGACAGGAGTTGGGGTGCTGATGTTACCCTGTAACATACAGGAGCTAGGGTGCTGATGATGACATCCTGTAACAGACAGAAGTTGGAGTGCTGATGTTACCCTGTAACATACAGGAGCTAGGGTGCTGATGATGACACCCTGTAACAGACAGGAGTTGGGGTGCTGATGTTACCCTGTAACATACAGGAGCTAGGGTGCTGATGATGACATCCTGTAACAGACAGGAGTTGGAGTGCTGATGTTACCCTGTAACATACAGGAGCTAGGGTGCTGATGATGACACCCTGTAACAGACAGGAGTTGGGGTGCTGATGTTACCCTGTAACATACAGGAGCTAGGGTGCTGATGATGACACTCTCTAACAAACGGGAGATGGGGTGCTAATGTTACCCTGTAACATACAGGAGCTAGGGTGCTGATGATGACACCCTGTAACAGACAGGAGCTGGGGTGCTGATGATGCCCTGTAACAAGCAGGAGCTAGGGTGCTGATGATGACACCCTGTAACAGACAGGAGTTGGGGTGCTGATGTTACCCTGTAACATACAGGAGCTAGGGTGCTGATGATGACACCCTGTAACAGACATGAGTTGGGGTGCTGATGTTACCCTGTAACATACAGGAGCTAGGGTGCTGATGATGACACCCTGTAACAGACAGGAGTTGGGGTGCTGATGTTACCCTGCAACAAACGGGAGCTGGGGTGCTGATGATGACACTCTGTAACAAATGGGAGATGGGGTGCTGATGTTACCCTGTAACATACAGGAGCTAGGGTGCTGATGATGACACCCTGTAACAGACAGGAGTTGGGGTGCTGATGTTACCCTGTAACATACAGGAGCTAGGGTGCTGATGATGACACCCTGTAACAGACAGGAGTTGGGGTGCTGATGTTATCTTGCAACAAACATGAGCTAGGGTGCTGATGATGACACCCTGTAACAAGCAGGAGTTGGGGTGCTGATGTTACCCTGTAACATACAGGAACTAGGGTGCTGATGACACCCTGTAACAGACAGGAGTTGGGGTGCTGATGTTATCTTGCAACAAACATGAGCTAGGGTGCTGATGATGACACCCTGTAACAAGCAGGAGTTGGGGTGCTGATGTTACCCTTCAACAAACATGAGCTGGGGTGCTGATGATGGCACCCTGTAACAGACAGGAGTTGGGGTGCTGATGTTACCTTGCAACAAACATGAGCTAGGGTGCTGATGATGACACCCTGTAACAAGCAGGAGCTGGGGTGCTGATGTTGGCCTTTAACAAGCAGGAGCTAGGGTGCTGAAGATGACCCCCTCTAACAAATGGGAGATGGGGTGCTAATGTTGCCCTGTAACAAACAGGAGCTGGGGTGCTGATGTTGGCCTTTAACAAGCAGGAGCTAGGGTGCTGATGATGACCCCCTCTAACAAACAGGAGCTGGGGTGCTGATGTTACTCAGTAATAAATGGGAACTTGGGTGCTGATGTTACACAGTAGCAAACATGAGCTAGGGTGCTGATGATGACACCCTCTAACAAATGGGAGATGGGGTACTAATGTTGCCCTGTAACAAACAGGAGCTGGGGTGCTGATGTTACTCAGTAATAAATGGGAACTTGGGTGCTGATGTTACACAGTAGCAAACATGAGCTAGGGTGCTGATGATGACACCCTGTAACAAATGGGAGATGGGGTGCTAATGTTGCCCTGTAACAAACAGGAGCTGGGGTGCTGATGATGTCCTCCTGTAACAAGCAGGAACTGGGGTGCTGATGTTACTCAGTAATAAATGGGAACTTGGGTGCTGATGTTACCCAGTAGCAAACATGAGCTAGGGTGCTGATGACACCCTGTAACAGATAGGAGCTGGGGGGACTGGACTCGTGCTGTAACACACAGGAGCTGGGGGCCGATGATGTCACCCTTTAACAGGAGCAGAGTGGGGACGTTGGTTGGGGTGTGTGCATGTCCTATGTGCTCAGGTAGACCTCTTTTACTAATGTTTATTATAAAATGGTCAAGAAAAACCCTGCCAGGAGGTTGCCCAGTGGAAGAACGATTGCGCTTCTGCCCACCTCATGCCAGTGACCCAGTTTCGGGAATGGACGAGGGTTGCTGGGTGGGCCAGTACCTGCTGTAGGGACTGCCATCTAGCGGAGGCTGGATGGCAGTGCGAGTGCACGCAAGCAGGGGGTAGGGCTGGAGCATAGTTTTCTGGTGCAGACATCCCGATGCTCCAGTCCATGGGAGCAAACTGGACAAAAAAGATGCTAGGCTTCTCCTAGCCAGCATCCTCCGCAGGTTCTCGCATGACCGACACAGCTAACCACCTACCCAATGGGTGGCCACCCATCCAAGTGATGACCAGTAAATCTGTAAGAAGGTCAGTGAATGGGCTGGGGGGGTAGTGTGCCATCAAGTGGAGGACAAAATACTGATTTTCGGGGGAAAAAAACCCCAAAAACACCCATCTGATTGGTCAGTTTGTCTTCGCCTGTGGGTAAATCTCACAATGTACACACAGGTAAAGTCCCAGCTGTAAGTTTTAATAGAAGTACAACATTTTCCCTCTTTGTTTCTTTGAGTTCATTTTCAAATCACAGAAATGCGCTCCAGGACATTTGTTGTGGGATTTACACCTTCCTCAAGTGGTTTACCGCACTTGTCTGCCCCTCATGCCACATCACACAAGGTATGTGTAAATCCCACAATACACGCCCTTTTGTGCATCATTGCTTTTTTTAAAAAAATTTTATTTACCGTGCTTTATCCCGATTGTGCCAGCAGGTCCACACAGGTCCTACCCATACACCCTACTTCGTCATCCCCCATTCCCCGGGACTTACCTCTTTCTCTTGCAGGCATTGGGGCGAGGCCATTGGGAGGGGGCTCCTCAGCCGCTGACAGAGACCTGGTCAGTGCTCTTTGGGGAGGAGTGCCTCGATTGGCGTGGAGGGAGGGACTGCAGCGAGGGGCAGATGTCCTCCCGCAGCAGCTGGCAGTATTTTCCTTTTTCTTACCCATCCCCTATGGGATGCTGAGAGAACCTTTGACAAGCGTGCATGCATGTTGTTTCACATCATTGGTGTCCCCCTAGTTTCACAGCTATGCCTGCACTGTCATCTGTGGTCACCCATCGGGCAGTAGCAGGGCAGAGTCTGTCAACCCGGGTCGCACCTGGAAACAAGCCCTAGCACAGTGTGCTCTTCCCAGTAACCAAAATGTTTCAATAAACACTCCCTCCTTCCCTAAAGTGGTGAGCATCCTCTGGGGTGCTCTGCTCACCTCCCGCGGCCAGCCCTCCAACCACTCTAGCTTGTTTCTGAACTTGGGCTGATGCCATCGTGAGCGGTGGTGCTACCACTGTGCCAGCAGGCCGGCCCTATGCATCATTGCTTTAATACAGATCTATGACACTAGTGTTAAAGGGGACAGGAAATGTGTGCTAATTGGCAGGTATTTGTAATGTACCGAGGTATGGAAATGATAGTGACTCGCACCCAGAGACTCGTATGTAACTGTGCGTAAAAGGAACAGGTAATGTGAAAACCTGTGTTTGGTGTTGTATTGTTTTTATGAACAGCGTGCTACACAGTTCTCTTCGTGGAGCCAGGAATTGGGAGTTTTCACTGTCACGGCTTGTATGCCAAGCTTAAACTCCTGACCTATCACAGCAGTGCTCAGAATTCTAAATGCAAACAGTGACCATAATCAGAATTCAAAATTTTTGGTTCCATGAAGAGAACCATGCCTGTGTACAGTTGTGTCTTAAGTATATACTATTTAAAATGCTGTGATCATCAGTCTGTTGTTGCTTTTGCCTATATGCTATTGCCTTTTCACTGTTAAAGTTTGCCTTCGCTGTGTATCTTTGTAACCTCCCAGGTCGTACGTGAAGATAGGCATATACTTGTCTAGTGTGCTTACCTGGTCAATACATACTAAGAAAAATAAAAAACTAAAAATAAATTGTAAAATTGTACAGAATGTTATCATTAAAAAGCAAAACAACACAAAATACAGAAATACAGTATTTTTTCCCCCAGTCTTGTTTCTGCGAGTCAGTCCCAGTAGCATATCCAGCCTTTTTTAACCACCAAGGCATGGTGTGCGGCACAACAGCTGGCTGCCACGGCACCTTTCTGTTGCTGCTATATGGGGTAGTTGGGCACCACATGGGGTGCCAACTGGGGGCACAGCATTTTTTTTTCTTCGGGGACACATTGCCTGGTAGAGCCAACACTGCTCTGACCCTTGGCCCTGAGCACCCATTCTCCCTCACCCTGTCCCCAGCCTTCTCACAGACGTACTGGTTCTCTGTCACTTACCCAGGAGGACCACCCTTGCTGGAGAGTGGCCTGCCCTGTCGCTCATGCATGTGGACCTCTGGGGGATGTCAGATCAGACCAGGGGAGTTTTTCCTTCGTTCTTCTTCTCCTCCAGGCGCCATGTCACAACAACATGCAGGCATGGAAACAGTTATGCACATGCGTGCATTGTGTCTGACAGATCCTTCCCTGCAGTGTGTGTTTGCTTGCGCTACCCCTGTGGCCTCTGACTGGTGGCAGTCCAGCAGTGAGATGCTGTACCTAGGATTCTTGATCCTCCCAGACCCAGGCAGCCAGCATCACGAGTGGAAGCCCAACCACTGCTCCAGTGGGCTGGCCAGACTATTTAACAAAGGCTTTTATTTGGGTACACTTAAAGGAACCCACTCCCTTCATTTGGATACACGTAAAGAAACACGCTCCTTTTATTGAGGTACATGTAAAGGAACATGCTCCTTTTATTGAGGTACACGTCAAGGAACACACTCTTTTTATTTGGGTACACTTAAAGAAACACTCTTCTTTTATTGAGGTACACTTAAAGGAACACGCTTCTTTTATTGAGGTACACTTAAAGGAACACGCTTCTTTTATTGAGGTACACTTAAAGGAACAGGCTCCTTTTATTGAGGTACACTTAAAGGAACCGGCTCCTTTTATTGAGGTACACTTAAAGGAACCGGCTCCTTTTATTGAGGTACACTTAAAGGAACAGGCTCCTTTTATTGAGGTACACGTAAAGGAACAGGCTCCTTTTATTGAGGTACACATAAAGGAACAGGCTCCTTTTATTGAGGTACACATAAAGGAACAGGCTCCTTCGCCTCCGTTTTCAGAGGGCTGAGAGTGACACAAGGTGCTTACGCCCGAAAAGAATGATGTAAGGAGCAAGCTGTGTCAAAGCTTGCATCATTTCTGATTTTGTAATGCTGCTGGCGTCAAAAGCAGAACTGCCTGCACCAAAGTGGCTTGCATCAAAAAAATGGGTGCACCATGTCACAGCGGTGCTTGCACCAAAACAACGATGCAACCATTCCCCTTTTTTGGGCTTTTTTACTGTGGCAGCTGTTGACACTGCATCAAAGATGCATGCCACTGTTGGGCCAGCCAGAGCTGGTCTCACTGACACTAGAGCAAATACAGAGGCCCTTAGCAGGTACTGCAAGAGTTCTGCATCGTAGACATCGTAATACCATTTGTGGCATGTAGAATACTGCATCCAGAAGGCATTTCAGTCACTGTAATTTCTTACTCTGCTTGCGTTGGTTTACGCTCCATCTCAACTCATGCATCGTATGTTTGCCACATCTTTTTGACTCAGGAGTGAGATGAGTCTCTTTGCAGATGACTCGAAACTGGGGGCAGTGGTGGATGGGGAGGAGGGGAGGATGGCCCTGCAGGGGGACCTGGAGGCTCTGGAAAGATGGTCTAGAAAGTGGAAGCTGAGCTTTAATGCAGGGAAATGCAAGGTACTCCATCTGGGGGCCAGAAACCCAGGCCAAGTGTACACCCTGGGGGGGGGAAATACTACAAGTCTCAATGGCTGAGAGGGACCTGGGGGTGGTGGTGGATGTCAAGATGAACAACTCTGAGACTTGTAGGAGGGCAGCAGCCAAGGCCAACAGGATGCTGGGATGCATCGCTAGGGGATCACCTCAGAAGGAGGAAGTGATACTCCCCTGTATAACTGCTTGGTGAGGCCGCACCTGGAGTACTGCGTGCAGTTTTGGAGGCCACACTTAAAGAGGACATTAACCTCCTGGAGAGGGTCCAGAGGAGCAACAAAATGATTTGGGGCTTGGGGACAGGACCTATGAGGAGAGGCTCAAGAGCTAAATATATACACATTGGAAGAGAGAAGGACCGGGGGACATGATGAGGGTCTTCAGGTACATGAAGAGGGTAAATAGGGAGGAACAGTGAGGGTGCTTCAAGGAAGGAGGAAGGGCCACTAGAGGGCATGGGTGGAAGCTGGAGGGGAAGATTCAGGAGAAAGGAGGAGGTGCTACTTCACTGAGAGGGTGGTAGAGCCATGGAATGCACTACCTAGGGGCTGGTGGAGGCAGAGACAGTGGAGGGGTTCAAGAGGGGTGGGACAGGTACAGGGGAAGGGTTCAGGAAGCAAAATCCAATGCAGCAAGAATATCCGGAACTGGGAAGGGAGAAGCCAGAGAAGGCGAGGGGGACAGCAAGGTCAGCACCCAGGTTGGGGGCTGACCAAACGAGCAGACACGAAAGACCATTAGGCCTATTCTGCTGGCATTTTAGTATGTTAGTATGTAACTTTCATGATTTCTGCTCCATCTCAGGCATGCATCATATTTTTGACTCGACATGCACCATTTTCGCTCTGTCTCACTCCAAGCATCATATTTTTGACTCAGCTGGCACCATTTTTACTCCGTCTTACTCTGTGTATCGTATATTTGACTCGGCTTGCACCATTTTCGCGCCATCTCGCTCCATGCATTTTGTGTGTGTGTGTATGTATATATATATATATATATATTTTTATCACGTTATTTGTCCACCGCCACGGATCTGGCAGGGGCTACGAACCATACGTCCTCTAGCCCATCGAGGCTGTCATGGGTCCTGGCAGGTCCCTGTATTTTCCCTCTGTTTTCTCCTCTTGCGCCTATGCACCGTGCAATAGGTGCAGCAGCTGTCTCCACCTCCGCGGAAGCAGCCAAGCACCCTGGGCATGGACCGAACCCATCTAGTTGTGCTGATGCACACAGCACAACCCCCTCTCCGAGAATGGAGAGCAGTTCAGATACTAAATCCTTACCTCACCGGCCAACCCCTGAATGACTCGAATCCATTCCCGAACCTGGGTTGCTGGCGTGGCACAAGATGTGGCATCCAGTGCCTCAACCCTCAGCACTACCTGGCTGGTCATGCATTGTATTTTTGATTCAACTTGCACCATTTTCACTCCATGCATTGTGTTTTTGACTCGACTTGCACCATTTGCACTCCATCTCACTCTATGCATGGTATTTTTGACTCTGCTTGCACCATTTTCACTCCATGCATCGCATTTTTAACTCGACTTGCACCATTTTCACTCCATGCATGGTATTTTTGACTCGGCTTGCACCATTTTCACTCCATGCATCGTATTTCTGACTCGGCTTGCACCATTTTCACTCCATGCATCGTATTTCTGACTCGGCTTGTACCATTTTCACTCCATGCATTGTATTTTTTACTCGGCTTGCCCCATTTTCACTCTATCTCACCCCATGCATGGTATTTTTGACTCTGCTTGCACCATTTTCACTCCATGCATCATGTTTTTGACTCGACTTGCACCATTTGCACTCCATCTCACCCATGCATTGTATTTTTAACTCGCTTGCACTATTTTCACTCCATCTCACTCCATGCATTGTATTTTTGACTCGGCTTGCACCATTTTCACTCCATCTCAATCCATGCATGGTATTTTTAACTCGGCTTGCACCATTTTCACTCCATGCATCATGTTTTTGACTCGACTTGCACCATTTGCACTCCATCTCACTCCATGCATTGTATTTTTAACTCGGCTTGCACTATTTTCACTCCATCTCACTCCATGCATTGTATTTTTGACTCGGCTTGCACCATTTTCACTCCATCTCAATCCATGCATGGTATTTTTAACTCGGCTTGCACCATTTTCACTCCATGCATCGTATTTTTGACTCTGCTTGCACCATTTTCACTCTGTCTTACTCCATGCATTGTATTTTTGACTCTGCTTGCACCATTTTCAATCCATGCATCGTAGTTTTGACTTGGCTTGCACCATTTGCACTCCATCTCACTCCATGCATTGTATTTTTAACTCGGCTTGCACCATTTTCAATCCATGCATTGTATTTTTGACTTGGCTTGCACCATGTTCATTCCATTTCACTCCATACATCGTATTTTTAACTCGACTTGCACCATTTTCACTCCATCTCACTCCATGCATTGTATTTTTGACTCTGCTTGCACCATTTTCACTCCATGCATCGTAGTTTTGACTTGGCTTGCACCATTTGCACTCCGTCTCACTCCACGCATTGTATTTTTTAACTCGGCTTGCACCATTTTCACTCCATGCATGGTATTTTTGACTCTGCTTGCACCATTTTCACTTCATCTCACTCCATGCATCGTATTTTTGACTCGGCTTGCACCATTTTCACTCCATGCATCGTATTTTGACCTCGGCTTGCAATATTTTCATTCCGTTTCACTCCATGCATCGTATTTTTAACTCGGCTTGCACCATTTTCATTCTGTTTCACTCCATGCGTTGTATTTTTAACTAGGCTTGCACCATTTTCACTCCATGCATCGTGTTTTTGACTCAGCTTGCACCATTTTCAGTCCATTTCACTCCATGCATCGTATTTTTAACCCGACTTGCACCATTTTCATTCCATTTCACTCCATGCATGGTATTTTTGACTCTGCTTGCATCATTTCACTCCATGCATCGTGTTTGTGACTCGGCTTGCACCATTTTCACTATATCTCACTCCATGCATCATATTTTTGACTCGGCTTGCACCATTTTCATTCCATCTCACTTCATGCATCGTATTTTTGACTCTGCTTGCACCATTTTCACTCCTTGCATCATATTTTTGACTCAGCTTGCACCATTTTCATTCCATTTCACTCCATGCACGGTATTTTTGTCTCGGCTTGCACCATTTTCACTCCATCTCACTTCATGCATCGTATTTTTAACTCTGCTTGCACCATTTTCACTCCATGCATCGTAGTTTTGACTAGGCTTCCACCAATTTCATTCCATTTCACTCCATGCATCGTATTTTTAACTTGGCTTGCACCATTTTCACTCCATACATGGTATTTTTAACTGTGCTTGCACCATTTTCACTCCATCTCACTCCATGCATGGTATTCTTGACTCAGTTTGCACCATTTTCACTCCATGCATCATATTTTTGATTCAGCTTGCACCATTTTCATTCCATTTCACTCCATGCACGGTATTATTATCTCGGCTTGCACCATTTTCACTCCATTTCACTTCATGCATCTTATTTTTAACTCTGCTTGCACCATTTTCACTCCATGCATCGTGTTTTTGACTCAGCTTACACCATTTTCACTCCATGCATGGTATTTTTAACTATGCTTGCACCATTTTCACTCCATCTCACTTCATGCATCGTATTTTTAACTTGGCTTGCACCATTTTCACTCCATGCATGGTATTTTTGACTTGGCTTGCACCATTTTCACTCCATATCACTCCATGCATCGTATTTTTATTTTTTATACTTTATATTTATTGTTTTCATATGTTATTAAACACATACATTGCATATTTGAGACCGTCCATATAAATTTACAATAACCTTAGGGAGATGGAAAAATCTTCTTAATACAGGATAGGTGCGTCTCTAATATTTTGATACCTCATATGGGGGGATCACTAAACCAATTAACTAAATAAGTAAATGTATTATTACGTTGTAAATATAAGCCCATGAGCGGTATGACTATTTCAATATAAAGCTAAAGTCCAAATGTAAAGTCTGAACTATCTCGCCCCACAATGGGACTAGTGGCATCATACCTTATTCCTACAAATTAAAAATATACTAAATTAAATATCTTAGGCAGCAAACTCGCCATAAGGTTAGGGATTAGCCCACAATTATAACTGCTATAATATTGCTTGCAGTAAATAAATTGGAGTAACAAGCCCCTTATCCAGTTATAGGAAAGAACAGTCACCAATCTCAGTATAATATCCCTCAGTCTCCATTGAGAGGTTCAGAGTCGCTGCCGTCGTTATTCCGATGCTTGGTGACAAATCGTGATACCCACTTGCCCGCTTCAGTTGGGTCGGTAAAAACCCATACCTTCCCATCATGTACTACTCGCAGCCGGGCAGGAAATAACACCGCGTGAGGAATCGAGGCCCCCCTCAGACGTTTCTGAACGACATCAAACTTCTTGCGCTTCAAGCGAGTCCCATAACTTATGTCGGGGGAATAGAAAGATGGGACGATCATCCTGATAAAGAGGGCCAGCCTTCCTTGCCAGACTGCGAATTCTGTCTCTAGTGCCCACACCATCGGTGACGAGAAGCAAGGTGCGAGAGGCATCGCCGTCAGCTTGGAGGCCCCTCGGTGTGATTCGGTAAGCTTTTTGCAGTCCAAATTTTATGCTCTGCCCTTCTGGAACCAGTTTTTCATTTAGTCAGTCCTGCAAGAACATGAGGGGATGATCCCCCTCCGGTAATCCAAGAAACCGAACATGAGATGCTCTAACCTGATTCTCCAAAGATTCTAATCTGGCCCGGAGGTGTGTATTTTCTTTTATTAACGTCGATGATGCTGCCACTGCTGAATCAGTATTTCTTCTGAGGTCAGTCATTTCCGTTTGTAGGGTTTCCATTGTTTTCTCTATGACCGTGACTCTGGAGTTGAAACTGTCTATTTTGGTATTTAAATCTGAGACCGAGGAGATAAGCCTCTGAAGTTTCGTCTCAATGGAAGACATAGTTTCTTTGGATTCTGGCTGTGAGGCGGCCTGCGTCTCAAGGCCCAACCTCATGGATTGAGTGGAACCTGTGGTCTTTCCACTAGTTGTGCCCGTTCTATCCTTTCGTGGATTACCCATTTTGGGCACCAAATCCTCCTCTTTCTAGCGGTGCAAAGTATTTACCTTGGTTTTTACACCAAATAAGTAGTTTTTAAAAGGTTATAATTCTCTGTTTAAGAGCTGTTCTAGTTTGCTGCCAACAGGATCAGGCTGAACAGCGCCCCAGCCACGCATTGTATTTTTAACTCGGTTTGCACCATTTTCACTCCATCTCACTCCATGCATCGTATTTTTGACTCTGCTTTTTCCATTTTCACTCCATCTCACTCCATGCATTGTATTTTTGACTCTGCTTGCACCATTTTCACTCCATGCATCGTATTTTTGACTCGACTTGCACCATTTTCATTCCATCTCACTCCATGCATTGTATTTTTAACTCTGCTTGCACCATTTGCACTCCATGCATCATATTTTTGACTCTGCTTGCACCATTTGCACTCCATCTCACTCCATACATTGTATTTTTAACTCTGCTTGCACCATTTGCACTCCATGCATTGTATTTTTAACTCTGCTTGCACCATTTGCACTCCATGCATCATATTTTTGACTCTGCTTGCACCATTTGCACTCCATCTCACTCCATACATTGTATTTTTAACTCTGCTTGCACCATTTGCACTCCATCTCACTCCACGCATCGCATTTTTGACTCTGCTTTTTCCATTTTCACTCCATCTCACTCCATGCATTGTATTTTTAACTCTGCTTGCACCATTTTCACTCCATGCATCATGTTTTTGACTCGGCTTGCACCATTTTCACCCCATGCATGGTATTTTTGACTCGGCTTGCACCATTTTCACTCCATCTCACTTCATGCAGCGTATTTTTGACTTGGCTTGCACCATTTTCACTCCATCTCACTCCATGCATCGAATTTTTGTCTCAGATTGCACCATTTTCACTCTGTCTCACTGAATGCATGGTATTTTTGACTCAACTTGCACCATTTTTGCTCAGGTTCTGGAGAGACAGCGGATTTAATCCTGGGGTCGACCCCGTTGATGGCGTCCTCTATGGTGAGAAATCTGGGCGTTGCCCTTGACGACAAGCTGACATTTGAGGCTTAGGTGTCTGCTGTTGTCAAAAATAGTTTCTACCATTTGAGGAACATCGCCTGGATTAAACCCCTAACTCTGCCCAAAGACCTGCCTTCACTGGTGCATGCCTTTATAATGTCCAGACTTGACTACTGTAATGCTCTCTACCTCGGGGTCACTGGGGAGAACCTCCACTGGCTGCAGCTAGTGCAGAACACAGCGGACAGGCTACTGACAGGGCTGTAAAGGTCCTGTCATGTGACCTCGGTCCTGCGGGGTCTTCACTGGTTGCCGGTCAGGCGGAAGATTCTCTTCAAGGTGGGCTTGCTCACCTATAAGGCCCCTTTACGGATCGGGCCCTGGCTAGCTGTCATACCTCTTAACTTCTGTCATCTTGGCCTGCTCCCTCAGTTCCTCCACCACTGGCCTCCTGGTGGTTCCAAGGACTAGGCTAGAAACCTCAGGTGATCGTTCGGAGTGGCCGGCCCGGTCCTCTGGAACTCGCTGCCAAGATCTTTGAGGGAGGCCCCTATGGTGAAGGCATTTCGGAGGGACCTGAAGACTCACCTTTTCAACTTGGCCTTTCCTGCAGATGTTTTTTTAACTAATACTGGATTTTACTCTATTTTATTGTATTACTTGTTTATAAATTTGAATGTTTTATTCTGTAAGTTTGATTGTACAGTGCCCAGAGCCTCCGGGATGGGGCACCAAACAAATAAAAATATATCTCTCTCACTGTCTCTCATCCCATGCATCATATTTTTGACTTGGCTTGCACCATTTTTGCTCCATCTCACTCCATGCATCGTGCTTTTGACTCAGCTAGTCCTTCCTCCCCAACGCCTATGGTTCCACTGCACTCCACCTGGTGGTCACCTGTGGTGGTAGAGCGGCGGACTCGGGATCCCACCCTCCCCAGAGGGAAGAAAGCAGCCCTTGGGTGCTCGATCCTCCTCTCCCAGGCCAGCCCTCCAGCAGCCCGAGATCGCTCCTGATCCTGGGTCGCTTGCGTCGCAAGCAGTACTACTACCGCTGCGCCAGCAGGCTGGTCGACCATGCATCATATATTTGATTTAGCTTGCACTGTTCTCGCTCCATCTTACTCCATGCATCATATTTTTGTATTTTTTTTATCACAGCATTATTTTGTCACCGCCTTCGTGGGCCTGGCTGGGGCTACAACCCACCCCCCCTTGGAGGGGTATGTCCTCCGGCACATCAAAGCCATCATGGGTCCTGCCAGGTCCTAGTATTCTCCTGTTTTTTCTTCTCCCCCGCACTCGTACAATGGGCGCAGCAGCTGTCTTCACCTCCGCGGAGGCAGCCAAGCACCCTGAGCACAGGCTGAACCCCTCTTGTTGTGCTGATGCACGCAGCACAGGCCCCCCTCCCCAAGGAAGGAGAGCAGTCCTTTAGACGCTCAGTCCTTACCTCCCCCCGAATGACCCCGAGTCTGTTCCCAAACCTGGGTTGCCAGCGTGGTGTGAGGTGTGTCGTCTAGCGCCTTAACCCTCAGCGCCACCAGGCCAGTGAATTATATATATATTTTTTTAACATTTAACACTTTTTCTCCTGCTTCAGGCAGAGCTGCCCCCAGTGACTTTGGCGCTGCCACCGCACCCAGACAGGTCTGTCATGCGGGATAACAGGACCCCCACATCCTCGGCACAGACACCCCTGGTGGCTACTACATCTTCATGGGTCCAGTGCATGGCCATTAGCCGATGCAGTCGCCCAGCATTGTTTTCCTCCTTAGATTCCCCAAGGAGCCGGACGTGCAATGGTGTCAACGCACCTTACATGCAGACACCCGCCGCGCTCCACCCCTCTGTCCTGCCCGCATCTGTAGTGCACCCAGCGTCCACCAGGTGCTGCTGCAGTGTGGTGCAGAGCCCTCACCCACCCCAGAGAAAGGAGAGTATTCGTGGGATGCTCGATCCTTCCTCTTGCCTGCCAGCCCTTGGCGGCTCGAGTCTGTTCCTGAACCCGGGTCGCTGGCTCAAGGTGTGGCGTCCAGCACCTCCACCCTCAGCGCCACCGGGCCAGCCAGTGCATTGTATTTTTGACTTGGCTTCCACTGTTTCAGCTCCATCTCACTCCTTGCATGGTATTTTTGACTCTGCTTGCACTGTTTTCACTCCGTCTCACTGCGTGTGTCATATTTTTGACTTGGCTTGCACTGTTTTCACACCATCTCACTCATGCATCATATTTTTGAGTCTGCTTACACAATTTTTGCTCCATCTCAATCCATTCATGGCATTTTTGACTCTGCATGCACCGTTTTTGCTCCATTTTACTCCATGCATTGTATTTTTGATTCAGCTTGCACCATTTTATCTGCATCTCATTCGATGCATGGTATTTCTGACTCGGCTTGCACCATTTCTGCTCTATCTCACTCAGTGTGTGGTATTTACATAGATACATAGACACTGTTGGCAGGTAAGGGCCTGTGGCCCACTCAGTCTGCCCATTTGAGCTTGTAAGTTCTCTTTATGTTCTTCTGGAAGTCTGTTGTCCCTGACCTCCAGAATTCCCTTATGTCTATCCCATGCATTCTTAAATCCCGTGATTGTTTCAGCCCCCACTACTTCCTCTGGCAGAGTGTTCCACTTGTACACCACCCGTTCTGTGAAGAAATTCTTCCTCACGTTTCCTCTGAATCGCCCTTCCTCCAACTTCATCCCATGCCCTCTAGTCCTGGAACATCTTTTTGCTGGAAAATAGTGTATTCCTGCACCCTGTTCCTCCCTGTAAGGTACTTGTATGTCTCCATTATATCCCCTCTCTCCCGCCTCTCCTCCAGGGAGTACATATTCAAGTCCTTCAGCCTGTCCTCTTAGGACTTATGATGAAATCCTTGTACCATCTTTGTTGCCCTCCTCTGAACCTTCTCTACCCTGTCTATGTCTTTATGTAGGTAAGTTCTCCAGAACTTTACACTGTACTCCAGGTGGGGCCTCACTAGTGTCTTGTATAGTGGAATTATAATTCCCTTTTCCTGCTGGCGATGCCCCTGCCTGTGCATCCCAGCATCCTATTTGCTTTACCTACTGCCTTGTTGCACTGTTTCCCTACCTTGAGGTCATCAGAGATGATAACCCCAAGGTCCCCTTCCTGCTTGGTGCATGCTATATCCTCACCCCCCAACCGATATGTTGTTGCAGGGTTTTTGTGCCCCATATTCATTATCTTGAACTTTTTGCATTGAATTTCAACTGCCAATCCCTTGACCATTCTTCAGGCTTCTGCAGGTCCCTCCTCATTCTGTCTACATCCTCTGGCATGTCTACTCTGTTACAGAGTTTCGTGTTATCAGCGAACAGGGAAATTCTGCCTTCTAGGTCCTGTGCAATGTCACTGATGGAGACGTTGAATAGTACTGGTCCCAGCACTGATCCCTGTGGTACCCCACTGGTCACTCTTCCCTCTGTGGAGTGACAGCCATTTACCACCACTCTCTGTGTCCTGCCGCCCAGCAAGTTACCTACCACCGCACTACTGTCCTGCCCACTCCCATATTCCCCAGTTTGTTTAATAGCCTTCCATGTGGCACAGTGTCAAAGGCCTTGCTGAAGTCCAGATAGGCCACGTTCACTGCCCTCCCCTGATCCACCTCCCTTGTCACCCAGTCGAAATATTCAGTGAGGTTGGTCTGGCATGACCTCCCCTGGTGAAACCATGCTGCCTTGGGTCATGTAGTCCTCTGGCAACCAGATGTTCCACCAGTCTCTTCTTCAGTAGTGCTTCCATCATCTTCCCCACTTCCAAGGTCAGGCTGACTGGTCTGTAGTTCCCCGCTTCATCTTTGTTCCCGCTGTTGCATAAGGGGACTATATCTGCTATCCTCCAGTCTTTGGGTACCTCCCCTGTTTCAGCTAGACAGGATTGCCACAGGTTCAGCCACCACCTTTCTTAGTTCCTTTAGGACCCTGGGGTGCACCCCATCTGTCCCCATTGCTTTATCAACTCTTATTTCTTCCAGTTCCTTTAGGACCCTTTTCTGTGTTAAGGGACTCGTGTCCATTTCTGCACCATTCCCAACCCTTGTACTCCCATCAGGCCCATTATCCTCCTCTTCCTCAGTAAAGATTGAGCAGAAATACCTGTTCAGTATGTCAGCTTTACTCTTGTCATCCTCCACACAGCCCCCATCCTCCCCCTTCAGTCTCACTATCCCTCCCTTTGCCTTTCTTTTTTCACTTATGTACCTGTAAAAGGTTTTGTTCCCTCTACCCACTGATTTTGCAACGCTCTGTGTCTGAGCTTTGGCTTCCTTACTGACCTCCCTGCCTCCCTTTGCTTCTCCTGGTACTTCTCCCTATCCCCTTCTGCCTGTGTCTTTTTGTATTGCCTGAATGCAATCTTTTTGGCTTTCACTTTCTCTGCTACCTTCTTGAAAAACCATAATGGCCTCCTTTTCCTTTTCCCCTTGCTAACCTGCTTAATGCATAATTCTGTTGCTCTTGTAATCCCCATTTTAAATATCGCCCATTGTTCCTCAACCCCTGATTCCTGCCCCATTCCCATTAATGCCTCTTTCAAGCATCTCCCCATTTTTCCCAAAGTCTGCCCCCCTAAAATCCAGGAAACGCGTTTCTGTGTGATTTGGTTCTGCTCCTTCTGTGATTTCAAACCACAATGACTGGTGGTCACTGTTCCCCAGGTGCTCCCTCACTGTTACCCCCATCACACTGTCCCCGTTTGTGAGCACGAGGTCCAGTATTGCCTTCTGCCGAGTTGGTTCCATGACTAGTTGCTTGAGGAAGGCACCTTGAAGGGAGTCCAGGATAAATCTGCTCCTGGTTGATGCTGCTGCTGTGAGGCTCCAGTCCACGTCTGAAATATTGACATCTCCAACCAGCACTACCTCACCCTTGTCTGCCCTCCTTTGGATGGCTAGCATCAGCTGTCTGTTTCTTCCTCCTGGGCTGGTGATCTATAGACCACATCTGTGCGGATGACTGGCCCCATTTTCCTTTCAAGCTTAACCCACAGTATCTTTCCCCCATTTTGTTCCTCCTGGATTTCTGTGCCCTTTATGCCATCTTTCACATAAAGTGCCACTCCTCCTCCCTTCCTGCCTGCCCTGTCTCTTCTGAATATGTTGTAGCTGGGTATGGCCATCTCCCAGTTATGGTTATCATTACACCAGGTCTCTGTGATGGCCACAATGTCCAGGTCCGACTGCACCATGACAGATGGAGAGATGGTCTAGAAAGTGGAAGCTGAGGTTCAATGCAGGGAAATGCAAGGTAGTGCACCTGGGGCCAAAACCCGGGCCAAGTGTACACTCTGGGGGGGGGGGCAAATGCTACAAGTCTCAATGGCTGAGAGGGACCTGGGGGTGGTGGTGGATGTCAAGATGAACAGCTCGGAGACTTGTAGGAGGGCAGCAGCCAAGGCCAATAGGATGCTGGGATGCATCGCTGGGATCACCTCCAGAAGAGGGAAGTGATACTCCCTCTGTATAACTGCTTGGTGAGGCCGCACCTCGAGTACTGCGTGCAGTTTTGGAGGCCACACTTAAAGAGGGACATTAAGCTCCTGGAGAGGGTCCAGAGGAGGGCAACCAAAATGATTTGGGGCTTGGGGGACAGGACCTTTGGGGAGAGGCTCGAAGAGCTAAATATGTACACGTTGGAAGAGAGAAGGGACCGGGGGGACATGATAGAGGTCTTCAGGTACATGAAGGAGGTAAATAAGGGAGGACCAGTCAGGGTGCTTCGAAGGAAGGAGGAGGGGGCAACTAGAGGGCATGTGTGGAAGCTGGAAGGGGGAAGATTCAGGGGAGAAAGGAGGAGGTGCTACTTCATTGAGAGGGTGGTGGAGCCATGGAATGTGCTGCCCAGGGGGCTGCTGGAGGCAGAGACGTTGGAGGGGTTCAAGAGGGGCTGGGAGAGGTACAGGGGAAGGGTTCTGGAAGCAAAATCCAATGCAGCGAGAAGATCCGGAACTGGGAAGGGAGAAGCCAGAGAAGGCGAGGGGGGCAGCAAGGTCAGCTTCCAGGGTGGGGGCTGACCAAATGAGCAGACGCGAAAGACCGTTAGGCCTATTCTGCTGGCATTTTAGTATGTTAGTATGACAGCCTCCAGATCCTCCATCTTGTTGCTAAGGCTCCTGGCATTGGCACACATGGCTTTCCATGATTTGAACTCCACGGACTGTTTAGCTGTTCTACTCCAGCCCCCTTCCTGATTGTCCTTTTTCCCTGGTTCTCCCTGCTGTCTGCCCTTCTGTTGAATTTTGCCCCCTTTCTGCCTATCCACCTCTTGGGTGCTTATTTCCTTCTTTTGCACACTACTTTGTAGAAATATCCCCTCCTCCTATTCACTGGTTCCACTGCTAGCTGTAAGACGTGGGCAGTTAGGTACCCTCCTTGCTGGCCTGCCACCCCCTTTGGCTAGTTTAAATGCTTGTCCATGTAGCATTCAAACTTATCATTGAGTTCTTGGATTCCCTTCCTAGGCAGATGCAGGCTGTGAGGCTTGAACAAGCCTCCATCCCACCAGGTGGGTCTCCAGTCACAATGAATCCAAACCCTTCCTCACAGCACCAGTTCTTCAACCATGAGTTAAAGTTCCTGGTGCGTGCACCCCTACACTCTCCCATGCCGTGCATGGTATTTTTGAGTCGGCTTAAACCATTTTCGCTGTACCTCACTCCATGCATGGTATTTTTTTCTTTGTGGATTTTATGGATTTTTGTGCCCCTTTTTCTGCCCATCCCCAAACCTCCACATGCGCACACCGCAGCTTGAGGTGCCCTCCTGCAACTCGCTGTCCCCCTCCTGCCTATGCTAGCCACCGGACCTCCACCTGGTGGTATCGGAACTACGGAGGGACGACCACGACCCCGAGAGAGGAGAGATGCCTGTCAGTAGCTCAGTCCTGCTCTCACCCCCCCATGCCAGCTCCCCGACGACCTGAGTCTGTTCCTGAACCCGGGTCGCTGGCGTGACTCAAGGTAAGGTATCCAACGCCTCAGCCCTCTGTGACACTGGGCCAACTCCATGCATGGTATTTTTGACTCTGCTTGCATGGTTTCCATTCAGTCTCACTCCCTGCTTCATATTTTTGACTCAACTTGCACCATTTTCGCTTCATCTCACGCCATGCATGGTATTTCTTACTTGGCTTGCACCGTTTTCGCTCCGTCTCACTCAGTGCATGGTATTTTTGACTCATCTTGCACTGTTTCCACTCTATCTCGCTGCATGCATGGTATTTCTGACTTGACTTGTACCATTTCTGCGCCATCTCACTCCGTGCATGGTATTTCTGACTGTTCTTGCTACGTTTCCACTCCATCTCGTTCCGTGCATGGTATTCATTTTTTTTACTTGGCTTGCACCGTGTTCGCTACATCTCACGCTGTGCATGGTATTTTTGACTCGCTTTGAACCGTTTTCGCTCCATCTCGCTCCGTGCATGGCCCCTGTTATTTAGATACACTTAAAGGAACACGCTCCTTATGTTTAGGTACATTTTAAAGGAACAGACTCCTTATATTTACGTACACTTAAAGGAACAGACTCCTTATATTTGGGTACACTTAAAGGAACAGACTCCTTATATTTGGGTACACTTAAAGGAACACGCTCCTTATATTTGGGTACACTTAAAGGAACAGGCTCCTTATATTTAGGTACACTTAAAGGAACAGACTCCTTATATTTGGGTACACTTAAAGGAACAGACTCCTTATATTTGGGTACACTTAAAGGAACAGACTCCTTATATTTGGGTACACTTAAAGGAACACGCTCCTTATATTTGGGTACACTTAAAGGAACAGACTCCTTATATTTGGGTACACTTAAAGGAACAGACTCCTTATATTTGGGTACACTTAAAGGAACAGACTCCTTATATTTGGGTACACTTAAAGGAACAGACTCCTTATATTTGGGTACACTTAAAGGAACAGACTCCTTTATATTTGGGTACACTTAAAGGAATATGCTCCTTATATTTAGGTACACTTAAAGGAACACGCTCCTTATATTTAGATACACTTAAAGGAACACGCTCCTTATATTTGGGTACACTTGAAGGAACACGCTCCTTATATTTAGGTCCATTTATTTCACATAAAACCCTTTAGGCTATGCCTATTTTCAAATGGCTTAGAGTCAGGTACAACAAAAGTTAGTCCAGTCAGGTACAACAAAGTTACATAATACAGAACACACTGTAACTATATATATATATATATATATATATATTCTGGGTCAACAACTACATAGAGTGACAGACACAGAGAATCGAAGCTGTACGAGTGGTGCAAGTACAATTTTCACATTACACAAGTACAGTGTTTACATTATGAATAACATGCTGCGTACATAAGGTATATATTTGAGAAAAAATAGCAGTTGGTCAGTGATATCAGTTTCATATTCCTGATGTAGTAAGATGAGTGCTGTCCACCAAATGCGGAAGACAAGAATTAAAATAATTTCAAGGAAGTCTGGAATAAACAGATTTAATCTGGGAGGGAAATAAATTAATCCTTTGAGGAGAAAATGAGTAAAGCAAGATGGGAAAAAGTACAAATCAAATCAAATCAGTCTTTATTTGTAAAAGGCGCCTTTCCAGAACCAAGGCGCCTGTACATTGCATGGTAAAACAATAAATAATTAAAACAATATTAAAATAGACTTGACAGCATTCAAAAATCATTAAATGCTAGACTAAAAAGATAAGTTTTTAAAGCCTCGGCTTCTTATTGTACCTACAGTGCCTTGCTATGTACATTTACATATTAGATGCTCACCACTACCAACATACGAGACTGTACTTCTCTGAGTAAGGCACATTTAAGTCAATGTTATAAATTACCCAGAATTCCTTGTTGCTGTATGTAAAACATTGACAGCGCCCTTGTATGACATGATTTTGGGGGTGTCGCCACACAGAGAAACTGGAAGGCAGCCAGAAACAAATGCTGATAAAACATAATAAAATGATTGGCAGATTTTTTTTTTTTTTTCAAAACAGATTTCAGCTTCAGCATCTGAAGCATGGTTGGCAGTGGTATACTATGTGAAAAAGGCATTTGGGGAACCTTCAACTATCACTTTAAATTGACTTTCCCCCTCTCTTCATAAATCTTGCCTTAACGCGAAGTCCCTCCTTTTAACACAACTCATTTCTGTCCCTACTTACTTTAATTTCAAATCTCTGAATCGCTCCCTCTTGGACTGGGTCCTCTCCTCCCACCTCCGTCATATTCTGGATCCTAATGCTCTCCCTGATTCCCTGAGGAGCTGGACGTGCAACGGCGTCAACGCACCTTACGTGTCCACCATATTGTCTGCTGTGTGCTTAAGTTTCATAGTCCCCAAACTCACCCCCCAATTCATCCAGATCCGGTCTTTTCATTCGCTGGACTTCTCCTGCCTTAATGCTGACCTGGTAGCCACTGACTGGTCTCCAGTTTTTACAGCTGGCAACATCGAAAAAGTCCTCAAATACTTCATCTCTAAATTTATATCTCTGGGATTATCATGCCCTAGTAGAAGAAGCAGGGTCTGAGGTTCGCACTTACCATGAATCTCAGCCGAGTTCCTGGCTTGTCACTGTGCATGTGACCTTGCCTGGAGGCTCTACAAGGGGGTGGGGCAAGGTCAATGGCGTAGGCCAGGGACACTGCATTGCTAACGAGCAGACTTGATAGACCATTTTTGGCCTCCTTCTGCTGGCTCTTTCGTAAGTTCAGGGGTCGAAATTAAATTTTGCAGCCATTAGCCAGCAGGGCTAGTGACTGGGAAAATGCACTGGCCCCACAGACTTTTCCACTGGCCCAGCTGGTGTACATACTGAAGTGTCTTCTCTAGTACAAGCCCACAGGGCTAGTTAAATGAAAATCTTGCTAGCCCGACACACAATCTACCAGTATTTGGCTAGCGAGCTGGTGCCAATTTCAACCCCTGAAGTTCGTATGTTCTTCACTCCTTTCCAGTCTGGCTTTAGAAAGTCGCACTCTACTTCACCTCCCTCTGGTGGCTCACTGATACTATTCTCTCTGGCATGGATCCGGGCCTTGTCGCCTCTGCCGTTTTTGTCAGCTTAGTCAAAGCTTTGAACACCATTGCCCATTCCATTCTCCTGGACAAGCTTAAACATAGAATTTGATGGCAGATAAGGACTGCCTGGCCCACCTCAGTCTGCCCATTTTCCCTACCTAACTGCAGACCCTACTTGATCTTCGGCTTTACCCCCCCTCACCGCCATTCCTTATCACTAAGGTTCCCTTATGACTATCCCATGCATTCTTGAAACCCGTTACAGTTTGTGCCCCCTCCACTGGGAGACTGTTCCAGGCATCCACCACTCTTTCAGTTCAGAAGTACTTCCTCGTATCTCCCCTTAGTCTCCCCCGCTTCAGCTTCATAGCATGACCCCTTGTTCTTGAGCATCGCTGTCATATCCCCTGTCTCCCTTCTCTCCTCCATGGTGTACATATTGAGGTCCTTTACTCTCTCCTCGTAGGGCTTTTTCTTTTTTGTCTTATCTATTTATGCTCCTCCTCCCCCTGGCACCCCTGCCGGCCACTCCTTCAGAGCGCCAGTGCCCACCACACCACAACCTCGACCCTGAGCCACCATCTCGAGACCTTACTAGGGTACCCAACATCTCTCTATGTCGGGAGGGTCCCTCTCCTTCGAGGGGGAAGTGGCAGGAGGCACAACTATGTATCCCACAGGCCGCCACTGGGTCAGTCCAGGGCTTTGTTACGGTGCAGGCTGGCGCTGGGCTATCCGTCAGGCCAGGGGAGCCGATTGTGAGATTTTCTTGGCCCACCCTACACACAGCTCATGTGAGTGGACGGCATCCTGAGGTGGGGATGTATGGGAGTGCATGTCAAGGCTTCACGCCCCTCAAGCTCGTCCCCAGTGCACCTCTAGGAGCCCAGGCTTAAACCCCCCCAGGAGGGAAGTGTCCAGTGGATGCTTGTGAATCCCTTCCCTGCTGGTCTCCGCTCCTGGTACCCGGGTTCACCAGCGTGCCGGGCGAACCCCTTCACTTGGTGCCACGGGGTCGGACCCTCATAGGGCTTTTGATACAGACACTGCACCATTTTATTTGCCCTCCCTGGACCACCTCTACTCTGTTTGTGTTTGTGTCCTTCTGGAGCTGTAATCTCCAGAACTGGACACAGTGCAGCCAGCACCTCTTTGAGCTCCCTCAGTATCCTTGGATGTATCCCATCTGTCCCAATTGCTTTGTCTACTTTCAGATTTGTGAGTTCCTTCAGGACTCCCATCTGTAAATGGACTAGTTTCCACCTCACTTCCTTCTATGCTCCTGTCACTTATCTGTGGTCCCTCATCTTCCCCTTCTTCTGTAAACACTCAACAAAAGTATTTGTTCAGGATCTCTGCTTTTTCCTGGTCTCCTTCCATGCACCCCCCCCCCGCCTTAGCCTCACAGTCCCATCCCTGGTCTTTGTCTTTTCGCTTACATACCTGAACAAATGTCTTGTCCCCTTTTTTTTACTGCCTGGGCTGTTTTCACCTCCGTTTGTGCCTTTGTGCTCCTGACTGCTTCCTCTGCCTCCCTCTGCTTCTCTTGCTACATCTCCCTATCGTCATCGTCCTCCTCCCTGCATGTTTCCTTATACCTCTTGAATGTTAACTTCCAGCGTAAGGCAGCTGGACTCTTGACTTCCTGAGTTGAATGGTTCTGCTTCTGCCTTGCAGGCAGGTTGCAAGCTGTTTGCATTGGAGTCTCCTCCCCAACTCCCCATTAGCTCTGGCATCCCCCAAGGCTCTGTCCCTAGCTCCATTTTTCTAAGTGACCTCCTCTGTGTCTGTTCGTCTATACACTGATGATACAGTTCTCTTCTCGTCTGGCTCCTCTGCTCCTGACCTTGCTAACCAGCTCCAGCTGGACTTTAACAATCCAGCTCTGGTTCCGACAAAATCGGTTATCCCTTAATGCTAAGAATACAGTCTGTAGGACTTTTGACACCAGGAAGAGGCTTGCTAGAGTCTGCCCCTTTCCCTTCATTCATAACCTTGGTGGTGCAACTACTGAAGATGTCTCCTCTTTCAAGTACCGTGGGTTCTGGTTGGATCGCCACCTTAACTTTTTGGTTCATGTGGGTGCAGTCCACAAGAAGATCCACCCCAAGCTTGAGGCATTCTACAGAAATAAGAGCAGCATTTTGCTTCCCGCATGTAGAAAAATCCTCACTGAAACAATTCTCCCCATTTTCGACTATGACGACATTGTTTACAGTGCTTCTTCAAAGTCCTTTTTAGTTAGACTGGACCCTCTCTCACTCCTTCTGTTGCTTTGTGCTTGACACACTTGTGTGTACTCAGCATTGTACTCTATACTCATCCCTGTCCCTCTCCTCCCTTGATGCCAGGCGCCTAGCGCACTGTGCCTCCTTTATTTCAAAATATTGGGTTGGTGCTGTCCTCTCATATGTTTCTTCTCTCCTGTTAACCCCCACCTTCTACTTCTTTACTCCATGCACAACGCTTGCTGTCCCATCACTGAAATCCAGGGCTCACTAAACTGCCTTCTTGTTCTCCGGATGCTCAATCCTTCCTCCCCTGGGCAACCCGAATCCGGGTCGCCTGCATGGCGCGAGGTAAGGCGTCCAGCACCTCAACCCTCAGCGCCACTGGGCCAGCAAGTTTCAGAATATTTTTAAAGGCACAGTAAAGCAAATACTGCACTATTAAAAATATTTTATGGACCAGCAACAGGCAAACGTAAACAAAAACTAGAAAAAACTATTGTTAAATATAACTGTTGTAAAAATCAGTTTTTAGCGTTTTGCTTAGTAGTGACTTTTTAATAGTATTCTTGAACCGTGCCTTGATATGGTTAAGAAAAATGTTTGCGTTTTTACTGAAACTACCCTTTTCTGCTTTTGATTCTGATTTTATTGTACACGGAGGGTTTCGGGTCTTTAACATCGCCCTTTGGAAAACACAGTTGGCCAGTCAGACTTTTCTGTTTCATCATTGATTTGTCATTTTATAAACTATGAACTTGTGTTTGGTGTGAGTAAACTGTGGATCGGTGATGCTGCTGGGAAATGTGACCATGTGAATAATTGGGTTTTTATTTTCTTCCCTTGTGTGTAGGTATTGAGAACCTCCCATTTGAGTTGCAGCGAAATTTCCAGCTGATGCGGGACCTAGATCAGCGAACAGAAGGTGAGGTGATGAGACACAACCAAGCTAGTACCACTGTTATCGTGTCTCATGAAGTTTCACCAAGCTAGTGCCACCATAATCATGTGTCATGTGACACCACAAGCCAAATACCACCTGCATTTGCCAAGTGTTTCAGGTCGCTCCTAATAATTACACCCAGGTCCTTTTCCTCCTCTGACCTGGCTACATGCAATCTGCCCAACCGGTATTTGGTTTTTCGCCCCCAAGTGCATAACTTTGCACTCTTTAGTTTTGAACCCCAGTTGCCAAATGTCAGACCACTTAGTTCTCTAGCCTAGCCTGGTTCTCCCCGAGTTCCCAGTCTCCCTTCCTCCATGTCCAGCCTCCCACAGAGCCTTGTGTCGTCTGTGAACAGGAATATTTTATTATCCCATCTGCAGTGTTATGAATATGTTAACACTGGGCCGAGCACAGAGTCCTGTGGGATCCCGCTGGTCTAGTTTCTAAGAATTCCCACCCACCCCCACACCCCACTACCACCTTATGGCTTCTGAGCCACCCAACCGGCTTAGCCTCCACCCCTAGGTCTTCTACCTTCTTGACCAGTCTTCTGTGAGGTACAGAGTTGAAGGCCTTGCTGAAGTCCAGATACAGGATATTAATCCCTTGCTTCTGTCCATTGCCCTGCTGATCCAACTGAAGAAGTCGATCAGGTTCATCTGGCAGGACCTCCCTGCCGCAAACTCATGCTGCCTCATGTCCTGGAGTCCATTATCCTCCAGAAAGCCCACCAATCTTTCAGGATGGACTCCATCTGTTTGCCCACTGTTGAGGTCAGATTGACTGGGCCTGTAGTTCCCTGGTTCATCTTTAGGCCCACTTTTGTGGAGAGGCACCATGTGTGCAGTTCTCCAATCCTGGGCCACACTCCTGACTCCAGGGAGGTGTTTTGCTAGTGGACCTGCAAGGGCCTCCTCCATTTCCCTTTAGGACCCTTGAGTGCACACTGTCTGATCTCGTGGATTTATCTACCCTCAGGGCCCTTAAGCCCTTTAGGACCCCAGCAACAAGGGTGATGCCGCCTGTGACTTCCCATCTCCTTTTCCTCTTGTGGTACTGGCCCATCCTTCTCTCTAGTGACGACTGAACAGAAGTTTATTACTCTCTGCAAACCCATCCTTTTTTAATCTGACTGTTTCATCCTTGGTGTTCTTTTCTCCCTTATATATTGGAAAACGGCCTTCTCCCCTGTTTTTACCCCCTGTGCTAGCTGCACTTTTCAGCCTAGCCCCCCTGACACTGCTGCGCTCTCTGCTCTTGACTTAGTAGAATATTCCACCCTGTCCTGTCACTTCTGAGTATGTTTGTACTTCCAGAAGGGTGCTCTCTTGTCTCCTGCAGCTTTCGCCACCAAGCTAGAACCACCATAATCATGTCTTATTGGGGTGGTATCTTACATGTATATCCTGCAAGAGAGGAAAGTGAGAGGGGACAGGATAGAGACGCGCAAGTACCTCACAGTGATGAACAGGAGGGTACGGGAGGGGTGTCTCGTATGAATGAGGAAGAGCAGCAGGGCCAGAGGGCGTGCGATGAAGCTGCGGTGGGGTAGGAATTGAGGGATGTGAGTAAGTACTACTTCACTGAAAGAGTTGTAGATGCCTAGAACAGACTGCCAGTGGAGTTGGTGGAGGTGGAAACAGTAGGGGGTTTCAGGCCTACATGGGGTAGACAAAGGGGAATATTAGTAAATGGGCTGGGAGAAGGGAGGGTTGCCAGAGGCCAGTCAGGGTCTGCGGAGACAGCAGATTAGGCAGGGAACCATCTGGAAAGACGGTGGGCCAAGGGGTCCTTTTCTGCCAACAGATTCTGTGTTTAATTAGGTGCCTTGACTCACGTTGTGCTTGCACTGGGATTGTTTCAGCTATACATTTGTAAATGTGGTTGTGAAGTAAGTAAAAATCTACAAGAAAGTGTGCATTGATGTGGCGCTGAGGGCTGAGGCGCTGGATGCCTTACCTCGTGCCACGCCGGCGACCCGTGTTCGGGAATGAGCACGGACCACCGGGGGTCGGCCGGGGAAGAGAAGGATTGAGAGCCCGACGGCTGCTCTCCTTCTCTGGGGGTCAGCCTGCAGGCTCCCGCCACAATACTGCCTCCTGGGGGAACTCGGGAGGTAGGTGCGGTAGAGGGAGGTAGCAGCGTGGGTTCCGGGACAGACAGCAGAGGGGCGGAGCAGGAGGTGCGCTCATCGCGCTTCTCGCCATTGGCCCTCACTGCACGCTGGTGCTGGGGAAGGAAAAACGAGGAAAACACCTCTTTCCGCCTGGTGGACTCCTCACTGCGGTAGCCGTCAGACTATCGGGCAGACTCCGCTGCACAGTCCACCAAACAATGGTCGGGGGGGAATAGGGGGCTCCTTCCGCCCCACCGGGGGGCAATCCGGTAAATCAAGGGTACATGTGGACCTGGTGCTCTAGGGGAAGACTCCAGATGTGATGAAGGGCATCGCACTAGAGGAAGTCCGAGTGAGTGGTGAGAGGGGGCAGTAGGAGGGATAAAAGACGAAGTTAAAAAAAAAAAAAAAAAGTGTGCATTGTGGTGAATACACAGAAGTTTAGGGTGCACTGAGCTATGCCTTGTGCCTTCATGCACCTGGGAAGTGTGTTAATTTGGCAGAGTGCATGCTTTGAATTGGGCTATTATTGTACTTATAAAATGGGTTCCTATATTTAAAGGTAAAGAACAGTAGAGAAAACATTAACTTAATTAAAACCTTTTTTTTTTTTAAGTTTAAATTGAAGATACGACTGGATTACTGTGCTGTTGGTCATGTGACTGCATTCCTCTTACCCCATTAATTTACACTGTTTACACCTCCTACCCTTCACTGGTGAAACCTTTGCTTAAACTGCTCCGGTCCCTACAGTGCCCATCCGTCATTAGTCTGCCCACCGACCTGCCATGCCAGACCCCTGGAGTCCTAGCCAAAGCAATACAAAGTTGCCTCCTCACTGCGGAGCTCAGGCTGGCACCCAGCACACCAGCTGGGGAACGTGTATCTTCTTGAGTGTTGGGTTCTGTGGGGAGGCACAAGGAGGGGTGGAAAGGATGAGAAGGGACTTGGCAAGGTTGGAGCAAGTATGGCAGCTTAGATTCAGTGCAAAGAAGGGCAAAGTAATGCACCTGGGAAACAAAAACCCAGGGGAAGAGTACACAATGGGGGAGGTACTAATAACAACAAAAATGGAAAGGGACCTGGGGTAATCATATCAGACGACCTTAAGGCAGGCAAGCAATGTGAGAAGGCAGCAAGGAGAGCTGGGGGGGATACTGGGATGCATAGGGAGAGGCATCAGCAGTAGAAAACAGAAAGTTGTTATCCTGCTGTACAGACAGTTGGTGAGACCGCATCTGGAGTACTGCGTGCAGTTCTGGAGACCCCTTCTCCGCAAGGACATGAACAGGATGGAGTCAGTCCAGAGGAGGGCAGCTAAAATGGTGCAGGGTCTGCACCAGAAGCCATACGAAGAGAGACTTAAAAGAGCTTAATATGTATACCCTTGAGGAAAGGAGGGACATGATAGAAACTTTCAAGTACATCAAGGGACTCAACAAAGTCCAAGAGGGTAGCATATTTCAGAAAAAGAGATGTGCAAGAACAAGGGGGCACAATCTGAAGATGGGGGGAGGGGCAGTTCAAGGGCAACGCGAAGAAGTATTTTTTATGAAGAGGGTGGTGGACGCATTAAATGGCCTTCTGAGGAGGTAGTGAGGGAATTCAAGAATGCATGGGACAGACATAAAGCAATTCTAGTGGGGGGTAGGAGGAGGTAGGCGGTTGGTTAACTAAGATCTGCAGCTTATCCAATAGGTAGGGAAATGGGCAGACTGGGTGGGCCAAGCGGTCCTTATCTGCCGTCAAATTCTATGTTTCTATGTTAGGCATTGGTATGGTATAGTAAAATTTTATTTATACAGTGATACAGCCATTAGGGTTCCGAAAATCCCTGTTCACAAGGCTTACCTGTTTACATTATGCAAAATTATTACAACTATACGTTTATAATGATACAAGTTACAGAAAAAGTACAAAAACAATACATCATAGTTTTACAAACTCATCAGTAACAGCCATGTTAGCATTAGTGGGTTACAGGACTGACATGGGGCCAGGTGTCTGAGGGGAGGCATGGACGGGTTCCAGGGACTGTGACATGGGGCCAGGTGTCTGAGGGGAAGCATGGGTGGGTTCCAGGACTGTGGCACTGGGCCAGGTGTCTGAGGGGAGGCATGGACGGGTTCCAAGGACTGTGACATGGGGCCAGATGTCCGAGGGGAAGCATGGGCAAGTGGGTTCCAGGACTGTGACATGGCGCCAGGTGTCTGAGGGGAAGCATGGGTGGGTTCCAGGACTGTGACACGGGGCCAGGTGTCTGAGGGGAGGCATGGAAGGGTTCCAAGGACTGTGACATGGGGCCAGATGTCCGAGGGGAAGCATGGGCAAGTGGGTTCCAGGACTGTGACATGGCGCCAGGTGTCCGAGGGGAAGCATGGGCAAGTGGGTTCCAGGACTGTGACATGGCGCCAGGTGTCTGAGGGGAAGCATGGGTGGGTTCCAGGACTGTGACACGGGGCCAGGTGTCCGATGGGAAGCATGGGTGGGTTCCAGGACTGTGACACAGGGCCAGGTGTCTGAGGGGAGGCATGGACGGGTTCCAGGGACTGTGACATGGGGCCAGGTGTCCGAGGGGAAGCATGGGTGGGTTCCAGGGACTGTGACATGGGGCCAGGTGTCTGAGGGGAAGCATGGGTGGGTTCCAGGACTGTGGCACTGGGCCAGGTGTCTGAGGGGAGGCATGGACGGGTTCCAGGACTGTGACATGGCGCCAGGTGTCTGAGGGGAGGCATGGACGGGTTCCAGGGACTGTGACATGGGGCCAGGTGTCCGAGGGGAAGCATGGGTGGGTTCCAGGGACTGTGACATGGGGCCAGGTGTCTGAGGGGAGGCATGGGTGGGTTCCAGGGACTGTGACACGGGGCCAGGTGTCTGAGGGGAAGCATGGGCAAGTGGGTTCCAGGACTGTGACATGGGGACAGGTGTCTGAGGGGAAGCATGGGTGGGTTCCAGGACTGTGACACGGGGTCAGGTGTCTGAGGGGAGGCATGGTCGGGTTCCAGGGACTGTGACATGGGGCCAGGTGTCCGAGGGGAAGCATGGGCGAGTGGGTTCCAGGACTGTGACATGGGGCCAGGTGTCCGAGGGGAGGCATGGGCGAGTGGGTTCCAGGACTGTGACATGGGGTCAGGTGTCCGAGGGGAAGCATGGGCGAGTGGGTTCCAGGACTGTGACATGGCGCCAGGTGTCTGAGGGGAGGCATGGATGGGTTCCAGAACTGTGACATGGGGCCAGGTGTCTGAGGGGAATCATGGGCGAGTGGGTTCCAGGACTGTGACATGGGGCCAGGTGTCCGAGGGGAAGCATGGGCGAGTGGGTTGCAGGACTGTGACATGGGGCCAGGTGTCCGAGGGGAAGCATGGACGAGTGGGTTCCAGGACTGACATGGGGCCAGGTGTCTGAGGGGAGGCATGGACGGGTTCCAGGGACTGTGACATGGGGCCAGGTGTCTGAGGGGAAGCATGGGCGAGTGGGTTGCAGGACTGTGACATGGGGCCAGGTGTCGAGGGAAGCATGGGCGAGTGGGTTGCAGGACTGTGACATGGGGCCAGGTGTCCGAGGGGAAGCATGGGCGAGTGGGTTCCAGGACTGTGACATGGGGCCAGGTGTCCGAGGGGAAGCATGGGCGAGTGGGTTCCAGGACTGTGACATGGGGCCAGGTGTCTGAGGGGAAGCATGGGCGAGTGGGTTCCAGGACTGTGACATGGGGCCAGGTGTCTGAGGGGAAGCATGGGTGGGTTCCAGGACTGTGACATGGGGCCAGGTGTCTGAGGGGAGGCATGGACGGGTTCCAGGGACTGTGACATGGGGCCAGGTGTCAGAGGGAAAGCATGGGCAAGTGGGTTCCAGGACTGTGACATGGGGCCAGTTGTCTGAGGGGAAGCATGGGTGGGTTCCAGGACTGTGACATGGGGCCAGGTGTCTGAAGGGAAGCATGGGCAGGTTCCAGGACTGTGACATGGGTTCAGTCCTCAAGGGGAGAGGTGTGGGTGGGTTCCAGGACTGTGATATGGTGTCTGCACTATCAGACTCTTAACACATTGCTTTGTAAAACACCTCGGTTGCTTTATAAAGGAACTGTACAAAGCTGGACTCTCTTCTTTTCTCCTGTCCTTTCTCTACCAGTATGTAATTCATTGCTTGTAAAGCACAATACAGTGTGTATGAAAGGCACTATATAATTCCAAATTCTGTTCAGTCCCTGAACCTGTCAGCATCTAGCACATTATATTCTAATGTACTTTGGGATACAGTGTGTACGAAAGGTGCTATAGCAATTTAAATTTTGTTCTTTTCTGCAGTTCCTGTGCTACATGGGCAAGATTCACAAAGGGCAGTGAACGCCGCAGGCCCCGGACACACCAAACATATGGCGAACAGTGCTTGTGGCATACTTCCAACCAGTGATCAGGATTCTCGATCCCATGCACCAGTTGCCACAAGTTAGACCACCTTTTTCTGATCCAGCGTACGGCAATCCTGGTACCCTTGTATGGGGCTTGTGCTATATTTGGCTCAAGCTGCCGTAAATCAGGAAAAGTGGCGCAAGTGCACCCGCTCTTCCGGAATTAGGTGCAGTGTGTGACAAAGTTGTTGTCGCAGCTGTAAAATCTGGCTCCAGTATCTAATTTACTGTTCTGTAAAGCAGTTTTGGGATACGGTGTATGCAAAAGGTGCAAAAAAATTCTGTTTTAACTCTAGAATCCCTGCACTACCAGCATCTAACTCGTTGATTTCTAATTCCAATTTCTGTCCTGTCCCCAGATCTGAAGGCAGAGATTGACAAACTGGCCACAGAGTACATCTCTAGTGCCCGCACGCTGACCTCTGAACAGAAGCTGGCATTGCTGAAACAGATTCAGGACGCCTACTCCAAGTGTAAGGAGTTCGGGGATGACAAGGTGCAGCTGGCTATGCAGACGTACGAGATGGTGAGGAACAGAACTACCTTACAGCCCATTCCGAATCTCCATCACTATAAGACAAACTGTTTTGAGGCTCTCCTGATATAAGGCTGCTGCAGCTCAACTCCCTTTCTAGCCAGTTAGAATCTCCCTAATTATAACACACTATAAGGCTCTCTGTTATACAAACATCTAGGAAAACATAAAATGAACTTACAAGCTCAAATGGGCAGACTGGGTGGGCCATAGGCCCTTATCTGCCGACACTGTCTGTGTATCTATGTTTTCCCGATACACGGCTGCAGGAGAAAGACATATAAGCAGTCTACATGTAATAACTTTGAACCTGCGGTACTTAAAAGTAATTAAAACTGGTGAGCATTTTTTTCTTGGGGTTCAGCTAGTTGGTATTCACCATAATAACCCGCGGGGTTATTACGGTGAGCATCAGCCCTGTCAATCACTACGCGGCGCTCCATATTGGATCTCAGTCTCCTTCTGGGCGAGCTTAACAGCTCTGTAAACATGCCGGTTCCATCTGGTCGTTGACAAAGAGCCAAGATGGAGCCGCCACAACACTTGTTTCTCCTATTCTCTTTTTCCCCCCTCTAAATGTTGTACACGTACAGCCGACGTTTACCTGGTTGATCCTGTTAATTGTCGTTTTCTGGTGATCCAGCCAGCAACAACAGAATTGCGGTAGCTGCCAGACAGCCCTGCTTAAGTGTCATTGTGGTCCCAGATGCCCACACAGTAAGCAAGTAAAAAAAAAAAATTTCAAACCTTCACTGTGAAGAATCAGGTAGGCACAGGTACAGAAACTGTGTGTGTGTGTGTCTCACACACACACACACACATCCTCACAGCCTCAGAACTCAAGCTGGCCAGCCCAGAGGTGTGGAGGGCTGGGGCAGCAATGCCTTACCTCCTGCCATGCTGCCAACCAGTGTTCTTGATAGCGGGTCATCTGGGGCCAGCCAGGGTGGGAGAGGATTGTGCGTCCGAAGGACTGCTCTCCTCTCCCAGGGAGGGCAGCTTGGAAGTCCTGCCAAATGACTGCCCCTAGGTGGAGGCCAAGGGCGGTGAGGACTCCAACATAAGGGAGGGTGCCATGGGACCAGGTATGTGTGAGTGCCTCCATGCTTGCACGGTGACATACGCGCCTCGGCAGTGGGGAGGAAGAGGAGAAAAATGGAAAATGCCTGGCAGCAGGATGAATGGTCAACCCCTCACAGGGTCCGCACTGGTGGCCGGGAGCTGATCCCACAAGCCAGGGACAGCGGGAGGTAAGACTACCCGGAGGAGCCGGGTGAAGGGGCTGGGGGGCCGACCGGGAAGGAAAGCCGCCGCGGGAGGAGGAGGAGAAATAGAATGGGGGGAAAAACTTGGGATGGAAAAAACTGCTCACTGGTATATTATATAAAGTGAAGGATGGGGAAGTGTGCGATATGAGAATTTAATGCACACCCTAGTATCAGGATGCTTTAGTAAACCCCTTGGCGCTTTTGCCCTGGAAGTTTATGTAGCATCCCACACCTCGAGTGTGCATTAAATTCTCATATCGCACACTTCCCCATCCTTTATTCTATGTGCATTTATCCCAAAAGGGAAAGCAGTAATGTTGGCATGATTCTCCATACTTGCCAGCATGGAAAGGTGTGGGAGTAACTGTAATAGCCCAGGACAATTCATATAACATTTCTGGCTAGTAAAATTAAAGTTAAAACTAAGCAATGCATAAATAGATTGGGATTCAAGAAACTGAGAAAGAGCCGTCTGCTGTATGACCTGCTGAACTGGCCAAATCCCTCGGTCTGGTGTGACTAGAACTGGCTTTCATTGTAGCACAGCTATCCATAAGGAAAAGCCCCCTGTTATCTCCTACCCCACCTGACACAGTCCAGCAGTGCCTGCTCACTCCCATTTCAGCAGCAGCACTCGCCTTCTCAGTTCCCAGGATTAAATGTGAATTTGGGAGAAAGGCCTTTGCATTTCCAGCAGCAGACACCCGGAACAAACTCCCTCTCCAGCTGAGGAATGTTTCTAGCTTGCAGATGTTCCGGTCCAGTCTCTTCAGCCACCTTAGAACTCTCCCTGTATTTGTTTTGGTCCTGTATACCTCCCACCCTGGCCATGATCATGTTACAGAACAGTGTTCAAGCTCTTTGTTTGCAGTGACCCGACTTTGTAAGGAGATTCTAATTAATGTTTGGATGTACTTAACAGGTTGTTCCTTGCTGGGTCCTGTATGTTTAAGCCTGTATGGAACTATTCCTGCTGGAGAATCATTCTGCTAGTCTGTCAACTGCCATCAGGGCCAATGCGCCCATCATGAGATGTGCTGTTGTTGCTGTAATGTGCCGGTATACATAATTATGTTTAATTATCATGAAGACCCTGACATGGAGAGGAGGGAAACCCCTGGGTGCCCAGAGCTCTGTGGCGCTGTATGATCCACACAGACATTCTGCATTGTTATTCATTGTGTGGATAAAAATGCAGCCTGTTGGCTGATTTCTCGTAACCTAAAGTTTTGTGAGCTTTCTTTCTTTGGCTAGTTTATTCTCTTCTCCATTTTAATTCGCTGTTTTGCTACCTCTCTCCAGGTGGACAAGCACATCCGGCGTCTCGATACCGACCTGGCTCGCTTTGAGGCAGATCTGAAGGAGAAACAGATCGAATCAAGTGACTACGACAGCTCATCAAGCAAAGGGAAAAAGAGTGAGTGAAGGAGTGGTTTTTTTTTTTTTTTTGGTGGGGGGGTGATTACAGGACTTTGCATACAAAGTTGGTGGCAGATTAGGCCTAACGGTCTATCACGCCTGCCCGAGATGCATCTCGCCGTTTGGGTACTGCTGCTGCTCCACCTCCCTTTTTGACTCCTTAATACATACATATAAAGTTGCCTAAACAGATGGTGTTTCCCCACAAGGGGGATAGAACCCCCAACTCTCTGCATCCAAATTCAGTAACTAACCCACTGAGCCACCATCTCTGTCCTTGCAGGAGCGTTTGATTGGCATAGTCAGTCTTGATTCATTTTTCGTTGCCCAAGATGAGCGCTACTTGCCTGATGACATACATATCACAATCAGTCTCTCTTTTTTTTCTCTTTCTTTCTTTTTTCTCTCTCTTTCTCTCTCTCTCTTCCTTCCCTTCTTGCTTTCTTTCTCTTTCTTCTGTCTCTGTCTTTCTTTTCACATATTAGCAGAAGGAACCATGTCCATCTTTTTAATTCTCTTTTCTTTCCCTTCTTGTACCCTGTATACACAGAGGGCAGAGGCCAGAAGGAGAAGAAAGCTGCCCGAGCCAGGTCGAAGGTCAAGAATTCTGATGATGACACCCCAAAAAATGGGCAGAAGAAGATGAAGCTGACACACACGCAAGTATCCGTCCTCGATCCATCGCACACGCAAGTATCTGTCCTCTCCGTTACACTTTCAAGTACCTGCTCCTTTATTCAAACACACATGCAAGTGTCTGCCCCCCTCTCCGTTACACTCCCACACACAAGCAAGTATCCATCTCACTCACTCTGACACATGCAAACACACACACTCCCCTCTCACTCCAGCAAACCAGCAAGTATCCATATCTCCCACTCTGAGAGAGACACACGCATCCCTCTCAGTCCAACACACAACCAGGTATCCATCTCTCTCACTCGGAGAAAGAGAGAGACGCGAGCGCGCACACACAACCAACTACACCCACACTGCACGTGCACAGTAGGTAGGAACTTTAGGGCAGACTGTGAGCCAGGAGATCCTTGTCTGCCGACAGATTCTGTTTCTATCCCTCTCACTCTGAGACGCACAAACACGCACCTCTCTCCGACACACAAGTAAGTATCCATCCCTCTCACTCTGAGATACACACACGCATGTGCACACACACTTGACCCTCTGAACCACACAAGGCTCTGCCACAGACTCGGACACACATCTGTCCACCCTTTGCATGCTTACACATACACACACCTCCACCACTCTCCCTCCAACACATACTGTATGCACGTGCAGTGATCCGTCCAAAACACTCCGCATGCAAGGATCCGTCCGTCACACTCCACACACATGCAGGGATCTGCCCCTCACACTACACACACACACACACACACACACACACACACACACACACACACACACACTCCACGTGCAGGGATCTCTCCCTCACACTCCGCATGCAAGGACCCGTCCCTCACACTCCGCACGCAAGGACCCATCCCTCACACTCCGCACGCACGCAAGGATCCATCCCTCACACTCCACTTACATGCAGGGCTCTGACCCTCACACTACACACACACACGCACATATACACACACACACACACACACACACACACACACACACACACACCTCCCATACACTCCACATGCAAGGGTCCGTCCATCACACTCCACACGCAAGGGTCCGTCCCTCACACTCCACATGCAGGGATCAACCCCCCACATTCCACACTGCGGGATCCATTCCTCACAAGCCACATGTAGGTATTCGTCCCTCACATGCCTCACACAGGGATCCATCCCTCACACTGCACTCGCAAGGATCCGCTGCTCACACTGCACATGCAGGTATCCGCCCCTTACACTGCACACACAGGGATCCACCCCTTACACTGCACACGCAGGGATCTGCCCCTTACACTACACACGCAAGGACCTGTCCCTCACACTCCACACGCAAGGATCCGTCCCTCACACTCCACACACATGCAGGGATCATCCCTCACGTTTCTCACACACACACACAGATCCGCCCCTCACAGTCCACATGCAAGCATCCGTCCCCAACATTCCACACGCAAGGATCCATCCCTCACACTCCACACGCAGGGATCCACCCTCACATTCCGCACTACAGGATTCGTCCCTCCATGCCTCACACAGGGATCCATCCCTCACACTGCACTCACAAGGATCCGCCCCTTACACTGCGCACGCAGGTATCCGCCCCTTACACTGCACACGCAAGGACCCGTCCCTCACGCTCCGCACGCAAGGACCCGTCCCTCATGCTCAGCATGCCACAAACGAGGAAGCATCCCTCACACTCCACACGCAAGGATCTGTCCTCCACATTCCATATGCAAGGATCCGTCCGTCACACTTCACACACACACACACACACACACACACACACACACACACGGATCCATCCCTCATACTCCACATACATGCAGGGATCCGTCCCTCACACACGCCACACACACTCAGGGATCCACCCCTCACTCCATGCGCACACATACACACATACAAACACGGATCCTCCCACTGCACACACAGGGATCCGCCCTAACATCTCCACAAGCATGGATCCGTCCTTTACATTCCACACGCGAGATCCATCCCTCACACTACACACACACACACACACACACACACACACACACACAATACATAATATACGGACCTTCCTCTGACTCACACACAGGGACTCACCCCTCACACTTCACACGCAGGGACCCGCCCCCAAACTCCACACACACACACACACACACACACACACACACACACAGGGATCCATCCCTCACACTCCACACACATGCAGGGATCCACCCCTCTCCCTCTCCCTTTCTCTCTCACACACACAGATCCGCCCCTCACAGTCCACATGCAAGCATTCGTCCCCAACATTCCGCACGCAAGGATCCGTCCCTCACACTCCACACGCAGGGATCCACCCCCACATTCTGCACTACGGGATTCGTCCCTCACATGCCTCACACAGGGATCCATCCCTCACACTGCACTTGCAAGGATCCGCCCCTTACACTGCACACGCAGGTATCCGCCCCTTACACTGCACACGCAGGGATCCATCCCTCACGCTCCGCACGCAAGGACCCGTCCCTCACGCTCCGCACGCAAGGACCCGTCCCTCATGCTCCACACGCAAGGATCCGTCCCTCACACTCCACATGCAGGGATCTACCCCCACATTCTGCACTACGGGATTCGTCCCTCTCATAGGGATCCATCCCTCACACTGCACTCACAAGGATCCGCCCCTTACACTGCACACGCAGGTATCTGCCCCTTACACTGCGCACGCAGGTATCTGCCCCTTACACTGCACACGCAGGGACCCGTCCTTCACGCTCCGCACGAAGCGACCCGCCTTCACGCCCGCACGCAAGGACCCGGCCCCTCACGCTCCGCACGCAAGGATCCGCCCTCACACTCCACACGCAGGATCCACCCCACATTCTGCACTCACGGGATTGCCCCTCACATGCCTCACACAGGATCCATCCTCACACTGCACTCGCAAGATCCCCCTTACACTCGCGTCACGCAGGTATCCGCTGCCACTGCGCATGCAGGTATCCGCCTTATACGGCACACGGCGACCCGCCCTCACGCCCGCACGCAAGGACCCGCCCTCACACTCTGCACGCAATTACCTGTCCCTCACACTCCGCACGCCACAAACAAGGAAGCGTCACACACACTCCACACGCAAGGATCCGTCCCTCACGTTCCACATGCAAGGATCCGTCCATCACACTTCACACACATGCAAGGATCCGTCCCTCACACTCCACATACATGCAGGGATCCGTTCCTCACACGCCACACACACGCAGGGATCCGTCCCTCACACACCACACACACTCAGGGATCCACCCCTCATACTCCATGCACACACATACACACACACACACAGGGATCCGCCCCTAACACTCCACACGCAAGGATCCGTCCTTTACATTCCACACGCAGGATCCATCCCTCACACTCCACACACACACACACACACACACACACACACACGCGGGATCCTCCCTCACACTCTGCACAGAGGGACCCGCCCTCACATTTCCACACTGGGACCTGCCCCTCAAACTCCACACACACACACACACACACACACACACACACGGATCCATCCCTCACACTCCATACACATGGAGGGATCCACCCCTCTCTCTCACACACACACACACACACACACATCCTCTCCTCACACGCCACATGCAGGGATCCGCCCCTCACACTCCACATGCAAGGATCCGCCCCTCACACTCCACACGCAGGGATCCTCCCCCACGTTCCGCACTAAGGGATCCATCCCTCATATGCCACGTGTAGGGATTCGTCCCTCACTTGCCTCACGCAGGGATCCACCCTCCACACTGCACACACACGGATCCACCCCCACACCTGCACACGCAGGGATCCGCCCCTACACTGCACACCGCAGGATCCACCTCACACTGCACACGAGGATCTGTACTCACACTGCACACGCAAGGACCCGCCTCACACTCACACGCAAGGACCCGCCTCACTCCACACGCCAGGACCCGCCCTCACACTCCACCACGCCAGGACCCGCCTCCACACTCCACCACGCCGAGACCCCCCTCGACACGCCACACGCCTGGACCCCTACGACGCCACACGCCGGGACCCGCCTCGCACTCCACACGCAAGGACCAGCCCCTCACACTCCACACGCAAGGATCCGTCCCTCACACTTCTCTCTCTCACACACACAAATCCGCCCCTCACAGTCCACATGCAAGCATCCGTCCCCTACATTCCACATGCAAGGATCAGTCCCCCACACTCCACACGCAGGGATCCTCCCCCACATTCTGCACTAAGGGATCCATGCCTCACACACCACATGTAGGGATTCATCCCTCACACACCACATGTAGGGTTCATCCTCACATGCCTCATGAGGATCCACCCTCACACTGCTGCAGATCTGCACCTCACTCCGACGCTGGGCTCTGTCCTCATACCCCGCACTCAAGGATCCGCCCTCACACTCCAGACTCAAGGATCCATCCCTCACACTGCACTCACAAGGACCCAGCCCCTCATACATGACACGTAGGGATCTGCCCCTCACGCTCCAGACGCAAGGATCTTCCCCTCACGCTCCACCCGCAAGGATCCCTCCTTCACCACATGCAACTCTCCGTCCCTCAGACTCCACAAGCAAGAATCTGGCCCTCACACTGCACACACAGGGATCCGTCCTCACTGCATCACACCCACAAGTATCTGCCTCGACAGTGCACATGCAAGGATCCACTCCTTGCACTCTGAAACACACAATGATCCATCTGCGTGCCATTACATCCTCAAGTATGTTCCCCTTGCACTGTGAGACACACAAGGATCCATTACAGCCTTAAGTATCTGCCCCTCACACTCCGAAGCACACAAGAATCTGTTTTCGCTCTGTGACACCTGCAAGTATCCGTCCCCTGCACTTCTAAACATGCAATGATCCATCCTTGTTCCGTCACACCCCCAAGTATCTGTGCTTCAAACTGCACATACAAATACCTACCCTCTCCTGTTGCATACACACTTACCCATCCTAATTTTCTCACACACACACCCTCTCTCTGCACTTACAGGTAGCCACCTTCTCATTCCATCACGTACACACGTGCCCACCCACTTGCACCATCCCGCACACAAGTATCCCTTGCTCTCCACTAGCTGCAGTCCCTGTTATCCTTTGCTATATGTATTTTTCTAAACTACATGCTGTTTCTGTGTCTTCCTTTATGCTCCTCCTTTATTTAGGTTCTTTTTTCCATCTAGGTTTTTCTCCCCGTCCCACCCTGCTGATCTGGGACACACCCTGCTGATCAGGGAGGCACCCAGACACCCTGCTGATCAGGGACACACCCTGCACCCTGCTGATCAGAGACACGCCCTGATAATCAGGGACCCACCTTGCCACTCTGGGATGCGCCCTGTTGATCCAGCAGATGTCCTGTTGATCAGGGATATACGTTGTCGATCAGGGATATACCCTGTCAATCAAGGATATACCCTGTCGATCAGGGATATATGTCGTCGACCAAGGATATATGCTGTCATTCAGAGAGATTCCCTGTCGATCAGAGATATTCCCTGTTGATCAGAGATATACCCATCATACACCCTGTCGATAAGGGATATACCCTCTTGATCCCATTTTGGTCAGGGATATATGCCGTTTATCGGAGAGATTCCATGTTGATTGGAGATCTACCCAGGACATTCCCTGTTGATCAGGGCTTATACCCAGGGCCCCTAGTAATCTGCGGCAGAATTTTCTGATTTCTGCGTCATGATTTATTCATTTCTGTGGCAGAATGCAGCCCTGCCATTGGCTAAAATATGAAGTGATGTCATTGATGACATCACCTACCAAGCGTAGAGGAGGGGCTTCAGGATAAACAAGATGGGCACGGGAGCCTGGCACTATGGAAAAACTGTATATCTGAATGAAAATTCACTAAAAACAAGGAATTCTACGGCACTATATAAATTCTACAGAAAATTTCGCAACTGCAGATTTGCAGAATTCAAGGGGCCTTGCTTATACCCTGTCCATCAGGTATGTATATGCAGTCTATCAGAGATATTCCCTGTCAATCAGAGGTATACCCAGCATATACGCTGTTGATCAGGGATATACTGCGTCAGTCATGGATGTACTTTTATCAGGGATATATGCTTTCTGTCTGGTACATTCCTTGTCGAGATTTACCCAAAACATACTCTGTCGGTAAGGGATATACCATGTCAGTCTGGGATATGCCCTGCCGGTCTGGGATACATGCTATCAGAGATGCTCCTTTTCGATCAGAGATCTACCCAGGATATACCATGTCGGTCAGGGATATATCATGTTAATCAGGAGATATACCATGTCAGTCAGGGATACATGCTGTCTATCAGAGATATACCCTGTCGATCAGAGATGCACCCCAGACACCCCTGACGAAGAGATATTGTACCTCAAAGCACTGGTCTGGTCAGAGTCTTTGGCTTGGGACCTGTCTACATTTTGAACTCGTATTGTGAGGTACTGTATCTAGCAAATCAATGAATTTTGCACAGTAAATATAACTTATCACTGATACTGAGACTGCTGGCTTTCATTTATTTCTCTTAGACTTTATATTGCCTAGCACCAAGTCTGTTACTGTGAGCCCGGCTGTTTTTGGAAGAATACATCCAGCATATACCCTGTCGATCAGGGATATACCATGTTAATCTGGAATATAACCTGTCTGTCAGAGATATATGCTGTCTATCAGACATTGCTGTCGATCAGAGATCTGCCCAGCATATACCATGTGGATCAGGGATATAACCTGTCGATCAGGGATATATGCTGTCTATACGAGATACTCCCTGTCGATCAGAGATATACCCTGTCGATCAGGGATATACCCTGTCGATCAGGGATATATGCTGTCCACCAGAGACATTCTCTGGCCTTCAGAGATATACCCAGCATATACCCTGTTGATCAGTGGTATATGTAGTCTTTCAGAGATATTCCCTGTCAATCAGAAATCTACTCAGGATATACCCTGTTGATTAGGGATATACCACGTCCATCAGGAAAATACCCTGTCGATCTGGAATATACTATGTCAATCAGGGAAATATGCTATCAGAGATTTTCCCTGCTGATCAGAGATCTGCCCTCTTGATCAGGGATATACACTGTCAATCAGGGATGTACCCTGTTGATTAGGGATATATGCTGTCTATCAGAGAGATTCCCTGTCGATCAGAGATCCACGCTGGATATACCCTGTCAGTCAGGGATATGTGCTGTCCATCAAGGATATACCCAATTCAATTGATTTCACCGGTATTTGGATGGAAGGGGATTTTTCCCACTATCTTCTCCCTTGTTGCCCCATCCGCCACTCTGTTTTACTCATCCGCCTCGACATAGCAGCGTGCTCTCGCGGAAGAAATGTAAGCATCTTGTCTCACCTGTAGATGTCACTGCACACTAGAACAAGCTGCCAGTCCTCTACAGCCAAGGTGTGCTGCCTTGCGGCTGCTGCCTGGCCTGCTTCTTGACACAGCGACTGGAGTCCGTTCCCGAACTCTGCTCGTCTGTATGGCAGCACAGTGTGCTGTGGCTGGGCTATCAAGGTAGCCTCCTTGTTTAGTTTCTGTGTCTCTCCCAGTCACCCACATACACGTTAAAGCCCTGCACCCAGTACAAAGCACTATGGGTAGCAGTATACAAATCCTTATGGGGGGGGGCCAGATGGACAAAGATTTACCAAATGGTGACCAGAAACAGACTTCTTCATTTGTTCCGGTTCACACAGAGCAGGACAAGCTACAGATATACCCTTTGTCCTTTTGGGACTCTGCGCTGTAGTGCAGTTGCTTTTTGCTACACTATCTCCGCCAAGTTCTGGCTCCGACCCAGGGAGTGGCAGAGCTAGCACAGAAATCAGAGAGCAGTGAGTAGCCTTGTCAACTTGCCCTGCAAAAGGATTTGCATACTGCTCCCCACAGTCCTTTGCTTGGATTTGCATACTGCAACCCACAATCCTTTGCTTGGATTTGCATACTGCTCCCCACAATTCTTTGTTTGAATTTGCATACTGCTCCCCAGGATTCTTTGCTTTGGGTTTGAGTCAAAGAAATGTAGGAGACCCCTGTTGTGAGGTAGGCAGGTAACCAGTCCAACAGAAGGTATGCTTCGATTCAGACCACAGGAATCCCTCACTTATGCTTAACAACTGCAGCCCAGGAAATAGAGGAACCAAGAGCAATTAAACAGAATAATTGCTAAGCGGTTCAATTTAAAATATAAAAAGAGGTTTTTTTTGTTGTTTTTTTTTTTTGCTTGTTTGTTTCTTTAAGAATTCAGCAATTCCTTGTTTGCAAGCACCATGCCATGAAACAGCCTTCTGTGGTTCCTGGGAACTGATGTGGAATCGAAGAAAAAGTAAAAATCACACAATAATACAAAGAAATATTCCCTAACACAGAGTTATTGCTATGTAAACTAAACAAGTAAACTTTTTTTAAAAGATGAAACCAAGAAATCGGTCATCGTCCAAAGTTGAAGAGAAGACATCGGGGCGACTGCTTTCTTCAGGCAGAGAAATACATTTAATGTTAGAGGGCAGGGGTGAATGTGACCTCACAGCAGTTTTGAATTTCATTCTAAGTTCCATATTTAGCTAAAATTTTACATTTCTGGGGCAGCTCATTCCGGGGGAATGATAGGAGTTGTTAAGCATAGTGAAGGATTTTTCTTCTAGAAGTGTAGGGTCAATGTGGTGTTGGGGAGGCGGCCAGCCCCTGTAAGCACAGCCAGAACCAGTTTTACACCACACAAGTGGATGAACTGACAGACACTAATGAAAATGCATGATAGTGTTTTTATTGTAACTGCTTTGCTTCACATCTCTCAAAAGTAATGCAGAAATAAACAGCACAGATACAATCCTGTGCCTAACAATATAAAACAGAGACATGGCCCAAACTGCCCTGGCATTTCGCTGTACTGCGCTTCGTAAGAGGCGTGAAGTATGGGGGAATTTCTACTGACACTCCGGGTGCAGCATGTCCCCTGACACTCCATCAAGAAGCGCCACGTAAGAGTGATTTTCTGGTTGTGGATGGGGTCCTTATTTTTGGTTGAATGAAATATTTGCAGCTGCCTTGGTGTGTCTGCATCACTTCTTGCTCTTTTGTTTTGGTACCACAGCGTGTGCATTTTTCTTTGCTTTCCTTAGTCACACATATGTCGTTGGGGAATTTCACGTGAAACTGCTGGTACCCGGGGGGGCACTGGCTCAGTGGAAGCGAGCCGGAGTTACTGGCATAGGCAACAGGGCTGGGAAATGCTCCTTGGAGAGAACACAAGCCAACCAAGGAGAGAGAGACAGCCTGGTTCCGGTGCAGCAGTGCCCCACGCTGTGAACTAGGAAATTTTTCTCTTTCGTAGGTGTTGCTTCAGCTCGGCGTGCGCTGCTGAGGCCACTGGAGGTACATGTGACATCATGGGGTGGTGGACAAGGATAGGTAAGAGGAAGAAAACCACAAAAAAAAGATGTGCCTCAGCCATCAAGAATAAAGGTCTCTTTGGTCCTCGCTCCCTGTGGATCCCCACTGACCACAATGATGGGGTAGTGGCTGTTCAGGTTGGGGTTCGGCAGGGATCCAAATCTAGGAGAAGGTGACGGATGAAGGACCAGAAAGCTGTATATGTGGGTGCGGCAGTGTGGGGCAGTGACTAGTGGAGTACCACGGGGGTCGAGCCTGGGACAACTCCTTTTCATTGTGTACATTTGTGATATAGGTGAGGATATCAAGGGCAAGATGAGTCTGTTCAGAGACAATACCAAGTTCTGCAGGTGGGATGACAGTAAAGAAACCTAGATGCTACCGGCAGATGAAGACCATCCAGTCCAGGAAGGAATTAACGTTATTTTTTTTAATTTTTTATTCTGTTTTGCTCCAGTCACGGCTCGTGGGACCTTCTCTCGGGCATCCAGTCCTTGTCCTGCCCGCCGGTGGATCTCTCGGTCTGCGCCTCCTCTCCCCCGCAGTCAGCACCCCCGGTTTCACCCACCAGGGGAGGGCAGCCCTCGCTTCTGTGGGCTCTCTTAGTAAATCAGATTCCGATTGCAGGTGGGCCCCGGAGGGAGGAACTGGAAGGCCAGCTGAGGAGAAACTAGCGGAGGGCATGGGGGACTGGAACCATCGCCTTTCCAACGAGCCGGGTTTTTCCCTGTTCTACACTATCCCCACCCCTGTGTGGGCACGTCCCGACACTCTGGCGCACAGCAACCCTGCTCAGGCCAGCCACGCTGTTTTCGCATGCCTTGCTTTCTCTGCACCACCCCTGGTCTCCATCGGGGGTCGCCGGCACTCCGCACCGACCCAACCCATTCACCTGGGGAGGAGAGCACCTCAAGGGCACTCATTCCTCAACCTGCCCCTGCCAACCCACCAGCGCCCGAGTCCATTCCTGAACCCAGGTCGCCAGCGTGGCGTGAGGTGTGGCATCCAGCCCCTCAACCCTCGGCACCACCGGGCCGGCAGGAATTAACATTATAAGACGGAATGTGAGGAGACTAGGGAACTTGGCTAGGATATGACAGGTGAAATTAAATGCAAAAAAGTGCATGGTTCCTTGGAAAGATATTGAATTTGTTATTAATGACCAGTACAATAGAAAATTCATATTGTAGGAGTGTGGATATGTTGTTCATCCACACTCTTTGGCATGTCCCTTTCCGCTTTAAATCTCACCGGAAGTCTTCAAGCTGGCTCCACCCACCCACCCTGGTGGTGTATATACCTCGGCTCCACCCCATGACGTCAGATCTTCCTTTCCGCTGGAAGATTCGGGTTGCCTCCCTCATGCTAACGCATTTCGTAGGCCCTGGCTTTCAAACCTTTGGTTTTACCGAAAATTCACATTGTTCATGTTAGCGATCGCAAGTTTGCTGCTTCATTCATGGAAGACAAGTATTCCCCCGGATTTCGTTGGTGCCCTTTGCGGCCAGAAGATGTTGCACACCGATCCCCACACCGCGTACGTCTATTGCCTTGGTTTCAACCATGACACCTCGAAATGCAATCTCTGTCTTGCTTTTCATCCCAGTGTCCTTAATGACCGTCTTGCACGCCTGAAGCTGGGGAGGCCGGAGAAGAGGAACCCTCCGGTGAAATCCAAGCAGGCTCAGTGGGCGGTTTCCATGACTGGGGGGTCCGCTGAGCAGTTGGAAAGCATGCAAGCGTTCGAGGAGGAAGCGGCTCATGCTACGGATTCCTCTCGGAGCTTCTTCGTTCCACTCAACCTGGGCTCCACCTTCTCTGGTTCCTTCTGAGAGTTGTGCTAGTCTCTCCAGACCAAGGGAGAGGCACCTGTGGGCTTGCACTCCTCTCGATCCTGTATGCAGGAGAAGGATCTGGGAGCATCTTCGTCTCAACAGAGATGTTCTTGGGAGTGGGGAGAGAGATCTCAATCCCAGGAGCATGTGGTCTCGACTTTGGTCGAGATCGCTTCTTCAGCCGCTGTTTTTTCAGCTTTGACATCTGGTCAGTCGCCCGAATTATCCATTGATGAAATCATGATCCTATCGATCCAATATCGCCAACTCCGTTCGATGATTCCCTCGATCGAACCCCTAATCTGGTCTTTCCAGATGGGGAGACCCAGCCTGCTGGGACTCCAATCGAAGATGTGGTCTCTGATCTCGGGAATTCACCGGTCTCGCCGGTGTCTCCTGAGCGACCGAGTTGGCCTGCCCAATCTCGATTGAGGTCTCGTACCCCCTCGTCTGACAGGCCAGGGAAGAGCCATAAGCGCTATAAAAAGAGGCTACGCCATCGGTCGTCCTCGGCGGAAACTTGCTACAAGGACTTCATGTGGCAACAGCTAATTTTGACCGGGCACTAGCCCACTCCAGCTTCTATACCAGCCATTACCTGGCTTTCGCCTCCTAAGCTGAAGCCGACTCCTTGGGAGCCAATTAAATCGGTTCCTCAGCCCGCGGAGCCGGCAAAACCACCTTGTTGGCCCAAAAACGGGGTCTCCACCGATTGTGGTGGAACCACCGCCCAAACAGCCTCTGGAAAGGGCTCCTTCCAAGGAAGACATACCAGAAACTGGGCTTCCCTGGCGATTGTCGGTCACGGTCACCGCGGACCGCCCTCAGCGGGTCGAAAGTGACCTGGGTGGTAGACCTTTATATCCGGATTCCCTCGGATTCGGATGTCACCGGCCTGCATTCACATCCAGGTGATGATGAATCGACTGTTGGCCTGGAGACGGAGGAAGGTCCCTCGTCTTTTCAAGGGATCCTTCGCCTCATCTCTGAATCTACAGAGATGCCCCTGGAGCCAATCCAGAAAAAGGCGGAGTACCCTCTTATGGACATCCTTAAGAGAGGGGATACCCCAATGGAGGCCTTTCCTGTGGCTGAGGCTATTGTCGGCCCAGCCCTAGAACTTTGGCAGCGTCCTGCCTCTAGTCCAGCACCGTCTGCCCACATGGCCCGCAAGTACAGAGTGTCCATAGGGTCACTTGTGGGGTTCACAGAGCACCCTTCGGCCGAGAACCTGGTGACTGCCTCTGTGTTCAGGCATACTGGCAGTTTTGCCGACACTGACCGACCTCCTGATAGAGTCCAAGCTTTTGGACCATTCAGCCAGGAAGGTCTGTGCGGCTTTCTCCTTGGGCCTTCGTCAGGCAAGTTTGGCCGTCATCATGGCACACTTCGCTCACTCCCTTCTTGGGTCACTAGATGAAGTCCTCCCACATCGCCACGCGGACATGCAGACCATGGTCAAGCAGGTCCGGCATCAGGGCCGAGCTGTTGCCAAACAGCAGCTTCAGATGGCCCTGGACATTGGGGATTCTTCTGCCCGCTTGATGGCTGCCGCAGTTTCCTCTCCTAACAGGGCTTGGCTGAGGCTCTCCTCCTTTCCGGCGGATACCCAGCACAAACTAGCTGATGTGCCCTTCCTCGGGACCGACTTGTTCAGCTCAGGAGTGGCTGGTCACCTTCAGCGCATTGAGCAGTCCAGTGCCACCTAGGACACCACTTCTTGCAAAGAGTTCTTCAGGCAAGAACCAGCAGAAGAAAACAAGAAGCCTTTTCAGCACTCTTCCTCTGCGGCTCAGCAGTCCTCCTTTCAAGGTGGACAGCAGCACCAGCATGAGCAGCAGGCTCAAGCTTAGCACCCTCAGCCCAAGCCCGGACCTCAAGAGGCCCGTAAAGGAGGCAGAGGTTCAGGTCCTGGAGCCTCCTTCAAGCCTGCTCAGTGATGGGATGGAGGCTGTCAACCCCTTTCCCGTCATGCCAGCTCTGGGTCTTCCCGTGGGGGTCCGGCTCCGCCACCTTTCTTTCCGCCTGGTCCGTTGTCACCTCGGACAGGTGGGTTCTCGAAGTGATAGGTCAGGGACTGCCTCTGGAATCGAGCAGTACCCTCCAAGCCGAGCCAGCGCCCCTCTGGAAGAAAGAGTATCCGCCCAGACCCAGTCGGCTCTCTGAGACGACATCGCTCAGCTCCTCCTCAAGGAGGGGGTAGCTCCAGTGGCGGAGCCTCCAGCAGACCCACGCTTTGTCTCCAGGTACTTCCTGGTGCCCAAGTGGATGGGGGACTGGCGCCCCATTCTAGATCTGCACAACCTGAATCAATATCTCAAGTCACGCACCTTTCGGATGGTCACTCTGTCCCAGATCATACCATCCTTGGAGCGAAACATGGTTCTGTTCTCTGGATCTGCAGGACTCGTTCTTTCATGTCCCAATCCGTCCATCCCATCAGTGCTTCCTCCGCTTCAGGGTCCAAGGGACCCTGTATGAGTTCCGAGCAATGCCGTTCGGCCTGTCATCGGCCCCACAGGTCTTCACCGAATGCATTGTGGTGGTGGCAGCCCATCTCAGGCGTCCGGGGGGGGGTGTCAGGATTTATCCTTACCTCGACGATTGGCTCCTAACAGGATCCACCCGCCAGTAGGTGGAGATGTCCAGGGACCTGGCCCCCCAGACCTGCTTCCAACTCTGCCTCCTAATCAACTAGGCCAAGTTGGAACTCGTGCCGTCTTAGGTGATGGGCTTCATCGGGGCAGAGCTTGACTCTTGTCAAGCCAGAACTCTGCTCCCAGCTGACTGGGCAGGGGTTCTTTCCTTCTTTGCCCAATCATTTCTGGTTGGGCAATTGCGCCCTGCCCGGGACGTTCTGCGCCTTCTGGGTTACATGGCGGTGTGCACTTCAGTGGTCCATTGGGCCCGGTTGCACTTGCGCCCCCTCCAGTGGGAGCTGGCCGCTCAGTGGACTCAGCGCCACAGTCATTTCAACCAGCTGGTCACTGTAACCCAGAAGATGTGGGACGCTGTACAATGGTGGACGCCCCAGACCAGTTGCAGGAAGGGATCCCGTTTGTCAACCCCGAGCAGACAGTCGTCCTCACGACTGATACCTTTCTAATGGGCTGGGGAGCCCACATGGGGGACAAAAGGGCTTACAGGCTCTGGACCCCGCGAGGAGTCAACCTATTGCCACATCAACCTGTTGAAGCTCAGAGCAGTCAGACTGGCACTGTCAGCTTTCGCTCCTCAGCTCCGGGGTCAAGTGGTTCAAGTCCAGATGGATAATACCATGACCATGTACTACCTTAACAAACAGGGCGGCACACACTCCCGTTTGCTGTGCAAGGAGGTGCCCCGAATCTGGACCCTTGTGAGCCGGCTGGAGGCAGATCTCCTAGCCATCCATGTGGCAGGAGCCTCAACCTATCTGGCAGATGCTCTCAGCCGCTTGGGCCAGACATCCTACAAGTGGTATCTCCATCCAGAGGTAGCTTACAGCCTGTTCGCCTTTGGGGCAAACCGATGGTAGACCAGTTTGCCTCCATGGAAAACACCAAGCTGAGGCTGTTTCATGCCCACCCCCCTCAGCAGGGCTCGCTGCAGGGTGGATGCCTTCTCGAGGCCATGGACCACAGACCTCCTCTACGCCTTCCTTCCATTTCCTTTGATCCACAAGGTGCTCCTCAAGGTGAAGGAGGGACAAGGCGAAGGTGATCCCCTTTTTTTTTTAATACTTTTCTTTTTTCCTCCTGGTTTTTCCTACCCTCTTGATCCTCTCCTTCAGGCCTCTCAATGTTCGCTGCCAGATCCCAGACCCATGATCTGCTCCTAGAGTGCCTCCTCTCCTTCTCTGCTCAGTGGGGTCTGTATGGTGTCAGTGGTCTGAGGCGAGCAGAGAGGTCGTCATCCATGACCCCGAGGATGATTTTTCCTTGTTTCTGTTTTTGTCCCCATGTCCTATCCCCCTGGGGACGCCGGCGTTTGGAACTCAGTCCCGAGAGGTGACATGCTGATGCACGTCTAGCCTCTCATGTGCCGTACGACGTCCCCCCTCCCCAACCCCTATTATCGGAGCCGCCCATCCCTTCAAAAACCGGTGCTTCCGCCGACTCTCTACGGGAGTGTCGGACGCTGGTGAGTCCCGGGTATCCCACCCCTGAGGGAGGAGAGCATTCAGAGGGACGCTCGATCCTCCCTCCCCCTGCCAGAAGGTGAACGTGATCCTGGTAGCCCCAGACTGGCCGCACCAGTTCTGGTATCCAGATCTCCTCCGCCTCAGCTGCAGGTCCCCGGAGTGGCTTTGCACACTCCTGGACCTGATATCACTCGATCAGGGGAAGGTATTCCATCTGGACCTTCAATCCCTGCACCTCACAGCCTGGTACTTGAGTGGCTAGAGTTCCAGGCTTTGGGTCTTTCCGAGGATGTCTACACCGTGGTGGAGGCATCCAGAAAGGAATTGACCAGGAAATGCTATGCCTTCAAATGGAAAAGGTTTTTCATTTGGTGTCAGGGCAAGGGCCTGGACCCTCTGTACTGTCCAGTGGCTGACATTCTCGACTACCCTTGGTCTCTCTCTTTTCAAAGGGGGGTCTTCAGTCATCGACCGTTAGGCTGCACCTGGCAGCCATCTCTGCTAACCGGGGGCAGGCCTGTCAGCTGACGGTGGTGCAGGAGACAGTGGTCTGGCACTTTTTCAAAGGCCTGGATCACATCCCCTCCGGTGCGTGAACCTCCACCTCCGTGGGATCTACTGCTGGTATTGGCCAAGCTCATGGGCAAGCCATTCGAACCAATGCACAAGTGTGCTTTGTCACACTTGTCATGGAAGACAGTCTTTCTGGTGGCTATCACGTCTGCCAGAAGGACAGGAGAGCTCCAGGTGCTTTCGGTGGACTCCCCTTATCTGGTCTTCCACAGAGACAAGGTTGTCCTACGCCACCACCTGAAATTCCTTCCGAAGGTGGTGTCAGTTTTACCTTAACCAGGTGTTAATTACACCTTGGAGGCAGAGTACAGGCTCCATACTCTGGAGCGGAGACGTACTCTCTCCTACTATTAGGAGAGGACAGCAGAAATTCGGGGAGAGGTTCGCCAGCTGTTAGTCACCTACACTGAAGGCAGACCTGCAGCAAAAAAGACCATTGCAAGGTGGATTACATCATGCATAGGTCTATGCTACAAGTTGGCGGGCAAGGAGCCTCCCAGAGGGATAAGAGCTAATTCTACCGGCCATACTGCTGTATCAGTGGCTGCTTCCAGGGACATTCCTATCCAGAAAATCTGTCTGGCTACTACCGGGAAGTCAGCGAACACCTTCGGTACCCACTACCACATCGGCCTTGAGTCACGCCGAGATGCTGGTGTTGGGGCCTCAGTTCTTCAATCTCTGTTCCCTAAGTAGGGGGTGTGCGCCTTGCCTCTCTCCTGTCAGAGAACTGTTAGGAGTCTAACAAAGAGTGAGAATGAATAACATATCCACACTCCTAGAAAAACAGGTTACTCACCTGTAACAGTAGTTCAAGGAGTGGTATATATTTGTTCATCCACACGGACCCACCCGACCTCCCCGGCTGCAGACGCACACAACCTGGCTTCCAGTGGGCTAAGATCTGGCATCATGGGGCGGAGCCAAGATATATATACCACCCAGGTGGGTGGGAGGAGCCAGCTTGAAGACTTCCGGTGAGATTTAAAGTGGAAGGGGACATGCCAAAGAGTGTGGATGAACAACATATACTTTGGTTATTTGCTGTCTGTCTTCTGTGGCTGTTTGTTCCAGTCTGGTCAGGGTGTCGTTAATTTGTTGTAATGTAGTGCAGAGGGTTTTCAATATGATGGTGAAATTGTCTTCAGTATCATCCCCGGTCGTAGGTGGCTGAGCTATTGGGTCCGCTATCTCTGTGCAAATCTTGGCCTGCTGTTGCACTAATGGATTAGCAAATTTAGGTTTTGGATGTTGCCTACTTGGCCTATCTTTGTGTTTCATTTTAGGGGGCATCATATATTCGCCAATGCTGTGTTTTCCTGACAGTTTTCTTATTTTTATGGCTGGATTTTGTCGGATTGTTGTAGTTTGAGTCTCAAGGTCTAAAATCGGGCTACCATTCCCTAGGCGACCGGAACCAGAGGTCCACCTTTACAGGTTCGTTTAAGGAGTTGTGCCAGTCTCTCCCCACCTGGGGTGAGGCGCCCATGGGCTCGCACTCCTCCCACTCTTGAAAGAGGGAAAAAGAACCTTTTTCGTCTTCGTCTCGACGAAGGCAATCTTGGGACCGAGAGAGGTCTCTGTCCCAGGAGCATGCGGTCTTGACCTCGGTTGAGGTAGTCTCCTCGGCTGCAGGCTTTACAGACCTTCCATCTGACCAGACGACCGAGGAAGTGGTCGATGAGGTTGAGATCATTTTCGACCCGATCGACCCTTTGTCGCCGGCTGTGGTCAACAACTCCTTAGAAAGGACTCTGGTCCTAGTTTTTCTTGATGAGGAGACCCAGCCAACTGGCATCCCCATTAAGGATCTGGTTCTGGACCCTCGGGTTTCACCGATTTTCTCCCCCCCCCCCCCGTGTCTCCTGATCGATGGAGTCGGCCTGCCCGATCTCGGTCGAGGTCCAGAACCCTCTCGGCCGAATGACTGAAGAAGATCCATAAGCACTGTAAGAAGAAGCGACACCACAGGTCGTCCTTATCTTCCTCAGACGAGGAGAGGCTCCGATGGAAACTCCGTCATCGCTATGAGGACCTTATGAGGCAACAGCTGATTCTGACCGGGCAGAAGCCGGTTCCTCTGGCCACCCCGGCCATTACTTGGCTCTCGCCTCCCAGGCCGAAGCCAACTCCTCCGGAACCAAAACCCTCTGTTCCTCCGCCAGTGGGGCCGGCCCGTCCCCCAGTTTGGCCTATTCCAGTCTCTCCACCTGTTCGGGTGGAACCGCCACCTAAACAGCCTGTGGGAGGGGCTCCCTCGAAAGAGGACCGCCAGGACACCGGACATCCCTGACGTCTGTCGGTCACAGTCACCCCAGACTGCCCTCGGCGGATCAAGGGTGATTTAGGCGGCAGGCCATTGTACCCAGACTCAGATGTCACTGGGCTCCAGTCTCATCCAGGGGATGATGAGTTGTCCATTGGCACAGGGATGGAGGAAGGCCCTTCCTCCTTCCAAGGGATTCTCCGTCTCATTTCCAACTCCACCGGAATGCCCCTGGAATCTATCCAGAAAAAGGCAGAGTACCCTCTCACAGATATCCTAAAGAAAGGGGATACCCCGTCGGAGGTCTTTCCTGTGGCCGAAGCCATCGTTGCCTGGCCCTCGAACTTTAGCAGCACTCTGCCTCATGCCCAATACCATCTGCCCGCATGGCCCACAAGTACGCGGTGCCCATGGGGTCCCTTGCGGGGTTCACAGAGCACCCTTCGGTTGAGAGCCTGGTGATCGCCTCTGTGTTCGGGCGTACTGGCAGTTTGGCCAACACTGACCGACCTCCGGACAAAGAGTCCAAAAATATGGACAGGCGGCATAGAAATGCAGCTCTCTGGATACTCCGTGCACTTACCAACAAACTCCCTAACTACATTGTTGATTGCCTCCCGTTGTGTCCGCCAAGCACCTATGCCATAAGAAGCCTCTCACTAACTTCACTAAAAATCCCCAGAATCAATAACCACTTTGGTAGGGCAGCTATAAGCCATGCCTTGCCTACACTCTGGAAAAGGATACAAGGTTCACTGAAACTTAGCTCTCCTATCAGTATCTCAGTGTTTAGGAACCTGTATGACAGAACATTTGCCGAAATCTGCAAATGTTTCCATAGTACATAGTAGTCCTGTTGATAGCTCACGCCTAGCCTCACCATATGCAGCTATAACCGACCCCTCCCGCCATACATAAACCTATTCAGCATTCAGCTGCCATGCTGACCACTAGAGCCATAGACATTTTTCTTTTCCTTTTCCTCCTCTGCCACCCAAATACGTGAGCAACATGGGCTCCCCAGCCCTGGTCACCTCCCATGCACTGAACCGCCTCCGGGGCCTGTAATGCTATTAACTTGTACCATCCTGTAAAGTCATGGACAAATATGCAACTCTAAATCCTATGTCATTAAAGGTTGTAATTAATGTCATGTAATCCTATGTGAATACTTGAAATTGTATTTATTGCACCCACCTCATGTTTGTAAGTTTATTCTTTTGCCTTCCTTACATTGTTTAACCCATCTTTAAGTTATGTGTGTATAACTGTCATTTTACAAATGCAGGTCCACCTTGTAAATGAGCTTGCTCAACGGTGTCCACCTGGATAAATAAAGATTTGATTGATTGATTGATTGATTGATTGATGGACCACTCCGCATGGAAGGTCTAAGTGGCTTCTTCCTTGGGTCTTCGTCAGGCCAGCTCAGCTGTCATCATGGCACACTTCTCTCATGCCCTTCTCGGGTCATTAGACAAAGTCCTCCCTCATCTCCCCACGGACATGCAGACCACTGTCAAACAGGTCCATGACCAGGGCCATGCTGTTGCCAAACAGCAGCTCCAGATGGCCCTGGTCATCTGAGATTCTTGTGCCCGTTCCATGGCCGCTGCAGTGGCCTCTCGCCGCAGGGCTTGGCTGAGACTTTCCTTCTTCCCGGCGAATACTCAGCATAAGTTGGCTGATGTGCCTTTCCTTGGGACCGACCTGTTTGGTCCAGGAGTGGCTGGTCACCTACAGCGCATAGACCAGTCCGCCACCTTGGATGCCACTTCTGCCAAGGGTTCTTCAGGCAAGAACCAGCAGAAGAAGCAGCAGCCTTTTCGGCACTCTTTCCCTACGGTCCGGCAGCCTTCCTATCAAGGAAAACAGCGACATCAACATCAGCAGCAGGCTCAAGCTTGGTGCCCCCGGCCCAAGCCTGGACCCCAACTGGCCCAAAAAGGGGGCCGAGGCTCAAGTCCTGGAGCCTCCTCCTCCTCCTCCTCTAAGCCTGCCCAGTGACTGAATGGGGGGTCGGCTCCGCCACTTTCTTTCTGCCTGGTCCACTATCACTTCGGACAGGTGGGTTCTTGAAGTGGTCGGTCGAGGACTGCCTCTAGAGTTCGAGCAGTACCCTCCCAGCTGAGCCCCCGCCCCTCGGGAGGAACGGATTTCCGCATGCACCTAGTTGGCTCTTCATGATGACATTGCTCAGCTCCCTCGCAGGGAGGCAGTAGCTCCCGTGGTGGATCCTCCTGCAGACCCAGGCTTTGTTTCCAGGTACTTCCTGGTGCCCAAGTGGACGGGGGGTTGGCTCCCCATTCTGGATCACCATGACCTGAATTAATTACTCTGGTCTCGCACCTTTCAGATGGTCACTCTGTCCCAGATCATACCATCCTTGGAGCGAAACATGTGGTTCAATTCTCTGGATCTGCAGGACGCGTTCTTTCACGTCCCAATCCATCCGTCCCATCAGCGTTCCTCCACTTCAGGGTCAAAGGAACTCTGTAAGAGTTCCGAGCGATGCCGTTCGGCCTGTCATCAGCCCCATGGATCTTCACTAAATGCATTGCAGTGGTGGTGGCCCATCTCTGGTGTTGGGTTAGAAATCTACCCCTACCTTGACGATTGGCTCCTGGCAGGTTCCACCCAACAGGAGGTGGAGCCGTCCAGGGATCTGGCCTTCCAAACCTGCTCCCAACTCGGCCTCCTGATCAATGAGGCCATGTCAGAACTCGTGCCTTCCCAGGTGATGGGCTTCATTAGGGCAGAGATTGACTCTTGTCAAGCCAGGGCTCGGCTCCCAGTGGACAGGGTGGAGGTTCTCTCCTCCTTTGCCCAGCCATTTCTGGTTGGGCACTTGCACCCTGCCCGGGACTTTCTGTGCCTTCTGGGTTACATGGCGGCGTGCACCTTAGTGGTCCGTTGGGCCCAGTTGCACATGCGCCCCCTCCAATGGGAGCTGGCCGCCCAGTGGACTCAGCGCCACGGTCATTTTGACCAGCTGATCACTGTAACTCAGAAGATGTGGGACGCTCTCAATGGTGGACCGCCTGACCGTTGCAGAAAGGGATCCCATTTGTCTGCCCGAGCCGACGGTCGCCCCACGACTGATGCCTCTCATGGGCTGGGGAGCCCACATGGGGACACAATTGGGCCCACGGGTTCTGGACCCCCAAGGAGTCCCGATGCCACATCAACCTGTTGGAGCTCAGAGCAGTCAGACTGGCAGTGTCAGCTTTCGCTCCTCAGCTCCGGGATCAAGTGGTTCAAGTCCAGACGGATAATACCATGACCATTTACTACCTCAACAAACAGGGTGGCACGCAGTCCCATCTGCTGTGCAAGTAGGCATTCCACATCTGTACCCTCGTAAGCCGGTTGGAGGCAGCTCCCCTAACCATCCATGTGGCAGGAGCTTTGAACTAGCTGGCGGATGCTCTCAGCCGCAAAGGCCAGACATCCCACGAGAGGTCTCTCCATTCAGAGGTAGCTTACAGCCTGTTCTCCTGTTGGGGCAAACCAACTGATGGTGAACCTGTTTGCCTCCAGAGAAAACACCAAGCTGAGGCTGTATCTGGCCCCCCCCCCCCAGCAGGGCTCACTGCAGGGGGATGCCTTCTCAAGGCCATGGCCTCCTGTATGCCTTCCCTCCATTTCCCTTGATCCGCAAAGTGTTACTCAAGGTGAGGAGGGACATGGCGAAGGTGATTCTGGTAGCCCCAGACTGGCCGCGCCAGGTCTGATATCCAGATCTCCTCAGCCTCATCTGCAGGCCCCTGGAGTGGCTTTGCACACACCCAGACCTGATATCTCTCAACCAGGGTAAGGTCTTCCATCCGGACCTTCAGTCCATGCACCTCACAGCCTGGTACCTGAGCGGCTAGAGTTCCAAGCTTTGGGTCTTTCTGAAGATGTCTTCACTGTGGTGGAGGCATCTAGAAAAGAATCGACCAGGAAATGTTATGCCTTCAGATGAAAAAGATTTTCCATTTGGTGCCAGGGTAAGGGTCTGGACCCCTTATCCTGCTCTGTGGCTAACATTCTCGACTACCTTTGGTCTCTCTCCAAAGGGGTCTCTGATTCATCTGGAAACCCCGTTAGGGTGCCTGGCAGCCATTTCTGCTTACCGGGCATGGGCTGGTCAGCCGACTTTAGTGCAGGAGACAGTGGTCGGGCATTTTTTCAAAGGTCTGGATCACATATCCCCTCCGGTGCGTGAACCTCCACCTCCATGGGATCTGCTGCTGGTTTTGGCAAAGCTCATGGACAAGCCATTCAAACCCATTCTCAAGTGTGAGCTGTCACACTTGTGGAAGACGGACTTCCTGGTGGCTGTCACGTCAGCCAGAAGGACAGGGGAGCTCCAGGTGCTTTCAGTGGAATCCACTTATCTGGTCTTTCACAGGGACAAAGTCGTCCTGCGCCCCAACCCGAAATTCCTTCCGAAGGTGGTGTCAGAGTTTCAACTTAACCAGGTGTTGACTCTGCCGGTATACTACCTTAATTACACCTCAGACGCAGAGTACAGGCTCCATACTCTGGACCTGAGATGGGCTCTCTCCTATTATAAGGAGAGGACGACAGAAATTCACGGAGAGGTTCACCAGCTGTTGTCACCTGCGCTGAAGCTGCTTCTGGTAGACCTGCAGCCAAACGGACCATTGCAAGATGGATTACATCATGCATAGGTCTGTGCTGTGAGTTGGCGGGCAAGGAGCCTCCCAGAGGGATAAGAGCTCATTCAACCCGACATACTGCTGCATCGGTGGCTGCTTCCAGGGACATTCCTATCCAGGAAATCTGCCGGGCTGCTACCTGGAAGTCAGCAAACACCTTCATTACCCACTATCACATCGACCTTGAGTCACGCCAAGATGCTGGTTTTGGGACCTCAGTTCTCCAGTCTCTGTTCCCTAAGTAGGGGGTGTGCGCCTTGCCTCCCTCATCCCGGAGAACTGCTTGGAGTCTGCCAGACAATGTGGATGAACAACATATCCACCTCCTAGAAGAACAGGTTACTCACTTGCAACAGTAGTTCTAGGAGTGGTATATGTTGTTCATCCACACGGACCCACCCGATCTCCCCGGCTGCGGATGCACACAACCTGGCTTCCAGTGGGCTAAGATCAGGCATCATGGGCGGAGCCGAGGTATATGCCACCCGGGTGAGTGGGAGGAGCCAGCTTGAAGACTTCCGGCAGATTTAAAAAGGAAAGGGACAATGCCAGTGTGTGTGGATGAACAGCATATACCACTTCTAGAACTACTGTTACAGGTGAGTAACCTGTTCTTATTTGCTACTAAGAGATATGCTCCCCCGATACGACACTTTTCGTGATTCACTTCCACAACCTTAAAAGTGTGTCATCAACTAGAATCTCATCCTAAGTTTAAAGAAATGTTTTATTATTGCCAGTTGAGTTCAACAGATAAAAACTTTCCACCAGGGCAAATGGATATGGTATTCAAACTGTGGCATAGATTGGGCCTACAACTGCTTTATCAAGTGTTAGGTTCAGAGGGAGTCCTTCCTTTTAAATGTTTTCAGAAAACGTTTGGGATCACGACCGAGGGAAAGGTACGGATATCTGCAGCTGAGAGACTATATTCGCCAACAACCAGCTGTAGCCCTGCTCCAGTCTCAGTCCCCGCCCCTGCTGAATCTGATTATAGATCATGTAGGGGGGAATCTAGCGGGGACACCAAACTGGGCAACTGTATAACATTTTGAGAGACGTTCTGGGAGACTCTACTCAGCCCCTGCTAGAGAGCTGGAATAAAGATTTGGGTGCAGTAGTATCTTTAAACCTATGGTTCACGTCAGCTCTTCCAGCAATTAAAATGACCTCAATTGTGGTTTGGCGAGAATATGCCTGGAAATGTAGAAGCCGGTATTTTAGATCTCCAGCGATATAAATTAAATATCTACCACCTAGTTATAATATTTGTTGGTGGGGTTGTCGGTGTGAACTGGATGATCTGGGCCATATATTTTGGCCCTGTCCCTTTTTTGACTCCCTTTTGGTGTATTCTGCAGGCTGAATTACAGGACTGTCTGGTGGAAATGGTAGAATCAACGGACAAAATGGTCCTACTAATGATCATGCCCCAACATAATGATATTAATTCTTTATTTTCACCTCGCCTTTCTAAAACCTTAACAGCAACTTCACATAAAAAAAAACAATAAAATAGACACAGACCCAATAAATGCTGACTTCATAAAACACAATAAAATGTCATCCTCAGGGGTGTGCCATCAACCACAAATGGGTTTTTAAGGCCCATTTAAATTCCTCCACGGATGCACACTGCCGAAGCGGACGGGGCTGCGTACATAAAAGCATGGGCCCCTGAAGATCTTAAAGAAACCCTCAGAATCTCTAGCAACCCCTCGTCCGCCAAGTGGAGCGATCGCCATGGGCAGTAAGGTACCAGAAGCTCTTTCAGGTAGTCCGGGCCCAGTCCGTGTAGGGCTTTATAAGTCAGAAGACCGACTTTAAAGGTGATCCGCCACTGTGTTGGTAGCCATTGCAGTTCGCTCAGCACCGGAGAAATATGACAGGTACGAGGAGTACCCATCAGTAACGGGGGCCGCAGCGTTCTGCATGAGCTGCAGGCTGCGGATATCAACCCCTGGTAGCCCTAGATATAGGGAGTTGCAGTAATCAAGACACGAGGTCACAAAGGTGTGGACCAATGTAGACAGCTCACTGGACGGAACTAGGTGCTTAATCCTGGAGATGTTCCTCAGATGGTAAAAGGATGATTTGACGACTACCGACACCTGCGATCACAGTGTCAGCCCGTCTCCAAAAATCATCCCCAGGTTCCACACCCATTTAGAGGTAGGGAGCTGGGAGCCACCCAGAAAGAGTCCTGAGTGCAAACCAGCTCCCATCCCCTCTATCCGGCGACCCAGGTCCACAGCCGTCACCTCTGTCTTCTCAGAGTTCAACCTCAGCCGGCTCTCAGATTCATCCAGTTCTGAATTTCAGTGAGGCAGTTGTTAAATACCAAGAGAGCTCTGTCTTGGTCGTCATCCCTCCAGGCATAAAACCCTACTACCAATACTTCTTTTGGCAGCCAAAAAGCTATTACCAGAAGGTGGATGAAGCCAGTTATTCCAACAGTGGCAGAGTGGAGAAAAATTGTAATGGATATATGCCACTTGGAGAAAATAACGGCTGGCTTGAATGATAAATATATTTGCTTTAAAGTGGCAGAAGTGGATATGGTACATGGGCCGAGTTGAAGAGGACTTTGTCCCATAATCAGTTAAATCCTGCAAAATGAGGCTGGGTGCTGCTTCCACTGAGGAGGGGTGGGAGGGTGCACTTAGTTTCATAGGCACATCAAATTGAAGGATCAAACAGGTTTCTCTGAGGATATCTAAGGAATGCATGAAAACTGATCGTTTGAATTCTGGACAGTCTGTAATGTTTTTGTACTGAACCCTAAACAGGATTGTTAGGTTGCAATTATTTAGCAATATATTCTTGAACATTGTGTGTACTAACCTGTGTGTGTATCTCACAATAAAAATTATATTTAAAAAAAAAAAAAAAAAAGTGCATGGTGATGCACATGGGGGTTGGGGGAGAATCCTGACCCAGTGACAGGACAGCAGTAGAGTGCACAAAGGAGGAAAGAGACCTGGGAGTAATGGTATGCAGTAACCAGGAAGGTGTTTCTCAGTGCCATTGGGCATACAGGAAGGCTAACAGAATGCTGGGGTGCATAGGGAAAGGGATTACTACTGTACTAGCAGAAGGAGGGAAGTACTGCTGCCCCCTGTGTAGGCAGCTGGTCAGACCACACCTGGAGTACTACGTGCAGTTCTGGTGTCCGTATCTACAGGAAGATAATAGTAGATCAGAGATGGTGCAGCCGAGGGCTTCAGATATGATTTATTGACAATGGGGCAAGACATGCAAGGCAAGACTAAAAGTCTTCACGTGCTATCAGTGGAGGATAGAAGGGAACGGGAGATGCAATAGAGACTTGCAAGTTTTTGAATGTTTTTTTTTTCCCCAAAATTTTAACAAGAAAGGCATACTGAGCTTGTTTCCAAATGCATCGGGGGGGTCAATAGAGTGGACACAGGAAGTTTATTTAATCTGAGAACTGGTACATCCGCCAGGGGCTGTGTGTATGTTAGAAAGGGGCAATGCAAAACTGACATCGGGAAGTATTACTTCAAGGAAAGGTTTATGGATGGGTGGAACAAACTTCTAGACAAGGTTGTGGAATCGGAGTCAATAGTGGGGGTTCATGAAAACTTGGGATGCATACAAAGGAGTTATCAGACAGGATAATGTGGGAGGGTAAGAGAGATGGTGAGAGGAAATAGTTCAGGTTCTGTCAGCTCTTTGCATGGCTGAAGGGGATGGTGCATGGTGAAGGGGTTTCAGTTCCTGGGAAACTTGGGTTCCCGTTGGAAGGACTGGTGTATGGGCAGACTGGGTGGGCCAAGTGGTCCTTATCTGCCATCAAAGTCTGTTTCTATGGTGGCTATTCAGGATGGATGGCCTGCACCCAACAAGGGGGGACACAAGGGGGTTTGGGCAGAGGTTCACAGATCGCATCAGGACCGTTTTAATTAGGTCGGGGGGGAAAGACAGTGTGGCTGTAGGTAGGTGCACTTAAAACTGTGGGAGGCCAGATGGACCCCACCCCCCGACATCATGGGTTAAAGGGAAACGCACAGGACTCACAGATGGGGGGGAGGAGACGCATACATGGAAAGTAAGAAGGGGGGGAGAGGTGAGACAATTCTCGGAGGATACTTGGGGAATTAGTAGCGGAGCCAGACTAACCACTGGCGGGGGCTGTTCAACAACTTGCTTAGGTCTAGAAAAGTTCCACGGGATTGGAAGATGGCAGATGTTGTGCTGCTTCATATGGAGGAGGAGATAAGGAGCAACCAGGGAACTGTACCTCTATCATGGGGAAGCTGATGGAATCGCTGATCAAATAGGACCTTGTAGACTACCTGGAGAGCAACGGACTCCAGGATAGTAAACAACACGGTTTTGTGGCAGGAAGGTCTTGTCAGACTAACCTGATAGTTTTCTCTGACTGAGAGATAAAGGAAGTAGACAAGCGCCACGCTGTGGATCTGCTGTACTTTGACTTAAGCAAAACTTTTGATTCGGTACCCTACAAAAGATTGGTCAAGAAGATGGAAAATCTGGGTGTGGCTAAAACCATAGTGAACTGGGTAGGTAATCTGTTAGAAGGGAGACAGCAGAGGGTGGCAGTCAGTGGGGTTAAATCGGAGGCAAGGCAGGTTATGATCGGGGTTCCTCAGGGATCTGTCCTGGGTCCAGCCCTCTTCAACATGTTCATTAATGACATTCGTGAAGGAACCCGGGGCAGGCTGTGTCTCTTCATTGACTACACAAAACTGTGTGGGAGGGTGGATGGTTAAGCGGGAATAAGGGATATGCAGAGGGACGTACAAAAGCTAGAGGGGAGGTCAGAGGTCTAGCAGTTAAAATTCAGTGCCAAAAAGTGCAGGGTAATGCACCTAGGGAAAAAGAACCCCTAGACGGAGTACTGGGTGGGTGGGGAGCGACTTAACTCCTAGATCCTGTTCCTCATCCGTGGTGCTATCAGTAACTCCCTTAAACAAATGAGCCAGTGCACAAGGCCTATAGCAAGGCTAACCATATGCTGGGATGTATTGGGAGGGGTATTGAAAGCAGAAGAAAAGAGGTAATACTTCTCTACAGATCCTTGGTGCGGCCTCACATGGAATACTGCGCCCAGTTCTAGAGTCCTCACATCAGAAAAGACAAGGATAGGTTGTAGACATTGCAGTGCAGAGTAACAAAAATGATTCGGGTCCAGCTGGGCAGATCCTATGAGGAGCGCCTCAAGGCACTAAATATGTACTCACTGGAGACCAGAAGAGAGAGGGAAGATATGATAGAGACTTTCGAGTAACCATTGCCTCAGTGCTTGCGTGCTGAGGTTTTGTCTTTTAGCTTGTTTTTTGTTTTTATTGGGTTCACCACAACATAACCCAGATAGACCATCTTAGGGTAGCTGGTTCATTCCACTGGGGTGGCACACGGATGAGTCCCGATAGGACGAAACACGTGTCTGTGTCTTCTATTAGCACCCTTTGCACACTGCGTGAGACACCTTTCGGTACCATGCATTTCTGCTTAAAGTTGAACCAGCATAATATTCTGTGGTGATTTGCGTATACAGCCCATGGTGCTTTGCATTATGGGGGTATGTGTGATTTTTGTATTTCTTTGAGACCTTCAAGTTTCTTAAAGGAATTAACAGAGTGAAATGTGGGGAATTATCTAGCCTGAATACCAACTCACAGTCATGTGGACACGAATGGAAATTAACAGGAGGAGGTTCAGTAAGGACATGAGTAAGTACTTCTTTACGGAAAGGGTCGTGGGTGTGAAAACAGTCGGAGATTCAAGCAGGCCTGGGATAGAATGAAGGGAATACTGGCTGCCCAGGACAACAGGACCATGGAGGTGAATGGGATATGGACCAGGAGGGTTAGTACCCTGGAGGGAACAATAGGTTCCAGGGATTATAGGGAACTAGGGCAAACTAGATGGACCTCTGGTCTTTTCCTGCCATCACTGTCTGTGTTTCTGTGTCTCAACATTGGAACAATGTGTAGGACAGGCAGTAACTTGGAGGAAATTGCAACACAGGATTGAACGCCATCGCAACATGTAGAGGGAAGGGGCTAAGAACAAGACCAAGCGGCAGTACTGAAGAGGGCAGCAAATTTAGATTATATACTTGAGGTTGAGGAAAGAAACGCAGAAACCAAGCAACGTTTGTTCAATCCTTTTTGCTCCCCTGGCACCCCACTTCTGGTCCTGTGACCACCTGCTGACCACTGGACTCGCCCTCCATCCTCCCACTGTCCACTTCTGGCACACTTGGTGAATCCGAGATGTGGAGGCTGTTATTTAGAATGCCAGGCTGGGTGGTTTCCTATTTTACTACTGTAACCTTCCTGGCTCTCCTTCCTAAGGCACACACACACAACGCCCCAGGGTCGGGGAGGCTTGGTGGAGTGTGAGTACACATGGTCCTGATGGCATCACCACCACATCATCATCAGGTGTCACTGCTGTAGTGGCACACCACCACAACCCACTCCAGGAGAAGAATACCCCACCCCCCAGCTAGGCTTCACTCCTTCCATCCTGGGCTTGGAGCGCAAACCTGAGTAGTAACCGGTGTTCCAGGCTCTGATATCCTTATGAAGGTCTGAAAGACTGTAGTTACTGCACACTGGCTGGGAGTGCACTAAATGTTTTTTGCTTGTAGGTGGGAGAGAGACACAAAGACCAGTTCTTTTTGCCGTCTTCTCTGTTTCTCCCTGTGTTCCTGTCTCTTAAGTGGCAGCCCTCTGCCCTCAAATGCTCTGACTGTTCCCCAACCACTCCATCTAATCCCCAGACTGTTACTGTCTTTTCTCTTTTTTCACAGACCTGACTATGGAGCGCCGGCTGTGAACTTTGGAAACGTTCATCCCTCCGACGTCCTTGACATGCCTGTTGATCCCAATGAGCCAACCTACTGCCTCTGTCACCAGGTCTCATACGGCGAGATGATTGGCTGTGACAACCCCGATGTAAGTAATGACCCAGACAAGAAAAAGAGGAACACCAGTTTTCTTTACTATCCCTTGCCCCTTCACCTAGGTATCTAATGCTGTTATACCGGAACTCACAATGACACCCATTGGTAGTGACAGGGCTGTAACACTACTGAGTGCTTCCCCCACAGCAGTGCCCAGTCAATGCCAGTTATGGCTCCTATACCCTGAACCCCCCCTGCCATCTAGTGCTCTTGTACCAGCACTCACAGTGACACCCATTGGTAGTGACAGGGCTGTGACGCTTTCAAGAGCTTCTCCACAGCAGTGCCCTGTCAATGCCAGCTATGACTCCTGTACCCTGACCGCAACCCCCCTGCCTGCCATCTAGTGCTCTTGTACCAGCACTCACAGTGACACCCACTGGTAGTGACAGGGCTGTGACACTGTTGAGTGCTTCCCCCACAGCAGTGCCCTGTCAATGCCTGCTATGGCTCCTATACTCTGAACCCCCTCCCCTATATCTAGTGCTTTTGTACCAGCACTCACAATGACACCCACTGGTAGTGACAGGGCTGTGATACTGCTGAGAGCTTCCCCACAGCAGTGCCCTGTCAATGCCAGCTATGGCTCCTGTACCCTGATCGCCCCCCCCCCCCATCTACTGCTCTTGTACCAGCACCTCACAGACACCCACTGGTAGTGACAGGGCTGTGATACTGCTGAGAGCTTCCCCACAGTAGTGCACCTCTGCCACCGCCAGCTATGGATCCTATACCCCTGACCGCCTCCATCTACTGCTCTGTACCAGCACTACAGTGACACCCACTGGTAGTGACAGGGCTGTGAAACTGCTGAGAACTTCCCCATAGCAGTGCCCTGTCAATGCCAGCTATGACTCCTGTACCCTGAACCCCCTTCCCCTGTATCTAGTGCTCTTGTACCAGCACTCACAGTGACACCTACTGGTAGTGACAGGGCTGTGATACTGCTGAGAGCTTCCTCACAGCAGTGCCCTGTCAATGTCAGCTATGACTCCTATACCCTGAACCCCTTCCCCTATATCTAGTGCTCTTGTACCAGCAGTCACAGTGACACCCGCTGGTAGTGACAGGGCTGTGATACTGCTGAGAGCTTCCCCATAGCAGTGCCCTGTCAATGCCATCTGTGGCTCCTATACCCTGAACCCCCTCCCCTATATCTTGTGCTTTTGTACCAGCACTCACAGTGACACCCACTGGTAGTGACAGGGCTGTGTCACTACTGAGAGCTTCCCCACAGCAGTGCCCTGTCAATGCCAGCTATGACTCCCATACCCTGAACCCCTTCCCCCTGTATCTAGTGCTCCTGTACCAGCACTTACAGTGACACCCACTGGTAGTGACAGGACTGTGACACTGCTGAGGATTTTGCGTTGATGATGGTTTCAGTTGTGGGTGGATTCTTCAACTCATGGTCAGATCCCTTGTACCCTGGTTCTTCCTTTGAGGTTGCCTGTTTTTGCCCACGGGCCTTGTAGTATTGTCTGAGGTTACTCTGCAAGGACAGAGAATAGTTCCTTGTTTCCCCTCTTGAAATAAATCTTCTGAGTGGCTGACATCAGTAACCAGATGACTGCAGAGATTGTCAGGATCACCAAAATATTGGAGCATGTCCTTGGAGACTCCCGACTGCCCTTCGATATTAACGCTCCTTTCTTTCTGTTGGCAGTGTTCCATCGAGTGGTTCCATTTTGCTTGTGTTGGTCTCACCACAAAGCCCAGAGGAAAATGGTGAGTTATTTTTTTTTTTTTTAATGTTTTATTGAATTAAAAATTTCATGCATCAGTTGCATACAAGAAATGACACAAGAGGAATAACAGTACATCGTAACAGGGAAGCAGAATTTGTGAGAGGGGTATGGAGCCAAAGCATCACGCATGTGTGACTGCTAGGCAACTGTGGAGCTGCTGCCTTCCCCTCACTGATCCGCGTGGCAATGGCGATTTTAATGAGTTTGTCAGTGTTCCAGAATAGCTACAATCGAGAACACAGATTTTGATAGAAAAAGGGGCATTAAAGACTGGTTATCTCTGTTGTTCTGTATGAAATTTTCGACTTTTCCTTCTTTTGTTAAACAGTGTGATGTAAATATTGAGTCAGTACCCCAAGTCCATGCTGACCAAACGCTAGCAAATGAAGCATTCCTTTGCGTCTGAAGGCAGTCCCAGGAACCAAACTGCTTGAGTCCTTCTACAGAGCTAAAACGGGAACAGATTATTTTTAACAATGGCAAACTGCAATCCGAAGTCTGCTATACCAAGAGCCCACATGTGGAGGAGAGCTCCTTATAGGGATGGAGATTCAGCTTAGAGTGCACAGCTCAAGATAAGGACAGCTTTTAATGCTCTAAATACCGATGAAATGCTGAGTACATTGACATGCTAGGTTCTGGAACTATGGCATATCAGTAAGAAAAGTAAGTGTAATTGACCCTGAAGCTTAAACAGATAGGGTGTAATATAAATTAGCATGACTGAGGTCATGGAGGGTTCCGTGGGTTTTAGATAAGACTTGGAAGTCTTACAAAACTCATGAAGCTGGTGGTTCATCCCCCCCCCCCCTTTTTCTCTCCTGTGGTCCCCGGTTGGCTCCTTCTCCTCTCCTCTCCTCTCCTCCGGCCGCCCACTCTGATCTCCTCTCGGGCCACCACCTTGTACTCCCCCATGGCTTACCCCCTGGGGAGGTGAGGGAGCCCTCCCAACTCCCCCACCAGGCACGGATCCAGATCAGGTGGCACCAGTGAAGATGGCGTGCGCTGGGCAGCCTGCCATCAAGCCGCATGACCTGGCTGCCAGTGTTTCCGGTTTCCTCCCCTTACGGGAGTGCAGCGTGCAATGATACCTGTGACGGGGGTCGCGCACACTCCTGTGCGTGCCCATGTCAAGCGTCTACCGCGCTCCCGCCCCATGTTCTTGCAGCTCCATGCCATCAAGCCTCAGCCTGTGCTAGGGGTCAGGCGTGCACCGGCCACTGGTATCCCCTCTCCCCGGAGATGGAGAGCAGTCTGTTGGATGCTCGATCCATCTCCTCCCTGCCAACCCACGGTGGCCCGTGGTTGTTCCTGAACATGGGTTGCCGGCGTGGCGCGAGGTGTGGTGTCCAGTGCCTCAACCTTCAGTGCCACCAGGCCACAAAGCTGGTGGTTCATTGACCTAATTTCAGAACTCAGAAAGTGACACTAAACGTCAGTTAAACAGAATAAAGACTATTTACTTAATCAAACATATTTAAGTATTTTTTTTTACAAATATGTTGAACAAAAAACACACTTTTATAAAAGGAAAAAAGAGAAGAAAACATTAAACTGCCACGTGGAGGTTCTGGCATTCAACATTTAGTTCCACAGCCCCAGTTAAGCAGAATCCCCCACACACACACCATGAGCAACAGTTGTTGAACAAAAGTGGCTGCCTTAAACACATTATATATTCTGGCATCTGACCTTTCTCGTTTTGGTAATAAATGGAAGGTAAAGAAACAAGAGCACAGCTGAACCAAAAAGTCTTAACAATTAAAACACGAAAATAGATAAGAGTATCGGAAGTGAAAACATGCAAGAAATAAAAGGGTGTAAAAGCCAAAGAAAAAAACAAACAAAACATTTACATGCTTCTAAGGAGAGTTCTGTTGATGGTTCAAACACTTGTAGTAATTTAGAAAAGGCAAACAAAAGACAGGGCAAATTAATGCAATCCTTGGGAAAGGCAAACAAAAGACTGGGCAAATTAATGCAATCCTTGGGAAAGGCAAACAAAAGACTGGGCAAATTAATGCAATCCTTGGAAAAGGCAAACAAAAGACTGGGTAAATTAATGTAATCCTTGGAAAAGGCAAACAAAAGACTGGGTAAATTAATGCAATCCTTGGAAAAGGCAAACAAAAGACTGGGTAAATTAATGCAATCCTTGGAAAAGGCTGTCACCAGCCCATTCCCGTGGGGTGGGATTTCTCTCTGCATCACAGCAAATCTCCCCCGGTGATGGGTGGGCAGGGATACCCTTCCTCTGTCCTCCTAGCACGCTCGCTGTTTCACAATTAAACGTGCACCAGAGAAGCCCAGGGCACCCTCTCTTCATGTGAGGGGATACAAATAGTCTCGTGTCTGTGTTTCTGGGGTAGAACCCTTTCAGCCACTGCACCACAAACCAGAAAGTCATAGGCGTGTATAGGCTTTGGGGGGCTCCGATAACCCTCTGCATCCTAGCTTTAAAATGTTTCAGAAGGACAGGTCCAGTGGATAATGATTGACCCTACGACTGACTGGCATTCTGCTTCTATGGTTACCCAACCAATCAGAGTTTAGTATTTTATTACAATATCAGAGATATGAGGTTCTGAATATAAAATATAAAAAAAGACTCTGAGGTCAGCCAGCTCAAACCATATTTCTGGGGGAACATTCCAGCCACCCTGCTGGGAGACAGCTGTAGCTAAACTGCGCTCAGTGGTAGTCCACTCAGTTGGTAACAAGCTTAAGTCAGTGCAGACCTCTCAAAACAAAGGGTGTCCAGACATTCCGGCTCCTCATGAGATCCTGGCCTTTCACAAGCAAATTGGCCTACCTGGCCTCCCAGCTAGGCTTAATTATTACTTTTGTCTCCTTCTAAAATAATTTAATTCTAGCCCTGGCTAGTAGTAAACAGTTTTCCTTCCCAGTAACAAGAAACTCACTTCATTCTACAGGGCCCCTGTACCTATACCCATGATCCCTTGCACTTACACTGGCTACTGTGGGCGTCTCTGATGCATTACATACATAAAATTATATAAAACATGACCAAAACAATAAGATATGGCCTTATCTCACAACACTCCTCCCTCCTTAACAGAACCTGGGTGGAACATGCCCCTTTTTTGTAATAGTTTCCCCCAGTTCTGCCTCTTACTCTGCTTGGCGGGATAGGCCATCTGCATTGGCATTAGCATGATCCATGTTACATGTCCCTCATATGATACCTCAGCCATGGCCATCTGGCACTTTTCGGCCTTCTGTATCCTGCCCATTACTTCCCTCAGATGGAACAGGTGCTACTTTCAGCTGGCACTGAAGATGGCAATATCATCCAGATAAGCCACTGCGTACTCTTCAGTACCGTGTAGCACCTGGTTGACCAATATTTGGAATGTTGTAGGGGCGTTCTTCATCCCAAAAGGCATCACTTTAAAGTCGAAGAGGCCTATTGGGGTGATGAAGGCTGACCGTTCCCTAGCTCTGGCAGTCAACTCCACCTGCCAGTACCCTTTCATCAGGTCTGTGGTTGTTGAGTAGGTTGCCCTGCCCAACTTGTCCAACAGCTTGTCTGTCCAGGGCATTGGGTGGGCGTTGGACTTCATGACTGCACTGAGTCCACGATAGTCCACACAAAAGTGGGTAGATCCATCCGGTTTGGGGACAAGGACAACGGGCGAGGCCCAGGGACTGTGGGACTTCTGGATTACCCCTAACGCCAACATTTCTTCCACCTCCCTCGTAATGTCCTTTAGGATGGCCTCAGACACCTGGTAAGCTGTCCGTAGTTTGGGCGCTTGCGTCTCTGTGTCCACATCATGGGTCACTAAGGGGGTCCGTCCGGGCTTGGCTGTAAATAAAGGGGCAGAGTCCTCTTAAGACCTCACTCCCTGGGTCTGTTCCTGGGTCATCTGGGGCGACAGTTTGTCTCCACTGATGACTCCCACTTGCTTTCCTCTAGTAAGTCCAGGAGGGGGTCTTCTTCATCCGTCCCCTCCCCAGGACTACAAATAGCAAACACCATGTCGACCCTATTTACATATGGTTTCATCATATTGACATGGTACTTTCGATACGTGTGTCTCATGTCGGGCAGTTCCACAATATAATTCACATCATTCACCTGTCTGACTACCCTGTATGGTCCCGCCCACTTAGCCTGCGGCTTGTCCTTCCGGACCGGAATGAGGACCATTACTTCCTGATCTGCACTGTACGAGCGAGCTCTGGCTCTGCGATCATACCAGACTTTTTGCTTCTGCTGGGAAGCTGACCGGTTGCTTTGGGCTATCCCCATAAGCTCTTTCAGCTTCTCCCTGAACTTAAGGACATACTCCACTATGGGAGTTCTCTGGGTGGTGTGCTTGCCTTCCCAGTCCTCACGGATCAAGTCTAGGGGCCCATGCACCCTACGTCCATAAAACAGTTTGAAGGGGGAGAACACTGTCAACTCTTGGGGCACTTCACTATATGCGAACAGGTGGGGAAGGTAGTTCTTCCAGTCCCTCCCATGCTGTTCAGCAGATGCGTGGAGCATCGTTTTTAGGGTACCATCGAATCTTTCCACGAGCTCATTGTCAGGCTATTCAGAGTCACTGCCATCCCTAACCTTCTGACCATTGGTTACTCCTCCCTCCTCAGAGTAAGCTTCTGTAGCTGTTTGGTGCATGGCTACTTGGGGAAGTCCTGCCTCCCTTTCACTATTCTCCATTTCAGGAGACTCATTCTGGGGGGACAAGCCTCCTATTCCCTTCCACAGGGGCTTCTGCAGGGTTCAGGGAAATACAAGGGGCCTTAGCTGTCTGACTGCGGATAACCGCACACACCACCTCCTGCTGTATATTATTTTCTGTGATCGCATCCAGGGCAAGGTTGTCTGGCACTGCCACTTTTTTACCCTCTTTCCTGCCTCACCCCAATCCAGGAGAATACTAGCTAGTGGCAAGGTTTTTTTCCTCCCCTGTGAATCCCCTCACAGTGACAAATTGATTCGGTATAAGCTATTCAGGCTCAACCAACTCCGCTTTTACCGGGGTAAGAGACGCCCCTGTGTCCCTTAACCCGTGGGTCTGTACCCCATTTACAGTAACGGTGTATGTGCTCCCTCATATTCACAGGCGTACTCTCAGGGATGCACAGTGCGCCCACCTCCTTTTGAGTGACACTTTGTCCGCTCTATGCCTTTTTAGGACACTTGTCTAGTCAGATGCCCTGGCTGCTTACAAAACCAACATTCATCATTCTTTTTTTCCAAGACCTCCCTTCTTGGTTACTTGGGGCATCCCCCTTTCTGCAGACATATTGAGGGTTTTAGCTGCCCTGAAGGTGCACTTTTCCCTTTCTGTGCTGCAGCATCTACTCCCCCAACCCCCCACTTCCTTTCAGAGCAGGTCTGCTCCTGGCGTAGTGATCTGAGAGCTCAGCAGCTTGCTGTGCTGTTTTGGGATCCCGGTCCTCCAGCCAGGTTTTCAGCTCCACTGGGCAAGCCCAAAAGAACTGTTCTAAAAGTATAACCGCCTCAATTTTCCCCACAGAGTTTTCTTCCACCCCCTCCCACCAATGCTTTAAAAACTGCTGTTGCTTTGTGGCTAGTTCTTCAAAGCTCAGGTCAGGGCTTTTTCAGAGTTTACAGAATTTAACCCTGTAGGCCTCAGGAGTTATTTCATACTTTTTAAGTAAAGCAGTTTTAGGTTTCTCATAGTCTCTGCTATCTTCATTATCCATTTGGCCTAGCGCCTCACGCCCTTTTCCAGTAAGTAGTTAGGATAGCTGGAAGCTCCAGGACTCCCTGGGTATTTTGGCCTGGATGCAGACCCTTTCAAACAAATTCAAAAATGCATCCATATCCTCCCCCTGTTTAAATTTAGCTATTAATTTGGAGTTTAACTTGTACCCCAGCCCTGGCGGTTCAGGTTCACCTCTGCCACTTACCTCCTCTGGCGCTGGTCGTTGGAGTCTTAGCTTCTCCAGTTCAAACTCTCTCTGACGCTGTTTTTCCTGCGTCTTCATTTTGAACTTCTGCACAAACTCCCTCTGCTGCTGAACTTTGAACTTTCTCTGCTCGAATTCCAGCTCCAGTTCCCTTTCTTGCCACTTTTCTACAAGCTCCAATTTCCTCAGCTCCAGCTGCAGCCTGATCCCTTCCAGCTCCAGCTTCGTGCTGGCCTTTCCCTGGTGCTGTGGCCCTGGGTTTCCTCTGGTCTCGCTGTCCTCCTCCCTGGGACTGGACACGGTGACATCCCTTGGCACCCCCACGCCAAAGATCTGGTCCGTCTCAGTCACCGGCTGTGACTCGAGGTCCTGGGCAGTCGCTTGCTCATCAGCTGCCACAAGAGCCTCCACGAGGTTCTTTTTGCTTCGACCCTCATAATGGACCTCTCTTTCCTGGCACAGCTGCTTCAGCTCTTCTACAGTGTAGTCGCTGTACTTGGAAGTAATCTTTCTTCCCTACACTACCGCTAGTCTGTCTTTTACTTGCAGCAAAAAAACAAACAAAAAAAACACAGGGTGGGAACAATATCTTGTAAGCAATTTGCGCTGTTTCCAATTTTCTGCCCTCTTTGTGTGTGGTTATTGAAACAGTTCACCAATCGCACCGCTGCTCACCAAATCTGTCACCAGACCACTCCCGTGGGGTGGGGTGGGATTTCTCCCTGCGTCACAGCAAATCCCTCTGGTGACAGGGAGTCAGAGATGCCCTTCCTCCATCCTTCTAGCACGCTCGCTGTTTCACAACTGAATATGCGCCAGAGAAGTCCAGGGCACCCTCTTTTCATGCAAGGGGATGCAAATACACTCTCAAGTCTGTGTTCTTGGGGGTAGAACTCTTTCAACTATTGCACCACAAACCAGAAAGCTGCAGGCGTGTATAGGCTCCGGGGTGGGCCCTATACACCCTATTATGTGTCTTTTCCCAGAAATGCAGAGCTCAGTTCAAACCCTCACAGGCTCCTCTTGAGACCCTTCGTATTTCCTCCCCTCCTTTCATCACGAAGTCCCTAGGGGTACTTCACTTTTGGTAGTGTTTAGCCTTAAAACAGTCACGCGGGCGTGGTATTGTCTGAACAACCCTTACCAAGGCAACCCACACAAAAGACATAGGCAGAATTATTTTAAAATAAGCCAAAGGCTTTATTAATTAAATTAATAAGAAAACAGTAAATGACATAAAGACAATTTTAGACGTTGATTACAGGATATTGGAAATCAAAAGGAAAGTACACACAAAAACCTACACTTTAAAACTCAGATTAAAGTTCTGCCTTGAGTCCTTAGTTGCTGAAGTTTGAAACTGCAAAGTGTCCTTAGAAGTGTGGTAGCTGAAGTCTTGGCTCTCAGTGATCCAGGAGAAATTGTCTCTGCTCAAACAGGAAGGGTCCCAAATGCAACAATGGCAAATAGCTTCAAGCAAAGAGGCAAAAGGCTCAGACAACCCTCCCAACCTAGTTTTAAAGGGTTTCAGAAGGGCAGGTCCAGTGGATAGTGGCTGGCCTTGTGGCTGGCTAGCATTCTGTTTCTATGGTTACCCAACCAATCAGAGTTTAGTATTTTATTACAATGTCACAGATATGAGGTTCTGAATATAAAAAAAAAAAAAAGACTCCAAGATCAGCCAGCTCAAACCAGATTTCTGGGGGAACATTCCAGCCTTCCTGCTGGGAGATAGCTGTAGTTAAACTGCACTCAGTACAGTCGTTTACTTAAATGGTAGCCCATTCAGTTGGTAACAAGCTTAAGTCGGTGCTGACCTCTCAAAACAAAGGTGTCCAGACATCCCGACTCCTCATGAGGTCCTGGCCTTTCACATGCAAATTGGCCTACCTGGCCTCCCAGCTAGGCTTAATGATTATTTTGTCTCCTCCTAAAATGATTTTTTTTTTTTTTGTAGTATCTGTTTATACCACCTACGTGCTCCAGAGCTGCCTCTCCTTTGGGTCGCTATGGTCCAAAGGCATTCCCACCTACTATTTCCCCTTCGGCCATCTACCTCATATCTGCAGCCTTTCCACGGGGTAGCCAGGTGTAACCCTTCACCGGGTGGTTCCCCTCTTCTCCAAGGGGGAAGGCACTGGTGGGAGGAAACCAGCACACTATTCTTTCGGTCCCGGGTGCTGCTGAGGCATTTCATGGCTTCTGGGGAGTCTTCGAAGGTGCCCGGGGTCGGCAGCCATCATCCGGCTAGACTTCCAGTGCGGTTTTCCGGTTTTCTTGTTCCCCCTGCGTGCCGCTCGTGTAGTGCCTCCAGTCTCCACCGGGGGCCGCTACTTGAACGAGGCCATTCCCAAACCTACCCCATGATAGGAGAGCAGTCCTACGAACACTCAATCCTATCCTGTCCCTGCCGACCCCCGACGACCTGAGTCCGTTCCTGAACCCGGGTCGCCAGTGTGGGTCGAGGTAAGGCACCAGTGCCTCAACCCTCTACGCCACTGGGCCGGCTTCTGAAATGATTTAATCAACTCTAGCCCTTGCTAGTAGTAAATAGTTTTCCTTCCCAGTAATAAGAAACTGGCTTCATTCTACAGGGCCCATATACTTATACCCATGATCCCTTGCACTTATCGCTATGGACATCTCTGATGCATTATATACATAAAATTATATAAAACATGACCAAAACAATAAGATGTGACCTTATTTTGCCACACTGGCAAACAAAAGATTGGGTAAATTAATAAAATCTTGGAAAAGGCAAACAGAAGACTGGGTAAATTAATGCAATCCTTGGAAAAGGCAACCAGAAAGACTGGGTAAAAAAATACAATCCTTGGAAAAGGCAAACAAAAGACTGGGTAAAATAATGCAATCCTTGGAAAAGGCAAACAAAAGATTGGGTAAATTAATACAGTCCTTGGGAAAGGCAAACAAGACTGAAAAAAGAAACCGCTCTTGGTGTTGGAATTTCTAAAGGCAAACAGGGTATCACTAGATCTCAGGGTATTTTAATCTAAACAAAAATCTGTTCTCAAAGTAAAGATCAAATGATTTTGTCTGTGATGGCACCAAAAGTTCAGAAGGGTTTGAAAAAAGGACAAAGAGGGGAAAAAGCAAAAAAAAAAACCCATTAAAGAAATAAGAGCTGAAAGATACAAATGGGGGGGCTGCATCATACATGGGAGGAGACGGTAAAACTGAGGAGGGGGGGACCCTTACTGATCGGCAGGTCGGGGGCATCACTGGCAGGTGGGGGGAAGGCAAAGCAGGGGGACGAGGTAGCGGAGGTGGAAATCACGGCAGAGAGAGTGAGGGAAGCCTTCAGGTCCCTTAAGACTGAGAAAGCACTGGGGCCAGATAAATTTACATCCCAGAGTGCTGAAGAAACTGGCGGATGTCCTAGCGAAACCTCTGGCGGAGCTCTTCAACATCTCTCTGAGGACAGGGTGGGTGCCCCAGGACTGGAAGGTGGCACATGTAGTGCCTATCCACAAGGGGGGATCAAGGGAGGTGGCAGGGAACTACAGGCCCGTCAGCCTGACATCGGTGGTGGGCAAGGTGATGGAGGGCATTGTCAATTAGAGACTGGGGGGGACATGGAAAAGTTGGGGTGCCTGGACGATAGCATGGATTTGTCCCGGGGAAATCGTGTCAGACAGACCTTGTGGAGTTCTGTGATGTGGTTACGAGTGCTTTGGACCTGGGTAGACCAGTGGACGTCCTCTTTCTTGGCTTCAGCAAGGCGTTTGACTCTGTTCCTCACGGGGGCCTGTTGGATAATCTGGGAGGAGTGGGGGTGGGGAACCAGATGATCAGATGGATAGGAAATTGGCTCCAGAACCGAACCCAGAGGGTTGTGGTTGGCGGGATAGTCTCATCCCCAAGGAGGATCATTAGTGGAGTCCCTCAGGGATCGGTCCTTGGGACCCTCCTGTTGAATGACTACGTCTCACATAAGGAAGGGTATCAGGAGTGAGATGTGTCTCTTTGCGGATGACTCAAAACTGGGGGCGGTGGTGGATGGGGAGGACGGGAGGGTGGCCCTACAGGGGGACCTGGAGGCTTTGGAAAGGTGGTCTAGAAAGCAGAAGCTGAGGTTCAATGCAGGGAAATACAAGGTACTGCACCGGGAGCCAGAAACCCGGGCCAAGAGTACACCCTGGGCGGGGGGAATGCTAAAAGTCTCAATGGCTGAAAGGGACTTGGGTGGTGGTGGATGTCAAGATGAACAACTCGGAGACTTGTAGGAGGGCAGCGGCAAAGGCCAACAGGGTGCTTGGATGCATCGCTAGGGGTAATCTCCTCCAGAAGGAGGGAAGTGATACTCCCACTGTATAACTACTTGGTGAGGCCGCACCTCGAGTACTGCGTGCAGTTTTGGAGGCCACATTTAAAGAGGGACATTGAACTCCTGGAGAGGGTCCAGAGGAGGGCAACCAAAATGATTTGGGGCCTGGGGGACAGGACCTATGGGAGAGGCTCGAAGAGCTAAATATGTACACATTGGGAGAGAGAAGGGACCGGGGGACATGATAGAGGTCTTCAGGTACATGAAGGGGTAAATAGGGAAGGAGCAGTCAGGGTGCTCCAAGGAAGGGGGGCAACAGAGGGCATGGGTGGAAGCTGGGGGGAGAGATTCAGGGAGAAAGGAGGAGGTGCTACTTCACTGAAAGGGTGGTGGAGCCATGGAATGCACTGCCCAGGGGATGGTGGAGGCAGAGACGGTGGAGGGGTTCAAGAGGGGCTGGGACAGCTACAGGGGAAGGGTTCTGGAAGCAAAAACCAGTGCAGCAAGAATATCCGGAACTGGGAAGGGAGAAGCCGGGGGGGCAGCAAGGTCAACTCCCAGGGTGGGGGCTGACCAAACAAGCAGACACGAAAGACCATTAGGCCTATTCTGCTGGCATTTTAGTATGTTAGTATACAAGTACCAAATCAAAAAAGTCTGGCGGGGATAGTCCAAGACCACACTCAACATCCACAGATGAGATGAATCAAGAAGCAGAAGTAGACAGTGGTTGCCCCGTTACTTCTAAAAATAAAAAACAGCTCTCGAGCACATCAAGTGAAACAAATGCTCAAAATATCACATTATCAGTTACTTTACTTACTCGAGACATGGCACTGGGATTGGTATATCGGGAACTGGAGCTGTTACATGCTCATAGTATATATTTCTGCAATACACTCTCCTGATGTCAGCTGCAGGAGGCTCTGGGATGTGCCCCTAGAGGCGCTTGTCACAAAATGTTAGGTGGGAGGGACAGCAGGATCAGCCAGATTAAAGTGTATTACAGCACCAGAATACAAGGTAAAATTTTAATTTTCTGGCAAAATGTCTGATCGGGGGGTGCCCCATTGTAAGGTGTGGGGCAAACGCTGATGGTCATTTCCCTTTAACAGTAGCCAAATCAGAATGTGTGGCCTGCAGTTTGGAAAACAGAGACCCTCCTTCATTTCATTTGCTGATTTCAAGACAGTGTCCGGAGAATTATCCCCCATAACTTCCAAGAAATTTTCAGTTTGTAATTGGTCAACATTAGGGGCTTTCTCCCCCTCTTTTACATAAACCTATTCAGGAAAAACTACTGAATTGAAATCAGGTCTGTAACCAGATATAGGCTGTTCTGGTTCAGAGTTCTCAATTGAGGTGTCTCTTAAAGAATGAATTTCATTAAATCTCCTCAAAATGTCATCCATTCTGGCACCATTGATCACAATACCTTCTCTAATGGTGTCCAGCTCATTCCCTGCCCGTGATGACCAGCTGTCACATCTGCGTCAGATTTGTTGCTCGTATTAATACTATCAGCATTAAGTTTTGAGAGGAAATACTTTGACGGGTTTGGAGTTGTCATTTGGAGTGTTTTTTTTTTTTTTTTTTGTGGGGGGCACATGACTGTTCGGTGACATTTTAACTTTTATAGGAGAAAGATTAATTCTCAGACTATTATTATTGTTATCTTTTTAGAATTAATTGATCCCACCAGTTTTCTTTTTAATTTTTTTTTGGATACTCTTGCCAAGTATCCACCCTGGTCACGGCCCCCTGAGGTCCTCCATGTCGGCCGATTCCCCCGGTCACCCCTGGCTTACCCCCCAGAGGATGGGGCCGCGGAGCTGGCACCCCATATTCCAGCTCACGGTCCTAATAACTGGTTGGTGGATCGGCGACCTGAGAGGAACCCCCAGGGAGGGCTTCATAGAGGCGGACTCCTTTTTTTGTATTTTTATATGTCTCCTGGAGTGCCGGACGTGCAATGACGTCAGCGCACTACGTGCAGACGTCTGCCGGCATTACCCCTCTGTGTCCAATCATGCGCTGTTGGACACCCAGCCTCCGCTGGGTGTCGCTACAGCGAGCGCATATCCTCACCCACCGCAAAGGAAGGAAGGAGAGCTGTCTTAGGACGCTCAATCCTTCCTTCCCCTGCTCAACCCCGGCGGCCGAGTCCGTTCGAACCGGGTCGCCGGCGGTGGCGCGGGTGGCGTCCTGCCTCAACCCTCAGTGCCACCAGGCCGGCTCTTTTTAATTTTTTTTTATTTCCCTCTGATCACCAAGCTCCAGATCTCTCTCGGATGACACCAGTGGCTCTCCCACCTGGCCTGAAACCCCACCACCCTGGGTCCCTTCCCGGAGCTCCCAATACCAAAGCCTTACCTGCCTGAGACTCCCTGGCTTGGCGGGGTCGCCTCCACTCCATGGTGCTCCTTGAATCCAATTTCTGGCAGGCAGGATGGGGTCGGAGGATTGGGACCCAGCTGAGCTAGATCCACCAGTGGGCGTGGGGCCGTGGTGCGTCATCGTCTTCTGGGAGCTCAGGGCTTTTCCCTTGTTCTTGTTCTCACACACACACACACACACACACACACACACACACAGCAAGAGCGGACTTGCAGTGACATCCAGGGAGGCACGCGCACTCCCACATGCACCACGCCGACATCTGCTGTGGCCCGCTTCACATGAAGCAGAAGATAAACGGCTCAAGTACCTCCCAGCGTACTGTTGGCGACACCTTCAGTCCTTCCTCCCTGGAGAAAGTGAGCTATCGTTGAGCGCTCAAACCTTTTCCACCCTTCCCACCCCCAGCACTCGAAGCCTTGCTCCCCCAACTCGTTTCTCGCCCAATGTGCTGCGCAGGTGTGGCATCCAGTGCCTCAACCCTCAGCACCACTGGGTCGGCCCCCCCACCAGATTTTTTTAGACCTATAATTGTATAAAATTAGCCAGCACATTGGCACTAATGGGGTGGTGTTTTTGGGTGACCTTAACGTTGACTGGTTGGGGAGGTGTACTAAGCAGTGTGAACCCCTGCTTGCTAGAGTTGGACTTAAGCAGCTTATCACTGCTCCCACTAGATTCTCACCCTCTGTGGGGGAGCACACTCTCCTTTGGGTCATAACTAACGGGGCAGACATGATTCTATTGTCTGGTACTTCTCCTGACCTGTTTCTAACCATACCCCCACCCCTGATCTACTGTGTCTGGAGAGTCTGTACACCAAAAATCCCTCCTAAGTCTATTCTAGCCATTTTCTCTGCACTACAGGATAAACATGTGCCTTTTATTAAACGGAGTGTTAGGGGCACTGTTACAAAATGGTTGCATAATAACTACTCACCCTCCTGAAATCCAGAGACAAGTGCAGGGCAACATATAAAGCCTGCAGAGCTCTGCCTGACCTTATAGAACACAGGCGGCTTAAAAATGCATGCGAGAAAGCCATCCGCTCAGCCAAGAGTGAATTGTGTAGATCCTCTCTATTGGCTACTGCTATAGACCCAAGGAGTTTCAAACAACATGAAGTCTTGCTATATTATGACATATGCAGTATAACCCCAGGTTAGAACTGCTCCGGAGGTGAAAGAGTTAACTTCCATGCAGGGCATGGAACTTAGAGCGCGAGCTCGGTTAAACACTCTGTCTGTCTGAAGCTCAAACTTAAACTGTCAGATTCTTTACTCCGCCTCACTGAACAGTTGCTCCGGAGATTCCTCCTGCTGCTTGGTTTGTCGGTTTTAAAGTGTAATTCTCGGTTATTTTACGGAAATTTAACCGCAATCATCGGTTCAAGCTCTGTCTGTGGTATTGTAAGTAATAGATAGGCTTATTTATTAATTTTTATTCTGTGTAGAACTTGTAAACGTCTTTTTCGGTTTGGTTTGAACCGATCAGAGGGTTAAAATTACTTTCTAGTCCTTTAGAGTGCGGTTCCCGGTTCTTATCGGTTCTAAAAAAAAAACGGATTTCATTACGTTTTTTTCTGCGACCCGTAACACGGTTGGGAACCGATAAGAGAGTCTTGCTTGGTGGATTGCCAGTAACGGGCAAGTTTGGTTAGGCTGGCACTATGTCTGAGAAACCCAAAAGAAAAACCGGACCCACTGGGTTTCAGCACTGTGGCCTCTGTGGGGAAGCCTTTGCCAAGGCTGACCCACACACCATTTGTGTATATTGTCTGGGGTTTGACCACCTCAATGCAGACTGCCAGATTTGTCAGAATTTTCCTGCTGCCACTGTGGAAAAAAGAGTTGGTAGGCTCAGGGAAAGGGAGGCCAAAAAGTCCACTGACCCGGATGGCCAGCCCGGTTCGGTTCCAACCGAACCTGAGGGAGTGCCCTCTGACCAGGGTGATGCTTCCTCGGGCAAACGAAGAACCAGCTCTGAGGAGCCAGTTCCAACTAAAAGGGCTAGAAGGTCAGCTAGTTTGGGGCCAAAAGTTCTTTCTCCAGCCGCTGAGGAAATAGCCAAAGCTATTCAAATTGTCCAGTCTCTTTCCTCAGTTCCATCCAAACCGGCACCATTGGGCAAGCGCCCGGTTCGGTCAGTTCCCTCGGTGCAAGATTATGATTTTGAAGATTTTTATGAACCAGGGGAAGGGGAGGAGGGGTACGAGGAGAGTGAGTGTGATTTTGACAGTCTGGGTGTACCCATTGAACCGGACATCTCTCCAGACAGACCCTCAGGAGTATCCCCTCCCAGGCTATCCGAGTCCCCTTCTCATTTTTTGTTTTACAAGAAAGTTGCTGACGCTCTGCAACTCCTGTTGAGGAAGCTGTTGATGATCAAGAAGAGCCTGATTTTGTGGAAATGATGGATATTCCAGAGTCTAGGAGACTGTCTATTCCCTTGCATAAATCTTTTAGGAAACAGTAAAAATTCTGAAAACTCCTCATTCTATCCTCCCTGTGGATAAAAGGATGGACAAGAGGTATGCTTTATCAGGCCCTGATACAGAGTTCCTATCTCAGCAGTGCAGCCATGTGGGGGTAGTGCAGGCTGCAGCCTGTGACAAGGCTAATATTCCTCTAGCCTCTCACCCTCCTGAAAAGGATTCCAGGAGGATGGATGCCATGGCAAAGAAACAGTACATGGCAGCATCTGTGGGACTCAGACAGGCAAATTATATGGCTTACGCAGCTAGGTACCAGAAATCCAGGTGGGATACTGTCCTAGCCCTAGCAAAACAGGCACCTGAACAGCTTGCCAGGGAGCTGGAGCAGGTGGCTGCGGACGGGATTGAGGCATCCAAGGTGCAGTTTCATGCTGCTGTAGACTCTAATGATGTTTCATCTAGAGTTATGGCTACATCTGTGTCTCTTCGCAGAATAGCCTGGCTCAGATGTACTGTCCTGTCACAGGATACCCAGTCTAAGGCTATGGATTTTCCTGTTGTGGGAAATTCTCTGTTTGGGGAGCAGACAGAGAATTATATGTAGAAAATGGATGAGTATAGGACCACCTACAGGAGTGCACAGGCCAAAGAAAGGCAAGTCACTCCTCAAAGGCAGCATGTCAGGGGCAGGGGCAGGCCTTTTCATAGGCCGTTTTACCAAGCAGGCCTCCTCTTCTGCTTATGCCCAGAGGGGGTTATTTAGAGGAAGGGGCAGAAGGGGCTCTAGTAAGCCTGCTTCTACCCCTCAACCCAAAGCCCCTGCAAAACAGGCTCCCTGATGGGGTAGCCAGGGCCGATTCTCCTCTACCGGTAGGGGGCAGGCTGGCTTACTTTGTCCAGGACTGGAAGTCTTTAACATCAGACAAATGGGTCCTGGAAGTAGTAAGCCAGGGACTGGTTCTCAGCTTCAAAAAATTTCCGAAGATGAGAGCCAGATCTTTTCCACCTGCAAACCCATCAGAGGCACTTGCCCTGGAAGCAGAAGTTTCTGCCCTCCTGGCTCTCCGAGCCGTGGAAAGGGTTCTACCCATACACCAGGGCAAAGGGTTGTACTCCAGGTACTTCCTTACCCCAAAAAGACAGGAGAATGGCGGCCCATTCTGGATCTCAGGTATCTAAACAAGCACCTTTTAAAACCAAAGTTCAAAATGGTGACCCTGGGGATTATTTTATCCTCTCTAAGGCCAGGGGACTGGCTAGCCTCCCTGGACCTCAAGGATGCCTACTTCCATGTTCTCATCAGAAGCTCCCATCGAAAGTACCTCAGATTCGAACTGCCCTCAGGCCATTACCAGTTCAGAGCAATGCCCTTCGGCCTCACCTCGGCCCCAAGAGTGTTCACAAAAAGCCTGGCAATAGCAGTTGCTCATTTAAGAAGGCAAAAGATTGCCATCTTTCCTTATCTGGATGACTGGCTCATTGTAGGCCAGTCTCCAGAACAGGTCAAACTACATTTACAAGTAACCCAGCAGCTGCTTACATCTCTAGGTTTCCTTCTCAATCTTCCAAAGTCAGTTCTGGAGCCTGTTCAGCTCCTCACCTTCATAGGCGCAGAACTGAACATAGAAGAAGCCAGAGCCTTCCTTCCTCTGGAGAGAGCAAGGACCCTGGTGTCTCTGGCCTCCTCTTTCACCCTGCAGGTCTCTCGACCAGCAAGGCATTTCCTACAGCTCCTGGGGCACATGGCTGCTTCTACAGCAGTAGTGCAGGGAGCGAGATTTCAGATGAGGGACATTCAGTTCCATTTGAGAGCCTTTTTATCTCAAGGGACGGATCCCCTAACCAAATTGATTCCAGTGACTCGAACCCTGATATCGGCCCTTCAGTGGTGGCAGGATCAGAACAATCTGAGACAGGGGGTTCCCTTCACCCCCCAGTCTCATTCCTTGACCCTTACTACAGATGCATCCCTCCTGGGGTGGGGAGCTCACATGGGTGACCTTTCCACCCAAGGGCTGTGGTCCCCTCAGGAATCCCTGCTCCACATCAATTTGCTGGAGCTCAGAGCAGTTTTTCTAGCATTTCAGGTCTTCTCCACATCTGTCCAGAACAAGGTAGTTCAGGTCAGAACAGACAATACCACTACAATGTGGTACATCAACAAGCAAGGGGGCACTCGGTCTACGGCCTTGTGCACCGAAGCAATGAAGTTGTGGTCTCTGGCTTACTCTCTGAACGCCTCCCTTACGGCAGTTCACCTCCCAGGCAAGGACAATGTCCTAGCGGATGCTCTCAGCAGGATTTCCCAGGGCCATCACGAATGGGCACTGGATTCCCTGGTACTGGAGGTAATATTTGCCAGATGGGGCACTCCGCAAGTAGATCTCTTTGCAGCCCCAGACAATCACCAACTTCCCCTTTTTTGCTGCAGGCCCCCAGTGTTGGGCTCAGTCCCTCTGGATGCCTTCCTTCTCAGTTGGGAAGGGAAGTTTCTCTATGCTTTTCCCCCCTTCCCTCTTCTTTTCAAAGTGCTAGTCAGAATCAGATCTCAATCCTGCAAGATAATCCTAATTGCTCCAGATTGGGCCAGGCAGCCCTGGTACCCACTCCTCATGTCATTAGCAGTCCACCCTCCCCTATGCCTTCCCAGGAATCACAACCTGTTAACCTGTGCCCAGGGGAGAGTTTGGTATCCGAACCTCAAATCTCTCAATCTCAAGGCTTGGCTCTTGAAGAGTTAGAGTTTGCTGACCTACACCTTTCTCAAGGTGTATTGGATATCTTGAAGGTCTCTAGGAAGCCTTCCACCAGGGCTACCTATAATTCAAAATGGAAAAGATTTTCCATATGGTGTGCTGGTAAACATATTTCCCCAGAATCTGCTGGTGTGCCCACGATCCTGGATTATTTGGTGCATTTGAATTCCTTGGGGCGGAGACCAGCTACCCTAAAAGTGCACTTGGCAGCTGTGTCTGTCTTCTTGTCAGCAGGTAAACCCTCTTCTTTATCAGCTCACCATGTGTTCTCCAAGTTTTTTAAAGGGTTGCTTCACACCAACCCCCCGTTCAGGGATCCTGCCCCTGCCTGGGATCTTAATATTTGCATCGCTCAGCTTATGCAACCCCCTTTTGAGCCATTGTCTTCAGCAGAGCTGAAGTACTTGACTTGGAAAACTGTGTTTTGGTAGCCATCACCTCTGCCAGGCGCATAAGTGAGCTACAGGCCTTGTCAGTGGAGCCTGATTTTATCTTCTTTCATAGGGATAAGGTAGACCTCAGGACTAACAGGAAGTTTTTGCCTAAGGTGGTTTCAGACTTTCACCTTAATCAATCCATGTCTCTTCCTGTGTACTTCACTGACCATTCCTCCTCTGGTGAGAGGAGATTACACAGTTTAGATGTCAAAAGAGCCCTTAGTTACTATATAAGAACGTACTCAAGGGTCACAGGTTTGAATCCCTCAATTGTTCCTCACTTATGGTGAGGTTGGCAAGGGAAACCTGCCACTAAAGATCCATTGCCAGGTGGATTGTCTCTTGTATCCAATTCTGTTACGAAAAACTGGGTAAGGTTCCTCCCTCAGGCCTGAGGGCTCACTCTACCAGAGGTACAGCTGCGTCTCTGGCTGCTGCCAGGGACATTCCTATCCTAGAGATATGTCAAGCAGCTACCTGAAAAACAGTTCACACTTTTATTAAGCATTACTTCCTGGATATCCAGGCTAGGAGTGATGCTCGATTTGGCACAGCTGTGCTTCAGAGCCTATTTCCCAAGTAGGTTCTGTCCCTCCTCCATGGAGGTACTGCTGTGTAGTCTAGATATGTCATAATATAGCAAGACTTCATGTTGTTTGAAGAAAAAATTACTCACCTTAGTAATGTTGTTTCTTCTAATGGAGTCTTGCTATATTATGACCTTCCCCCCCAGCCTGTCCCTCTCAGAACCTCTGTTTTTGGGATGTGGGTGGGCAGTGCAATGTTGGCACTTCTTTGCCCACTTTATTTCACCCTTCCAGGGTGCTTAGGTGTTATGCTTGAATTTTTCCTTCTTGAATCCCCCGACTTGAGTCTTTGCTTTGGGATCAAGAACAAAAAGGTGTTTTTGTAGTTAGTAGCCAGTGGCTAGTGTAGGTTTCACTGGCTTCCACACAGAACCTTAGTGAGTTTTTGCTCGTAAAGATCTGACAGTTTAAGTTTGAGCTTCAACAGACAGAGTGTTTAACCGAGCTCGCGCTCAAGATTCCATGCCCTGCATGGAAGTTAACTCTTTCACCTCCGGAGCAGTTCTAACCTGGGGTTATACTGCATATGTCATAATATAGCAAGACTCCCTTAGAAGAAACAACATTACTAAGGTGAGTAATTTTTTCTTTTGGCAGACCACTAAAATGTTGTTAGTGGCTCTCTAAAGTACCATGTCAATGATCTGCTCATTGAGGGGGTTAATTGTAACGACCTTAGCACTATAGCTGACGCTTTCAATAAACAGTTTTCTGACCTCTCTGCCTTCACCTCCCTGGTCTCTGGTCCTGAGTCCCAAGTTATGAGTATGCCCCCCCACCTCAGGGGTGCTTGATCTCCCCTTCTACCGCAACACTGTTTCAGCCAGTGATGCCTGTAAATTGTTAGCATGTCTCTCCCCCTATGCTAGCCCTAGTCATGACAACCTGGAACAAAAGCTCCTCCACCGTGGTGCTCCATTTCTGGCATTACCCGTTTCACATATATTTAACATGTCCTTGCTTACTGGTGTTGTGCCTGATGTCTGGAAGGTTGCGCGTGTGGTTCGTGACCTTAAGCAAGGAGACCCAAAATGCATTGCCAGTTACCACCCATAGCTATCCTGTTCGCCCTTAGTAAGCTTCTGGAGAAAATTGTTGCAGCCCGGCTTACTGAATATCTTTATATGCATGACTATAGACCCGAGTTTTTCCTAAATAAGAAATGACAGGTAATTCAAGGTGTAAAAAGAAATCAAACGAAAACGAGCACATGCAAAAACTAAAATGCTTGCAGTGGTGGTTGTTTAGGCTGCATTGCTACCACAGAGATGGTCCACAAGGAAGCAGCAGTGGAACTATCTGATTCACAAAACCTTTCAAGACAATAGCCTAATGCTGCTTTATACAATGTAGTATACTAGGAATGTGATTTCTAGTGTGTATAAGGGCATTTTGAGGTATTTTATGAATGTAAATGTGATAACAAGAAATAAAACTACATTTTAGTGAATAAAAAGAAATGACAAGAAATTCCAGAAAAATTAAAATTATAAAATGCAAAAAGAATTTCACAGGGCTGTACACATGACCTACTGTCTCTGGCATAGCACTGCTTCTAGAGAGGGCATAGCACCTCCTTGGTCACATCTGACATTAGGGTGGCCCTAGACCGGAGCCAGTTGACGGGAGCGACCTTTGTTGATCTCTTTAAAGCTTTTGACTTGGTGAATCACAGGGTTTTAAATAATTGATTAGCAGTTTTCTTCTTGGGATGATACTAATGTACAGAAAGTATTTATATAGATTTTCTAGAAGTTTTGTGTTTGTTAAACACGGTGAGGCAAGAGCTATGCATTTTCACAAATATTTAGCACTTTTGTTAGCAAAATGCTAATCAATTTTTAGAATTAAGTAAAACCCTGGAATCACAAACTTCTCTGTGCAAAATTGCTCTCCTTTGGACTGTCTAGCCATTCAACTGCCTGATTTGCTAACCACTTAAATAATGGACAGCAGTTGATCAGGTTTAACGGAACTTTCTCTGAACTGACTTCTGTTTCAGTTGGTGTACCCCAAGGCTCAATCCTTGGTCCTTTTCTTTTCTCTTTGTTTGTAAATGACCTCCCCTGCATACCTATTCATTGCAGCTCCACCCTGTACATAAATGACCTGGTGCTTTTTCTAGCTCCCCAAGTTTCTTTATGCCTCCTTTCACTAGCTATCACAGCCTTTCTCTTGATGATGGTAATGGTCCGATCTTGCTCCGCCCACCGAAGCCTCTGGTCTCTGCTCTTGGCCTGGTCCATCTCCCCCACACACCTGTTTGCCCGACTCCCCGGCTCTGAGCCTCCCGGGCGGGACCGCCACGCCTCAGGCACTCTGATCTATAATCTGAAGGCGACCAGGGTGCTCAGGGCATGGGGACTGACCCTGGTCCCGCGGTGCCTATCAGGCGCCAGGGTTTTTCTGCCCCGGTGAGCTTCCGGACGTGCAGTGATGACCAGCGTCGCCCGAGCTGTGCCTCCCTGGGTGCCTTGTGGTGGCGCCGCCAAGTGCCTGGCTACCCCTGACTGATGCCAGGGTTGCTCAAAGCATGACGTGGACCCTATACCCCCAAGGAAGGGAGAGCAGTCTGCCAGACGCTCAGTCTCTTCCCACCCCTGCCAACCCCCAAAAGCCCGGGCTCGTTCCTGAACCTGGGTCGCCGGCGTGCTGCAAGGTGAGGCACCTAGTGTCTCAACCCTCAGCGCCACTGGGCTGGCTTTTCTAGCTCCCTTGATATCAAGATTATTGATTCCCAATTAAATGAGGACTTCCACCTAATTCAGTCTTGGCTATCTGCAAATAGATAGGTCCTGAACCTAAAGAAAACTCAGACAGTGATTTTTGGCTCTCGTGCAAAAATCAAGTAGTGCCCTGAACCCCTAGCTGTGTCCAGTGGTGATGGGTTATCCCTGACTGCTGCCTTCTCCTTCAAGTAGCTTGGCGTCACCCTCGACCTCCAGCTGGATCTCTCTTTGCATATCACTAATGTATGCAAGGTTTTTAATGGCAAGAGTGGTATGACTTACAGAGACCAGCACTTCTCACCCCAGCTGCTCAGCTGGTCCTTGCGAAGGGAGTGCTTCTACCTTCCTTTAATTTATGGTCTGCTTACATACTCCAATGCTGCCAATTCCTTTCTGTCCAAAATGGGATATAGTGTATATAATAACATTTGCTGTTTCACCCGCTGTGCAGCCCACACCATGCATCACTGTGAGCTTTACAATAAACTTGGCTGGTTATCCCCCAAATTACCGTGACTTCTTGCTGGGATGTTTTGTAAGTAAGATATTCTGGACAGCCACCCGTCCCTTCCTTGCTGGGAAGGTAAAGGCTACTAATCTTGACTACCCCTTTGATCCAGTGACCTGGCCCTGCTCGCTGTTCCTAAAACTCGTACTGCCATGGGTGATCAAGCCTTACTGTGTGCGCCCCTAGGATCTGGAACTCCCTCCCACTATCTGTTTGAAGTGTCTCCTCACACCAGCTCTTTAAAAAATCCTTATGGACTTCTTTGAAAAACTTCTCTGCTTGCACTTGCCCAGGATGACTGACCTGTCCCTTAATTCAATGACTTGTTGAGCCTAGTATTTCCCTTATGGGCCCCTCCCTTTCTGGGCACGCTGTGTCCCTTGTTAAATGTGAATCTTTGTTCTTTTCTTAGTTGCCTCGCTAGTACTGAACCTGTTAGTTTACATTGCCTTCTCAAATTGTACTGATTCATTCTTTTACTTTGTTATTATACTGTACTGTACTGCACTGTTACTGTGTATTCCTGTTAACCGTTCCCGTGGTTTTATTTTGTACTGTACCTTGTCTGTTTGTATTACCCTATTGTAACCTACCATGTTGTACCTGAAATTAGGCTTTTAGTTGTCTTGTGTGCTTACCTGGTCAATAAAAACTAATAAAAATAATCGTAGTTCAGAGAGAACCCCAGCCATTAAATCAGAGGCCTCAGTTCCACGTCCTTTTGCAAAAAAATTCCCTTCCATCTTGGGAGGGAATTTCAGCAGTAACTGTAATACCTTTGTTAGACCAGTCTAGTATATCCAAATCCCCATGGGAAGGCGAATGACCAGGTCATTGCAAATAGCTATTTGATAGGGAAATGCCATCTACGTTATCATTATTATGAGGCTCTTTATTTAAATCCATCTCATTTTGAGCAAATGTAGTCCCTTCAAAGTCTAACACAGGTATTTTTTTCCAGAGTTCGACCTGTTACCTGAGACTGTTTAATAAGTCGCAGACAATTTAGAACAGACAAAATCTATAATTTTCATTGAGGGTATCTCTTGCATCAGGCCACACCTGTGGAACTATAGTGCCAGACACTAGGACCACATGGAAACATTTCTATCTAGCAGTCTACAAGGGGCCACCCACAATGACGTCTGGCAACATCGCTCCTCCCATATAAACGTGGGCAGCCTTGTACCCTCCTCAGTTCTTTTCCCTCCGTCGACCATCATACATCGAACTCCATGGAGATACCGCCACTTCAGTGGTCCGCCAAATGTTATCTTTTCATTGTTATTTCTTTTTCTTACCCTAGTTTGTGCATCACTTTATTCTTTAAAGTGATTTTTGCTTTCCATTTATGCCAACCGACTCTGAGAAACTTTTCAGATACCGCAAGTGCGGTTAGAAGATCTTCGATAAGGATCACCACGATACATGTGTCCACTGCCTAGGCCCAGACCACGATGTTGAGGCCTGTGAAGTCTGCAGCGAATTCAGCTAGACTACCAGCCGGCGCCATATGAGGGCCCTCAAAAGCTTCCTGTTAAAACAGAAGGTCACCCTCAAGGAGAAGGAACTTCAGGCCAGAAGTACCTCCGCTTCCCTGGCCCAATCCATGAGCTGTCACTCCTCCAAAGTTCAGGACAATTCAGCCGGGATGCACAAACACTGGGAAAAGGATTGGAATAAGGGGAGAGTCTCCCTGGTTTGCTCGTGCTCACCGCAGTGGTGTCACGCTCCACTCCTGTGGTGTCCCCCTCTGCTACCCACACCTTCCCTTCCACATGGTTAGTTGTGGAGTGCCTGCTGTCAGTCTCACCCTGGCTGGTGGTGGCCCTTTGGTGCTGCGACTTGCCTCACCCCCGCCATCCTCACAGCCCTGCTGTTCCAGCCCCTCTTTTCCATGAGCCTTCGGACAGGGAGCTCTGCCAGTTCTGCCTTCATGGGCACTGGCACATTGTCACTGGGAACCCTATCTCCCCCAGTGTCATCTTCGGCCTGTACCTCCACCTTTTACGTGATGTCTGCTCCCCCGGCGTCCTACCTGACATTGGGGTCTTACTCTACAGAGTATCTAGAACTGCCAGATTCTCCCCCTCTCATCATCTATCCACTAATAGTGACCTTCGAAGACACCAGTATGACTGCCCGGTATAGACCAGCTTTGATCCCTGCCTTGCCCAGAAAGGCGAACAGATTATACCAGATCCCTCTGGGAAACCATACTTTGCTGAGCAGCCTCACGCAGATTTAGTGGTGATAAATGATGCCTACAACAGGTCCAAGAGACCCAAGCATCTCAGCTGTCTTCTCCTGATAAGGAGTCCAGAAAGCCGGACCTTATTGGGAAGAGGACCTTTGCCTCTGCCACCCTGTCGGGGTTCTGAACTACATTGCCCATATGGTCAAGTTCCAAAATACTCTCTGGAGGAAGGACAAGGCTGCTCTCCAGGCCCTTCCAGAGGGCCCTTTGAGGCAGGAATTGCGTAAGGGCCTCCAGACCGGGGAGGATGTGGGCAGGCATCTCTTACGGTTTGCCTACGATGCAGTAGATGCCTCCGCTAGAGCAGCAACAGTGGGCATCTGTCTCAGAAGGCGTTCTTGGCTTAGGGTGTCTGGATTTGCCACCGATGTGCAGCAGTCCATCCTAAATGCCCCCTTCAGATGCTATAAATAAGCTCTTTTGGGCTGACATACAACGTATTCTGTCTGACCTGCAGGCCTCAGGCAGAACCCTGTGGTCTGTCATTTTCCTGTACCACATCCAGCCAAAAAATGACCAGAAGGTGCCCTTTCATAACTTGAACTTTCATCAGGCCTTTCATAAAACCAAGCCAGGAACCCGGCCTCAGGTTAACTCATTTGCTCCCATAGATGCCATATGGCATCAGAAACATCTATTGCTGGAATGCACCCAAAATGGCCACCGGGAGCAAATGAGTTAAATGCCAGGCAGCATTGACCCTGCCTACCCCTTCGTCCTTCATGGGAAAGGCCCCAGTTGCAAATGCCACCTCAGCATGACCCCTTGCCAGACCCCACCCTCCAGTTCTTCAGGAGGCAGTGGTAGGGGGTCACTTCTCCCTCCACCTGAACTGGTGGAGGGAGCTTACAACTGGTGCTTGGGTCCTGCAGCTCATAGAGCCAAAGTCGCACTTTAGAACACCTGGAGTGGCCTCCAGAACAACCTCCAATCTCCAGTTCTTTCCAGCTACCCTCCAGACGACATTCCTGTGCTGTGGGGGGGGGGGGTCAGCACATTACTGCAGAAAAGAGACATAGAACATGTTTCTAAACATCAAAGGAACCTGAATTCTTGCATCCAGTACAGAAAGTTCAGGATGGTGACTCTGCAGGCCTGCTGCCTCTCTTGCACCAGGGAGATTGGATATGCTCCCTCAACATGTAGGGTGCATACCTGCATATCAAGGTGTGTGCTCCCCACCGGCAATACCTCAGGTTCCAGTTCCAGTGGGAGCACTACCGTTTCAGAGCTTTGCCCTTTGGCCTGTCCACTGTGCCTCAGGTGCTTGGCAGTGGTGGCTGCAGCCCTCAGGAGAGAGGAGCTGTACATCCTCGCTTACCTGGATGACTGGCTGCTCAAAGCGCAGTCCAGGGAGCAGCTGCTACAGATCCTAGCGCATACCAGGGAATTATTCTGTGTCCTGAGGATTACAGTCAACCTGCCCAAGTCGGTCTTGACCCTTTGTCAGTGCCTACAGTTCATAGGGGCAGTACTGGGCATGGCCCAGGGCTCTGCTTTCCTGCCGCAGGACAGGACAGACGCCTAATGGCTCCGGTCTGACTGCTCTACAATGATATGTCACAGCGGGGCCTGATAGCCGCAGCCACTATTACGCTACCCTTAGCCAGGCTGCACATGCAGTCCCTGCAGTGGACACTAAGGGTTCAGTGGGAACAATGCACCAACAATTTCTTCTTTGGTCAGAAAGGTGCTCTTATGGAGGATGGAACCACCAACCTGTTAAAAGGGGTTCCCTTCCTCATTCCATCCCCTCAGGAGGTCCTCACCACAGATGCCTTAGGGTTCGGCTGTGGGGCACACCTGGGGCCTCACCAGAGTCCGGCGACATGGACCAGAGTGGAGGCTGCCCCTCCACATCAATGTCTTGGAGATGCAGGTGGTTCTGTATGCTTTACAAGCCTTCCAGACCTGTCTGTCCCCCAGCCATCTGCTAGCGCATACTGACAACATCAGTGTTGTTCACTACCTCAACAAGCATGGGGGGGGAACCATTTGTCCCCTCTGTGTCTGGAAGTGATGCAGGTCTGGTACTGGGCTCTAGAACACAGTCTAGAATTGTTTGCTGTCTGTCTTCCGGGTGTCCAAAATGTCCTGGTTGACAGCCTAAGCCAGTCACAGTCCAGAGTGCACAAGTGGAAACTGCTGACCTTTGTAGCAGACCTGTTCAACAGGTGGGGTCATCCAGCATTAAATTTTTGTGTCCCCACTCAGCGCAAAACTGCCATGTTTCTGCTCACTTGCTCCAGGGCCTGGAGTTTTCTTGCTAAACCTGTTGTGTCCCTCTCTTGAAAAGGCAGGTTCCTCTTTGCCTTTCTTCCCTTTTTTCTCATCCAGAGAGTACTGATCAAACTGTAGATGGAAGGAGCCACTCTGATCCTCGTTGTCCCCTTCTGGCCTCATCAGATCTGGTTCTCTTTACTGCAGCAGTTGGCCGTGGAACCTCCAGGGCCTCTACCCCTGTGCACAGGTGTTTTTGTAACCATATGTTTATTGTTTTGCTAAATCACATACAACTTGGCAAAAGCAGACACAGAATTTAACAAAAAAAAAAAATTACATTGAGGGTGCCACTCCTCTTAATAAAAATTACATTGAGGGCGCCACTCCTTTTAATAAAATTACATTGAGGGCGCCACTCCTCTTAATAAAAATTACACTGAGGGCGCCACACCTCTTAATAAAATTACATTGAGGGCGCCACTCCTCTTAATAAAAATTACATTGAGGGCGCCACTCCTCTTAATAAAAATTACATTGAGGGTGCCACTCCTCTTAATAAAATTACATTGAGGGTGCCACTCCTCTTAATAAATTTACATTGAGGGCGCCACTCCTCTTAATAAAATTACATTGAGGGCGCCACTCCTCTTAATAAAAATTACATTGAGGGCGCCACACCTCTTAAGAAAAATTACAACTTCTGGTGAAGCACACCATCTAAATGGCTGCCTAAAACTGGAACTCTGACGCGCCACAAAACTTAACCATCATAATCATCAGACTACCCCCCCATCGGACTCTTAGACTGCAAGAAATAGACGAAGATGGCAACAAAGAACAAATCTAGAGATAAATCTGGCAATCAGCCACGAAACTACACAAAGCGCTGCTTGAATATGCACAGCCAGCGCAGGCCGTGACATCCTCGGCCTCTCAGTGTCCGGATCCAGCCCCAGATGACATGGAGGAAAACCCCTGCACAATCACTTCAAAAGAGCGCTGCGTGACCCTACAAAAAATCAGTGCCACCCTAGAAAGACTAGAGACTAAGGTCCTGGATGACCATCAGAAATTAGAGACCTTAGGGCCGGCCCGGTTGTGCTGAGGGTTGAGGCGCTGGACACCACGCCGACGACCCGGGTTCGGGACTGGACTCGGGCTGCCGGGGGTCGGCAGGGGGAGAGAGGGATTGAGCGCCCAGAGGTGGCTCTGCCTCTCTGGGGAGGGTTCTGTATTAGTCCCGCTGCTATACTGCCATCTCCCTGGTGAACCTGGGATTAGCAGTGCTGTCATGGACAAGCAACAAATGGGGCAGATGTCAGCCAAGAGCCCTGGGAGGAGTTGCGTCTCGACTCACACTCCCAGTTGGCACTCCTTGAGTGCTGGCGACTGAAGGGACACCAGAAAATGGGAAAAATCAACTCCATCATTCCTAGGTGACCTTTCCAGAAGCTGACAGGTGCATCTTCCAGTTGTCTTCGGGGGGCAGACTCCAATGTGCACAATCTGCTCCACCATGGTTCGAGGAAGGTAAGGGGTGAAGTCTTCCTCCCCTACCAAGGGGGGGGTTATCCTGGGGTATTAAGGGTCTCACGAGCGACTGGTTGCAGTCTAGGGACAGACTCCTGGGGCATTAAGGGGAGATGCAGTGAGGCATGAGGGGATCTGAATGAGTGGAGAATGGAGTTAGTAAGGCGGATAAACAGAGTGGGGAAAAACAAAAAGAAATTACGGACCTTAGAAAACAAAACGTGGCAGATTGAGTAAACCCTCGCAGACTGCTACCACCATTGATGCTCACAATCCGGCCCTTTTAGATCTACATCGCCGAGAACAGCAGCTTGAAAAACGATTAGAGGAGCTGGAAAACAGAAATAGACACAATAATATACAAATTCATGGCTTGCCTGAAAGGACAGAGTGTGCCCCGATAACCTGCATTCATGGAATCTCTTTTCACAGAGTTATCTTGGCCCCCAGAAAAAACGATGAATATAATCCGGGCTCACCGTTCACTACTCCCCAAACCCAAGGACCCTAAGGCTAGACCAGGATCCTTAATTATTGCCTTTTGGGATCATCGAGTTAAAGAAGAAATCCTAAAATTAGCTTGGAGCAAAAAGGAAATTATATTTGGGGACACCAGGTTATTTTTCGAACAGGACTACACACCCCAGCTTCTCGCTGAACGGAATAAAGTGTTACTAGTAGTTCAGGCACTTCAGATTAAAGGAGTCAAAGCCTTCTAGGAATATCCTGCCAAAATCGGAATACTCTCAGAGAATGGGCCAAGGAGATTTCCAGACTTATCAGCAGCTGAAAAATTTCTTTCGACTCTCGACATGTCATTGCCACCAGATGGTGCCATGCAGCAGAGGAACAAGTGGAAGAACGCTCCTGGCAGATGACAGAAACCAAGCGCAAGGGACAACACAATCAGCCAGGACAGTTAAGAGTGTGGGACAGAGTGCATCGATAAAAGGAGTTCCCACGGACGTCTCCAAATGGCGCATCTACAAGGAATGTGCAGAACAAACCCCTCAAGAGACTGGAGTCATGCAACCGATTATTCCTGCCTGACTGAACTCTAGATGACTAATCTTGAGTTTACTGTAAAGGGACCGTGAGTGCACCTCAGGGAATACTCTCTTTATTACTTGCCGTATAATTAAAGGGGGAAGAAATGTTTGGGTTGGGTGGGGGGTAAGATTGTGGGCCGAGAGCCCGGAACATTTCAATATGGCTCCTGCTGAAAATCATTTGCTTTAGCGGAACCGTTATAGCTATATGGATATTGTTGATTAGTAGAAGGAGGGGAAGATGGTTCGACTCAGCTAATTGGGGGCGGGGAGGCCGGAGTTCTGGAGGCCCAGCGGGGAAATAGTCACTCTCGGAGGAGGAGAAATGTCAGCGGGGGACTGGCTAACATCAGATGTGCTTCAAGGAGCGGAGTCTATGCTCGGCGGAGGATGCTGCAGGGTTTACATGTCGGACGAAGTGGAGATTTAGAGTGGTTTTTGCTGAAATGTTGGGTGACCTTGCGGCCAGGTTGCTGTCCGAATTCGGTGGGCACTGATGACGGTTAACCACGGTTTCAACAGAGCCTTGGTAAAATTAGACTGTGTTGGGCCCTGGAGATCAGTTTGGCCCACCCTCAGGGTGGCGTCCACTGGTGTAGAGCTCAGATTTAAACAACATAACCTAGAAACCTTGGATGTCTTCTAACTATCTCCACTGATGCCCTACAACTTGGGATCTTGCTCCTTTATTGCTTGAGTACCTCTGCCTTACCCAAAGGGCCTGGAGAGATGCAATAGATTGGCACGTGGTGTGGCCTGCCATTCTGACTGTCCGGGGGTGGGGGCCGATTGCTCACACTCTGCGGAGCTGACTGACCGGGGGGCTTACCGGGGCTTCGCTCTCCACCTCCTATATTTTTGTCTTTTTATGAGTGAATCTTAATGTTTCTCCCTACCCCATGGCTCCGGCCCAAGATTTATTTCCCCTTCCTCCTATGAAAGTAGAGCACATAATGGCGGGAGAGGAGGCTTAGCAATTAAGGCTGCCAGTAGCACTAAGATTAAGAGTACAGTATTTACTGGTACGCCCTAGATCATTTGCCCTTCCAGTTATTGGGCTAAGTGGTAGTCCAGACTGGATTGGAGCCCCATGATATAAGGGCATCCAGCCACACCTCAGAGTGACACCCTTACGTAGTGTGTGGATAAAGGGTAGATACACCTTGAAGTTATTGCAAGCATTTATCTGTATAATAGTTTAACAAACATGTTATTGTTTCACAAATTGGTTGCTCATCTATGACCTTTTATTATACCTGTCAACATTGCCTATTCCCTGGCTAAGATTATGGTTTTATACCCATTTAAAGTTGATAATGGCTGACTTAAAGATCATTTCCCTGAATGTTACGGGTATAAATAACCCAATGAAAAGAACGAAGATCCTGCAGAGCCTCCAGAGACAAGGAGCCACTGTAACTTTCCTGCAGGAGACCCATCTTACAGCTCAGAAACACCTTAAACTACGAAGATCATGGTTGGGTAAAGTGTACGCTTCTCACTATGAAGCTGCCCCTCATCGTAAAGGGGTGGCCATTCTAGTTAGAAGGGATGCACCTTTAGTTATCACACGGGTTAGAATGGACCTGGAGAACCGGTTTATTCATCTGGAAGGTACATACAGAGGACAAAGCTGTATCCTGGTAAATATTTATGCCCCAAATGAGGAAGCACCCAGTGGGACCTTCTTAGAGAAGGTGCTTAAAGAGAGTGTATATGATGCGCAAAGTCTGGTTGTGGGAGACTGTACATGATGTGCAAGGTCTGGTTGTGGGAGAGTGTACATGATGCGCAAGGTCTAGTTGTGGGAGCGTGTACATGATGTGCAAAGTCTGGTTGTGGGCGAGTGTACATGATGTGCAAAGTCTGGTTGTGGGAGACTGTACATGATGCGCAAGGTCTGGTTGTGGGCGAGTGTACATGATGCGCAGAGTCTGGTTGTGGGCGAGTGTACATGATGCGCAAGGTCTGGTTGTGGGCAGTGTACGCATGGCGCAAAGATCTGGTTATTGGGCAGTGTACATGGCGCAAAGGTCTAGTTGTGGGAGGCGTGTACATGATCGCATAAGAATGTTGTGGGCGAGTGTACATGATGCGCAAAGTCTGGTTGTGGGCGAGTGTACATGATGCGCAAAGTCTGGTTGTGGGCGAGCACATGATGCGCAAAGTCTGGCTGTGGGAGAGTGTACATGATGCTCAAAGTCTGGTTGTCGGAGAGTGTACATGACGTGCAAGGTCTGGTTGTGGGAGAGTGTACATGACGCGCAAGGTCTGGTTGTGGGAGAGTGTACATGATGCGCAAGGTCTGGTTGTGGGAGAGTGTACATGATGCGCAAGGTCTGGTTGTGGGAGAGTGTACATGATGCGCAAGGTCTGGTTGTGGGAGTGTACATGATGCGCAAGGTCTGGTTGTGGGAGAGTGTACATGATGCGCAAGGTCTGGTTGTGAGGCGTGTACATGATCATAAAGGTCTGGTTGTGGGGCGTGTACATGATGTAAAAGTCTGGTTGTGGGAGCGTGTACATGATCATAAAGAGTCTGGTTGTGGGAGACTGTACATGATGCGCAAAGTCTGGTTGTGGGAGAGTGTACATGATGCGCAGGGTCTGGTTGTGGGAGAGTACATGATGCGCAAAGTCTGGTTGTGGGAGAGTGTATATGATGCGCAAAGTCTGGTTGTGGGAGAGTGTATATGATGCGCAAAGTCTGGTTGTGGGAGAGTGTATATGATGCGCAAAGTCTGGTTGTGGCAGCGTGTACATGATGCGCAAAGTCTGGCTGTGGCAGTGTGTACATAATGCACAAAGTCTGGTTGTGAGACAGTGTACATGATGCGCAAAGTCTGGTTGTGGGAGCGTGTACATGATGCGCAAAGTCTGGTTGTGGGAGCGTGTACATGATGCGCAAAGTCTGGTTGTGGGAGCGTGTACATGATGCACAAAGTCTGGTTGTGGGAGCGTGTACATGATGCGCAAAGTCTGGTTGTGGGAGCGTGTACATGATGCACAAAGTCTGGTTGTGGGAGATTGTACATGATCCGCAAAGTCTGGTTGTGGGAGAGTGTACATGATGCGCAAAGTCTGGTTGCGGGAGAGTGTACATGATGCCCAAAGTCTGGGTGCGGGAGAGTGTACACGATGCCCAAAGTCTGGGTGCGGGAGAGTGTACACGATGCCCAAAGTGTTGGTGCGGGAGAGTGTACATGATGCCCAAAGTGTTGGTGTGGGAGAGTGTACACGATGCGGAAAGTCTGGTTGTGGGAGACTGTACATGATGCACAAAGTCTGGTTGTGGGAGACTGTACATGATGCGCAAAGTCTGGTTGTGGGAGACTGTACATGATGCGCAAAGTCTGGTTGTGGGAGACTGTACATGATGCGCAAAGTCTGGTTGTGGGAGACTGTACATGATGCTCAAAGTCTGGTTGTGGTGGGGGGAGATTTCAATGAGGCGATACGTGGGAGGGATGACCGTTCGGGGAATATTCGAGGGGGCACCACTAGAACCGGTAAACTTCTCCTCCTGAGACTATATCAGGAATTTGGTCTAACAGAGACGTGGCAATTCCTTAATCCAAAGGGTAGAGACTATCCCTATTATTTTCCTCGCCATTAGGGCTACTCTAGAATTGATTTTTTTCTTGAGTCTACTTACTGGTTGTCACAAATTCACAGCTGTGAAATAGGAAACATCACCATCTCTGACCATATCCCCGTTATGCTTAGGTTCACCACAATGGGAACTCCCCCTTAGACCTGCTGGAAGCTAAATGTCAGCCACCTGACTAGGGAAGACTTTAAGGAACTAATACCTAAAGTAATACAGATCAACAACCCCTCCGGGGACACGGCAGAAGGTATCCGATGGGACACCTTGAAATGTTGCTTACGAGGAAAGATTATTAAATATTTTGCCCAAAAATTGCGGATCTAGAGGGATTACATAAAACAGCTCAGGGTCCAGCTATAAAAGAGGAACTTGATAGAGCCCGGAGAGACCTAAACCAGATACTAGATGTCCAAAATGAGAGTAATTTAAGGTATGCACAACAGAAATTCCATGAAAATGGCAATAGAGTGGGTAGATTACTAGCTTGGCAACTATGAAAGGAAATAGCAAACAGAGCAGTAGTGACCCTCAAAGGTGAAAACATCTCCTCCCCCATAACTTCCCCAACAGAAATAACCCAAAAATTTGCAAAATTCTACTCTGAGCTTTATGACTCTGTTACACCATGGGATCATGTGGCTAAAGTGCAACAATTTTTGGATTCTATACCCATTCCAAAATTAGATGAGAGTGCCAAAATATGAATAGATTCACCCCTCACCAAACAAGAAATTTTAGCTAAAATTAAACATCTGAAGAGTGGGTTGATTCCAGGCCTAGATGGCTTCCTGGCGGAGTTTTTTAAAACATTCCACCCACAATTGTTAGATCTGCTACAAGCCACATGTAATGTATGGGGAGCCCTTACAATGAATAGCCTGGTATCTTTTAATTTTCTTGCTTGCCTATGTCAGATCGGTGAGATTACAAGATGGAATCAGTGGCACCCGACAGCATTCTAATCCTAGAATGCGATATGCGAGTGTTTTGAACTGATAATCAGTAGCGGTAGTTTAAACACGGTCACAGAGTACACAAACATAAACGGGCACAATGTCCTCACCAAGCGCACAACAAAGCAGGCTGGATTCTTAAAAAAAATGTATTCTTGTTTTTTTGTCTTACCTCCCCCACCCTTATCCACAGGCAGTCTCCGGCGATTGTGAATCCCCATCTCTGCTGACAAATGTCTCCCACAACCCCTCTGTCCCACGCAGTCGATGCGTCCTCTTCCTGAGTTACCACATGATGACTGTTGCCCAACCGGATTTGACACCGTGATTTCTACTTCAGTTTCAACAACAGTGAAAGGGTTTATTTTTAAAAAACAAGGACCTGCTAAAAACCCCATACACTATAAAAGACGATGACTGGGGTTATGCTGTTTACCGGTTTGAAATCGCGTCTCGCGTTTGCCATGCCGACAGTAAACCTCTCGAGCTACACAAGCATGGCAACTGCTCGAGGTGATTACAACCTGGTAAACAGCATAACCCCAGCCATTATCCTCTCTATAATGAAATAGTAACAGATCATGAACAGATACCACCGTCTTAGAATGTGTCTCAGATTTCTGTGATTCTAAAACTAGGAAAAGACTCCCAACTGTGTAGTTCATACCGACCCATCTCCCTTCTCCCAGTGGACCTAAAGATTTTTACGAGAATTTTGGCAGATAGATTACAAGCATTTATGACTTCTGTTATACATCATAATCAAACTGGCTTCATAGCAGGAAGATTTATCCAAGACAACATACGCTACCTTCTTAATATTATTTCTAACCATCGACATTCCACCCAATTTCAGTTAGTCATAAGTATGGATGCAGAGAAGGCTTTCGACAGGGTGGACTGGACATTTATGTTGTCCACCCTGTCGAAATTCGGATTGGAAGAGAACTTCACTTTGGCTATATCTGCCCTATATCATAACCCAGAAGCAAACGTTAAGGTAAATGGTTATTTTTCAGATCACTTCCCTTTGAAAAGAGGAACCAGACAAGGGTGTCCTCTTTCACCCTTACTTTTTGCTTTATCTTTAGAACCCCCTGGCCATATGGATCAGAGGAAATCCAAACATTCTTGGGGTAGTGGTGGGGAAACAAGAACTGAAAATGGCCTTGTATGCAGATGATTCCCTATTCTTTTTGAGAGACACATTTATAATAGGAGGGGGCAAGATTTCTGATACCAAATTGAGAGTCAGGGTGTTAGACTTATAGTGTGCTATTATAAGGTTAGAAAGAATAGTTGTCAGTAACAAGACAAGAGAGTAATGGTGTAGATGATTGTATATTTGGACAAAAAAGTTATATAGATGGATGTACTAGCTAATAAGGTGTACATGCAAGTTCTGTTTGTAATATGAGTAAGAGTATGCTCTTTTAATGTCTATGGCTTGTAAAGTTTTTATGCATATCCTTGGAATCCTGTGGCTAAAATTAAGTTGGGAAAGACAAAGTCTTGCTCCTAAAGCACAGAACTGTAACCATCTTGAAGGGACATGGATCACGACGGGTCGAGCTTTCTCCTAACTAACTCCAAGGACTTGTTGGACTGATATAAAGGAGACTGTTATGCTTATATCTACTAGTTTAACTCCTGTATAATTGATCCTTCATGAAGATGTAATGCTGTATTTTACATGGAGTATATGTAACTATCCGGTTGTCCGGATTTATCTGAGATCAATAAAAATCCTTCAGAGTTTAAAAAAAAAAATTACATTGTGGGCGCCACTCGTCTTAATAAAATTACATTGAGGGCGCTACTTCCCTTAACAAAATTACATTGAGGGCACCACTCCTCTTAATAAAAATTACATTGTGGGCGCTAATCCTGTTAATAAAATTACATTGAGGGCTCCACGCCTTAATAAAATTACATTGAGGGTGCCACTCCTCTTAACAAAAATTGCATTGTGGGTGCCACTCCTCTTAATGAAATTACATTGAGGGTGCCACTCCTCTTAATAAAATTACATTGAAGGCGCCACTCCTCTTAATAAAATTACATTGAGGGCGCCACTCCTCTTAATAAAAATTGCATTGTGGGTGCCACTCCTCTTAATGAAATTACATTGTGGGCACCACTCCTCTTAATGAAATTACATTGAGGGTGCCACTCCTCTTAATAAAAATTGCATTGTGGGCGCCACTCCTCTTAATGAAATTACATTGTGGGCACCACTCCTCTTAATAAAATTACATTGAGGGTGCCACTCCTCTTAATGAAATTACATTGTGGGCGCCACTCCTCTTAATGAAATTACATTGAGGGTGCCACTCCTCTTAATAAAATTACATTGTGAGCGCCACTCCTCTTAATGAAATTACATTGTGGGCGCCACTCCTCTTAATAAAATTACATTGAGGGCGCCACTCCTCTTAATAAAAATTGCATTGTGGGCGCCACTCCTCTTAATGAAATTACATTGTGGTTACATTGAGGGTGCCACTCCTCTTAATAAAATTACATTGAGGGTGCCACTCCTCTTAATAAAAATTACATTGAGGGCGCCACTCCTCTTAATAAAATTACATTGAGGGCACCACTCCTCTTAATAAAATTACATTGAGGGCGCCACTCCTCTTAATAAAATTACATTAAGGGCGCCACTCCTCTTAATAAAAATTAAATTGTGGGCTCTGCTCCTCTTAATAAAATTACATTGAGGGCTCCACTATTCTTAATAAAATTACATTGAGGGTGCCACTCCTCTTAATAAATCAGTAGAGAACATCCCATGTCATTAAGATTCCTCATATAGGAGGTAAATACGATTTAATTCTTCCCAAATAAATACTGTCCAGAAATAAAGTAGCTGTTGTCGGAATCCATAAGCTACATGGCAGTAAATCCAGAGTAATACAATGGGAACAAAAGTCTTTATCCGCCTACCAGAGAAGGGTAATAAAGCACCCATTCTGTATCGAAGTGGGACACAGTAAGTGTAATAATAGTCCGTTTTAAGCATCATGTCTACATAATAAAAGTAACACTTAGCTGCATTATTAGAGAAAACAGAGAGACAATTGGTTTAAAATGACAATTGCCAGTGCTACACTTAGCAATACACGGACATTTGAAACACTAAGCATGACTGTAACAGTGCTTCAACTTAAAGTGAGAAATAGTCTAAAAAAGTCCAGCTGGTATTAAACTATCCATGGATAGAACAAAGTACCTGAAGGATTTCATTCACCCTAGAACAAAGTAGTAACTTTAACATAGTAATAAAGTCAATGCAGGATTCAGTTTTTTTTTTTTTTTGTCGGAGCATTGAGTTCCTGACTCCGTTTGAGCCGGATGACTTGCTGCTTGTTTTTGAGCCCATTTCAGTGCGTCTGAAGGGTTGGTAAACAGGAAAACCCTGCCTTCATGCGCAATCATCAGGTGAGCTGGGAATGCCATCCTGTAACATATGCCCATCCAACCGCTCCTTTTTTTGCCTAGTAGCAAAGCTGAGGTCAGGGAAAATGCGAACTGAAAGACCATCCTGGAACAACGTTTTCTTCTGTCTGGCCCAAGTCAGCACTTGATCTTTGGTGCCAACGCTGCCCGTGACCCCTACAATAACACGAGGGGTCTCCAGGTTGTCAGGTCTCCCCCTAGGTGTTACTCAGTAGGCCTTCTGCATAATGATTGGGTGGGTAATCAGTTCAAGTCCAAATTACTGCTGCAAAAATTCGACAAGAAACAAAATCAAATGATCACCCTCACATCCCTTGGGCATTCCAGCATTCACAACTTGGCCAGTTTGGCTTGATTTTCCAATGTTTCTAGTGGAGTGCGCAAGTGGTGATTTTCTTTAACAGTAGTAGCTGCAGCTCCCAAGGCCGAGTCTGATTTCTTAGTTGCTTTCACAGTGGCAGTTTGCATGGCCTCCATGGTAATTTCTAAAGGGGACAGACGGTTATTAGGTGTGTAGAATTTCTTAGAAAATCCAGTTACTGATTTTATTTGGGTGTTAAGATTAGTACCCACTGTTTGGAGAGTCTCGACTTCTGGCACTTCCACAGCTGCGGTTGCACGACCTGGAGCCGACCGCGTGGTCAGAGGCAGCGGGGCATTTTTGGTGATTGCTCCCTCCTGAAGTTGTTTTTCCTTTTGAGACTTTCCCATATTTGAGCTATCTCGGATATTGGTTAAAATAAGTAAGGTCCGGCGATGTTGATGGAAATTTGTAGAATAAAGCGCTTATTTTAGAGAATTATACAGAGCTCAGAACTAGAGCGGCCATTTTGCTCTGGCTTTACAGCCCACTCCCTCCCCCATGCACAGGCTTGTTCTTGCAGGAGCAGGGCACCCTGGCCCATCTGGACCTCAGGTCCCTACACCTTCATGCCCGACTTCTGAAGACATAGCCATGGCTAGATTTGGGGTGTCCCCGAAGGTAGCTGATGTTCTGGTTGCTGTTAGGAAGCTCTCCACTAGGGCCACTTATTCCATTAAGTGGAAGTGCTTTGCTGTGTGGATGGTTGCCCATCAGTTGGACTCCTTCACTTGCCGTGTGAATCAGATTCTGGAGTGTTTTCTGTCCCTCTCAGATTCTGGCCTGCAATACTCCTCCATAAAAGTGCACCTGTCTGCCATAACAGCCTTCCATGTGCCTGTTGATGGCCGTACGGTGGCAAACTAGAGGTTTCCCATACATTCTTGTGAGGCATTCTTCATCTGAAGCCTCCCATCTGCAATTCAGTCCTGCCTTGGGACTTGGATTTTTTGTTAAAGAAACTTATTTTGGCTCCTTTTGAGCTGGCTGCGAGTTGTGAGCTGCGCTTTCTGTTGTGGAAACTTTATTTTTAGTTGCCATTACTTCAGCTCGGGGGATTTCCAAGCTCCAGTCTCTGATGTGAGAGCCTCCCCATTTGGTTTTCCACGAAGACGGGGTGTCTGTGCACAAATCCTAAGTTTCTTCCTAAGGTGGTGTCTGAGTTTACCTTAAAATCAAACTATCCACCTGCCCGTTTATTATCCAGAGCATGCCAATGCAGGGGAAGCACTGCTCCATACCTTAGATGTACACAGAATTCTGCGTTATTATACACACCGAACAAAGAACTGCAGGAAGTCCTCACTGCTGTTTGTTTCATTCACTCCTAGAAAGAGGGTGTACCAGTTTCTAAACAGTGTCTGTCCAAATGGTTAGCCAACTATATTACTTTTTGTTATAGGAAGTATGGTAAGGAAGTCCCTGGTGTTCATGGCCTTTCAGCCAGAGGCATGGCCACCTCTGTTGCCTGTTTCAGGAATGTTTCAGTTGCAGAAATTTGTGCTGCTGCAATCTGGAGTACTGTCCACACTTTCACTCAACACTACAGTCTGGACATTGCCGCTAGAAGAAAGGCAGGCTTCGGCCTGGCTGTGCTTCAAGGCCACCTGTCTTAGGCCTATAGCCTCCAGCCACCCAGACTCTCTCTTTCTCTCTGTCTTCAGCTGCTTAGGACTTGTTGCATAGGTGTGACCTGATGCAAGAGATACGTAACTGTGCTATCTTGATTGAGGGTAAGGACTTACCATAACAGTGGATCTTTGGGAGGATCCCTTGCATCAGTTCATGCCGTTCTCTTCCCCCCCACCCCCCATTCCTCCTTGGCCTTAGGGCTTCTGTGTCTTTGTCTGTCTTTCTCCAAGATGGTTCACCTTCTGTTTCACCTTTTCATGGCAAAAACCTCTGGTTCCCCTCGGTTCCTCAGCAGGAGATCCTCTGTATAGAGTTGTCGGTGGGAGAACTGAGGAGGGCATGGGGCCGCCCACGTTTATTTGGGAGGAGTGATGTCACCTGATGTTGACGTGGGCAGCCCCTTGTAGACTGCTTGCTAGAAAAGTTTTCATGTGGTCATATTGCCTGGCAACTTTAGTTCCATAGGTGTAGCCTGATGAGAGACCCTCTCGAAGATCTATTGTTAGGTGAGTTCTTACATAACTGTACTTTTCGAGGAGTAGAAGTCAATTTTCCCTGAGTAGAGCCACTGACTGTATAAATTCTTTTAACCTTAATTGCTGAATGCTCAGTAATTTCTGGTTGATTTTTTGGTTGATTATTGCATTCAGTTTTAGCATTATTTTTACTTTTCTGCTTAATATTATTATTTTTAATTTTTATGAGCGATACATTTCAAGGATCAGTCACCTTACCTTTTTATTTTTCCTAGTCCCCCCCCCCTCCTCGTAGGGGTATCAGTGATTGACTTATCCGTAATCTTGGTTACAAGAGCAGTAGGATTTTTTTTGTTTACAAGTTTGTACCATGCTTATAAAAATTAGGGAACTACTGTAAAATTGCAGTATTATAATGAGCTTATTATATATAAATAACAAATCAGTACATTTTCTACTAATATTTTATTAAACATTTTAATATATTTTTTATACATCATAAACATATAAAATGAATGATATCACTCATGCAACGTCATACCTCTTACTCTTAGTTTATGTTGTGGTGTACAAGGCAAATCTAGACCAAATCAAATGGAGAGAGGAATATATACATTCTAGTTAAACATTATATTAAATTCACAGGCTTGGCTGTAGACACTAGCGTTTATTCAAGATTTAATTTGTTAAACTGAAAAAATTATTATATCCGCTAAGCCAAATAATGGGGATAGATTAAACTTATCAAGATGACTCGCTCTACTTATCAGAGTTCAAAAAAGGAATTTGTTTGTATACAGTTTACTATGCCTCATCACTTTTCACTAGATGGCGGCCATGCTGGGCTAGCCACTGCATTGCATGTTCGTTCATCCATTTTGGAGTTGTTTTGGAACCTTTTGTCTCATTCCCTCTGCTCTCCTGCGCATTTTTGGGTGTTTGTTGGAGGAGTATTGTCCGCTAATCCGCTAATTTATTTTGGAGTTTGAGGAGAGTTGAGGCGGCGGCATTGCGACTTGTATATTTTCGCAAACAGCCGGTTGGATATTTACGAGTGGTACGGCTGCTGCCGGATGAGGATTTGTTTGTTGCTGATGAAGTTGAGCTGCATTTTTTCCCCTACAATGAGTGGATAGCGGCTGGAAATTCTCTTGGTTCTCGTAATACTACTCAGAAAAAAAAAAAAAAAAAAACGTGAGTTGTACTGGGTTTTCGGGAGTTGGGCTGGACTGTTATTGGAGTTATTTGAGCCCCTGACGTGTTACTGAGTTGGAACTGTTGATTTGTCAGGGGAGACCTTTTGGAACACTTGGCATTGAACTGTATGATATATCGGGGTGTCTGAGGCCGGTGAAGTTTTGGGAGGGGAGTGTGATTGTGCTGGCCCCCCGGTCTCTTGCATCCTGATTGCGAGAAGATTTGAAGAGGACTTGTTCTTCTGGATTTTGTGGTTTTTGTGGTGGTCTTGGCTTGGAGGTGTGTTGCGGGATAGTTGCCTGGGGTGGTTGGTGCTGGCTGGGCCTGAGGCGGGTGACTCTGGCCTCGACCTGCTGGTGGGCGGGTGTGAGTTGCTGGAAGTCTCCTGAACCTACCGGAGGGGTCTACCGGTGGGTGGACACCTTTCCGGGGGTTATTGCTGAGGTTCCGGCTTGGAACAGTAATCTACTCTGGAGCGGCTATTCTCCATCACACGATTGCTGGGATACCTTTTCCTCCGGACTAGAACTGTCTAAGTTCCATTCTGTCCATCCTGCCCACAAGACAGCCTGACTCTGATTGTCCGGGTTTTAGAGAGCCTGGAGTTCCTAAATTTGAACACTTGATGATTTTTGAAAGATCATGACTGCTTGCATCCACTTTCTCACTATAGTGAGAACTTTTGCTGAGCAGAACTTTATATTATCTGGTTCTTAGACTCATTATCCACCTTTTTATGCTTTCACAGATTCTATGATATTATTTGAGTCTATATTTTGTTACTGGATTAATAGTAATTTTAATATAATTTTATTATTCGTTTTATTTTATTTTATTATAGGTTTTGTTTGGTTAGTATATTTATTTAATTAAGATAGGTTGTTCTAAGTTGAGATAGTTTGTTAGATATTGGTTGTTAAGATGTGTTTGATGGGGTCTACGACGGTCAGGCGCTATTCTCCTGCTCTGCTCCGGGGCCTCCGTCCTTTTCACTGTCCCCGCTTGCCTACTGACGTTTTTAATAAGTGTCATGCAGCGGGAATAGTGAGAAGGCATTTAAGGGATGGATGGGCTGGACAGAGTGGGAGACTGGAGGGGAGTGGGCAGATAGGGATAGTTGGGACGAGGAGACGCCCTGGAGCGAAATAGGATCAGGAGAGAGGTCCTCCTTGCCTGATTCCCATACCCAAGGGCTCCACAGATTGTGGGCAGGTACTGCGCTCCTCTCCGAAAACCCATCCAACTCGGGCAGTGTTATGTAATGCCAGGTCAATTAGGAACAAAACTGCAATTATTGCAGATCTTGTTGCAACATCTGACCTGGCATGTATCCCCGAGACCTGGCTGGATGAGAACGCAGGTCCTATATTAGACTCTGCTGCTCCAGCTGGGTTCTCGGTGATGCACCGTCCGAGATTGGATCATAGGGGCGGGGGAGTAGCCATCTTTTTTAGAACAGATCTGAGTCTTGTGGAGGTGCCAGTGGGTAACACCAGTTCTTTTGAGCGTATCCTGGCAGCAGGTGCAGAGTTTAGGATTCTCCTCATCTACCGTCCACCCGGTGATGGTGGAGAATTCCTGAAGGAGTTCGCGGACTTCATCGTTGACATGGCATTGGAGTCGCCCAGATGGTTAATACTGGGTGACGTCAATGCCAGGGGTCGACGATGAACTCACAACTTGAAAGAGCTTCCTCCAACTTATGTCTATGTTGGGCCTGTCATAGGTAGTTACCTCTGCTACCCATATAGGGGGTCACTCTTTGGACCTGGTGTTCCTACTGGATTTGGATGTCACGCATCTGGGGGTGGAACCGAATGTGTGGACAGACCATCACACCATAAGATTCAGCTTTGGGGCACCCCCTAATAGGCCTGCCTCTATGGAGATGGTCCAGTATCGCCCTTTAAGGGGAGTTAACCCAGAGGGCCTACTAGCGGTACTGGACCTATCTGGTATTTCGGGTGAGAGCATGGGTCCAGGGGACCTTGTTCTTGCCTATAATAAGGCGGTGAGCAAGGCCTTGGACCAAATTGCTCCTGTTCATGTTCGCCCACTCACTCGGCACCCAAAGACTCCATGGTTCGATGAGTCTTTGAAGGAACTGAGGAGAGTGGGGCGAAGGCTAGAGAGGGCCTGGCGGAAATCTTGCCTGGATTGTGACAGACTTAGGTTGATGGATCATTATGGTATCTATCAATCGGCAATATCCTGTAAGAAGGCAGAATTCCTGTCCAGGGAGATTGCTGCTGCATGGAACCGACCAGCTCAACTCTTTCGGACTGTTGACAGACTGTGCAATCCACTCTGTCTACAGTCTGGAAGAGATTTTTCACAAATAAAGTGTGATGAGCTTGCTTGGTTTTTCGCAGATAAGATTGCCAACATTAGGTCAGATATCGGCCAGGCTCACTCTTTAAGGGTTTCGGTGATCGGCAGGGAAACAAACACCTGTGTCACCTGGTTTGACTTTGTGGCCGGAATTCATGGATATTTTGAGGATTGTCCAGACTGTCGTCCAACCAGCTGTAGTTTGGATCCGGCCCTACGCCACTATTACTAGGTTGCGTAGATACTATCTGTCCGATCATTGCTGAAATTGTTTGAAATCTCTGGAGCAGGGGATCTTCCCTGATCCCCTAAAAGAGGCGGTCGTTTGACCACTCCTGAAAAAACCTTCACTGAATCCGAACTGTCCAGCCAACTACAGACCTGTCTCTAACCTGCCCTTTCTAGGTAAGGTTATTGAAAAGGTGGTTGCACTACAACTGGATGACCACCTTACAAATCACAATATCTATGATACTCTTCAATCAGGATTTAGGAAAAGACATAGTACTGAGACTGCCCTTGTCCGGGTTCTAAATGATCTCCTGATAGCGAGAGATCGAAAGGCTCGTACTATTCTAGTCCTTCGTGATCTCTCTGCAGCATTTGATACCGTGGACCATGGTGTGCTCCTGGAGCATACTCTTGGCTCTATTATGCGGACTGTCTGGTACAGTTCTGCAGTGGTTTCGATCTTTCCTCACAGGCGGAGACAGAGGGTCATCACGGAATTTATTCCTCTGATACCGTTCTCCTGCCCTGTGGGTTCCATGAGGTTCCATTTTGGCACCCATGTTGTTTGCTGTCTATATGCTGCCATTGGGAGACATTATTAGGCAATACAGCTTGGGTTTTCACTGCTATGCAGATGACACCCAGCTGTATTTGTCCTTTAGTCCCGGACATTAAGATGCAGTCTCTATACTTAACAGCTGTCTATCCGAGATTAAGGATTGGATGAGTGCCAGCTGGCTAAGGTTAAACCCGGATAAGACTGAGGTGTTGGTGGTGGACTCAGGTCACCTTGAGGCGGGTTGTAGGGCTGGGCTTCCTTTGGGCATATGGATCGAGTGTGCCCAGCTCCCAACCTCAGACCGGGTGCGTAACCTGGGCGTTATTATTGACGACGGTTTGACCTTGAAATCTCAGGTGTCATCCGCTGTCAAATCTTCCTTTTACCATCTTAGGAATATCGCTCGGGTAAAACACCTAGTTCCTCTGGCTGACCTTCCGACATTGGTCCATGCCTTTGTTACTTCTCGCCTTGATTACTGCAGTGCCCTGTATCTAGGGCTACAAGGTTGATATCCGCTGCTTGCAGCTGGTCAGAACGCAGCAGCAGGCTTTTGACTGGAAATCTATGAGAAGTCATATCACGCCTAAAGGCGCGAACTGCACTGGCTGTTGGTTCAGTGGCGGATCACCTTCAAGGTCGGGTTACTGACCTACAAAGCCCTACACGAACAGGGACACATGATATCTTCAAGATCTCCTTATTCCTTACTGTCCCTCTCGTTCACTCCGCTCCGCCGATGAGGGATTGCTAGAGATTCCCAGGGTTCGTTTAAAAACATCTGGGGCACGGGCATTTTCCTACGCTGCCCCCACCCTGTGGAATTCTCTACCTCGTTGGATACGAAGCTGCCTGACCGTCGAAAGTTTTAAGTCAGAATTAAAAACTTATTTATTCTTAAAAGCATATGGAGAGTGATTTTATTGTGATTTTACTGTGATTGTATTGTTGTTATTGTTGTTGATATTATATGTTTGTATTTTAATTGCCTGCCTATTTGTACAACGCTTTGGTTTTGAAAAGCGCTTAAAAATAAATTTTTACTTACTTACTTACTATGAAAAATGAAATAGATTGTTTAACTTACTGCCATCTGTATTATTTATTTATTTATTAGCTTTTGGTAACCGGGTAAACAGAGAGCCGAAATATAATTAAATAAGTTCAGTTTTCTGTAAGTTTACATATTCATCATTTCTTCAGAATGTGTCAGGAAGTCCGACTCCCCGTATTTTTCTCTCCCTCTTGGTGAAATGGAGCCTTGATTAAACTCTGACACTTGATCCACTTTGAAAAATATATATAGAATTCCTTTGAATTTAATTTTCAATTTAGCCAGAGCTAACAATTGGAATTCTGCTCCCATCTTAAGCAATTCTTGTCTGTATAATAAGAAGTGATGTCTACGTTGTTGCCTAGGGTATGAGTAGGCAGGGTGAATAGAAAATTAATATGACTTATAAATTAGCGGAGCCTTGAGTCTTAATAAACAGACAGTATGATCTCTGTCAGAATCAAAAGGAGAGTTATCATAATAGTGACTTTCTTTTGTAACATTGGGTCTTTTCCACATGACCATTTTGAGCAGATTGTACGGACATATTATGTACTGGTTGTTGAGTTGAACTTTTGGGCATTATTCTGTATGCCCTGGTTTTGAATGGCAAGTTTTCTTCTAACTAATTTGAAAATGTTGACAAATATACCTTCAATTAAATCTCAGGTGGCCTAAAATTCTGGGTCCAGTGACATGGGTAATCCTACTAGCCTCAAATTTATATGCCATTGCTGATTTTCTAACAATGCAATTTTCCTAGGCATTGCCAATTTATCCCTTGTACGGTTAGAGGTAGTGGCTTCAACTGCCGCTTATTTGTTACTTGATTTCTCCTTTTCCTTCTTTATTACTTCAACCTCTTTAGAGACCTCTTCAATCCTGTCCTGATTCTTCTTTGTGTCACTCTGTAAAGAATCTATTTTTTGGAAGAGAGCGCTAAATTTCAGGTCAAATGACTGTCCATGACAACAGTTTGTCCAGTGTTTCTCCTAATGCGCCTGTCGTGTAACGCCTTCCAGTGGCCATCGCCCGCATTATTTGTACTGCACTATTTGAGTTGGTTGAACTCTTTAAATTTAATGAAATAGGAGGTATTGAGGGATTTTGTGTTGTAGCTTGCATATTATTATTTGAGAGATGCAGATCTGCCAAGTAAGAACTACTGCTTGTTTCACATCTTACAACTTGAGAATTTGCATTCACAATCTCATCGGCTAGGGAGGCAAGGTTAGCTGGTGACCGAGGTTTCTTCTGTGTTGTCGGTTCAAGATAAAAAGAACCCAGTAATTTTACTGATTAATCAGCATTAGTTTTAATATTTATAGTACTGTCTGGTGATTTGCTAGGAACTTGAAAAGGACTTGATGCCGGCCCGGTGGCGCTGAGGGCTGAGGCACTGGATGCCATACCTCACGCTACACTGGAGACCAGTGTTCAGGAATGAGCACGGGCCGCCGGGGGTTGGCAGGGTTGGAGAAGGATTGAGCATCCAAAGGACTGCTCTCCTTCTCCGGGACGAGGACATCAGCAGTCGGTGTGTGGCTGGCCCCTGGTGGAGACTGAGGAGCAGGCGCGCAGGAGAATGCAGGCGGTGATGGCAGCTCCTTCCATTGGCATCACTGTATGCCCTTCCATGAGGGAGAACCACACAGGAAAACTCTCGGCGCATGAAGGCTGCTCGCGGCTCCTGCGGTGATGTAGGTTAGCTCCCTCCTGGGTCCACCTGCCTGGTCTCTGCGGTGGTGGGGTAGTACCGGCCGCGGCGAGACCAGGGGTAGCGACAGGGGAGGTCAGAGCCTGTCCACGACTGGGGCAGCAGCCAGGCTGGTTGTTAGATTGGGGAGGAAACCAAAGGCACAACCTCCCAGTTGAGGACAAGAAATGACCAAAAAAAGAAAAGATAATGGTAAGCTTGCATCTGTTGTTTACCTAATGCAAGTTGTTGTAGGTCACAACAGTGTACCTCTAGCAGAATCGGAGCTTCCGTTCCCGGTTCTTCTCATGCCCCCCAGGCTTCCAATCTGGAAGCTTTCTCTGGCAGTCTAATACGTGGAGACATGTATTCTTCTGACAAAGTTGATGCCATAGCTTTCCTTATCTCTGCCATCGAATGAAAACCAAAGAAAACATGACAAACAGCAGTTTCAAATCCGTTTCTGAAGAGTGTTGCAAACCACGAAAAGGTGCAGCAAAATATTTGAAAAATGGTTAGCAGAACTTAAAATTAACATTACAGAAAACCAGTGGAAAAACAAGCATACGAGCACTTCAGTTTTACAGAACTACAACCACGCAATTCTAAATACTTAATCAGGCATACTGTACTCCCAGAAGACTTTTCAAAATGAATTTATCAGCAGATAGCAACTGTTGGCATTGCCAGGTCGAGGAAGCAGACTTTTTGCATACTATGTGGGAATGTCCATCAATTCAAAGTTGGTGGCAAGAATCCTTAGAGGTACTTAGGAGCATTGGTTTCTCGCCATCAGCTGTTGATGCTGGAAAAATGATTTTGGACTGTTCACATATTAAAAATGGGAATAAAAATGAAAGGATTGTACAAAAATCCAGTTCTGTTTCAGTCAAAAGATTGATTCTTAAATACTGAAAAACCCGATAACATAAAATTGACATTCCCCCATAAAGAATGGAATCGGCTATTTTGAAGCACTTTATATAATAGTAATTTCTTTGTCAATGATGACAATTTTTGGTCAACTTATGAAAAAACAGTGAATACTTGGACTAAAGATTTATTTAATTATTCACAGGAAGCTATCCGTGCAGTAATAAAAGATTATCTTACCTTTCCATAAATAATAAAAATACTGTGTGTGTATATATATATATATATATATATATATATATATATATATATATATATATATATATATATACAATATTTATTTTATTGCAATGTACACGTTAATACAGTATTTAATATTTTATGTTTATACGAACATACAAAAATGCCAGCAGATACAGGCCCACGTGGTCTATCGCGTCTGCTTGATTGTGTAGCTCACAGCTTAGACTACTGCTACTGCCCACCCACCCCATAACCAACCCTCATCGTCATTTCCCCCGGCTGCTTCCCTCTCCCCGCTCAACTTCCTCCCTTCTAGTATCTTGCCCCTGACCCTGTCCCACCCTCTCTTAAAGCTTCCCGATTTCAGAGATATCAGTTCTTCAGGCAGCACATTCCAGCTTGCAGCCACGCTCTGTGAAGTAATGTCTCCTCATTTTCCTCTTGAGTCTACCCCCCTCCAACCTCAGCCTGTGCCCCCTAGTGATCCCTTCCCCCCTTTAAACAAAACATGCCCTCAGTACTAACCTTGTTCATGCCCTTTAAGTCCATGAAGGTCTCTGTCATATCCTCCCTGTCCTTCTCGTCCAGGGAGTATAGCTGACCTCCCTCAGTCTCTCCTCATAAGGTTTCTTCCCCATTCCCTGGGCATCTTTATCACCCTCTGGCTGGACCCTCCAAAAGCTTGATGTCCTTCCTTAAATAGGGGCTCCAGAACTGCACACAGTACTCCAGATGGGGCCTAACCAGTGATCTGTACAGTGACAGCATGACTTCTCCCTCCTAGAGGTGATTCCTGGCAGTGCACTCCAGCATTCTGTTGGCCTTGGCCGCCACTTTCCTACATTGAGACGAGTGAGTCATATTCCCTGTGACCATCACCCCCATATCTTTTTCCTTCACAGGGATGGATAACTGCACCCCTCCCAAATGGTAGCTGTACCATGGGTTCCTGGCTCCAAAGTGCATACCCTTGCACTTCTTAGCACAGCTGCCAAGTGTCTGACCATTGCTCTAGTGTTAACAAATCCTCCTGGAGTCTCCTCACACCATCCACCACCGCACCTATCTTGGTGTCATCAGTGAATAGGCGGATCTTACCCTTCCGCTATATCAGCTATGAAGACGTTAAAGCGCACTGGCCCCAGCACCAAGCCCTGTGGGACCCCACTAATGACCACTCTGGGGGCTGAGAGCCCCCCCCCCATAACCACCCTCTGATGTCTGTCCCTCAACCAATTTCCAACTCACTTAACCAATTTCTTCCCCAGCTCCCAGGTTCAACAGCTTACAGCACATCAACTGCCTGACTGCCCATCGAGTGCTCTTGTCACCCAGTCAAAAATGTCAACCAGGTTTGTGTGACATGATTTTCCGGAGATGAACCCATGCTGCTTATCGTCCAAGAGACCATTTACCTCCAGGAATGTCGCCAACCTTTTTTTAAGGATAGTCTCCATTAGCTTACACAAGTGGAAGTAAGGCTGACCGACCAGTAATTTCCTGATTCATCCTTGGGGCCACTTTGAGGCACACACCCATTCTGCAGGGAGGTATTAAATAAGTCTGCTAGAGGTGCTGCCAGGACTTCAGCTAGCTCCCTCAGGACTCTAGTATGTAGTTCATCCGGTCCAGGTGCCTTGTCAGTCCTCAAGGCCCTCAGTCCTTCCAGCACCGTGTTCCCTGGGATCTCTTCATCTGTTATCCCCTCTTCCCCCCACCTTTTGCTTTTCCCTTGTGGGATGGGCCCCTTCCCTTTCCTTGGTAAATACTGAACAGAAGTACTCATTGAGTGTCTCTGCCTGCTCAGCCCCCCCTTCTCTGCCCACCCTCCATTTTTATGTTGGCTTGCTGCGCTTGCACGGCAGTCAACATATTGGGAGAGTGGAGATTTGGAGGCGCGGCTGCTGCTGGGCGAATGCAGGGCACACATCAGTAGGTGCATCCCTCATTCCCCAGTAAGCTAGCATGCTAGCGCTGACAGCAACAGTATGCAAAGTGGACAAAACTTCTAAACAAAGTGCCGCGGCAATCAGGGCGAGCACCGTCATGCAGCGGCACAGATGACCCACCTCCCATACGTGCCGTCCCCGGAGTACAGGGTGCCATGCTGGGAGCCCACCCAGCGTGGTGACTGATACCATGGCCGGCGGGGGTGCCCAACTCCGTCGGCTCCTGTCTCTCTCTCCCCAGCACAGGTGCCACTGGGGAGCCCACCAGCGTGGCGACTGATGCCATTATCCAACGGGGTGCCCAATCCCCGTCGGCTCCACACCCCCACCAGCTTCACGCCTGCCCACCAGCCGTTCTTCTGCCACGCTGGGAGCCCACCCAGCGTGGACAACGTCCCGTCGTCAATTTAAAAAAAAAAAAAATCTGTAAATTGAAACGGTCCCACGCAGTCTCCCTGCCCCCCACAACCCACACCCACCCACTGCGCACCCTGCCTCCCACACCCCTCATCCCATACTTACTCCGGAGTCCGCGCGACGCATCTTCGTGGACCGTGAACGCCTGCACTCTTCAAAGCCGACCGCTAACTGAGGAAATGCTGGTAAGCTGTATAATGGGATAGATAGGGTTTTTAACTTTGTTGCATATCTCAGACATTTTTGGAATTTTTGCACCAAATTTTCAACATGGGGTTTTGGGACCCCTTCTCATGAATGCTGTCACTGTCATGGCGTTATTCGTGCCTGAAGGGTGATTTTGCAGTCACTGCGCGAAATCACCTTTTGGGACCGATTAACGAAACGACACTGCCAATGTTCATAAGGTGGGCTTTCAAGAAGACTATTTTGAAAATTTGGTGGAAAAATTCCAAAAAATGACTGTTTTACGAGCGTGCATTGCGCAGTTCCTACGCACGCTCGTAAGTTCGTGAATTTTCAATATTTTCACTCCAGATTTTCAACATTGCCATTTTACCACACTTCTTATGAGTAGTACAGCTGTCATTTTCACATCTCACCCAAAACATGTTTCTGCCTATGGAGCACAATGGCGCGAGTCGGTCAAGGGAATCAATGTATCGGGACAAATTAAGAAAATCACAGTGACACCATTCATGAGCAGAGGTCTTAAATGGCTATATTGAAAATTTGGTGAAAAATTCAAAAATGACTGTTTTATGAGCGTCGTTGTACATTCCTCATGCGCTTGTAAGGATCGCAATTTTCAATATTTTCCTCCAGATTTTCAACATTGCCATTTTACCACACCTTCTTATGAGTAGTACAGCTGTCATTTTACACATCTCACCCCAAAAGCGTGTTTCGCCATGTAGCGCAATGGCGTAGTCGGTGTCTTGAAATCAATGTATGGGACAAATTAAGAAAATCACAGTGACACTGTTCATGAGCAGAGGTCTTAAAATGGCTATGTTGAAAATTTGGTGAAAAAATTCCTAAAAATGACTGTTTCAGAGCGTGCGTTGCGCAGTTCCTATGCATGCTCGTAAGTTTGTGAATTTAATATTTTCACTCCAGATTTTCAACATTGCCATTTTATTACACTTCGTTATGAACAGTACAGCTGCCATTTTTCATATGTCGCCCAAAATGTGTTTTCGCACATGTAGCGCCCAATGGTGCTGTTGGTGTGCGAAAGCAATGTTTGGGACAGATTACGAAAATCAGTTACACTGTTCATGAGCAGAGGTCTTAAAATGGCTATGTTGAAAATTTGGTGACAAAAGTCCATAAAATGACTGTGTTACGAGTGAGCATTGCGCAGTTTCCACACACCCTCGTAAGTTCATGACTTTGTAATATTTTCAGTCCAGATTTTCACCAGTGGCATTTTTCCACACTTCCTTATGAACAGTACAGCTGTCATTTTTCACAACGTGGCCGAAGTGTGTTTTCACACTTTCAGCGCAGAGATGTGTGGTCGCTGTGGGAAATCATTGTTCGGGACAGATAAAGAAAATCACAGTGACACTGTTCATGATTGGAGACACCAAAATGCCTGACTTGACAATCTGCTGTAAAAAAAATCCCCAACCTAATTATATTACGGGTGTGCGTTGCACAGTTTCTATGTACGCTCGTGACTTCGCCAGTTTTTTAAATATTTTACTGCAGATTTGCAACATTGCCATTTTTACACCTCCCATGAACAGTACAGTTGTCATTTTTACATCCTGTTCGAATGTTTTTGCACCTTGGTGCTAAATACTCGTAGTCGCTGTGCATAAGCAGCTTTCAGCTAACAAACTGATATTGCCACTGTTCATGAGGTGGGGTCACCAAAAACATGTTGAACATTTGGAGTGAAAATACCAACGAATGCCTGAGGTATTAGGGTTTCCAACCATAACGCCCAACCCTGTAGAGAATGACAGGCATCAGGGGTGTGACTTGGGATTCTTGCCTGTAATGCTCATACCATTCACACCCTGCAGCCAGTGAGAGGCATGAGGTATGCCTTGGACTCTTCGCCCCAAAGTTCACCCCATTCTCGTATATCACACCATCTCACCATATTTCTAATGGAATGGGTGCGATAAGGGCCGAACCCCAAGGAACACTGTGACACTTGTCAGTGTCTGCAGGGTGGGGTGTGGTGAAATGGCGTGGCCATTATGCCTGACGACCCAAAGGCACACCCCAATGCCTGTCACTCTCTGCAGGGTGGTGGTGGGGTTGGCTTCAGTTGAATACTTCACTGCCATTCCTATTACGCAGCTCTGTAACTTCTACACTACCACTGCCAATGCCAGCAAGCAAACATTCGGCATTGACAAATGCTTGTTCTTGATTCTGGTGATTTGTTCCTTTTAGCTCCTCCTCTCCCTGAGAAGTCTTTCTCACCTTCCTTCATCGCCTGTGCTAGCCTTATCTCCTTTGTAGCTTTGGCTACTCTTAACGATCCTGTTCAGCTCCCTGGATTTAGTTGCATACTCCTCCCTCTCCTCTTCCCTGTTGGACCATTTCCATCTTTTGAAGGCTGACTTTTTCTCCCTCACACCATTCTGCACTTCTCTGGACCACCAACTTGGTTTTTGGTCCTTGCCTTCTTTCTGCGGCTCTTTGTGCAGGAGTTTGTGGCCTCCACCAGGCCCGACCTCAAGATGGTCCATTCCCAGATAGTATCCATGTCTGGACTGATGGTAGCTAAATGCCCCTGGAGGATGTCAGCCATCCTGCTTCAGCCCTTCTGAAGTCCACTACCCTGGTTTTTGTAGACGTCCCCTCCCTGCCCAGTTCCAGGGAAAACCGCACTGTGTATGGTGGTCGCTCCTGCTAGGGGGTCCTCCACTCTTACCTCCCGTACCAGGTCACTGTCTGCTAGCACAAGATCCAAAATGTTCCCCATGCTTGTCGGCTCCTGCACCTTTTGTGATAGGAATGTATCCTAGAATACTTCCAGAATGATCTGTTCCCTGGCACTCATGGTAGACATGGTTTTCCAATTCACCCCTGGCAGATTGAAATCACCAACCCCCACAGTACCACCCCTGCTGCAGTGCTTCTATATCTGATCTGCCATTTCTCTGTCAATGGCCTCAGACTGTGAGTGTGGTTTGTACACTACCCCAAGTCTAACTCTCCTGCCTTTACTGTTCTGTCATTGAATTCCCAGCCAATGCATTGTCTTATGTTCGTATAAGGTGGAACGCATTACCAGAGGAAGTGGTTGCCTGTAGTACAGTGGGCTGCTTCAAAAGGGAATGGGACACTGTAAGGAGAGGGTCACTGGGAGGGGAGGGGTGGAGGGGTAGCTGCAGTATAGGGGCTGTTAGCTGCACAGTCGAGCTGACTCAGTAGACCAAAAGGCCTGTACCTGCTGGCAAGTTCATATGTCCGTATGAACCCATACGGTTTCCACCATACCCTCCTCTGTACTACTCACTCTTACATATGAAGTGCCCCCCGGCCCTCCCCTTTTGTCCTGTTCCTGTGGTACAGTCTGTATTCAGGTACCATCAGGTCCCAGTCCTGGTGTTGGTTGGCCCATGTCTCTGTAGTGGCAGCTATGTCCACCCCCCTACTGCCATCAGTGCCTGGAGCTCTGGTATTTTGTTTCCCAGGCTCCTTGGGTTTATGGAAACCACCCTCCAACTGGAACCCTGGCCTTTCCTGTTCTTTCAAACAACATGAAGTCTTGCTATATTATGACAATTAGCAGTTTGGTCCTCCTCTAGAACTGCCCCGGAGATGAAAGAGTTAACTCCAGACAGGATGGAGTTCTGAGCGCGAGCTCGGTTTTCAAAGCTCTATCTGGGCAGTTTCAAACTGAAACTGTCAGATTCTTTACTCCGCCTCACTGAACAGTCGCTTCGGAGATTTCTCCTTCAGCCTTGCCCATTTCTCTGTTCATTTTAAGTATTCTCGTTAAATTTAACCGAGAACAGTGTTTTATTTTACCGCATTTCGTTCAAGCTCTATCTGGTAAACCGTAAGTACAAGGTTTTAGTCTGTGTGGAATTGTCATTATCGGTTCGGTTTTGAACCGATCGATTTGTTTAAAACTCATTTTAAACATTTTAAAATATATTTAGAGGCGGTTCGGTTCTTAAAAAAACGGATTTCATTACGCTTTTTTTCAAATACCCGTGATACCGTTAGAACCGATAAGGGTGTCTTGTCTGGCACTGCCATTAAAAGGGCAAGTTTTTGGTTAGGCTGGCATTATGTCTGAGAAACCAAAAGAAAACCGGCCCACTTGGTTTCAACATCAGATGCTTGTGGGGAAGCTTTGCCAAGGCTGACCCACACACCATATGTGTTTATTGTCTGGGGTTTGACCACCTCCAGTCAGACTGCCAGGTATGTAAAATTTCCTGCAGCCACCCTGGAAAAAGATTGGGCAGGCTCAGGGAGCGAGAAGTAAAAAGTCCGCTGACCGGATGGCCAGCCGGTTCAGTGCCAACTGAACCAGAGGAGTGCCTCTGACCAGGGCGACACTCGGCAAAGAAAAGCTAGTTCTGAGGAACCAGCCCCAGTAAAAAAAAAAAAAAAAAACTAGAAAATCAGCAGGTCTGGAGTCCAAAATTTCCTCTCCAACTGCTGCAGAAATAGCAAAAGCCATACAAATTGTCCAGTCACTGTCTCAGGGGCCGTCTGAACCACCACTAGTTGGCAAACGGTTGGTTCGTCCGGCCCCAGTGGTTCAGGAGTATGATGTTGAGGAATTTTATGATCCACAGGAGGGGGAGGAGGATTATGAACAGTATATATGTGGCTGGGAGGGTCTGGATGTGCCCATTGAACCGGACATCTTTCCAGACAGACCTTTAGAATCTCCCCCTATGCTGTCTTGAGTCCCCATCTCATTTTATGTTTTATAAGAAAGTTGCTGAAACCCCCCAGCTTCCCTTAGAAGAGGCTGTGGATGAGCAGGAGGAGCCTGATTATGTTGAAATGATGGATATTCCAGAGTTTAGGAGATTGTCTATTCCTTTGCATAAGTCATTTAGGAAGCAAACAATAAAAATTTTGAAAAATCCTAATTCTGTGCCTCCTGTCGATAAAAAGATGGACAGGAGGTATACTCCATCAGGTCCTGATACAGACTTCCTTTCTGAGCAGTGTAGTCATGTAGGAGTAGTGCAGGCTGCAGCCTGTGACGAGGCTAACATTCCCCTGGCTTCACATCCTCCTGACAAGGATTCCAGGAAGATTGATGCCATGGCAAAAAGCAGTATGTGGCAGCCTCTCTGGGACTCAGGCAGGCAAATTATATGGCTTATGTGGCTAGATATCAGAAATCTAGATGGGATACAGTTATGCAGTTAGCCAAACAGGCCCATGGCCAGCTGGCTAGTGAATTAGAACAGGTGGCTGCTGATGGCATTGAAGCCTCTAAAGTTCAATTTCATGCTGCTGTGGATGTTAATGATGTTTCCTCGAGGTCATGGCCACTTCTGTAGCTTTTTGTAGGTTGGCATGGCTCAGGTGTACTAATCTGTCACAGGACACTCAGACTAAGGCTATGGATTTTCCTGTGGTGGGGAATTCTCTGTTTGGGGAGCAGACAGAGAACTATATGAAAAAGATGGATGAATACAGAACTACCTACAAAAGTGCCCAAGCCAAGGAGCGGCAAGCCACTCCCCAGAGGCACACACCCAGAGGTAGGGGCAGGCCCTTCCACAGGCCTTTTTATCAATTCCAAGCCTCCTCTGCTTTTGCTCAGAGGGGCTTTTTCAGAGGCAGACGGGGCGCAGGTAAACCGGTCCCCACCCCTCAGCTTAAGGCAACTGCCAAGCAGGCACCCTGATGGGGTGCCCAGGGTCGATTCTCCTGTACCAGTAGGGTGCAGATTGGCTTACTTCAGTCAGAACTGGGTGTCCCTAACTTCGGACAAATGGGTTCTGGAAGTAGTAAGCCAGGGCCTGGTTCTCAGCTTCAAAAAATTCCCAAAGATGAGAGCCAGGCATTTTCCACATGCAAGCCCCCTCGAGACCCTTGCTGTGGAAGCAGAGGTCTCTACCCTGTTAACCTTCAGAGCAGTAGAAAGGTTCCTCCCCTTACACCGGGCAAGGTCTGTATTCCAGATACTTCCTTACCCCAAAAAGACAGGAGAATGGCGCCCATCTTAGATCTAAGATATCTGAACAAGCACCTTTTGAAACCAAAGTTCAAAATGCTAACTCTGGCAATGATTTTACCCTCCCTGAGGCCAGGGACTGGTTAGCCTCCCTGGACCTCAAGGACGCTTAATTCATGTCCTCATCAGGCCTTCTCACCGAAAGTACCTCAGGTTCAAACTGCCCTCAGGCCACTACCAGTTCAGGGCAATGCCCTTCGCCTTACCTCTGCCCCAAGGGTATTCACAAAATGTCTGGCCATGGCAGTGGCTCATTTAAGGAGGCAAGGGATTGCTGTTTTCCCTTACCTGGACGACTGGCTCATTGTAGGACAGTCTCCAGAACAGGTGAAATCCCACTTACAAGTCACCCAGCAGCTTCTCACCTCCCTGGGATTCCTGCTAAATCTACCAAAGTCAGTTCTAGAACCAGTTCAGGTACTCACTTTCATAGGTGCGGAATTGGACACAAAGCTGGCCAGGGCCTTCCTCCCCTTGGAAAGGGTAGAGAAGTTGATTGCCCTGGCCTCCTCTTTCACTGTGCAGGTCTCTCGACCAGCAAGACACTTTTTGCAGCTCCTGGGGCACATGGCTGCATCCACAGCTGTTGTGCAGGGAGCAAGATTTCAGATGAGAGACATTCAGTTTCACTTGAGAACCTATTGGTCTCAAAGGAGGGACCCCCTTACCAAATTGATTCCAGTGACCCGAACCCTGATCCTAGCCCTTCAGTGGTGGCAGGATCAGAGCAATTTAAGACTGGGGGTCCCCTTCATTCCTCTCTCCCCCCCTCACCCTCACTACGGATGCCTCCCTCCTGGGGTGGGGAGCACTTGGCGACCTCTCCACCCAGGGAGTGTGGTCCCCAGGAATCTCTGCTCCACATCAATTTGCTGGAACTCAGAGCTGTCTTTTAGCTCTTCAGCGTTTTCTGCATCTGTCCAGAACAAAGTAGTCCAGGTCAGAACAGACAATACCACAACAATGTGGTACATCAACAAGCAAGGGGCACTTCGGTCGTCGGCCTTGTGCACGAGGCAATGAAGTTGTGGTCTCTGGCCTACTCCTGAACACCTCTCTGATAGCAGTTCACCTGCCAGGAAAGACAATGTCTAGCGGATGCCCTCAGCAGGATTTCTCAGGGCCATCACGAATGGTCCCTGAATCCTCGAGTGCTGGGGACAGTTTTTGCCAGATGGGGCACCCTCAGATAGACCTCTTCGCAGCCCCAGACAACCACCAACTTCCACTGTTCTGTTGCAGGCCCCAGTGGTGGGCTCAGTCCCCTGGATGCCTTCTCTTGGATTGGGAAGGGAAGTTTCTTTATGCTTCCCCTTCCTCTCCTATTCAAGGTGTTAGTAAAAATCAGATCCCAGCCTTGCAAGGTGATTCTGATTGCACCAGACTGGGCCAGGCAACCCTGGTACCCACTCCTTCTATCACTGGCAGTCCACCTTCCCCTGTGTCTTCCCAGGATTCACAACCTGCTGACCTGTGCCCAGGGGAGAGTCTGGTATCCGAATCTCAAATCCCTCAACCTCAAAGCTTGGCTCTTGAAGAGTTAGAATTTGCTGATTTGCACTTTTCTCAAGGTGTCCTTGACATCCTAAAGGCCTCTAGGAAGCCTTCCACTAGAGCCACTTATAATTCCAAGTGGAAAAGGTTCTCCATCTGGTGTTCTGGGAAGCATATTGCCCCAGAATCTGCTGATTTGCCCATTTTGTTGGACTACATGGTCCATCTTAATTCTTTGGGCCTCAGGCCAGCTACTTAAGAGTTCATTTGGCAGCTGTCTCTGCTTTTATTTCAGCAGGAAAGCCTTCCTCCCTTTCCGCTCACCCTGTATTTTCCAAGTTTTTAAGGGTTACTCCATACCAATCCACCTTTGTTGACCCAGCCCTGCCTGGGACCTTAGCAGTTGCATTGCCCAGTTAATGCAACCTCCCTTGAACCCCTGTCTTCCATGAGGCTTAAGTTTTAACTTGGAAAACTGTATTTCTAGTGGCCATCACTTGCTAGACATAAGTGAGTTACAAGCCCTTTCAGTAGAAAATGATTTTATTTCTTTTCACAGGGATAAGGTAGTCCTCAGGACTAACAGAAAGTTTTACCTAAAGTGGTGTCGGATTTCCATCTTAACCAATCCATCTCCCTTCCAGTATTTTTCTGAGCATTCTTCCTCTGGTAAGAGGAGATTGCACAGTTTGGATGTTAAGAGGGCATTGAGTTACTATTTAGAGCAGTACCAAGGGTCACAGGTTCGAATCCCATCAACTGTTTCTCACCTATGGTGAGGTTGGCAAAGGAAACCTGCCACTAAGAGGACAATTGCCAGATGGATTGTCTCTTGTATCCAATTTGTTACCAGAAACTGGGTGAGACCCCCGGATTGAGGTCATTCTACCAGAGGTACAGCCGCATCTCTGGCTGCTGAGACATTCCTATTTTGGAAATTTGTCAGGCTGCAACCTGAAAACGGTATACATACCTTCACCAAGCATTACCCCTGGATATCCAGGCCAGGAGAGATGCTCGATTTGGCACAGCTGTGCTTCAGAGCCTATTCCCTAAGTAGGTTCTGTCCCTCCTCCATGGAGGTACTGCTGTGTAGTCTGCTAATTGTCATAATATAGCAAGACTTCATGTTGTTTGAAGAAAAAATTACTCACCTTAGTAATGTTTCTTCTAATGGAGTCTTACTATTATTACCACCCAAGCCTGCCCTCTCAGAACTTGGGTAAGGGGGGCAACCTAGTGCAGGCACTGTTTATGCCATTGCAGGATTTTCTTCCCTTTGGGGTTTTTGGGGAGTGTTGTTTCTATTGTTAATGGTATTTTTGCTGGCCCCTGACTGAGTCTTTGGGTAGGGTCCAGCAGTGTTGATGTTGCTATTGTTGTTGTTGTTATTAGGTAGCCAGTAGGCTAGTGTAGGTTACAGCTTCCACACAGACCCTTAGTGAGTTCTTGCTTCGTAAAGATCTGACAGTTTCAGTTTGAAACTGCCCAGATAGAGCTTTGAAAACCGAGCTCGCGCTCAGAACTCCATCCTATATGGAGTTAACTCTTTCATCTCCGGGGCAGTTCTAGAGGAGGACCAAACTGCTAATTTTCATAATATAGCAAGACTCCATTAGAAGAAACAACATTACTAAGGTGAGTAATTTTTTCTTCCCTCCCTTCTACTCCCTCCTATCTGTGGATTTCAAAACTTCCCCATTTTGCTAGCTTAGGGGAAGATGCATGGCCCCCCTCACTTTGTGGCTGTGCTGCTGCCCAGACCAAGCGCACCCCAACAGTTTAAATTAAAATCGGATGCTATATACTCACCCAGTTTCTGCTTCAGGACACCTGACCTCTCCATGCTCAAGTGAAGCCTGCCCGGGACGTAGAGATCCTTGTTATCCCATGCTGTCCCCCAGCCCCCCACTAGCCCAAACCCCATGGTCACGCACCATTCTGCCAGCCATGCATTGAATGCCTTAATCCTTTTTCTTTTCTGACCGTACTTGCAATACGTATACAGTGGGTTTAGATGTGAGTTGCTATAAGAATGCATGGAAGACACTACAAGAACTGCCTGTCAAAATCCTTTGTAATCAGTCATCTCTGCAATACAAAAAGTGTTATTTATTTATTTATTATGCTTTATAGGATGAACTGCCGGAAGGTTCAGCCCCCACGTTTCTCTGTCCCCCCCCACCTGACCCCCAGGACTTACCTCCTCCATTGATCCTCCTGACTTACCCCCCCAGAACGGGGCCACCGCACTGACATGGACCCTCGCGATGCCGGTGCTAGATTACTTGTGGGGGGGGTCACCCACCGGCAGGGCAGGGCACGAAGCCAGGCTGGATGCTGGTACTAGGTTGCCAGTGGAGAGCCACAGTGGGCCATTGGGGGCCAGAGATACAGAGCATTGTATGTGGCAGCCGCTGTTTTTCTTTGTAGTGACCCCAGTGGAAGCCATGGCATGCAGTGATGCAACGCCACCGAGCCACCGGCGTCTGACACACCTCCCCGCTAGATTGGTGCCGGCAGCTGCATCGCTTGGCCTCTACCAGGGTCAGCCAGTGCCAGACACTCACCCACCCTCCCCCAAGAGGTGGAGAGCAGTCCTCAGACTCTCCATCCTCCTCCCCTGCCGGACCTCCGACTCCTGGGTCTGTTCCAAACTCGGCAGATCGACATCGCAGACAGATGCCTTGCCGCTACACCGGCAGGTGGGCCAGAAAACATTATCATTCCCGACACACACGCACACAAAAAAAGGATAATAGTGTATCACTGTAGAATTAGCTGGTGCACATCTCTGAGCAGAGTATTATGGGAGGAATTCCCATAAAAATGTATAAAAACACATTTTTGCACATATGGAACTACGCGGATTTGTTTTGATCGATGCTTGATTGGTTTAAGACAATAACATACCTTTCAATTGTGGAGTAGCAAGAAATTGGTAGAATTAGTATTACATGGACTGTATCAAGCCCTCCTGTAGTTTGTTTTATAGTGTCCCACCTGCTGAATGATTTGTTTAAGCAGCAGTGTACGTTAACAGTGAAACTGTCTTCTCCTTTTGATTCTTTTTCAGATTGCTCCTTATCGTCCAGCTTGTAAGATGCCCCCAGCCCACTCATATTTGAGTTAGTGGAGCTGGGTTTCTTCTGTAACAGAGATATTAAATCTCAGCTGGGCTATCCTGGGTAAATACATTATAAAAATTGGGTAAAAGCCCCCACTAGTAACGAGATATTGCATCTCAGCTGGGTTGTACTGGGGAAATGGCAGGACTCCAGTGAAAACAAGATACTGCATCTCAGCTGGGCTGGGGGGATACTGTAAAAATGGGTAAAAGCAGGACCCCACTGAAAACAAGATATTGTATCTCATCTGGTCTATCCTGGGTAAATACACTGTAGAAATGGGTAAAAGCAGGACCCCACTGAAAATGAGACATTGCATCTCAGCTGGGCTATCCCGGGTAAATGCAATGTGAGGAGTAAAAGCAGGACCCCACTGAAAACGAGATATTGCATCTCATCTGGGCTATTCTCGGTAAATGCATTGTAAGAACTTTAGAACGACAAGTAAGTGAGGCATTTGGCTATTGGGTAGGGCCACCTAGGAGCGACACTGGTATTTAGTGTGACTGCAGTGATCCACCTGACTGGAGGAAAGGCACCGCCTTCTGGTTGGATGGGGAACTAAAGAAAAGGGTCAGAAACTGGAAATAAAACAATAAATTGAAACACATTTAGTGGGCTTTTGGACTAAGTTTCTCTTTTTGTGTTCCCCTGGTGTACAGGTACTGCCCACGATGTTCTCAGGAGAGGAGGAAGAAGTGAAAACTTTGGATGGAACTTCCCGAGCTTGTGCGGAACAAACCTTGAATTTTCATTATGCTGTTACGGTTTACCTTTTTGATGTTTGCATTGTTTTTGTTTTTTTTTGTTTTGTTTTCCTTTCCCCAGTTTTATAACAAGGGCAAATTTTTATTTCTTGTGTCATTCAGTGTTGAATTAAAACACTAACCTCCTTCTCTCTCTCTCTCTCCGAGGGATTAATTTCTTGGAGGGGTTGCGGAATTATAAACCCCGAATATACCCCTCTTTCTGGCCAATTTGTGTGTTTGGGGGGGATAGGTTAGCATTTTTTCCTGTCCACTATTAACCTTTTGCTGCAAATAGCTAGGCTCCTTATTGGAGGGGGGAGGGTGGAATAAAATCCTGTTTCATTGGCATTAAAGACTGCCCACCCCACAGCTGCTAAAAATTTACACAGAAAAAAGGGGTAGGATTTCAAGATTTTATGTTATTTTTGTTACAATCAGTGTATTGGTTTTGTAGTTGTCATGTCTTCTTAGTACGTCAGGTTTGGTCCCTTTTATGTTTTCTTGTGGTGCTACAACAGACACTGTAAAAACATTTCACTGTCCGCTTGCTTGCTTCTCTGTCATGCTGCCAAAATCCAATCTCATGACAGAGTGCTGCAGATTCCTGAGCAATATATATCTACAGTCCTGCCGACCACTTACATGAAATATAAACCAAAATAAAAATAAAGTGAGGGATTACATAAAGCGCTGTGGGGGTAGTGCATAATGCAGACTTCCCCACACGCTGATCCACTAATGGTACAGTGTGGGCAGGGCATGGTGCAGGCTTCCCCGTGCACAGCTCCACCAATGTACCCCCAACCCTGACCTGGAGGGACCACCGTTCTGAGGTGAGAGGGACTGAAGCCCTCTGTTATCCACAGGGACTGGTAGAGTGTGGGCAGTACACGGTGCAGGCTTCCCCACATACTGCTCCACTAGTGTACCCCAACCCTGACCTGGAGGGACCACGTTGCTCCTGAGCTGAGAGGGACTGAAGCTCTTTGTCTAGCCACAGGGACAGGTACAGTGTGGGCAGTGCACAGTGCAGGCTTCCCCACACACTGCCCCACCAATTTACCCCAACCCTGACCTGGAGGGACCTCACTTCTCCTGGGTTGGGATGGCCAAAGCCTGAACTCGTATCGAAAACCTAAAGAGATTTTCTTGGGGGGTTAGCAGTTTCCATGGACATTTAACCCCTGACATGAAGATGAGCATTTCTCAGGAAGTAGGCAGAGAGTAGAAGGCCCTCCTTATCTCTCATTGGTGCTTCCCTGGGAGGTCCATCTCTTATACGTTGCGTCTTGTTACTTGTTCCATAAAACGGCCTCACGTAGTGGATAAGCTGAGATCTGTTCTGTCATCTCTGGAATATTGTATGTACTGCATCAGAACACATTTCAATTAAAATGGTTTAAAAACAGAAGTGACTGCCTCTCTTATTAATTATTCTTCGTGCTTTCCTCAGGAGGAACTGCATCCCTCCTCCCAGCTACTGTTTCACAGTCTTTCTTATCAGATATTAAACCGAGATCTCATTAGCCTCTTCTGGTGGTGGTTCAAGGAGACGTTGAAGATCTCACAGCAGTAGAGCCAGTTAATAGAACATGTTTCTGTTAAAGGTTAACATTTTTTTTTTTTGGGGTAAATATATTTTATTGAAAAAACATAATACAGCACTTCAACAGACAGAGTACCTAGTTACCGATGTGTGCATTTTACAAGAAGACTTAGTGTTATAATAACAGTCTCGGTTCAGGTTTCAAAAGGTATAGGGACAGTTGTACAGACCTTGTCACAACATTAACAAGGGATTTATTACATGGGACATATAAGAATTGGTTAACATTTTTAGAAAAATGTTGAGTATTGGTTTAAAAATGTAAGATTGTTTTATGAAAAATCCTACCCTGTTTTTGGGGGGGAGAGAGATGCATGTTAATTTTTATCATTATAAAGTATTCTGACAATAAGACAGGGATCTTTCTGGCTTTAAAGTCCAGGCTTAGCATATTGTAGAGGTATGTTTTCTTGCTTTATTTAGTCCCAGTTATTAGGCACACAAGGCTACTGGGGTGTATGTTCCCTGGTGGGGACAGTACATGCAGAATAAATGTTAGGGGTCGCCCACAGGAAGTTTTGCAGTCGTAATGATGTACTTGGAACTGTGGTTCTCTGTAATATATCTTACAAGGATAATGTGCAATGCTTGTAACTATGGAGTTCATTAAAACTAAGAAAAACACATAAAGAAAAGATTTTACTTAGAGGAAGGCTCTTGTAGCAGGCCACACCGGTAGGACTAAGCCGCCAGGTGCTAATACCGCACTGAAAACTTCTAGCTAGCAGTCTGTCATGGGGGACCGCTCCCCGCCGACGTCAGTCAGCTATCAGCCAAGCATATGGAGGACGGCGGTCCCCCACACCTACCTCGGTTCTTTTCCCGCCATTGACCTGCGCACGTCGGACCTTAGCAGACGCCGCAGCTACAGTCGACCACCATTTTCCGCACTTACCGCGCTTTTTATTTTTCATTTTTGTATAGTGTAAAACATCGTATTTTCGGTGTTCCCGATAACAAGTTTGTCTTCTCCACCAGCCTTGTCTTCCAAATGCTCCTCAAAGTGTGCCTGCGGCAAATGGATCTCAATGAAAAGGACGGCCACTCTGCGTGTCTGATCTGCCTAGGCCCCAGCCATGTCACTGAAGCCTGGCAGTTTTGTCAGAAATTCAACCAGGCCACTCGGAGACGGAAGTTTTAAAAACTCTGGAGAGTCACCTTTTGAAGCAGAAGTTGGTCGCAATGGAGCTGCAAGCCAGGAGCTCTTTGGCCTTTCCAGCATAGTCCTCCGGGTCCTCTTCACCTTCTCACAAGGAGAAGTCTGGGAAGCATACACACCGGGATAAACACCGGGACTGGGCCCAGTCAGCTTCCCATTTGCAGTCACCCTTTAAACAGTTGACCGTGTGACTGGGTTGAATAGGACCCCATCCCAGTTGTTATGGAGAGTTTGAATGTAGGGATTTGTTCTGTTCTTTTCTTTTCTGTCTCTTCTCTGGTTGCGCAACCAAATTTTCCTGTGAGACCTAGGACTTGATCACCCCGACAGTCTTGCAGTTCTCTGCCTCTCGCTATCTCTTAGTCTTCCCTTGCTGTTCTGGCTTTTTCCTCCCTTGCCTACCTGCTGGTATAAAAATATATGCAAATCATTATGTGGAAATGTAACTGATATTGGGATCCCTTTGTTTAGAAACTATGTAGTGTTACTGTTGAAATGTATATAATTATAGTTTGAGATGATTGCAGAAAGGAGGGCTGACTTTGGCAAGATGGGAGAGTGCCTCAGAAAAGCACTAGCAAACAGGCTAGAAGGAGGTGTGGAGCAACAATGGGGAATTATCAAAACTGCCATCACAGAGGCAACAAGCCTTTTATGTGAAGCAAATAAACAAATCAAAACGAAAGAAAAAGCCACTATGGTTCTCAAGAGAGGTGGCTGTGAAAGTCAGGAAGAAAAAGATAGCATTCCAGAAGTATAAGGAAACACAGAAGGAGCAGGACAGAGCTGTACCAGTTAAGGCAGAAAGAAGCAGGAGGAAGTCAGAATAGTAAAGGCCCAAACTGGGAAAGATAGCCAACTCAGTTAAGAAGGGGATAAAACCTTTTATAGGTACATCAGCGAGCATAGAAAGACAAAGGGAGGGATAGTGAGGCTGAATAGAATAAGCGGTGGGTGGGCAGGGGGACAGTGAAAAAGCAGGAATACTGGCGAATATTTCTGCTCAGTATTCTAAAGAGGGAGGAAGTGCCTAATCCAATTAACAGAAGCACTCTTGATGGGGAGTCGATCCCAGTCCTTTCACAGAAGAAAGGGTTCTGCAAGAACTCCTAAAACTGAAGGTGGACAAAGCAATGGGGTCCTGATGGAATTCACCTCAAATTCTAAAAGAATTAAGGAAGGAACTAGTGAAACCACTGGCTACTCTTTTAATAAATCATGGAGGATGGTGTGGTACCCGAGGACTGGAGGAAGGCGGATGTGATTCCCCTTCACAAAAGTGGGACCAAGACAGAGCAGGAAACTACAGACCTGTCAGTCTGACCTCTGTGGTAGGGAAAGTGATGGAGTCACTTCTGAAGGAAAGAATAGTTGAGTACCTAGAGGTCAGTGGAGCACAGGATCCAAGGCAGCATGGGTTCACGCGGAAGGTCATGTCAGACGAATCTAATAGATTTCTTTGACTGGGTGACCAAGTAGTAGACCAGGGAAGGGCTGTGGACATGGCCTACCTAGACTTTGCAAGGCATTTGACACAGTCCCACACAAAGATTATTAGTCAAATTAACCAGCCTGGGAGTGGGTCCCAGGGTGGTAGCCTAGGTAAAACATTGGCTGGACAACAGGACACAGAAGGTAATTGTAAATGGAGTCCACTCTGAAGAAAGGACGGTTACTAGTGGGGTACCGCAGGGTTCAGTATTGGGTCCAGTCCTTTTTAATGTCTTCATCAGTGGCATTGCAGAGGGACTGGAAGGAAAAGTATGCCTTTTTGCAGATGACACAAAGATCTGCAACAGGGTTGATACACAAGGAGGCGTGGAAAGGCTGAAAAGGGACTTGGCAAGGTTGGAGGAATGGTCTGACGTATGGCAGCTAGGATTCAATGCAAAAAAGTGCAAAATAATGCACCTGGGAAACAAGAACCCAGGGGAAGAATACACAATGGGTGGGGAGGTAGTAACAACAACAAAACAGGAAAGGGACCTGGGGTAATCATATCAGATGACCTTAAGGTTAGCAAGCAATATGAGAAGGCAGTAGGGAGGGCCGGGGTATACTGGGATGTATAGGGAGAGGCATCAGCAGCAGAAAACAGGAAGTTGTTATCCCTCTGTACAGACAGTTGGTGAGACCCCATCTGGAATACTGTGTCCAGTTCTGGAGACCCCATCTCGCAAGGAACATAGACAGATAGAGGCAGTCCAGAGGAGGGCAACTAAAATGGTGCAGGGTCTGCAAGAGAAGCTCTATGGAGGAGAGACTAAAGGAGCTTAATATGTATACCCTTGAGGAAAGAAGGGAGAGGGGGGACATGATAGAAACTTTCAAGTACCTCAAGGGAATCAACAAAGTCCAAGAGGTAGCATCTTTCAGAAAAAGAGACTTGCAAGAACAAGGGGACACAATTTAAAGATAGAAGGAGGGCGGTTCAGGGGCAATGTGAGGAAGTATTATTTCACAGAGAGGGTAGTGGATGCATGGAACAGCCTTCCTGAGGAAGTTGTGGAGTCTAAAACTGTGGGAGAATTCAAGAATGCATGGGACAGACATAAGGCAATTCTTGTGGGGGGGCAGGAAGATATAGGCTGTTGGTTAAATAGGATCTGCGGCCTATCCTGTAGGTAGGGAAATGGGCAGACTAGATGGGCCTAGCGGTCCTTATCTGCCGTCAAAGTCTATGTTTCTATGAAAGCTACCGGGTTAACCTGAAATGTAATGTGTAAGCCTTTTGCAGAAGCTGTGGAAAAGCGGCCTCCGTTCTTGGACATTGTGTTCCTGCCTGCACCTGCCTGAAATATACAAGAACATTTTAGAAAAAAAAAACAGGATGCTTGTTAAGAAGGGGGGGTTGCAAAGACTTATGAGAGAGAGCTGCAATGTTTTTGAGAGACACAGAAACACACAGAGATTGATGGAAAACTCAGATGGATCTTCTCTGTTTATCCTGTCATTGTAAATAGTTATTCTGAGCAATTACATTTTTTTATTTTATTGTTATTCATAATAAAATTCTTGTGAATTTTACAACTGCTCCTGGTTTTTCCTATGCTTCCTGACATGTGCCTCAGAATGGGGCCATCCTTCTGCGGGGGGGTCAGCTCCTCCAGCCCTCTCTTCTTTTGGGCTAACTGTGGCTCCGCCTCCTGCTCTTATTTCTGTTTTGGGTGGTGTCTCCTGCTCCCCTGACACTCAGGCCCATATCTTCTGTGGGCTCTCAACCGGGTGACTTGGCTGGTGTTGGTCTCTCTGGCATCGGCTCTACTACCGTCGCCACTCCCCCGGGCCATGACCATGGCGCTGCCCTCGTCAGTCCCCTCCACTGGGGCTGACATCAGCCATGCTAGGCAGCGCCCACAGCAGGCTACCGCTGTCTCTTCCTCACCAGTACAGCCTCTGCCTTTACCTCAGGGGTCTCCTTCCCCCCCAGGCGCCAGCTTCTCCAGCTGAACGTGCGCCGACAGATACTTCTTCTGGGTGCCCCAGGCCGTCGCCTGCAGGGCCACCGCCAGTGCTACCACAACCACAGCCTATGGGCCAGACTCTGTCATCACCCCTGGCCACAGCCAATGCTCGCTGGGCCGTCGCTGGATCATCACCAGTATTGGGCGGACTTACGCCCGGGTACCCTTCGCCGCTTCTCTTTAGATTAATTGGATGTTCATTATAGTTTATTATATAATCTTGAAACAGTGCATTTGTCCTAGCCTTAAATTATATACTATTAGGATCTAGGAACGTGAGCATTATGGGCCTCGTAGTGGTTATTTATAGATAACTGATTTTATTTTTCATTAACTCCCAGCATAATGAATGCATCAGATGTTTTTCAGCACTGATTCTTTATTCTGTAATAAGTCCTGTTGGTTTTGTCTTACTTGTTGAAAAATGTTAAATAAGTTAAAAAAGAAAAAAAAATCAATCCATCCACCTTTATTTTCCTGAGTATTCTAATCAGGGGGCGGCGTTGCTCCATACATTGGATGTACATAGGATGTTAGTACTACACAAACTGCACCAAGCCGTTCAGAAAATCTGAACAGTTATTTGTTTTGTTTGCCCCTAAGAGAGAGGGCGCTCCTGTTTCCAAACAGTGTTTGTCTAAGTGGTTAGCGAATTAAATTGTTTAATGCTACTGCAAGTACAACAAACTCCTTCCGGGTGTGGTGAAAGACCATTCCACCAGGGGTATGACTGCCTCTGCGGCTTGCTTCAGAAATGTGTCTGCTGCTGTCATCTGTGCAGCTGCCACCTGGAGTTCTGTCCACACCTTCACCAAGTATTACAATCTGGACTTTGCCTCTCAGCACAGGGCCAGTTTCGGCCTGGCAGTCCTTCGGGGCCTTCTCTCCTGAGCTCTTAGCTGCTGCTCTGTCCGCCTCTCAGTGGTGTTATCCCGGTGATACCCGCTACTGCTGGGACTCCATCCTACTGGTGCAGCCTACTGCAAGAGCCTTCCTCGAAGTAAGATAGTTACTTAAGAACTTAACGTAACAGTAGATCTTCGAGAGAAGCTCTTTTAGCAGGCCCTGCTTTCCCTCCCCCTGCTGCTCTTTTTCTTTCGCACTGCTTCTGCCTTTCTCTTGGCTCTCAGGAAACCTCGGTTCTCCTTTAGCTTCCCGTATGGGATCTCCGGTGGGAGAACTGAGGTAGGTGTGGGGGACCGCCCTCCTGTATATGCTAGGCTGACGTCAGCTGACTGACGTCAGCGTGGGGCGGTCCCGGGTGATGGACTGCTAGCTAGAAGTTTTCTGTGTTCCTAGCGCCTGGCGGCTTGGTCCTACTGGTGTGGCCTGCTGCAAGAGCTTCTCTTGAAGATCTACTGCTACGGTAAGTTCTTACGTAATTGTACTATCCCATAGCACTTCTCAAAAAGAGTAGGGGAATTTCTCCAGTGTCCTGGTCAGATCCTCCCTTTCTCTAACCCACCAAGAGATTAACCTGCTTTAGTATTGATCAGTTTACATCTGTATCCCCATCCCCCTGTGATAAGGCTGAAAATAGGAAGTATTTCTGGGCCACCTTTTCTGGACAATAAAAATTGAAATAACTAACTCTGTGCTGCCTCGTGCTGTCCTAGACACCACTGTCACACAGCGACACCTGCTCAGAGAGACTGGGACTGCAGTAACCGGGCTCCCCACAGCTGCTGTCAGTGCCCACTCCTGGGTCAGCAGTGACCCCAAGACACCCCTGTCATACAGCAACACCTGCTGGGAGAGGCTGGGGCTGGAGTAACTGCAGGTATCCTGACAGCTACCATCGGTCTGTGCCACTCCTGGGTCAGCAGTGTGCCGACATTACTGTCACACAGCGACACCTGCTGGAAGAGACTGGGACTGGAGTAACTGCAGGTTTATACACAGCTGCTGTCTTTCAGTACCCACTTCTGAGTCAGCAGTGTGCTCCTAGACACACCTGTCACACAGTGACACCTGCTGGGAGAGGCTGGTACTGGAGTAACTGCAGGCTTTCCCACAGCCGCTGTCAGCAGTGTGCTCTTGGACACCACTGTCAGACAGCGACACCTGCTTGGGGAGTCTGCAACTAGAATAACTGCAGGCTTCCCCACAGCCATTGGCTGTCAGTGCCTACTCCTGAGTCAGCAGCATTCTCACGGAAAACCTCTGTCACAGAAAGACATGCTGGGAGTGACTGGGACTTAAGTAACTATAGGCATCCCTATAGGTGCTTCCTGTCAGTGCCCACTCCTGGGTGAAAAGTGTGCTCCTAGACACCCCTGGCACTCAAAAGGAGAAGCACAGAAGAGAAAAGACCTGCACTATGTGGGATCACAGTACGAGACCAGAATTCAGGGCAAAGACTTGATTATGTTTCACGAACATATCACAGAATAATTCCAGGCACGCTGAAAACACATCAGGTTTTTTTACACGTGTTTTACAGCTTTACTTTGTAGATTAATGGTATTGCAGTGATAACTTATCACTCATTTAAATCATAAATTCTGGTAAAGCCATCAATCGATCAGTAACTCCAGTTTCATAGTATGTTGGATATTCTTAGTTGCCCCACAGTGTCTCGCTAAGCTGTATACTGTTCCCATAGTGACTGCTTCAGCATGTGTCTCCTCCTAATAATTTCTGTTTTTAAACTCACAAGAGTAACTGACCAGGATTGATCGTATATACTCGCAGCTGGCAAAGGTACTCGTCATTTTAATAGTGGTCTTAACTCGCGCTCTTCAGGGGCCAGTATTGCTTGTCTTTGTGTTGTGGTTCTCGCACTCAAAGACTACACAGGAAACCAATATCAGAATATCACCACCAGCCGTATAATTCAATCTTTATTTATTTGTAACATCGGAATTACAACCCTTTGAGTCATAGACTCGTTTCCAAAGGCTCCACGTCAACTATGATGATACAGAGAACAATAATCCAGTTTAACAATGGTGCAGAGTCATATAAGTGTGGATGTGTAAGTAGGAGAAAAATGTGAATTAAACATGCATAGGGTAATTGCCTGTACTGTGTTGAGCAGTTTACACACATAAACCTAATCCAGTGAATCTAACGTATGTAATACATTGCCTGATATAAAAACGACAATAATAAACAGCGTTTTAAGGAACCAGTGTGGCTCCAGTTGTTCCATGACCAACACGTGCAGTGCTGTGTAGTCCATAGTTGCACTGCGTGAAGACAGTATACCTACGAGAGTTCATGACTGATGTCACGCTCACCACAATCTAGGCAAAGCTGGATGTATGCTCATCCTTAGAGCCAAATAATTGTCCATCCAGGGCGTGTGCGTCCCAAGGTTGCCTTAGATCCAGGAAAAAGTCCAGTCGGAGCTGGAGGTCAGATGTTATTCGCTCTATGGTGCAGATCTCTCCCACCTTCTTGATCCAGGTGGGTACCTCGGGTGGGGTTGGGGGGTTGGATCCGAAAGCTGTAGCAATGTTATACATTTCAGAGCAGCTGATCTAAGCATGTAACTCAACCACATAAGGTGTTTGTTTTTCAGTGTAAATGGGAGTATGCCCAATACTAGGCACTGGAAGGTGAATGGTATATCTGTCCCCACAATCCCTTGGATTCTACCCCTTATTTCTGCCCAGTAATTATGTAATCTGGGGCAATCCCAAAAAAGTGATGGTGTGAGCCTCTCTCCCCACAATGTCTCCAACATCTGTCTGAATTTAACGCTCCATGTTTGGTTATGGTGGACACATTAAAGAACCACATCACCACCTTTCATTTGAACCCCCTCCAAGCTGGGGGAGAGGTAACCTTCTGACCCATTTTCAGGACCTGTCCATCTCTTCTTTTGTTGTGACCGTCCCGCTCCCCCATCCCACCTCTGTTTAACCTGTTCGAGGGGGATCTGTCCGAACTGACAGAAGTAGGGAATATAGGTCACATATGTATTTATATCTGTTTTTTAATGTTGTCTCCCAAAATAACTTTCAAAGTGGTTTTGTTCTGTGGTGAGTTTATCCAGGTTGGATCCCATTTGTATAAAATGTCTTACTTGCAGATAATGAAAGAATTCTGAATTCAGTAAACCAAACTTGATAGACAACTCTTGAAACTTTATTTGCTTCCCAGTGATACACTGGGCAAACCTGTAGACCCCCGCCCTCTCCCATATTCTAAAGCCTGAATATTGGGTTGGGGGTTTGAAGGCCTCTGTGTGTCTGATGAGCGAGAGAGGGCCCACATCCTCTTTAATCTTAAGAACACACTTAATCTCATCCAGGATATGTAACGAATGTAATAACCAGGGGTTGGACAGTTTCCGCGTATTAACCTGGAAGATGGTACCTAAGCCGGATCTCCCTCCTCCAAGCCTGCACAGTGACGGGATGGGGGTTGCCAACTCCATTCCCGTTGCACCGACTCAGGGTCCTCCCATGGGGGGCTGTCTCTGCCATTTACTTTCCGCCTGGTCCGTTGTCACAACGGACAGGTGGGTCTTGGAAATGGTCGGCCAGGGGCTGCCTCTGGAGTTTGAGCAGTACCTACCAACCCAAGCCCACGCCCCATGGGAAGGAATGGTTTCTGTGTACACTCAGTCAGCTCTCCAAGACAACATCGCCCAACTCCTCTGCAAGGAGGTAGTGGCCAGAGTTGCAGATCCCCCTGTCAACCCAGGGTTCATTTCCGGGTACTTCCTTGTTCTGAAACGGAAGGGGGGCTGGCGCCCCTATTCTAGATCTGGACGACCTGAACCAATTCCTCAGGTCTCGCACATTCAGGATGGTAACTCTGTCTTAGATCATACTATCTCTCGAGCAGAACATGTGGTTTTGCCTACTGGATCTGCAGGATGTGTTCCTTCACGTCCAGATCCATCAGTCTCATCGAAGGTTCCTCTGCTTCTGAGCAGAGGGAGCCCTCTTCGAGTTCCAAGCCATGCCACTCGGCCTGTCATCAGCCCCCCAGGACTTCAAATGCATTGCAGTGGCGGCGGCCTACCTTTGGCGTCGGGGGGGGCAGGTCAGAGTGTACCCTGTCTCAATGATTGGCTCATAGCAGGTCCCTCCATTCAGGACATGGAGAGATCCAGGGATCTGGCTCTCCAGACCTGTCTCAAACTTGGTCTTCTCATCAACGAGCCAAGTCAGAGTGATCTGCTTTATCGGGGCAGAGATTGACTCTTGCCGAGCCAGAGCCAGCCTCCCGGTGGACAGAACTGAGGTTCTGTCCTTCTTTGCCCAATCATTTCTGGTTGGGCACTTTTGCCCTGCCCGGGACTTCCTGTGCCTTCTAGGTTACATGGTAGCCTGCACCTCCGTGGTCCGATGGGCCTGGTGGCATATGCACCCCCTTCAGTGGGAGTGGGCCAGCCTGTGGACTCAGTGACACAGTCACTTCAACCAGCTGGTCATTGTGACCTAGAAGATGTGGGACGCTCTCCAATGGTGGACCATCCTAGAACATCTGCAGGAGGGGATCCTGTTTGTCTGCCCCGAGCCGACAGTCGTTCTGACGATCAATGCCTCTCTCACAGGCTGGGGTGCCCACACGGGGAATCATAGAGTCCATGGGCTCTGGACCCCCGAGGAATCCCGATGTCCTATCAACCTGCTGGAGCTCCGAGCAATTCGGCTGGCACTGACTGCATTCACTCCGTTTCTTCGGGGTCAGGTGGTGCAGGTCCGAACGGACAATACCACAACCACGTACTATCTCAACAAGCAGGGCGGCACACAATCCTGGCCTCTATGCAAGGAAGCGCTCCGCATTTGGACCCTCGTGAGCCATCTGGAGGCAGATCTCCTGGCCATCCATGTGGCAGGAGTCTCGAATCAACTGGCAGACATCCTCAGCCATGTGGGTGAGGAGTCCCATGAGTGGTCTCTCCATCCAGAGGTAGTACACAGCCTGTTCTCCCACTGGGACAAACCTGAGGTGGATCTGTTCACCTCCAGGGAGAACACAAAGCTGAAGCTGTTCCCTGCCTGCCTTCCTCAGCAGGGCTCACTGCAGGGGGATACCTTCTTGAGGCAGTGGACCCCAGCCTCTTCTGTGTCTTCCCTCCACTTCCCTTGGTTCACAAGGTGCTCCTCAACATCAGGAGGGACAATGCAGTGCTGATCCTGGTAGCCCCAGACTGGCCACGCTGGTTCTGGTATCCAGATCTCCTCTGCCTCAGCACCAGGTCTCTGAGGCGTATTCCAGCAATGCCTGGACCTGCTCTCGATCATTCAGTGGAAGGTATTCCATCTGGACTTTCAATCTCTGCATCTGACAGCCTGGTTCCTGAGCGGCTAGAGTTCCAGGCTTTAGATCTCTCCAATGATGTCCTCAACGTTGTTGAGGCCTTTAGAAAGGAGTTGACCAGGAGGTGTTATGCCTTCAAATGGAAGAGATTCTCCATTTGGTGTTGGGGCAAGAGCCTGAACCCTTCATCCTGTCCTGTGGCTAGCATCCTCTACTACGTTTGGGCTCTCTCCAAAGGGGGTCTTCGGTCTGCGACCCTTAAGGTGCACCTGGTGGCCATCACTGCTTACCGGGTGTGGGCCAGTCAGCAGACGGTGGCTCAGGAGCAGGTGGTCTGATGCTTCTTTAAAGCCTTTGACCACATTTCCCCTCTGGTGCGTGAACCACCACCACTGTGGGATCAAATGCTGGCACTGGCAAAGCTCATGGGCAAGCCATTCAAACCAATACACAGGTGTGTGATGTCACACCTGTTGTAGAAGACCACCTTACCAGTGGCTATCACATTAACCAGAAGGATTGGAGAGCTCCAGGCGCTCTCTGTTGAGTCTCCCTACCTGGTCTTCCACAGGGACAAGGTTATCCTGCACCCCCACCCGAAATTCCTTCTGAAGGTGGTGTCGGAGTTTCACCTAAACCAGGTGTTGACTTTGCCAGTGTACTTACCCCAGTTACACCTCAGAGGCAGAGTACAGGCTCCATACCTTGGACCTGAGATGAGTGCTCTCTTATTATGAAGAGTGCATGGCTGGAATTCGGGGAGAGGTTCGCCAGCTGCTTGTCACCTACACTGAAGCCACACCTGGCAGACCTGCAGCAAAGCGGACGATTGGCAGATGGATAACATCCTCCATTGATCTCTGCTACCGGTTGATGGGCAAGGAGCCTCCCATAGGAATAAGAGCTCATTCCATCCGCCATACTGCTGCATCGGTAGCTGCTTCTAGAGACATCCCTGTCCAGGATATCTTCAGGGCTGCTACCTGGAAGTCAGTGCAAACCTTAATTTCCCACTACCACGCCGGGATGCTGGTTTTGGGGCCTCAGTTCTCCAATCTCTGTTCCCTAAGTAGGTAAGGGGTGTGCGCCTTACCTCCCTCCTCCCAGAGAACTGCTAGGAGTCTGCCAGCAAGTGTGGATAGAATAACATAGCCACGATCCTAGAAGAACAGGTTACTCACCTGTAACAATAGTTCTAGGAGTGGTATATGTTCATCCACACTAACCCACCTGACCTCCCTGGCTTTAACGCACAACCCTCTGCTTCGGGCAAGATCTGGCATCATGGGGCGGAGCCAAGGGATATACCACCCGGGTGGGTGGGGAGGAGCCAGCTTTTAGACCTTCTGGCAAGAATTAAAGGGGAAAGAGACATGCCAACAAGTGTGGATGAACAACATATACCACTCCTAGAACTATTGTTACAGGTGAGTAACCTGTTCTTTTTAACCCTGGGATGTTGGATTGTCCCTCCCCTCCTCTAGTGTCCTGGCATACTGAACTGTTCCTCCCTTCTGGTCTTGGGATGTCGGATTGTCACTCTCCTCCTCTAGTGTCCTGGGATGCTGGATTGTCCCTACTCTCCTTTAGTATTCTGGAATGTTAGATCATTCCTACCCTTGTGTAGTGTCCTGGGATGTCGGATTGTTCCTCCCATCCTCTAGTGTCCTGGGATGTTGGATTGTCTCTACTCCCCTCTAGTTTTCTCGACTGTTCGATTGTTCCTACCCTCTTCTAGTGTCCTGGGATGTTGGATTGTCCCTACCCTCATCTAGCATCCTGGGATGTTGGATTTTCCCTGCCCTCCTCTAGTGTTCTGGGATGTTGGATTGTTCCTCCTATTCTCTAGTGTCCTGGGATATTGGATTTTTCCTTCCCTTCTCTAGTGTCTTGGTGTGTTGGATTGTCCCTCCTATCCTCTAGTGTCGTAGGGTGTTGGATTGTTCTTCACCTCCTTTAGTGTCCTGGGATGTTGGATTTTTCCTTCCCTTTTCTAATGTCTTGGGATGTTGGATTGTCCCTCCCCTGGTATCCTGACATGTTCCGGAGGATGTTGTGGAGTCAAAATCAGTGGTGGAATTCAAGCATGCATGGGACAGTCATAAGGCCATTCTAGGGGGTGGGGGTAGGAAGAAGTAGGCTGCTGGTTAACTAGGATCTGCAGCTTATCCAATAGATAGGGAAATGGGCAGACTGGGTGGGCCAAGCGGTCCTTATCTGCCGTCAAATTCTATGTTTCTATGTTGAATAGTTCCTCCATTCCTCTAGTATCCTGGGATGTTGGATTGTTCCTCCCCTCCTCTGGTATCCTGGCATGTTGTATTGTTCCTCCATTCCTCTAGTGTCCTGGGATTTTAGATTGTCCCTATCCTCCTCTAGTATCCTGGAATGTTAGAATTTCCCTGCCTTCCTCTAGTGTCCTGGGATGTTGGATTGTCCGTACCCTCCTCTAGTGTTCTGGGATGTTGGATTGTTCCTCCCCTCCTTTAGTGTCCTGGGATGCTGGAGTGTCCCGGGATGTTGGATTGTCCCTATCCTCCTCTAGTGTTCTGGGATGTTGGATTGTTCCTCCACTCCTCTAGTGTCCTGGGATGCTGGAATTGCCCTACCCTCCTCTAGTGTCCTGGGATGTTGGATTGTCCGTACCCTCCTCTAGTGTTCTGGGATGTTGGATTGTTCCTCCCCTCCTTTAGTGTCCTGGGATGCTGGAGTGGCCCTACCCTCCTCTAGTGTCCTGGAATGTTGGATTGTTCCACCATTCCTCTAATGTCCTGGGATGTTGGTTCATTGCTTCCCTCATCTAGTATTCTGGAATGTTGGATTGTTCCTTCCCCCTCTAGTGTCCTGGGATGTTGGGTTGTTCTTACCCTCCTCTAGTGTCATGGGATGTTGGATTACCCCTACCTTCCTGTAATGTCTTGAGATGTTGGATTGTCCCTGCCTTCCTCTTGTGTCCTGGGATGTTGGATGAACCCTCCATCCCTTCAAGTGTCCTGGGATGTTGGATTGCCCCTACCTTCCCGTAATGTTTTGGGATGATGGATTGTTTCTACCCTCCTCTAGTGTCCTAGGATGTTAGATTGTACCTCTCCTCCTCTAGTGTCCTGGAATGTTGGATTGTTCTTCCATTCCTGTAGTGTCCTGGGTTGTTAGATTGTCCCTACCCTCCTCTAGTGTCCTGGGGTGTTGGATTATTGCTCCCCTTATCTAGTATCCTGGAATGTTGGATTGTTCCTCCCCTCTTCTTGTGTCCTGTGATGTTGTATTGGCCCTGCCCTCCTCTAGTGTTCTCTTTATGTTGGACTGTTGCACCCCCTCAGCTGGTGCCCTGGAATGTTAGATTGTTCGTACTGTCCTCTAGTGTCCTGGCATGTTGGATTGTCCCTTCCCTCCTCTAGTATCCTGGAATGTTGGATTGTTCCTCCCCTACTCTAGTTTCCTGAGATGTTGGATTGTCCCTACTCCCTGTAGAGTCCTGGAGTGTAGGATTGTCCATTCCCTCATCTAGTGTCCTGGAATGTTGAATTGTTCCTCCCCTCTACTAGGGTTTTGGGATGTTGGATTTTTCCTTCCCTTCTCTAGTGTCTTGGGATGTTGGATTGGTCCTCCCCTCTCCTGGTGTCCTGGAATGTTGGATTGTTCCTACCCTCCTCTAGTGTCCTGAGATGTTGGATTGTCCCTTACCTCATCTAGTGTCCTGGGATGTTGAATTGTTCCTCCCCTCTACTAGGGTTCTGGGATGTTGGATGTTTCCTTCCCTTCTCTAGTGTCTTGGGATGTTGGATTGTCCCTCCCTTCCTGTAGTATCCTGGAATATTGGATTGTTCCTCCTTTCCTCTAGTGTCCTGGGATATTGGATTTTTCCTTCCCTTCCCTTCTCTAGTGTCTTGGGATGTTGGATTGTCCCTGGCCTTCTCTAGTGTCCTGGGATTTTCGATTGTCCCTCCCCTCCTCTGATGTCTTGGGATGTTGGATTTTCCCTACCTTTCTACTGTGTCCTGGGATTTTGGATTGCCCCTGCCCTCCTCTAGTGCTCTGGGATGTTGGATTGTCCCTACCTTCTTCTAGTGTCCTGGGATGTTGGATTGTCCCTGCCCTCCTCTAGTACCATGGAATGTTGGGTTGTTCCTTCCCTTCTCTAGTGTCCTGGGATGCTTGACCATTCCTCCCCTCCTCTAGTGTCCTGGGATGTTGGATTGTTCCTCCATTTCCCTAGTGTCTGGGGTTGTTGGATTGTCCCTTCCCTCCTCTAGTACCCTGGGATGTTGGGTTGTTCCTTCCCTTCACAAGTGTCCTGGGATGTTGGATCGTTCTTCCCCTCCTTTAGTACCCTGGGAGGTTGGATTGTTCCTACCCTCCTTTAGTGTCCTGGGATGTTGGATTTTTTCTTCCCTTCTCTAGTGTCTTGGGATGTTGGATTGTCCCTCCCCTGGTATCCTGACATGTTGGATACTTCCTCCATTCCTCTAGTGTACTGGGATGTTGGATGTTCCTCTCCTCCTCTGGTATCCTGACATGTTGGATAGTTCCACCATTCCTCTAGTGTCCTGGGATTTTAGATTGCCCCTACCCTCCTCTAGTATCCTGGGATGTTGGAATTTCCCTGCCCTCCTCTAGGGTCCTGGGATGCTGGATTGTTTCTGCCGTCCTGTAGTGTCCTGGGATGTTGGATTGTTCCTTCCCTGGTATCCTGACATGTTGGATAGTACCTCCATTCCTCTAGTGTACTGGGATGTTGGATTGTTCCTCTCCTCCTCTGGTATCCTGACATGTTTGATTGTTCCTCCATTCCTCTAGTGTCCTGGGATTTTAGATTGTCCCTACCCTCCTCTAGTATCCTGGGATGTTGGAACTTCCCTGCCTTCCTCTAGTGTCCTGGGATTTTGGATTGTCCCTGCCTTCCTCTAGTATCCTTGGATGTTGGATCCCCCCCCTTTTAGTATCCTGGAATGTTGAATTGTTCCTCCATTCCTCAAGTGTCCTCGGATGTTGGATTGTCCCTCTCCTCCTCCTCTAGTGTCCTGGGATGTTGGATTGTCCCTATCCTCCTCAAGTGTCCTGGGATGTTGGATTGTCCCTATCCTCCTCTAGTGTCCTGGGATGTTGTATTGTCCCTACCCTCCTCTAGTGTCCTGGGATGTTGTATTGTCCCTACCCTCCTCTAGTGTCCTGGGATGTTGTATTGTCCCTACCCTCCTCTAGTGTCCTGGGATGCTGTATTGCCCCTACCCTCCTCTAATGTTCTGGGATGCTGGATTGTCCCTACCCTCCTGGGATGACTGGGTCACCAATATATGAGAGTTTGTAGTGAATAATTTGGCTAACTGGGGGAAATAGAAACAATTATTGACAGCAAAAAAAGGCCCACTTGACCATGTTGTCTGCCCTGCCCTACTTATAGTATGATGTGAATGCCCAGGTGGTCACTCTCTCTCTCTCTCTCTCTCTCTCTCTCCAGCTCCCCCCACCAGTACCACATCTTTGCCCCACCATTGCTTGATTCCCTCCACTGATTAGACAGACTCACCCCTCCAGCAGTCTGTTCCACTTATCCTCCTCCTTCTCTGTAAATAAATACTTTCTGATGTCTTTCCCGAACCTCCCTCCCTCCAGCTTCCTTGAGTTCACCCTTGTGCCAGTATTTCCACTTATTGTGACCGGGTTCTTGCCGTCTACCATGTTTTCTCTGTGAAGAAACCTGAACATTTGAATTGTCTCCCCTCTCTCTCCTGGTCGCTAGTGTACACATGTTGACATGTCCCCGTCTCCTGGTCGCTAGTGCACACATGTTGACTTGTCCCCTCTCTCTCCTGGTGGCTAGTGCACACATGTTGACATGTCCCCTCTCTCTCCTGGTTGCTAGTGCACACATGTTGACATGACCCCCCTCTCTCTCCTGGTCGCTAGTGCACACATGTTGACATGACCCCCCTCTCTCTCCTGGTCGCTAGTGCACACATATTGACATGTCTCCTCTCTCTCCTGGTTGCTAGTGTACACATGTTGACTTGTCCCCTCTCTCTCTCTCCTGGTGGCTAGTGCACACATGTTGACATGTCCCCTCTCTCTTCTGGTTGCTAGTGCACACATGTTGACATGACCCCCCTCTCTCTCCTGGTCGCTAGTGCACACATGTTGACCTGTCCCCTCTCTCTCCTGGTGGCTAGTGCACACATGTTGACATGTCCCCTCTCTCCCTAGTGTACACATGTTGACATGTCCCCTCTCTCTTCTGGTCGTTAGTGTACACATGTTGACATGTCCCCTCTCTCTCCTGGTCGCTAGTGCACACATGTTGATATGTCCCCTCTCTCTCCTGGTCGCTAGTGCACACATGTTGACATGTCCCCTCTCTCTCCTGGTCGCTAGTGCACACATGTTGACATGTCCCCTCTCTCCTGGTCGCTAGTGCACACATGTTGACATGTCCCTCTCTCTCCTGGTCGCTAGTGCACACATGTTGACATGTCTCCCCTCTCTCCTGGTCGCTAGTGTACACATGTTGACATGACCCCCTCTCTCTCCTGGTTGCTAGTGCACACATGTTGACATGTCCCCTCTCTCTCCTGGTCACTAGTGCACACACGTTGACATGTCCCCTCTCTCTCCTGGTTGCTAGTGCACACATGTTGACATGACCCCCCTCTCTCTCCTGGTCGCTAGTGCACACATGTTGACATGACCCCTCTCTCTCCTGGTCGCTAGTGCACACATTTTGACATGTCCTCCTCTCTCTCCTGGTTGCTAGTGCACACATGTTGACTTGTCCCCTCTCTCTCTCTCCTGGTGGCTAGTGCACACATGTTGACATGTCTTCTCTCTCTCCTGGTCGATAGCACACACATGTTGACATGTCCCCCTCTCTCCCTAGTGTACACATGTTGACATGTCCCCTCTCTCTTCTGGTCGCTAGTGTACACATGTTGACATGTCCCCTCTCTCTCCTGGTCGCTAGTGCACACATGTTGACATGTCCCCTCTCTCTCCTGGTCGCTAGTGCACACATGTTGACATGTCCCCTCTCTCTCCTGGTCGCTAGTGCACACATGTTGACATGTCCCCTCTCTCTCCTGGTCACTAGTGCACACATGTTGACATGTCCCCCCTCTCTCTCCTGGTTGCTAGTGCACACATGTTGACATGTCCCCTCTCTCCTGGTCGCTCGTGCACACATGTTGACATGACTCCCCTCTCTCTCCTGGTCGCTAGTGCACACATGTTGACATGACCCCTCTCTCTCTGGTCGCTAGTGCACACATGTTGACATGTCCCCTCTCTCTCCTGGTCGCTAGTGCACACATGTTGACATGTCCCCTCTCTCTCCTGGTCGCTAGTGTACACATGTTGACATGTCCCCTCTCTCTCCTGGTCGCTAGTGCACACATGTTGACATGTCCCCTCTCTCTCCTGGTTGCTAGTGTACACATGTTGACATGACCCCCCTCTCTCTCCTGGTCGCTGGTGCACGCATGTTGACATGTCCCCTCTCTCTCCTGGTCGCTAGTGCACACATGTTGACATGTCCCCTCTCTCTCCTGGTCGCTAGTGTACACATGTTGACATGTCCCCTCTCTCTCCTGGTCGCTAGTGCACACAGTTGACATGTCCCTCTCTCCTGGTTGCTAGTGTACACATGTTGACATGACCCCCTCTCTCCTGGTCGCTGGTGCACGATGTTGACATGTCCCTCTCTCCTGGTCGCTAGTGCACACATGTTGACATGTCCCCTCTCTCTCCTGGTCGCTAGTGCACACATGTTGACATGTCCCCTCTCTCTCCTGGTCGCTAGTGCACACATGTTGACATGACCCCTCTCTCTCCTGGTCGCTAGTGCACACATGTTGACATGTCCCCTCTCTCTCCTGGTCGCTAGTGCACACATGTTGATATGTCCCCTCTCTCTCCTGGTCGCTAGTGCACACATGTTGACATGTCCCCTCTCTCCTGGTCGCTCATGCACACATGTTGACATGACCCCCCTCTGTCTCCTGGTCGCTAGTGCACACATGTTGACATGACCCCCCTCTCTCTCCTGGTCGCTAGTGCATACATGTTGACATGTCCCCTCTCTCTCCTGGTCGCTAGTGCACACATGTTGACATGACCCCTCTCTCTCCTGGTCGCTAGTGCACACATGTTGACATGTTCCCTCTCTCTCCTGGTCGCTAGTGCACACATGTTGACATGACCCCTCGCTCTCTCCTGGTCGCTAGTGCACACATGTTGACATGTCCCCTCTCTCTCCTGGTCGCTAGTGCACACATGTTGACATGTTCCCTCTCTCTCCTGGTCGCTAGTGCACACATGTTGACATGTCCCCTCTCTCTCCTGGTCGCTAGTGCACACATGTTGGCATGTCCCCTCTCTTCTGGTCATTAGTGCACACATGTTGACATGTCCCCTCTCTCTCCTGGTCACTAGTGCACACATGTTGACATGTCCCCTCTCTCTTCTGGTCGCTAGTGTACACATGTTGACATGAACCCCCCTTTCTCCTGGTCGCTAGTGTATACATGTTGACATGACCCCCCCCTCTCCTGGTCGCTAGTGTACACATGTTGACATGACCCCCCTCTCTCTCCTGGTCGCTAGTGCACACATGTTGACATGTTCCCTCTCTCTCCTGGTCGCTAGTGCACACATGTTGACATGACCCCCTCTCTATCTCCTGGTCGCTAGTGCACACATGTTGACATGTCCCCTCTCTCTCCTAGTCGCTAGTGCACACATGTTGACATGACCCCCCTCTCTCTCCTGGTCGCTACTGCACACATGTTGACATGCTCCCTCTCTCTCCTGGTCGCTAGTGCACACATGTTGACATGTCCCCTCTCTCTCCTGGTCGCTAGTGCACACATGTTGACATGTCCCCTCTCTCTCCTGGTCGCTAGTGCACACATGTTGACATGACCCCCCTCTCTCTCCCCTGGTCGCTAGTGCACACATGTTGACATGTCCCCTCTCTCTCCCCTAGTCGCTAGTGTACACATGTTGACATGACCCCCCTCTCTCTCCTGGTCACTAGTGCACACATGTTGACATGTTCCGTCTCTCTCCTGGTCGCTAGTGCACACATGTTGACATGTCCCCTCTCTCCTGGTCGCTCGTGCACACATGTTGACATGACCCCCCTCTCTCTCCTGGTCGCTAGTGCACACATGTTGACATGACCCCTCTCTCTCCTGGTCGCTAGTGCACACATGTTGACATGTCCCCTCTCTCCTGGTCGCTAGTGCACATGTTGACATGTCCTCTCCTCTCCTGGTCGCTAGTGCACATGTTGACATGTCCCTCTCTCTCTGGTCGCTAGTGCACACATGTTGACATGTCCCCTCTCTCTCTCCTGGTCACTAGTGTACACATGTTGACATGACCCCCTCGCTCTCCTGGTCGCTAGTGCACACATGTTGACATGTCCCCTCTCTCTCCCCTGGTCGCTAGTGCACACATGTTGACATGTCCCCTCTCTCCTGGTCGCTCGTGCACACATGTTGACATGATCCCCCTCTCTCTCCTGGTCGCTAGTGCACACATGTTGACATGTCCCCTCTCTCTCCTGGTCGCTAGTGCACACATGTTGACATGACCCCCCTCTCTCTCCTGGTCGCTAGTGCACACATGTTGACATGTTCCCTCTCTCTCTCCTGGTCGCTAGTGCACACATGTTGACATGACCCCCCTCTCTCTCTCTCTCCTGGTCGCTAGTGCACACATGTTGACATGACTCCCCTCTCTCTCTCCTGGTCGCTAGTGTACACATGTTGACATGACCCCCCTCTCTCTCCTGGTCGCTAGTGCACACATGTTGACATGTCCCACTCTCTCTCCTGTTCGCTAGTGCACACATGTTGACACGTCCCCTCTCTCTCCTGGTCGCTAGTGTATGTAACAGGGTTCTGTTATGCAGAAAATTAAAAAATTTTCAAAAAGAAGAAAAATTCAAGATGCCCCCCCCACCCCTTTTTTGTTTTCATTTTCACTCTCTCTCCTGTCTACTCCTCTAATTCCTATCTGTACTAATTTTCATGTCAGGGTGGCCAACCTGGCAATTCTTAAAGCTTTACTATCCCTGTTATCCAATTCTAGTTTGTACATCTTGATAGTAGTTATGGTAATGGGCTTTAATATAAAGAGTAATTGCCCTTAAAAGCATTTGTTAGAAAATTCAGACAAAGCAAAAGTATGTTGTTAAAGGGGCCCCCCACCCCCTTTCTATGCAGAGGATTTACACCAGTAAAGAAAAGGTTGCTAAGGAGCAGTGCTGTGCTCCCTAGCAAGTAACTCTGAAGTCCAGTTCTGGTGCTCGCTCCAAGGAAATAACAAGCATTTGTCAATGCCGAATGTTTGCTTACTGGCATTGGCAGTGGTAGTGTAGAAGTTACAGAGCTGCGTAATAGGAATGGCAGTGAAGTATTGAACTGAAGCCAACCCCACCACCACCCTGCAGAGAGTGACAGGCATTGGGGTGTGCATTTGGGTCATCAGGCATAACGGCCCGCCATTTCACCACACCCCACTCTGCAGAGACTGACAAGTGTCACGTGTTCCTTGGGGTCTTTGGCCCTTATGCGCACCCCATTTCATTAGGAAATACGGTGAGATGGGTACAATATAGGAGAATGGGGTGAAGTTTGGGGCCGAAGAGTCCAAGGCATACCTCGATGCCTCTCAGTGACTGCAGGGTGTGGAATGGTTTGAGCATCACAGGCAAGAATCCCAAGTCACACCCCTGATTCCTGTCATTCTCTATAGGGTTGGGCGATTTAGTTGGAAAGCCTAATACCTCAGGCATTCGTTAGTATTTTAACTCCAAATTTTCAACATATTTGTTTTGTGACCCCACCTCATGAACAGGGGAATATCAGTTTGGTAAGCAGCTGCTTATGCACAGTGACTACGGGATTTGCACCACAGGTGCAAAAATATTCGAACAGGCTGTAAAAATGACAGCTGTACTCTGTCATGGGGAGGTGTAAAAATGGCTATGTTGCAAATGTGTAGTAAAAATATTTAAAAAAATGGTGAAGTCACGAGCGTACTTAGAAACTGTGCAACGCACACCCGTTGTATAAGTAGGTTGGGGATATTTTATAGCAGATTGTCAACTCAGGCATTTTGGTGCCTCCAATCATGAACAGTGTCACTGTGATTTTCTTTATCTGTGCCGAACAATGATTTCCGACAGTGACCATGCATCTCTGCACTGAAAGCGTGAAAACACACTTGACCATGTTGTGAAAAATGGCAGCTGTACTGTTCATAAGGAAGTGTTGAAAAATGCCCCAGTGAAAATCTGGACTGAAAATATTACAAAGTCATGAACTAACGAGGATGCGTGGAAACTGCACAATGCTCACTCGTAACACAGTCATTTAATGGACTTTTGTCACCAAATTTTCAACATAGCCATTTAAGACCTCTGCTCATGAACAGTGTAACTGTGATTTTCTTAATCTGTCCTAAACATTGCTTTTCGCACACCAACAGCACCATTATCGCTACATGTCGCGATAACACATTTGGGTGACATATGAAAAATTGCAGCTGTACTGTTCATAAGGAAGTTAATAAAATGGACATGTTGAAAATCTAGAGTGAAAATATTAAATTTGCAAACTTATGAGCATGCATAGGAACTGTGCAACGCACGCTCGTAAAAGTCATTTCTAGGCATTTTTCCACCAAGTTTTCAACATAGCCATTTTAAGACCTCTGCTCATGAACAGTGTCACTGCGGTTTTGTTAATGTGTCCCATACATTGAGCTTGCACACCGACTGCGCCATTGTGCGCTACATGGAAACACGTTTTGGGCAGGATGTGAAAAATGACAGCTGTACTGCTCATAAGGAGGTGTGGAAAAATGGCAATGTTGGAAATCTGGAGTGGAAATATTGAAAATTCGCAAACCTACGAGCGTGCGTGGGAACTGTGCAACGCACACTCGTAAAACAGTCATTTTAAGGAATTCTGTCACCAAATTTTCAACATTGCCATTTTAAGATCTCTGCTCATGAACAGTGACACTGTGATTTCCTTAATGTGTCCCATACACTGAGTTCGCACGACTGCGCCATTGTGCGCTACATGGGCGGAAACACGTTTTGGGTGAGATGTGAAAAATGACAGCTGTACTACTCATAAGGTGTGGAAAAATGGCAATATTGAAAATCTGGAGTGTAAATATTGAAAATTCGCAAACCTATGAGCGTGCGTAGGAATTGCGCAACGCACGCTCGTAAAACAGTCGTTTTAAGGATTTTTTTCACCAAATTTTCAACATAGCCATTTCAAGACCTCTGCTCATGAACAGTGACACTGTGATTTTCTTAATTTGTCCCTACATTGATTTTGCACACCGACTGCGCCATTCTGCGCTACAAGGCGGAAACACATTTGGGTGAGATGTGAAAATGACAGCTGCACTACTTATAAGGCGGTGTGGTGAAATGGCAATGTTGAAATCTGGAGAAAATATTGAAATTTAGCGATCTTACAAAGCCTCGCGTAGGAACTGCATAGCATACGCCTATCAAACAGTCATTTTTTTGGAATTTTGGCACCAAATTTTCAACATGGGGTTTGGGCCCCTTCTCATGAATGATGTCACTGTCATGGTGGTATTCGGTCGAAGGGTGATTTGCGCGGTCACTGTGCGGGAAATCGCCCTTGACCAATAACGCCATGACAGTGACATCGTCATGAAAGAATCCCAAACACTCATGTTGAGTGCATCAAAAATACCTGAGATATGCAATAAAGTTGAACCCCTCCTATCTAGCCCATTATACAGCTTACCGGCATTTCCTCAGTTGCGGTCACCTTTGAAGAAGCAGGCGTGTTCCCGGTCCACGAAGATCGTCGCGCCAGAGTCCGGAGGTAAGTATGGGGTGAGGGGTGTGGGGAGGCTGGAGTGCGCAGTGGGTGGGTGCGGGATGTGGGAGGGGCTGGGAGGCGTGCCGTGGGACAGTTTTGTTTACAGGAAAAAAAAATTAAAAAGGCGTCAGCGGGACCACTTGCCCATGCTGGGGTGGGCTCTGGCGTGGCAGCGACTTGAGGCGTTCAGCCGGCGGGGATTGGGCACCCCGTCGGCAAAAAAACTACAATGGGGCGTTTGCCACGCTGGGGTGGGCTCCCAGCGTGGCACAAGGGTATGGCGGGGAGGCGTTCAGCTGATGGAGGTTGGGCACCCTGTCGGCAAAATCATTGATTGCCACGCTGGGGTGGGCTCCCAGCAGTGGCATCAAATACTGGGAAGGGGAGGAGGCGATGCAGGCGCGAGCCGGCGGGATTGGGCACCCCATCGGCTATCGCTGCGTGCGGGGGCGCGCGCGCCTGCGGCTGGGGAGCCGCGCAGGCAGCTTCTTGTCGCTGCTCACTCAAGTGTAGCTCCCCTTTCAACTGTATGCCACTGCATTTTGGAGCGTGTCACAGACAGCTCCAAATGCGATATACAGGGGCTGCGCCTGCCAGCTCGCTGCCTGAATTGGAGGAGGAGGTGACACACCTCCGAAATCTCCGATGATGGCACTATGTTTCTTGCACATGCGTGCAAGCAAACATAAAAAGGAGCTGAATTTATGCAAGGACACTGAGGGCATAAACAAGTAAGCCCTGCAGTGTCTATATTCATTCAAAAGGGGCTGTAATTGTTTAAAGAAGGTGCTGCCTTTCTGTTAAAAGGCTGAAAAATGAACAGCTGTTGGCTGAGAATTGCAGCCATTGGGGAATCCCAATATTTGTTAAATAAACACAGTAAAAACTCTGTTAGCTAGAGTTACAGTATGTAAATAGGAGATCAATGTGTTTTATAAATAAAAACTGTTTTTTTTTTCTTTGGGTTTTGCAGTAGAACATCTAACTGGCTATTTATTAAAGAATCTAGAACCTTACAAGGAAACAAGATAGGGAGCGTGCCCCTCATCTGTTGCCCTTGGTTAAAGATTCTAGATTCTTTATATTTAATATTTAGGTTACTTCTCTTTTCTCTACTTTACTTACCTGGGTAAAGTCATCTGGGAAACCCTTCTTATAGGGTTGGCAGCCCACAAAATGGCTGCCTTTATAGCAACCAAATGGAGGTGATGTCAGAGTAGGTGGAGCCAATTTCAAACTCCGCCCCTTTTGAGTACTATATAAGGCCTCCACCAGAAGACCTTGTCAGATAGGGAGAGGAAGGAGACTGGTCAGTACCTTCTGATCAGGTGAAGGAATGGAAGTGTGAATGCCTACACACTAGCTTGGAAGTATTGGATACTGAGAAGAGCAGGGAGTCTGACTGCAAGACTTGCCTGGGTTTTGTTTACTTTTGTTTTGGTGAAAGTTAACCTATTTCTTTTCTGTAAATAATTTTTTTTTTTGGAAATAAAATGATAAACGCTATGCCAGCATTTTTTATGCACTTCATTTTTGTGACTGGTGTCTGTTATTGAACCCACACACTTACAGTGCACACACATGTTGACATGTCCCCTCTCTCCTTGTGGCTAGTGTACACATGTTGACATGACCCCCTCTCTCTCCTGGTCGCTAGTGCACACATGTTGACATGTCCCCTCTCTCTCCTGGTCGCTAGTGTACACATGTTGACATGTCCCCCCTCTCTCTCCTGGTCGCTAGTGCACACATGTTGACATGTCCCCCTCTCTCTCCCGGTCGCTAGTGTACACATGTTGACATGTCCCCTCTCTCTCCCGGTCGCTAGTGTACACATGTTGACATGTCCCCCTCTCTCCCGGTCGCTAGTGTACACATGTTGACATGTCCCCTCTCTCTCCCAGTCGCTAGTGTACACATGTTGACATGTCCCCTCTCTCTCTCCCGGTCGCTAGTGTACACATGTTGACATGTCCCCCTCTCTGTCCTGGTCGCTAGTGCACACATGTTGATATCCTTGAGCCGCTGCATGTAGCACTTGTCTTGCTGCCCCAGAATCATTTTTGTTGCCCTCCTGTGCACTGCCTTAACTCTGTCCCTGTCCTTTTTCGAGTGCAGAGCCAGTAATCCAAATGTGGCCATACCAGGGATCTGTACATGGGCAGGATCACCTCCTTCCTACTGCTGCTGATCCCCCTGCCTAAAACAGAATTTTTTTTAGCAGAAAAGGAGCACTTGGCCCACCCAGATGGTCCCTCCTTAATCTGTATCCACAGACCCTAAATGGTCTGGGCGTCCCTCCCTCCCTCCTCCCTCCCTCCTCGCCTGTTTACTAATATTCCCCAATGTATGTCCCATGCATGCTTGTCACCCCCCCCATTTTCACCTTCACCACTTCCACTAGCAATCTGTTCCAGGCATCCACCACCCATTCAGTGAAGTAGTACTTCCTCACATCCCTCTTAAACCTCCCCCTTATGCTTGCCTCTGCCCCCAGTATCATATTTCTTTCCTACTGCTCTGCTGCACTTCGCTGACTGCTTTAAATTACCTACCATCAAGACCTGAGATCCTTCTTTCTTTTTTTTGTGGCCCGGCATCCCTATCGTACACGCCTGCCATTACCGGACTCCGCCTTCCTACCACAACCACCACGACTGCCGACCACCCTAGCGTTGAGGCCCCCCCATGGAAACTCATCCAGATTACCGGTGGCATCACCGCTGCTGGTAGGGCTCCCTGGGCTTAGCCTCCTGTTTCGGGCCGTATGAATGACCTGAAGGAACACTGTCTTGGTCGGAACCGGGAGGCGCAGTGGGTAGAGCGGGACTGGGGCGTGCAATGATGTGCAAGGGCTGAAGCCCAACGTCTGCCCTGCGCTGGCTGCAGTGAATCCCCAGACTCTGCCAGGGATCTGTGAGGTGCCAGACACTCTTCCCCCTCCTCCTGGAGAAGGAAAGCCATCTCAAGAACACTCGATCCCCCCCCCGCCTCTTGGCTGGCCCTGCAACTCCTGAGTCTGTCTCCGAACCCAGGATGTCGGCACCACAGACTAGCAAGATCCTTTTTTTTTTTTTCTTTCTTTCTAGCACTACCTCTCTGATTCTGTATTCTGTCTTTGAGTTCTTGACCCCATGTACATAACCTAGTACCTTTTTTTGCACTGAATCTTAGTGGCCAATCCCTTGACCCATTCTCTGCAGATCTTCCCTCAATGTATTGAGCATCTCATCACTGTCCACTATACTGCATATTTTTCTGTCCCTGGGCACCTCTTTCCTTGGATCCCTTCCCCTATGTTGGAAATAAAGATGTTGAAAAGTACTGATCCCAAGATTGATCCTGGCGGAACCCCACTGACGACTTCCCTTACCTCTGAGAATATCTCATTTATGACTACTCTTTGTGTTCTCCAACCCAGACAGTTCCTGGCCATCCTGTTTTCTTATTCCCCCACCCCCAGGTCCACTGCTTTCTTAACCATTCTCCCATGTGCGACTGTGTCAGAGGCTTTGCTAAATTTGAGACACAGAATGTCCACTGCCTGTGATTTGCCCACTGCCTTCGTGACCTAGTCGAAGAAGTTGATCAGATGAGTCTGACATGACCTCTCCATTGTGAATCAATGCTGAGTTTTGTCCTGGAATCCAGTCCGTCCATGCAGTACGATAGAAATCAAAAACTTACGGGGAGAGGGACGCACCGTGAATGGCTTAGCTGTAGCTCAGTGTACTTTCATGCCAGTGTCCTGGGTTCGAAAGTTGGTCTGGGATGCTGGAGTCAGGCGGCCAAGGCTGAGGAAGTGATGCCGATGGATTTGTGGAAGTCAAATACTTTCAAAATCAGGTCAACTGAAGCCCTGCTTGCAAGTATAAAGCAATTCAAAAATGTTGAGACATTACATGGTGGGGGAGTGTGGAACCAGCTGGTTAGATTATCAGATGTTCAGACAGAGCTCTTCAGTTTTGTTTATAAAGAATTTATGTTTCCAACCATAATGCGTCACCGGATTCTGTTGGTTACCTCACCCTTTGTTTTCAGACTTCCTCGTGCATCCTGAGAAGTGACTGAAAGATCACAACTATTCCAGCTCTTTGCTGTGACCACTTAATGACAGCAGCATGTCTGCTTTGGTAACCTCTCAATTTCTAAAAGATTTATATCTGCAGTTCATGATGCTGTACGATAATTCTCAACTGTGCAAATCAAATTTATTACTACTGCTAATTGTACTAAAATTCCTTGAAGTCCTTGATGCTGTTGTCCGAGGGGAAAGGGGTCAAACTAGAGAAGAGCCCTTTCAGACCTGTTTAATGAATATCTAGCAAAGGGTGCTGTGCTGAAGGACTGAAGGGTAGTGAACGTCATCTGCCTTAAGAGTAAGGATTGGAAGAATTGGGAAAATAACAGACTGCACATGTTTTGAAAGTCATCTGCATGTTACTGATCGTTGTAATTTTTTTTTTTTTTTTAAATAACTATTTTATGCCTCCTCCTCTCGTGCCCAGTCTCCACTCCTTCGGGAGACACACATAGTCTCCCCGCATCGCGACCTGCCCAATTCTATCCTGGTGAGTCCCCCATCGAGCTGTGGCTGTACCCCCCAGCTGGGTGGGTGTGGGGCTGCTGCACCCCGACAATCTTGCAGTGTCGGACTCACGGGGACGTCAGGCAGGCACAAGCAATCAGGGTGTCCGCTGTGATCTCCAGCATCTAGGAGACCGGGCACCAGTTTTTCTGGTGTTCTCGGGGAGTGGCGTGCACTGGACATCATGGCACCACTGCCGACATCGCCACTCTCCAACCCCTCAAGTCAGCTACAATGCTTGCTGTGCCACCAGTTTCTGCTAGAGGCCAGGCAACTGCCGAGCAAGGCCCCTTCTCCCTTCCGGGACAGGAGAGCTGTCCATCAGATGCTCAATCCTCTCCCACCCCTGCCAACCCCTAATAGCCCGGGCTCGTTCCCGAACCTTGGTCACTGGCGTAGCGCAAGGTGTGGCGTCCAGCACCTCAACCCTCAGCGCTGCTGGGCCGGCATGATCATTGTAATTTTTTGTATTGTGTTTGTTCTTATCCTGTCTCAGCTGTATTTTGTTTTCTGTATTTGAGTCTGTTTTTTATCATGGAAATCCAAGAAAAGTAGCCACTGAGAGCAGCTATCCAAGGTGGGTGCTGACAAGGGCGGTCAGCCCTGTGCAGCAAAACTCCTCCAGTAAGTCAGCACTCCAAGCAAAGTCAAAGCAAACACAAACAGTGATAGAGGAAATCTAAATCTTTATTTTGCTTCTATAAGGAACACAGTATAGTCACTGGCGTTTGGCCCCTAGCGCTTCAGCGGACAGCCTTCTAACGTGTGTCTGCTGGTACACACAGAAATCCAGCCCTTTAAAAGCCCCAATTTTAATTGATACAGTTGAATCAAACATAATCGCCTGGGTTGGTAACTTAATCACTTAATTGACTAGTGTTTTATCTCATTTTGTTTAAAGCAACACAAAACAAAAGGTGTTTGTAGGTCCCTTAAATTCAATACAAGTTTCCAATAGAGGATAACATTTTCCAACATATACTTTATCGATTCCAAAAGTTATGTACGTACAAAAAGGAAAAAATGTTAATATTGTATATAATATCTAAACAATGAAAATGGAAAAAAAAATTGAGAGAGACGTGACAGAAAGATCATGATTTCCCAGTTTCAAGTGTTTCTGAAAATTCAGTATAAACGCTGGTGATCTGTAAATCACGGGGTGGCGAGGGGGATGGAGGTATCGGAAGGAAGCAGGGAGGCTGAAGCCAAACACACACATACACTCAGGCTGAAGTAGACTGTGTGATGCTTGGCCAGCTAGTTATGATTGTTCTATGATACTTGTAATATATTAACCTGAAACCAGGAGGTAATTAAAAGACTAGAGAGACTTAATTAAGGGGCTCCTGTTTTTCTGTCTTAATTAGAACTGACCCAGCTGCCAGGATGTAGGGCTTGTAAAGTTTTATGATACCTATAGGAAGAACATGTTCTCCTACCATGGTGCTAACAGTTATAAAATCCTTTGATGTCCTTGGGGGAAAGAGGAACCACACAAGATCAAAGAGAAAAATGCTTTTTTAAGGAGTCATATTTAGGAATGTCTTTTTCCTGCTGATGTCACCTTATTTAATATACCTCCTGATAGGACATCCTGTTTTGTATATTTTTTTATATTCAACAAGGAGGAGCTAGATGACATCATAGAAGGGGTGTGGAAACAGAGTTGTAAACTGTATACTGTGTTTGAACTTGTTGACATATCTTTTTGTACTCTTTAAGAAACAAGATCTCTGATCTAGCTGTAAGCACTATAGAGGTAATACATTAGATAGAAAAAGTCTAACTGTATTGTTGTAGGAGTTTTTGTTTTGTACCTTCCCATGTTTTCTTTTAAGTGATTGTATGCTCTTTGATATATTGTTCTGTGTTTACATTTTACATATTTTTATCCATTTTAGTAAATATATTATTTTTAAAGACTGCCTGGGTCTGCAGGTTCTCTTTGCATGTGATGTATAGATAGTTAAGACTGACAAAAAACTGTTCAGAAGCTTGATGGTGTTACTAAACTGGGGAAAGGTAAGAATATACAGTACCTAAGGTCTTTTATAGAGTTTTAAAGTGTTCATTTTGGAAGCCTGACTGGGTGCCCCCTGGTATAAGATTGTACCGAATCCCCGAATAGAATACGGATCTGCGCCTGTACATTGAGTATGCTAGCATAAGGTGCACAGTATGAATCCCCCCCAGAACCTGAGACTAAAGGTGATTCGGACCCACAAGCAGACAGGAGAGCTACCTCGTCTGTTACCTGTTCACATTACTGCCCTTGGAGGTTGGCACTGTGGGAGCAAAGGGCCTGACCTGCTTAATGCGTTTGTGACAGACAGGTTGGAGATCTGAAGGGAACAGGACCCCCCCCTTCGGATGCAAGGTAATAAAGAAAGAAGGGTGACAGAAATGGAGAGGAAGGGGAACATAAACATTAAAAAGAGGGGGTACAAGGGAAAAAGGGGGAGGTATAATGCAGAGAGCTAACAAGTCTGGAAGGCAATGTGTATGGATGCTAGAAGTCTTGGAAATAAGATTCCAGACCTATAGGCCATCATGGCAGAGGCCGACCTGGGTATAGTGTTCATTACCCAGTTATGGTGCACTGAAAACCGTGACCGGGGCTTGTTCATACAAGATTATACTCTGTTCAGGAAGGAAAGGAGGGGATGTGGTGCTTTATATGAGGGGAAGCATAAAAGTGACAGATATAGGCAATTCAGGGAGCAGTAGAGGTACTGTGAGACCTTGGAGTTGGGGAGTGGAACCACTATTCACACAGGCATGACCTACAGTCCTCCGGCATGGCAGTGGGAGGCTTTGATGGAAGCCATTGGCAAAAAATAACATAAAAGGGGGAGGAGCTGCTGATGGGGGACTTCAGTCTGCCCGATGTAGATTCGAGCCTCCCAGCTGCGTCTTCATCTATAAGCAGGAACATCCTGGACTTCCTTCAGGGGGCGTTTCTTAGGCAACTAGTCAGCCCACTCGTGATGGGATCTGGTACTTTATTTATTTATTGAAATGTTTCACCAGGAAAGGCACACTGAGCAACCATGATGCTTGTCTCACGGTGCAACTGGGGGAAGGGGGATTACAGAAGGATAGCAGAGTATACATACAATAGTGTGACAAGCATTAACAGTTACAATGCACAAGGATTGCAACACTTGTGTAAATTTTGGTTACATACATAGGGTAAAATCGATAACCGGTACAAAAAGAAAAAGGAAACAAGAATGGATTAGGTTGCATCATTACAGCGGTGTATGAGACTAGACGGCAATAGTGCTCTGAGGAGACCAGTTGTTAACCAGGCTGAACTTGGGAGGATACCAATATATGCAGTCAACCAATTCAGATGCCTTTCTTACTGGCTGAAAATTATAAATAATAATCATGATACCGTGCCTCTGTGATGTTTAAAGGAGAAAATAAAATGGTCTCAAATGGGTCTACTGTAAGAACTAAATGGTTGTCAGATGTACACCAAATTCTTGAATTGATTAATCTCACGCATTTATGGACAGATTCTCAAAAAAAAAAAAAATTACGATCTTACAATGCAAGAAACTCATCAACAGAAAGCTATTTCTTAAGTCACAGGATTGGGATATGGAACTAATTAGGGCCAAAAAATGTGCACCTTGGTTTAGGACAAACGAAATAGACAATGGCTTGGAAAACTATTTCCTATTCCCGTTAGAACCATCTAAAAGAAAAGCCCTGACATGGGTAAGGTTCGGCCTGATTAATTCTCAATTCTCATATCTTAATAAAAAAAAAAACTAGGGGACAATAATAGGGTTGCCACCTTTGGATGAGATGAAAACCAAATACTAAACCACACCCCCAAACTCCACCCCTAACCCCGCCCCTTTTATGACTAATGAGGGCATCGCTTGGACTCTGATTCACTTGATTTATTCAGAATTGCTGCTAATATAACATTGTGTACAACTTCTTTTAATTATATCATGATTATTATTTTGGTTTTATTTGATTTAGATTTAAATATTTTAAATTTCGGTGTGTGTTAACATTTGGTGGGGTTAGAGAGGGGGGTTCAGGGGACTTTCCATCCTGTGTACACAGCTTAGCTGACAAATCGAGTGACTACACGGACACCTCTGACAACTGGCTAGTTTGGATCAGGTGGCCTTTTCTGGTAAAACCCTTTCAATAAATAAACTACACCAGTAATGGTGGACGAGAGGTAATTACAAATATCATCTGCCATTTTAAGATGTGCTACTGTCCCTCCCATTGCTCCTACTCTAAAGTTATTTGTAATGTCAGAGAAGTTTTTAAAAGTGGTAGGAACTATTCTATGCTGTTAAATACCCTATTGTATTTCCATATCAGCCATACAGACCAGATAGCATGATATGTGATATGTAGTGTGGAGGCAGTGTAGTATAGTGGTTTAAAGCTCTAAGTTGCAATTCTGGAGACCAGGGTTTGAATCCTACAGCCCAAACTTGCATACTTTGCGACCCTACACAAACCACTTAATTCCCTCGTGCTCTCAGATTGCACCTGTAAACAAGCTTTAGCTTAGTGTGTCTCTTCTGGTAAAAAAAAATAATGTTTTGAAAAAATTTTGATAAATTGCCTAAATTTGCAGTGCCATCAAATCTAGATTGTGTTCCTGACATCTCATCAGCTACTGCTCTCTCTTCCTTTTCTCATTTCTGTAGCTTAGCATGACATTAGCCACATTATTCTGTGCTGTTCATCTGAAAGGCCCTGGATTGGTCTTCCTGGAATATCCAAGTAGTATGAAAATTGACAACAATAACTACTGAGGAGAGAGAAGCATATTGCTAGAAATGGAATAAAATATTAGATAATTAATTTAACAACAAAAGGGGTAACAAACATTAAAATATAGGACAGACCCTAAAAGAAAAAATCATGAACATTTAAAGGTATAAAAGAATTCCTTATCACAGCAGTCAAAGACCATACTCACAATGCAGCCTGGAAAGGATTAGTTTGATTTGCTGCTAATGGTCTTAATAGCCCTACTTTACACCTCTCAGACTGACTGGTATACAAACAAAGATCTGCATGACATCAGAATTTGTTTGTAATCTGACCATGCAAGTAAAATGGTGAAGGATTTAACATTATCTGTTTTACAAGTATGTGAGCATTCAAAATGACTGAAAAAATACTACATCTGAATAAAACTGGATTAGCAGGTAAAGTTTCTGAAACACATTGTACAGTCCATAGTGGGACAGGAAGCTACCCTAATGTGGTGCCTGTCTGGTTTCAGAAAAATGAAGGTGTTAATTAAGGTGGTATTGTTTACCCTTCCCATGAATAATCTTCCAATTTGCTGGTGTGAAGTTAGAGGTGACAACTGAGCAGACAGGGTCACATTTGGCTCTCTAAGTGCCGTGCTCTTGAGGGCACTTCCTGATTAGCATGCACTGCAAGCAAGCAATCACACAAAAATGTCAGACACTTGCTTACAGTCAGATGAGAAGAAAATGAAACAGTTAGTGGGGAATCTAACAGGTGCTGCTTAACCCAACATAAAAACCGAATTTGCAATGGTGAAAACAGGAGAACCGAATCTGGACCTAGAAAACCGAATCATTCAGTCAAAAACTGAGTAGGTGGCAACCTTAGACAATAATTTATCTAAAGTGCTGATGTGTGGGTGTAATCAAAATATACCAGAATCATTACTGCGTCTTGTTACCACATGCCCTTTATATGTGGATCTTCACACAAAATTCTTAGGGGAGATTTTGGAATGTTATAATAATATAATAACTGCTCAGCAATTTCTCTCAATGTACTGACCAGGTTGATATTTTCCATAACAACCAGCTGGTTGTTATGACATTCATGAGCCACGCCAGTCAAACTATGCTGCTGCCTCATTGGCCAACATTCTGTATGTGGGCAGGGCCAAACAGTCTCACAAACTGCTGGAGAAAAATTGCTGGTCTGATATTATAAAAAATAAAAGATGGAGAGGGTTTTTCACATGAGAATTTAATGCACACCCTCGTTGTGGGATGCTTTGATAAACCCCTCGGGCTTCGCCCTTGGGGTTTATGTAGCATCCCACAACTGGGGTGTGCATTAAATTCTCATATCAAACCCTTCCCATCCATTATTCTCTATATAAATTATGATGTTTTATTAATTCTTCTGCATCCTTTTACAATAAAGGTGCAGAACTAATTATTGCATTTTTGGCATCACTGATAAAAAAAGAAAAAACTAACACTTAAGAAGAATCTATCCTAAATAAGTCAATTTTCTTCATTTATCTGCCTATTACCTTTTCTTTCTTTTATACAGTGCACAGACAAAACATTTTTTTTTTATCCTTGATGTACATGTGTTTTAATCGAAACATTTTTCTACTGATTGTAATAACCTAGATGTTTTGTCACGTCTTGGTTGATCAATAACTAACTAACAGGGACAGTGTTGAAGGTGTGAAGGTGGGAGGCCATCTGTGAACCAGTGATCAGCATATGGTGTGGTTCAGTATAACGACAACAGTGGAATTGAGCCACGTAATGGGTGAGGGTCCTGGACTTCAGAAGGGCAGATTGTGTAAAGATGGGTGAATGCTGCAGGGATGACCTGGCAGGGGAAGATGGCTTAAAGGGGATGGAGGAACTGTGGGCCAAGCTAAAAGTGTGCATAGTGAAAGCAACAGATCTCTACATTAAGCAAGTGAGCAATAAGACAGAGGAAAAAGAGACCTCTATGGTTCCTGAAAGTGGTGGTGGAAAAGGTACAAGCTAAAAGGGTAGCATACAGAAGGTATAAGGAGAGACAGAGGGAGGAGGGTAGGGAGATGTATCAGGGGAAACAGAGGGAAGCACGGAAGTCAGTAAGAAGTGCAAAAGCACAAACCAAAGGGAGTATACCCCAGGCAATATCAAAAGGGGACAAAACATTTTTTTGGTATGTAAGCAAGAAGAGGTAGACCAAGGGAGGGATTGTAAGGTTATGAAGGGGGGGGGAGAGGCTGTGCAGAAGTGGACCAGGAAAAGGCAAACAAGTTAAAGGAGTACTGTGTGCTCTTATCTTGTAAATGTGTTTTTTCCCTTGTTAACAGACAACTCTTTTCATGTAGCTGTTGGGGATATATGTGTTTGCTTTAGTTTGTTTGCACTGTTCATACCAGCCAGCCCCTGCAACTAGCCTGGGGGTCTCCATTTTCTGGTTGTTGAAGTCTCATTATCCCTGAGAACTGCATTAGCATAACAGAACATGAAGCCACAGCACCAGTTTACAGTGTGTGTCTCTGTGCTGAAAGTACACATAACCTGAAAAAAATCTCACAGATTGAATGCAGTTTAAAGGGGGGGGAAAAAACTGCATTACAACTAAGAGAGTTTGCAAAACTAATTGAAGGTAAATGTGGTATTTCGCATTTGCTGCAACTTGTTTTGTTGAGTTTTAACTAAGCAAGTTGCCTTCAGGTCGACAATTTTACCCATGTAATATGCTAGTTTTATTTTGAACTTGTAACCCCTAGGTGGCACTATCCTATGGGCTACTACCCCTGCCTGTGTGACTAGGCAGAGGTTGTGGAGCCCTAGCTCGGTGAACGGGTACCTCTACCTGGAGGAATGGTTTTGGGGTAGTGTAACTGCTGTGAGTTTAGCCCTCCGGGATACTATAACCCCTACTAACCCTTCTAGTGACCTAGACAGATCAGCAGATAAACAATCACATATGCCATATGATAGCAATACTGAGCCCACACTCTGTGCACTTACCACCAGGGTTGGATCAGCTGCAAAGGCCCTGGAGACCCCCTGTAAAATAAGACCTGTAATACAACAGTTCAATGGTGGTACAATACTCCCTCCAAAAAGGTACACACAAGCCAGGTTAAATGCAGAAAGAACAACATCTGATTTATTCAGGGGGACGTGAACAAGGGTGGGGCAGCAATCCAGCAGGTTATTATTAGATCTGATTGATTCAGGCCGAACATGTATGCACAAGGAGTCCCTTTGTCACAGTCACACACCCTGGGTACCCAGTTGTTAAGCAGGCTAGCCTGAAGCATTGCCCGGGTTAGGCTGGCATTGCAGCTGTTGTTGGGGCCTCAGGAAAGTAAACAATTAGCATGCACATCAACCCAGAATTTGTAATCCAGAGCCGGATTGCTCAGTTCATTGCAATAAACCCAAACAAATAAATCGGATCACACACAATGATTGCAGGGAGCTACCCTGTTTAGTACTCGGGCTACACAGACCAGGAGGCAGGACTGATGAGATGAAGACCTATGGATGTTGTACTGGATTGCCAGGGGAAGCAGGGCTAACACGACTCACCATGGTGGTTGCTACCTGCTCAGTGGTGTTGAGCAGGGAGCCGAATCCCAGGGCGGGTCTTTCGTCGGAAAAGTCTACAATGGTAGCGGCAGTCTAGGCAGAGATGGCAGGGCCCAGACTAGAACAGACAGTTCGGATTTAGTCTGCACGAGTGTTTTTTTTATTTTATTTATCTGAAATATTGGATTTACAACCTTTGAGCCAGGTGGCTCATTTACAAAGGTACCTCGTTACATGGAGGACAGAATAAAAACAGGGTACAATTTACAAAGGAAGCAGCAGTCATGTATGGGTTGCAGACATTGTTCACAGACATTATATACAGTTTTGGAAACAGATATTTACATAAGCATAGCACAAAAACATTGTTAACATGAGCGAGCATGCATTAAAGTATAGTACATCATATTCATGGGCCAGATATTGTTGTAAGAGGCTGCAGTCCATAATGGACTTTGTCAGAGGTTTGGGCCCTAGTGGGCATGACAGCGCAGGCTAGTTGCAGTTACAGGAGTGAACATTAAGGAGGTGGTTTCAGAGAGCAGCTTTGAAATGGGAAATCTTGGGTGTGCTAGTGATGGTGGCTGGGAGCGAATGAAACCAAACAGGGGCCCTGTAGTGGACGGATCTCTGGGCAAGGGAGGTTTTTACCCTGGGTACTGCCAGTATAGCTTTGTCCGAGTTGCGGGTGGAGGAATAGAAGGGTAGCAAGTTGGAGAAGGTAGTGACCCCAGGAGGAGTGACCGAGCAGGATTTTCTTGGTGAGTAGGCAGGTCTGGTAGTGGAGTCTTTCATTGAGGTTGAGAAGATTGGCAGAGAAATAGAGGGAGCAGGTGTGGGTGAGCCTAGGGGCACCAGTTAGGGGTCTGCACGCCTTGTTGAGGGAGACCTGGATTTTCTGGAGTGCGGAATTATCTACTGCTCCGTACACAGGGAGCCCATAGTCCACTAGGGGCAGTATTGAGGAGGCAATGGCAAGCCTAAGGGCATCAGGAGGGAGGCAGTCCCTGTGCTGGTAAAGGAGTCACATCCAAGTGTTAGTGGCGGCCGCTAGGGTGTTTATGTGGTCATAGAAGGTAAGGACAGAGTCGAGGGTAAGACCAAGATATTTGTAGATGGATACCTGCTCAAGGGGGTCGGGGAGGATGAGGAGAGGTGCACTTTTCGCTTTGTTTTGGTGGTGGGAGAAAATCATTGATTTTGTCTTTTTCAGGTTTATGACCAGTCTACGGTCCTTGAATCATGTTTCAGCCAGGAAGAAGGCATGTTGGAGGGAGTCCTGGAGGGGAGTGGGTTTATGATGCAAGGCATAGAGCACTGCATCATCTGCATACAGTAATATTTTTTGGAGCAGGCCTGGGTGGATATTTTGCGCAGGAGGAAACGAGAGCACTGCAGGGTTGGTGGTTGGTATTCGGGCACAGGGTCAAAGAAACAACTGGGGAGAACAGTGCTGAGATCCGAGAAGGTGGCATTTAGACAGTTTGCTATGGTACGTGGGTCAATGGAAATGGTGCCGTCTATGGAGAGCTGGGAGGGAGGTGGGGAGCGTGATTTCCCATTAAGTTGTTTGATGTTACTCCGGAAGGTCCGTGCAGATCCCCATGTGGTGGTGAGAGTCGATTGATAGTGGTCTGCTTTGGCCTTGCGGATAGCTCGAGTGCATCTATTGCGTGCGGCATTATAGGATTGTCTGTCAGCCAACCTGCCAGACTCCATAGCTCTGTGCCAGAGATTGCCCCTTTCTCTCAGCTTTTGGAGCAGGGAGGGGATGATTCATGGTGCGTTTTGTCTTTTGGTGCGGCGTTTGGTGAGTGGAGCATAGAGGTCACAGGCCTTGGCGAAGGCCTGCGTGAACAGACTGAGCGCAATGTCAATGCTGGGGGCTATATTAATGGGGGACCAGTCCATTTAGGCGAGTAGTTGTTTAAGTTTCTTTAACCCCCTTGGGCGGAGATGCCTTCGGAAGGTGGTTTGGGCTATGGGTTTGGGTGTGGAGGAGGTCCATAAGAATAGGATGGGCGAGTGATCACTTAGGGAGTTGGGAAATACTTTTATATCCTGGATTTTGTGGGGGTGCTTAGAGATAATGATATCCAGGAGGGTGCTGGTACCAGTAGAAGGATGAAGTCTAGTAGGTTGGGTAAGTAATTGGACCATGTCAAGGACAGAGAAGGAGTCCTTCATCGATGCAGCCGAGGGGTCAAGCCAGTTGACATTTAGATCCCCTACTAGTGTCTGTTCAGCATTGTATGGGAGGGTGGAGAGGTAATCAGTGAGAGATGTGATGACTGGCTTTTGGTTCTTAGGGGGTATGTAGGAGACTGTGAGGTATAGTGGACCCCTGGAGGGGTCTGGGGTGATTTTTAGGGTGAGGGCTTGTACTCCGTCTTTGAGTTTGGGGGTGGGAGCATGTAATAATAATGTTATTTCTGAAGTAGATCGCACAGCCGCCCCCACGTTTTCCCACCCTGTCCTCCCAGTATAGTGTGTAACCGGGGGGGGTGAAACAAAGGAGTAGATTTAGAGAGCCAGGTCTCAACTAGTGCAAGGATGTCTGGTTGGTGTAGGGTGGCCCAACATTGGAGCACTGCAGATTTTTTGGGCAGGCTGTGTATGTTTAAAGAGGCAATGCGGTGTCCAGAGGACCTGGTAGGTGGACTGGTGGGGGCAGGACCTGGATTAGGGTGGATAGTACCAGAGACGAGTAGTAGAAAGTCCAAGGTTCTGACCATAGGGTGGCAGCTGGTTAACTTTTTGGGAGTACGTTGAGAGGTGGGGGAGGATGTAGAGGAGCAGGGGACGGGCAGGGTTTGGAGGGTTGGGAAGACACAGAGTGGGTGGGGCCAGGGTGGGCGGAGGGGTTGGGAAGGCAGCTAGGAGGTGGATGCAGGAGTCCAGAGTGCGATGACAAGGTGGGGGGGGGGGCAGGTAATTCTGGAGAGATGTGAAGGTGCAGTCCACAAAGAGCATGGGGTGAGGTTTGGCTGGTGGGAGGTGAAACCCAGGGTGGTTATGAACATGAGGCACATAAAGAGGAAGTGAATAGACATGGTGCCTAGGTAGCCTTGGAGGCAGAACAAAGTGGTTGGGGCCAAAAAGCTGTAATACCTTTAAAACCAACCAAGGGAAATTAGCTTGACTTGTAGGCTCAGTGGCAGTGCTGCTGACATTGGTGACAAAGGTACAGGGTTTGAGGTCTGCAGTGGGACCAAATAAAATTATTTTAGCAGACTATGGAGTTAGAAGCTTTGAGAGCCTTAAAAACCAAGAATAAATTAGCCTGATCTGTTGGCTTAATGGTAGAGCTGCTGACTCTAGTGGCAAGGGTACAGAGTTTGAGACCTGCAGTGGGACAGAAGATAAGTATCTTTGCCAAGTATGGAGACAAAAAGGCTTAAGAGCTTTGAATCAGAGAGACGGGTAACCCCTCTCTACACTGGAAGGAAGGAGTCTTTACCTGTTAAGGCTCTCTGGAGTCCCCTGATGCAAATACCTCAGCTGGGCAGTGTTCTGAGGGGAGCTTCTGAGGTCTATATGGGGAAGGGAACATTATGCTGCGGGACAGAAGGGGCCTTACTGCGCATGCTCCAACTGTTGGGACAGAGTTGGGACACAGATGGCTATTGTGCATGTGCAAGAATTCGCCTGTAATGGCGGAGAATGCCAGAAATTCTGAACAGTGCTTGTTGGAGTGTTGGAGCAGCAGCTTCCAGCTAGCATAACACACTTGAAAGTGGGGGAACCAAATCGTGACCCACATAGCACACTTATAAGTGATACAGCTATCGGCACAGATCAGATAAAGTCCATTTGCAGTTTAGCAGGGTCTCTGCACAAACCTTTCATTCTGAAGCTCACTTCGGTACCAGACAGGCCAATCGCTTCTGTAGCAAATCTTCAGTCCATACACGGGCAACATTCACTTGCTTTCTCTTCAGGTTCCAGGTCTCAAACAAGGTTATCAGAATTAGTCCGATTTTACTCTCACAAGTTTCTTCACACTGAAAGATGGTGGCAGGCAGGCCAAACACAGCCTTCCCGCTGATTCCCTGCGCTACCACGCAAGAGCAGCTGCTCAACTGGCTCGAGCTGTTCACTCTCCAAACTCCAGCTCTCGACTGACTCACCGCTGCAGGCAACTCTGGGCTTTTCCAGTGATCCAAAAGATTCGGTTGGTTGATGGAAGTGTCTATCACAGAAAGGGCTCCCCTCCAGGTCCATTTAGGCACCAAAGCTGAAAACTACAATTCCTACAGAAATTCAATCCCACAAGACCTCTGGGGACAGTCTCCATTTTAGGTCCCCTGAGGTTCCGATTGGCCCAAATCTGGCAGTCCAGAACCAAAATGGTGGTTCTAAGCAAAAAGTCTATGCTGCAATGAAAGGCAGGTTAGACAAAGTCCTATATTATTATTACTAAAGCAGATAAACAGCAAACAATCACAGATCCTAAGAGGGCTCCCTCTGCGCATATAGTGACGGCAGAATGGAGCAGAAATGCCACTCTGGCGGGTCACGAGTCTTAAGCTACTCTGTCCCAATCCAAACTAATTATCTCACACAGAATAGATAGCTCTTAAAGAGACAGGCATGGAGGCCAAATAGGGCGCTGTTAAGCAGACAATCACAACTACTGCAAAACACAGAACTATGCAGACAGTCACAACTACTGCAAACACAGAACTATGCAGACAGTCACAACTACTGCAAACACAGAACTATGCAGACACTCACTACTGCAAACACAGAACTATGCAGACAGTCACAACTACTGCAAACACAGAACTATGCAGACACTCACAACTACTGCAAACACAGAACTATGCAGACACTCACAACTACTGCAAACACAGAACTATGCAGTCAGTCACAACTACTGCAAACACAGAACTATGCAGTCACAACTACTGCAAACACAGAACTATGCAGACAGTCACAACTACTGCAAACACAGAACTATGCAGTCACAACTACTACAAACACAGAACTATGCAGTCACAACTACTGCAAACACAGAACTATGCAGACAGTCACAACTACTGCAAACACAGAACTATGCAGACAGTCACAACTACTGCAAACACAGAACTATGCAGTCACAACTACTGCAAACACAGAACACCATCTTGGCAGTGGGCATTAGGCAAGTCTAGGAAGACATTACAGGATCACTCATTTGTAGGGGGTTACACACTTGTTAGTTCCTTGTACTTCTATACACCTGTATATATAACGTATTTACTTTGTTGTATGCCGTAGGTAGTTCATTGTATGTCCTATGTATTCCATTGGCCTATGTATTTGTTCATCAGTTGTATTTCCTACACTGGACGTTTATGAAAACAGGCATTTTTGCTCACATACCTTCCAGTGTACAAATAAAATTGATTGACTGACTGATGTAAGCAGACAGTCATACTGTGGAGTCTAAGGGGTGCTGACACATCATGTTCTCACATGTTAATGCAGCTGTCAGGCACAATGGAATGTCAACAAGCAGAAAATGGAGACCCCCAGGATAGATACAGGGACCAGTATGAACAGTGAAAATAAGCCAATGTAAATATATATATATATATATCCCCAACAACTACATGAAAAGAATTGTCTGTTGACTAGGGAACAAATTAACATTTACAAGGCATGAGGGTGCAGTGCTTCTTCAGACAAATACTTTTGTTCAGTGTTCACTGAGGAAGAAGGGGAGGGACCACAAATAAGAAACGGGAGCCTTGAAGTTGAGGGGGGGGGAGGTTGAGGTGGATATTAGTCCTTTTTCAGAGGAGAGTCATGAAGGTACTTGATAATCTGAAAGTGACAAAGCATTATTGGGGACAGACAGGGTACATCCAAGGCCCAATCCAAGGGTGTCGCGAGATCCCAGGGAGGTGCTGGCTGCACCTCTGACAGTCCTGTTTAACAGATCAGTGGATACTGGGGTGGTTCTGAAGGACTGGAGGAGGGCAGATGCTGTTCCATTTCACAAAAGTGGTAGCAGGGACGAGGCTGGAAATTATAGGTCAGTCAGCCTGACACTGGAGGTGGAAAACTTAATGGAAATGCTGCTAAACGAAAAGCTGTAGAATATTTTGAATCTAACTGGTTATAGGATCCCAGGCAGCATGGATTCACGGGGGAGGTCAAGTCTGACAAATCTGATAGATTTCTTTGACTGGGTGACCAGGGAATTAGATCAGGGTGTAGCGGTGGATGTAGCCTACCTGGATTTCAGTAAGGCTTTCAACACTGTTCTGCATAGGAGACCACCGAGCAAGCTGGTTAGCTTAGGGGTTGGTAAAAAGGTTGTAGACTGGGTGGGAAATTGGTAAGGGATAGGTGACAGAGGGTAGTGGTAAATGCAGTTTGCTGCAAGGAAGGGAGGGAGGCTGACTAGCAGGGTGCCTCAGGGATCAATGCAGGGTCCGTCTTTCTAAGTGACATTGCAGAAGAGCTGGAAGGGAAGGTCTGCCTCTTTGTGGATGACACCAAGATCTGCAACAGAGTGGACACTCCGGGGGGGATGAGCAGAAACCTGGGAAAACTTGAGGGGTGGTCAAGGGTATGGCAGCTGGGTTTCAGTGCAAAACAATTGCAAACTAATGCACCTGGGCACAGAAATCCTAGGTGAGAGCACAAAATGGGTGGAGTGATACTGACAAAAACAAAGCAGGAAAGAGACCTTAGGATAATCGTATCAGAAGTGAGTAAAGGTGACCAAGCAGTGCGACAAGGTAGTTGGGAGGGGTAGCAGGATGCTGGGGTGCATAGGAAGGGGGTATCACCAGCAGAAAAAAAGGAGGTGGTGTTACCCCTATATAGATCACTGGTAAGACCCCACCTGGAGTACTGTGTCCAGTTCTGGAGTCCATATTTTCAGAAGCATATTGACAGAGTGGGGGTAGTCCAGAAGAAAAAAATTACTTACCATAGTAATATTGTTTCTTCCAAGGGATCCCTCATTATGCTTAACATATACATTCAGCCTGACAGATTGAAGTGCCCTGGAGCGTGTGAAATTTATGTAAATAACAGAATGTGGAACGCAATTCAGACTCTGTCCTCACGGTGGCACTGCACTCTGCTGCTCAATGGCAGATCTATTTCGATGGTCTTGAAGGCAATAGATACTACCCAAACCTATACTGTATAGCTGGAAGAATAAAAACCAACAGACAGCAAAAAGAGAGAGGCCTCAGGCCAAACTATGGCAGATTAAAACAAAACTACAGCAAACTGATTGAGGATGAAGAATAATAAATGCTCTGGCAGTAAATATTACATATTTAACAAAAACCCTGATTCTTGTAGAACCGTTTCCAGGTTCTAGAAGTGGAGGCAGGGTAGAATCCCTTGGAAGAAATAGTATTACTACAATCAATCAATCAATCAAATCTTTATTTATTCAGGCGAACATCATTGAGCAAGGCTCATTTACAAGATGGACCTGATAAGGTCAAGGTTCAATAGTTGGTACACAACAGATGCATCAGTGCACTTATATTTGCATAACAGATACAGAAAAAACACTTGTAATACACTGATCAAGGGTAAGAAGTCGGTTAGGACATACATGACAAGATGGTTATAGGCAAATTATACTAATAAATAAAGTGTATACATATCCCGATAGAGGAGTCAAGGCATACACACAGCATAGTGTAATACTGGGATGGATGGGGAGCATTTAGGAATGATGTAAGGGCAGAAATTAGTGGGAGAAGGATTAGGTAGGTAGTAGGTAGTTAGGCAGAGTTAAATGGAACTGGGGTATTACTACAGTAATTTTTTCTTCAAACCCCAGGAATCCCTCATTATGCTTAACATATGCAAACTACAAAGCAGTACCTTGGGAAGCTGGGTAACATAGAAACTGACAGCAGATAAGGGCTGTTAGGCTCACCCAGTCTGCCCATTTTCCCTGCCTGCTGCAAAAACCACAGACCCTACTTGATCTATCCCATGCATTTTTGAATTCCACTACCAAGTTATCCCCCACCACCTCTGCTGGGAGGCTGCTCCATGCATCCACCACCCTTTCTGTGAAAAAATACTTCCTCACATTACCCCTTAATCTACTCCTTCCAGACCCATGTCATCTCCTTGTTCTAGAACATCTCTTTTTCTGAAAGATTCTACCCTCCTGTACCTTATTTATACCCTTGAGATATTTGAAGGTCTCTATCATATCCTCCCTCTCCTCTAGGGTATACATATTGAGGTCCTCCAGTCTCTCCTCACGTGACTTTTGGTGCAGATCCTGCACCATTTTTGTTGCCCTTCTCAGCACTGCTTCTACCCTGTTTATGTCCTAACAGAGATGTGGCCTCCAGAACTGGACACAGTACTCCAGAGGTAGTCTCATCAATGAGTTGTACAGTGGCATCGCCACCTCCTTTCTTGTGCTGGTGATACCTCTCCCTGTGCATCCTAGTACCCCACTGGCTCTTCCCACAGCTTTGGCACATTGTTTGGCCACCTTCATGTCATCTGATATTAATACCCACAGATCCCTTTCCTGTTTGGTGGCCGTCAGTATCTCCCCCCCCCACATCATTTAAGCCTCCCCTGGGTTCCTCTGCCCCAAATGCATGATTTTACACTTCTTTGCACTGAATCTTAGCTGCCACACTCTTGACCAGTCCTCTAGTTTACCTAGGTCCCTTCATTTTTTCCACCCCTCACGGAGTGTCTACTCTGTTGTAGAACTTAGTGTCATCTGCAAAAAACCATACCTTTCCTTCCAGCCCCTTCGCAATGTCACTTACGAAGTCATTAAATAGGACTGGCCCCAGAACTGATCCCTGTGGCACCCCACTGGTCACCCTCCTTTCCTGGGATTGAGCTCCATTTACCACCACCCTCTGTGTTCTGTCCCACAACCATTTTCTAACACAGTTTACCACCTTGGGACCCATTCCCAGGCTGCCTAGCTTGTTTACAAGCCTATTGTGCGGAACAGTGTCGAAGGCCTTGATGAAATCCAGATAGGCCACATCCACTGTTCCCCCCCCCCCCCCATCCACTTCTCTGGTCACCCAGTCAAAAAAATCTATCAGATTTGTTTGACACGACCGTCCCACTGTGAATCCATGCTGCCTAGGATCCTGTGATCCACTGGATTCAAGATGTTCCACAATTCTTTCTTTAGCAGTGATTCCATTAATTTCCCCACCACCAAGGTCAAGCTGACTGGTCTGTAGTTTCCAGTCTCCTTACTGCTCCCAGTTTTGTGTACAGGGACTACATCTGCAGAACCTGTTCTGAGTACAGAATCTATGTAGGAAAAGGTTCTGTAAGACAGCAGTGCCAAACCCGGTGACCATTCTGGACTGGACATCCAGACAATAGTGCTTTGTAAAGATGTGTACAGTTTTCCGGGTAGCTGCTTTACAGATTTCTAACAAGGGGATATCCCTTGCAGCTGCCACAGAGGCAGCAGTGTCATGAATGGAGTGTGCCCTGAGGCCTTAAGATGGCAGCTTGCCAGTTTTGGGGTAACAGAACTGGATGCAGGAGAGTAACCAGCAGACAATGGCCCTCTCAGAAGCTGGCCTGCTCTTTCCGCTTCACCATATGTGAGGAACATCTGTGAGTGGGAGGACTTGAGGTCCTTAGTGTGGTCCAGAGGGCAACTAAGTGTCCTCTGAACATTCAAGCTGTGGAACCTCCACTCACCAGAGTTGGACTTTGCTGTGAGGAACACTGGAAGAGTGATGAACTGATTCAAATGAAGCTCAGACACCACCTTAGGAAGGAATTTCTTGTTAGTCCTAAGGACTATCTTGTCCCTGTGGAAGATAATGCAGATAGGGTCTGTGCAGAGAGCCTCCAGCTTGCACACCCCACTTGCAAGGTCATAGCCTCCAGGAAGACTGACTTCCCAGTGACATACTTTAGAGCAGTCATAGCCATGGGCTCAAAGGGAGGCTCCCTGAGCTTGGTTATGTGCCGGTTCGAATCCCCTACAGGGACTGGTTCCCTAACAGGAGGATACAGATGCAGTAGACCCTTGAAGAACTTATTGAAAATGGGGTAGAAAGCGACCATGTACTCACTACCTGCCAAAATACAGGCAGAAATAACTGCCCAGTCCACTTAAGGGCTGAGGAACTGAGGCCCAAGGCTTGCAAGTGAACCAAGAGTCCAGGAGAATAGGGGAAATCTGCCTGTAGGGGATTGCCCTGTTTAGGAGCACACCACAGGAAAAGAAAATTACTCACTGCAGTAATCTTTTTTCTTCCAAGGGGTCCTTTAGCATTAGTAAGTTTAGCAATTAGATGGCTAGGTGCAACTGCCCTGAAGGTATGCCTTTAAGAGAATTTTTATGTAAATTAGTTTAGGGCCATAGCCGATCAAAAGACAGGAAGGGGAGTGAGCTAAGTGAGAGCTACTGTAGGCTTCATAATTTTTTCAAAGGAAAGAAGGGCACATGCTCCGAAAAAGAATCAAAAGGATTCAAAAAACATGCAAATGTCCACAAAAAAGTGGAAATAGAAACAACAACGTGAGTTAAAGAAAAACTCATCAATGAGAAAACTCCTAATTTGGTAAGAGATGTGATAAAGAGCCCTTCTCTGACAAGTGAACTGGGGAGGAAGGGTGGGAGCTTACTGATGCTAACGGACCCTTTGGAAGAAAGAAGATTACTGCGGAGAGTAATTTTTTCTTCTTACCCCAGGAGTCCTTTAGCATCAGTAATTTTTCTTTTATTTATTTATTTATTTTTCATTTTCAGATTAAACCTTTTGAGATCAGAGCTCTTTACGTGGATTCCATGTCAGGGTATGTTAATACAAACAAGGAAGGAAAAATTATACACAGGATTGCAAAAATACAAAGGCAAACAACAGGATTGTACAGCAAACAACAATACTGGTAACAACATGGAGGAAGGGGCTTCAGCAAACAGATGAGATACGAAGCCCAATGGTAATACCTGTCAGTTGTCTTCAAAAGAAGGAGACTGAAAAAGTTGCTAAGTTCTGGAATGAGGGGGAAGGAGGATGAGCCCCAAGTGCAGTGTGCAAAAGAGAGTGGCGAGATTAGGTCAGCAGTAGGGAATGAAGATGATGACAAGAGCAGAGATGGGTGTGGGTGAATGGCTGTGTGGGGGGGAGGGCCTTTAGCAGACTACTGAGCAGTACTGAGTGGGAGATGGGCAGAGAACCTAGTTAGAAAAGAGGCTCTGCAGAACCGCCCTGCCAAATTTGGCATCAGATCTGGTCTGCACATCCAAATGTAACCCCCCTACAAATGGGGGTTCCCAAAAAGTCTTCCTTGAGCTGGCCTAAATGCTCACTGCCAGGCTGATGTCCTGCATTTTAGCAGTTTAACTGTGATTACCAGAGTCTGTATAGCCTCTGTGTACTGTCTCTTTAAGAGCTGCTTGATTGCAGCATAAGTAATCTGAGATGGAGCTCTGTTGAGAGATGTAACTATTTGCTGAAAACCATTTAGAATGATAATGATAATGTAGTTTGTCTAACCTGCTTTCTTTGTAGCAAGGACTGTTTTGTTTGTCTCCACTATCTTGGTCCTGGACTGCAAATTGGACCAAACAATACTGGTGGGACCTAAAATGTAGCCGGACTACAGGAGCTGTCTGAATTCAAAATGTATGGGAACTGTGGTTTGAGTTTTTGTGCCTTTTTTGCAACTGAAGGGGGAGCTCTTGCTTTGACTGACAGCCAAATCAGCCAACCAAATCTTTTGGATCTTGGGGAAATCCCGGGCTGCTTGCAGTTTTCAATTAGTTTCTGATCTGGGAAGTAAAAGGAGAGGAGCTGAAGTGATTCTGAAGTGATTCTGAGAGCAATCCTGAGTGGATTCTCATGGGAGAACTATGAAAAGGCTGAGAGTTTGGCCTCCATGTCTGCCTGCTGCTCCTGATAGGGAGAGAAGAGAATTCTTTTGGACTAAATCCAAGTTTGTGTGACTAAAGTAAGCTACTGAAGTGGGCCAGGCTCAACCTAAGAAGACTGAAGATTTTGCTGAATGCGATCAGCCTGTCAGGAGTTCCAGCTACCCCTAAGCTCCCGGTGTGTGCAGAGAGTTTGCGATTGTGACTGGGGAGCGCTTTGCCTGGTACAGTAGAATTCCCGTACATGTAAATGTGTTATGAGCTGCTAGTGGGTTGTGAGTTGGTTCCCCACTGTGTGAACTGTGTTCTGCTTGCTGGAAGCTGTATCCAGCCCAAAATGGACTGCATCTGAATCTGTCTCCATGCAGTCTGGCCCTTGCCAGACTGACCCAGCCAGACTACCCACTGCACAGAGAAGCCATCGACGAGAGATCTGCCTGGGGATCAGCCCCCCTGCTCCACGCTTGAACAGGAACGACGTCTCTGTGACTCGTGTGGGCCCTGCTTCTCCTGGCATTGCAGATCAACCACCTGCAGTCTCGATTTTAGTCCAGCCTGTGTCCAGTCTTGGGTATCGTGAGTAAATACCGGGGTAGCTCCCTGCAACAACAGCTTAATCTGAGTGTGTCATCTGATTGTCTTGTTGTTTCGTTTTCTTTACGAACTGAGCCTTCTGGCTCCAGATTACAAATATTGTGTACTGTGCATGTTGTGTTTTCCATCACAGGGCCCCAACAAGCTGCAACCCTGGTCAACGGTCCTGGCTAGCCCATCTCTTCTCCACCTGGGTACCCAGAGGTGGACTGTGTGGGGGGACTCAAAGCGCATGCATAACTGCTTGATTGATATAACCTTTAAGCTAATTAACCTGATTTTGCCCTTCCCCTGTTCACGTCCCCTGAATAAATCAGATCTAACTTTTTCTGCATGTAATCTGACTGTGGTTCCAGTTTGTGCTCAAAGTACTGTACTGTTGCTATTTGCTGTGCATAACCTTGTTTTACAGGGGGTCCCCAGGAAGTCGGCCAGAGAACCAGCCCTGGTGGTAAGTGCAAACAGTGTGGGTACTTCTGTGGTGTACCAGGGTATTGTGAAAGTGATTATTGTACAGTGTTCAGGCCACTAGAGGGGAAAGGGGGGGTTACAGTGTCCCGGAGGACTGTGCCCAGGTTAGCTTGACCACTACAAACTCTCACCTCCAGGTGGAGGCATCCGTTTCAGAACTCAGGCCCCTTAACCTGCTACTAGCCAAGCAGGCAGGGGTAGTAGCCTTTGTGATAGTGCCACCTAGGGGTTACACAAACTGTAGTGTTTCACGAAGGTGTGCACTGATGTCCAGGTAGCTGCTTTGCAGACATCCAGGAGGAAAATGTCTCTTGCTGCTGCAAGTGATGCTGCAGTGCCCCTGGTGGAATGGGCCCTTAGCCCCACAGGAGGTTGGTGACTAGCTTTCTCATAGCAGAATCTAATGCAAGAGACCAACCAATGAGAAATAGTTCTCTTGGTAGCTGGTCTTCCTCTGCCTACATCCCCGCAGGTGAGGAACAACTGAGTGGAAGAGCCTCTGGACTATCTAGTATGCTCTAGGTAGTGAAAGATGGCTCTTTTGACATCCAAGCTGTGGAGCTTTTGCTCGCCAGGAGTGGATTTCTCAGTAAAGAAGACAGGCAGAGTAATGGACTGGTTCAAGTGAAACTCTGAAACCACCTTTGGCAGAAATTTCCTATTTGTCCTGAGCTCAACTTTATCGTTGTAAGGGATGATGTAATTTGGCTCAGTGCACAGGGCCTGTAGCTCTGAAATCCTCCTGGCAGTGGTAAGGGCTACCAGGAAGACTGACTTCCAAGTTTACAAACTTGATGTGGGTAGTGGACATAGGCTTGAAGGTTGGATTCATGAGCCTGTCAATGCAAAGGTTCAGGCTCCGTGGAGGAACAGGCTCCCTGATTGGGGGCTGGAGGTGCAAGAGGCCTTTTAAAAGCTGTTTAAAAATGGCATGGGGAAAAAATTATTTTTTTCTTTCCCACCAAAAGGTAGGGCAAAATTGCCACCCGGTGTAGCTTGAGGGAAGATGGTTCCAAGCCTGATGCCTGTAAGTGTACCAGATAATCTGGCAGCTGAGGGTCTGAAGCTGAAAGGGGGTCGTCCTTTTGGCTCTCGCACCAGAGGGAAAACCTTTTCCATTTGGCTGCATAAGTCTTCTTAGTGTTCATTTTTTTAGCCATCCTCAGTATCTTAAGGACCTGTTCAGAGTACTGTGAGGATGGAAACTTTAACTCCTCAAGAACCAGGCCTTGAGGTGAAGAGAGTGTACGTCTGGATACTGCACTTTTGACTGAGGAACAGTCAGCAGGGAGTGAGTTGGAGGCAGGCGAATGGGCCTGTTACAGGGCATTGAGAGAAGGAGAGGGTACCAGGCTTGCCTGGGCCAATCCGGAGCCACCAGGATCATTGATGCAGGCTGTTGTCTGAGTTTCAGCAAAATCCTGAGTATCAGGGGAAAAGGAGGGAAAGTGTATAGGAACTTCTCTGACCAGTCCAGGATCAGGGCATCCAGAGGCATTCCTGGGACTGGGGGCCTGCAACAGTACTGAGGAAGCTGAAAATCGAAGGGCAAGGCAAACAGATCCACTTGTGTGCTCCACCGCCTGAACACTGTGGCTAGTACTTGCTTGTTCAGGGTCCATTCACTCTGGCCTTGACTGATGCGACTCAGAGCACCTGCCAGGGTATTGTGCTTGCCTGGGAGGTGAATAGCTGAGAGGTGGACTCCCAGGGAAAAGGCTAGAGACCGGAGCTTCAGAGCTTCCAAACAGAGTATTCCTGATTTGGTACCACCCTGCTTGTTTATGTAAAACATTGCAGTGTTGTTGTCTGTTCGAATTTGAACCACCTGTCCTTTTATGCTGGGTGCGAAACCTTTGAGAGCTAAAAAAATTGCCCTGAGTTCCAAGAGATTTATGTGCAACTGTGACTCTTCGAGAGTCCATGTGTAGCTTACTGAGGCATTGTCCAGATGTGCTTCCCCACCCCAAGAGGGAGGCATCTGTGGTGATCACCTTTGTGGGAATTGGAGCTTGGAAGGGAACCCCTGCCTGTAAATTTGCAGGGTTCTTCCACCACAGCAGGTTTTCGAGGAACTGCTTTATCACGGGTATCAACTTTGAAAAGTTGTTGCTTCTCTGAGACCAGTGAACTCTGAGGTAGGCTTCTAGGAGTCGTATCCTGTACCTGACTCCTGGGACCACTGCAGTCATAGAAGCTATGTGTCCCAGGAGTTTGAGAAAATGTCTGACTGGTCTTGGCTGTCCCTGGATGAAAGAATTTGCCACTGAAAGGAAACTCTGAATTCTTTCCTGCGGGAGGAAAGCATATCTTTTCTGAGTGTCCAGCTGGACCCCTATGAAGGTGAGCAGCTGGGTGGGTTCCAGGTGAGATTCCTTTAGATTTACCAGGAAACCCAGAGACTCCATAGTGTCTTCTGTAAGGGAACGGGACTCCTTGACCTGGCAAGGGGACTTTTCTACTATGAGCCAGTCATCCAGACAGGGGTAGAGAGCAACCCCCAGTCTCCTGAGGTGTGCTGCTACCATTGCAGGGCAGTTGGTAAAGACTCTTGGGGCTGAAGACAGACCGAAGGGCATTGCGGCAAACTGATAGTGACCCAAAGGAAGTTTGAATCTGAGAAACTTCCTGTGAGATGTCCTCATGGGTATGTGGAAGTAAGCATCCTTTAAGTCCAGGGAGGCTAGCCAGTCTCCCTGATATAAGGTCTGTATGACCAGTGACAGAGTGATCATTCTGAATTTGTTTTTTTCCAGATGTTTGTTTAAATACAGTATCTGAGATCAACAGTAAGATAGGTCGCCACTCTCCAGTTTTGTTTTGTGTCAGAAAATACGTGGAATAGAGGCCCTTACCCTTCTCGTGGATGGGGACCCTCTCCACTGCTCATAAAGCCAGAAGAATCTGTACCTTCAATTCCAACAGTGGGACCTGTGTAGAGGACAGAGGCCTTGACACCTGGGTACATGAGGTCTGGCATCTGCTTGAACTGTAATGACAGACCCTTCTCCACTATCTCCAGAACCCATTTGTCTGACGTAATGAGGAACCAGTGCTGAAGACAGTGGGAGAGTCTGCCTCCCACTGGAAGCAGGGAGGTGACCTGGATACTCACATGAGAACATAGACTGCAAGGCAGTCGGCTGAGTAGAGGTGGCTCTTCTCTGGCCCCTTCTGCCCCTGCCCCTGAAAGACCCCCTGTATTGACCGAAGTCAGATTGGGGATAGGGATTATAAGGCCTGGAAATAAAACTTTTGCCCTTACCGCCCCTGGGACGGGATCTATGAGAGGTGGTAGGCTTAGGTTTGGACGAGTGGCTCTGCCAGGAGGTCTTGTACTCATCAACCTTTTTCATACAGTCCGTGGTTCTGTAATCAGACAACACGTTTTGATCACAGGGGAAATCCATGGCCTTGGTCTGGGTGTCTGTGGTTAGACTGGCCGTTCTAAGCCAGGTGAAGCGTCTCAGAGAAATGGCATGGGGCATCACCCTAGAGGCTGCATCACTGTCGTCTGCCATGTGGAATTGGTACTTGGTAGCTTCCAGGGCAATTTTTGTCATATCCACCAGCTCCTGCACCATAGAATCTGACCCACTGCGGGCAATGGCCAGTACAGAGTTCCATAGGGCTTTCTGATATCTGGCTGTGAACGCCATATACAAAGAAAGTCTGAGAAGCAGGGAGGCTGTGGCATACATTTTCTTTGTTATAAATTCAATTTTCTTGGAGTACCTGTCCGGAGGTAAGGGGGACAGGGAGACTCCAGCTTTCTCTCAAGCTGCCTGCTGCACTATACTCTCATGGCTAGGGTGTGCAGACATGAACTCGGTACCATTTCTAGACAATCTATATTTTCTGTCAATCTGCTTGTCAACCCCTTTCACTGAAGTGGGGTTTTGAGGCAAATACATGGTATTTCTTTTGAACGCATTATAGATAGGGACGACCAAGGTCTTGGGGGTTGAAAGACCTTTCATCTCCCTATAATCTTTGTCTTCATTGACATCCTGGTTGGGCTCCTGTGTAGGGAGGTCCAGGGTGTCTAGCATATTTTGCATAAATGTAAACATAGAGGAGGGATCCTCCTGGTCACCCGGTGGGGGGGGGGGGTCCCCGAATGGAAGGTCCGGGGACTCCTGGGACTCAAGGCCCTAAAAATCCACGTCAGGAGCATCATAAAAATGCTGTTCGTCGTCTGTGTCACCCTGACAGTCCACAGAGGAGAGAACTGTGGAAGAGTGCTTGCCAGCCCCAGAAAAGATAGGACCCCTCTTCTGAAGGGTCTGGAACAGATGCCCTGCTTTTGCCATATCTTGCACAAATGGAAGATCCTGCGCAGGCTTTGGTTGTATGTGTTTAGTTTTTTCTGTATGCTTTAAGCTGCCTGTTGTCTTGCTGTTGGCTTTCCCAGGAGCAACAAGAGCATTTTTATTTTGACAGAGTTTCTTTTTAGCCATTTCAGCGGCGGCTTGATCAAGCTTCCTTTTTTCATCACTTTTATTATTTTTCAATTTGTGAGGAACTTCATCTTTGGAAGCTTTATATTTTGGCTGGGATCTGGAGGATATCTCAGCACCTCTGCTTGCATTTTTATTGTTTTTAGATGGCCCCTGATCAGAAGCCGTTGATTTATCCTCAGCCATTATAATCAAAGGTTTGTTTGCTAAGATGCCAATTTAAGCAAAGCAAAACCAAGTTCTGGACCTTACAAACCGAGTGCAGGTTTCTGTGAAATGCCACCGGCCAGTCCTGCCGCAGTTAAATAACTCTGTCTATTTTAAGTGCCTTTTTCTTTTTTTTTTTTTTGTGTAGTACTGGGATATATACCAGTGCCAATCTTAATAGAAAAACCCAGTAATACTGGTCAACGGCACAAAGGTTGCTGTTGAATTCTTACGGACAGTCCTGTGACAGATGATACCTTAGGTCCAGTTTCTTTAATATCTATGGGCTTCTCGTAATTGCCACTCCTCAGAGAAACCCCAGGCACTGCTGAGGTTTGAATTCCAATGGGGTGCTTCGTGATAAAACCCGTGAGGTCTGAGGTAAAAAAACAAGGCAACTGTCCCTAATTTGTCGGTTCTTTCAAGAATTAGGTCAAAAAAGGGAGGAACTGTCAGCCTTCATGTAAAAATAGCTCAAATGAACGAGTCATGTAAAAATAAAGGCAAAATAGTGCAAAATGTGCTTAAAATAAAAAATTAGCCAGCACTAACGTAAACTGTAAAACTTTCACTCAGCATACTATTAAAACTGAAATATGAGGAAAACTTTACCCAGATATGCGCTAGGGGGCTGTCAACAAGTAAAGTTGAGAGGCACCTCAGGAGCAACGTTGCTCAGTCCAGTGGAGAAAAAATTCTGAAGCCTTCAGCAGTTCTCACTCAGCTCACTACCCTTCCTGTCTTTTGATTGGCTATGGCCTTAAGCTAATTTACATAAAAATTCTCTTAAAGGCATATCTCCATAGCAGTTGCACCTAGCCAGCTAACTGCTAAAGTTACTGATGCTAAAGGACTCCTGGGGTAAGAAAAGCCCTTTTCCATTTGGAAGCATATGTCTTCCTGGTAGCAGGTTTTCTGGAAACCCTGAGGACTCTGAGGACAACCTCTGAGAAATGAGAATCGGAGTACTCTGATTCCACAAGAACCATGCCTTGAGGCACAGTGAATTGAGGTTTGGATAGGTTACCCTGTCCTGAGACGTGGACAGAAGGTTGTGTGTCTGTGGCAGATGGACAGATTACCTGGTGGAGAGGGCCAGGAGCAGGGGGTGCCAGGGCTGCCTGGCCCAGTCCTAGGCCACTAGTATCATGGTTGCAGGTTGGCTCCTCAACTTCAGGAGAACTCTTAGTAGTTGGGGGGGGGGAAGGTATAGAGGAGCCTCCCCGACCAGTCCAGAGTCCGAGAGTCTATAGGGACTGAGCCCAGTGATGGAGGCCTGCAACAAAAAAGAGAGCTGGTGATTATTTTCAGAAGTAGTCAGATCTATTTCCGGTGTGCCCCATCTCCTAAAGATTGTGGGATTGTGGGCAGCACTTATTTGATTATACACCATTCATGATGCCCTTGACAGAGCCTGCTGAGGGAGTCCACCAGGACATTGTCTTTCCCTGGAAGGTGGATTGCTGAGAGCTGTACTTACATGGAGTAAGCCAGATATCAGATCTTCATAGCTTCTGTGCACAGCTTTTAAGATCTCATGCCTTCCTGCTTGTTACGGGCACCAGCCTTGATAGGGTTGTCACTTTTGGGACCAATGGCTGTTAAGTGATACTGGATGTCCCTCCTTTGAAATCTGGCACCTGGCACCATGACTGCGGTGGAAGCCATCTGACCCAGGAATTGTAGGAAAAAACCTTGCTGGTCTGGGCTGACCCAGGGCGCAGGTGTTTGCCAGGTTTAGGAGGCTTTCCATTCCTAGCTGTGACAGGAATGCCTTGCCCTGGAGGGCGTAGAACTTTGCTCCCATGAGCTCCAGTATCTGCAATGGTTCTGTTTGGGTCTTCTGAGTATTTATGAGAAAACTCTGTGTCACCAAGGTGCCCTGGGTTAGCCAGAAAGAGTCCTTGACTTCCTGGAGTCATCCCAGTAAAGGAAAAAATACCATCACTCCTTGCCTCCTGAGGTGTTCTACCACTACAGTTAAGCACTTCGTGAACACCCTGGGAGTAGATGATAGACCAAAAGAGAAGGCTGTGAACTGGTAATGACCAGAAAAGCAGCCTAAACCTGAAGTACTTTCTGTGACTGGTCCAGACTGGAATATGAAATACATAACTTTTAGGTCCAAGGAACCTATCCAGTCTCCATGTACCAGAGAATCCAAATGGGACGTGAGTGATGAAGTCGAGTAGAGACCCTCTCCCACTGGGAAGGGGGAAGTCTCTCTACTGCATTTGTATGCGGCAACTTTTTGACCTCCAACTCCAGCAGCATCCTCTGTGTTGGAGAGGGAGGTCTGAAATGCCTGAAGACCCACTGTCGGGGGAAAGTTTCACACTGCAGTGTGAGCCCCTGGTTCACCACTTTCGGTAACTGTTCTTCCTTGTTAAGGGGAACTAGAGATACAGGGGGAAGTCCCTCGTCCCGCTGACAATGATTGGGCGATCAGGACCGACTTATCTGAGGTTTCTGTTTGCTAAGCCCTATGGGATGGGTCGGATTAGCCCCAGCCCTTGCAGTAATGCCCCATGTGAAAATAAACAGAAGGCATGGATATAAATATGAGGACTCGAAATGAAAAACCCCCAACATCCACCTCCACTTCCCTGAGGCGTTTAGGAAATGGAGGCCTTTTAGTTTTGACCATCCTTACCATCTATAACTCTGCTTTGTCACCAAACAAAAAGTTGTTCAGACGTGGAACCCTTGGGTTTTGCCTGGGTGATATGAGGCAAGCTAGTGGCCTGTGGCCAAACAAATCTTCTTAGAAAGTTGAGATGGGCCTAATCACAAAGGCAGTGCCATTGGTGCCCACTGCAATGCGGAACTGATATCAGGCAGCGACAAGAACTGGTTGGGCATCATCTGCCAAACATCGAGCCAGGTAAGCCAGGACAAAATTTATGAGGTCATATATGCCTGTTGGTTGCTATCACAAGGGCATATGGACAGGCAAAAAACACCACTTGGAGACAGTCAACCCATCATGTCCAAAAATTCAGTCCCTTCCCCATCCACCACAGTTCACTGGGTGGAGCAGCTGAAGGCGTTCGCTAGCTGCCCACCAAGGCAAGAGGGAAGAAAAAATCCTCCGGTTCCCTGAGAGGGGGACTAAACCTTCTTCAGGGGAATCGTAGGTTCAGTCTATTCACCTTTCCCTGATATAGTAAAAATTGCACCCTGATCCCCCAAAATGGGGGGGACAGGCTGCAGGAGGAACTGGCATGCCCCACAGGACACCCACGAGAATTGCCAAACATATCCTTGTTCCTTTTTGTTTTTTGGAACCATGAAATTAGAAATTAATTAATTGTTGGAGGCGCTGTTGAGCCCAAGCAAGATGGAGGTCTAGAGAATAAGCTCTCCACATGGAAGCTTAAATAAGATTCATTTTTGTCATATTGCTTGGAACTTTGGCAGATAAACTTACTATCCTTCGAATCTTGGAACCTGGCAGAACCAAAATGGGTAATCCTAAAATGGATAGGACGCAACAAGATGGAGCAAAATCAAAAAGCAATGCTGAACCTCCTGCGACAAGGTCAGCTCAGGGCCATTCCATGCCTGAAGACACCAGTACCGGAGAGGAAACATTACAATCTCTTGGAGTTAAAATCAATCGCCTAATCTTCACGGTGTCAGGGCTAGTTGATAAATCCGACTCGCTAACAATTAGAGCCAACTCTATCGAGATGGATGTTAACAACATGAAATCAGAACTCATGGAGACCCGTAAAAGTTTAGAGATGGCTATGGGTACTACTGCCTCCCTGGTTAAAGAAAACTCTCACCTGAGGTCCCAGCTTGAAACGCTGGAAAATCAGGACCGGGCTGCGAATCTCAGGATTGTAGGAATGCCCGAGGGGTCTGAGGGGAACCATTTGGGTTTGTTCGTGGCAGAATGGCTGGAACAACAGTTGGGGCAAGCCTTTGTGGATCACAGAATTCAAAATTCAAAAAACGTATCGGATGGCATAGAGAGTGCTCTCTTCAAACCCCAAGGCACCCAGAGCAATCGTTGCGATCCTGGATGGAGTTGGTTCTAGAGACTTTGTTCAAGCCTTGGCATGGCAATCACATATCCCGCTCCAAGACAGTGCTCAGGTCCAGTTGTATCCAGACCTGAGTTACTCAATCTGGCAGAAAAGGTTCGATGGGGTTAGGGCTCTTCAGCGGGAGGCGAACATTTCCCACAATATGCTCTTTCCTGCCCACTTACAGATCATCCACAAGGGGAAGGATTACATTTTTTCAGATTCGGCTGAAGCTTTGAAGTGGGCCCAGCAGCAAGTTCCATCATCGGGGAGGAGAGATATGTCGTATCCATCAGACCATGAAGAGGAAGATGAGGCGGAGATCTGAATTATCAGGAGATGGAAGCTAAGTAACAGGTTTTGTTACAGCTTACCAAACCTGCAACAAACACTAGAAATAACTTTGTGTGACTTAGAAAATGGGACGTGTTCTCGTTTTCACTCTTACCCCTTCGGGGTACAATTTTGTTGCTGATGGGTCTTTTTCCTTTTAGTGGGAAACATGTTTAAAAGCCTTGCCTTGTTCTAAAAGTTGGTGGTTTTATCAAATTACCTCCCATTGAGAGCACGTTGGAGGGGGCAGGGGGTAAGAGTGGTTCCCCCCCCATTTTTAGTGGAGAATATAAGGAGTTACAGTTAAATCTTTGCTGCCATATTGCCAAGTAAATGTACAGAAGAAGAAATTTGATATCTTGGACCATTTACCGAATGTTACCTTAAGGGTACCTATGTTGTCTGACAGGCATGCTGTACTCGTTTCCCTATTCAGGGATACGGAGTTTATCGTTTTCCTAGTATGGCTAAAATACTGACTTTTTAATATCATGCAGCTCATGGGCTCGTATAAAAACAGCCACTGGCCAGCCCAGTGGTGCTGAGGGTTGAGGCACTGGATGTCACACCTCGCTTCACGCCGGCGACCTGGGTTTGGGAATGGACTCGGGCCACCCGGGGTTGGCTGGGGGGGGGGAGAAGGGTGGAGCGCCCAATGGCTTGCTCTCCTTCTCCAGGGAAGGATGGGGAGTTAGCCTCGCTACTTACCGCCACCACCTGGGGATCTCAGGTGGTGCTGGCGTGGTCGGGGACAACACAGAGGGTTGACGCTGGCAGAGGGCAGGAGCGGACGCACGTCTCAACGTGCATCGGGGTTGTTGGTCTTCATTGCACGCCGATGATAGGGGAATTAAATGGAGGAAAAATTCCCCAGACAGTCCAGGCGATGATCCCCTGCTCTGCTTCCATGATGCAGAGGGGCAGACTCTGCTGTGTACGCACACTTCCCTGAGGTCCAAGGAAAGGTAAGGGGGCCTTCCTTGCCCTGCCCGGAGGGTTAACCGGGGGTAGAAAAGTAACTTGAGGCAGGCATACACTCTAGGGGCAGACTCCTCAGTGGATTTGGAGAGTGGCGGACTTGGGGGATCTGAAAGAAAGGAGGGTCTGGGGGCCGTAGGAGGATAAACAATAATTGAAAAAAAAATAGCCACTGAAAGACTATGCTGTATTATTTGATCTAAGTATATTTACTGAATATCCCTCCAAAGATGTATCTAATTGAACCAGTATGATAATTCAATTTAACCTGTGTGTATTAAGAAGGGTGGTGCCCTCGGCTGGCTCATTTTATTAATATCTCCTTATGTACTGACTCTGGATATTTTGATTGTATGTTTATTGTAAACTTAATAAACATGAAGTTTGAAAAAATAAATTAATTATTGTGTTTGGGCACCTGGGGGTTGCAGGAACCCTGGAATCGATAGCGTCCAAGGGAGCCTTCTTTATACTTATGAAGAGAGGAAGGGACCCCGAACATTGAAATACCTGACTAATATCTTCCCGACTCTGTAATACCGACAGTTATAATGCTGACATTGTTACAAACCTGACTGTCCAAAATCCCGACATTGCTGTTAAAGGAGATAGGAAACAATTTACTTTTCTTAGGTTCTTAGGACCAAAGAAGGCAACGATTGCCCATCAAGATTGTCCCCCATGTGTGGGACAATCAAACCAAGCTCAGGTTGTTGTAATACTTTTGATCTAAGGCTCTTTTAAAGCTAGTCAAATCTGGTCAAACAACAATGCTCTTGCGGAATCTATTCCATACTTTAGTCACTCTGACTGTATAGAAATTGTCTTGTTTGTTTGTAGAAGTTTTTTTTTGATGAACCTTAGATTATTACGTGTAATACTAAATTCAAGATTACACAGTGACATTAAGTCAGAGGATTTAATTAATTTATATAACGATAATAGGTCCCCGCACTATCTCCTAGCTTGTAAAGAATGAAGATCAGTTATGCTTAATGGACGGAATTAGCTAAGTGTTCTTTGGATCCTTCCTATCTGATTGATATCTTTCTGGATATAAGGGGACCATGTTGGTGAGGCATAATCAAGTGTGGGTGGAATGTAGCTGTTTTTTTTTTATTATTTATTTTTTCTCTGCCTGCTGTCCCACTGGAGCCGCACCATCGGGAGTCGCCCATTAAGCCTGTCCCTACCAGTGCCTTACCTGTCAGTTTCTGGTCCCTCCATCCGGCCTTGGATACCCCCTGGGCGGGGGCAGGGTTGGGGGCAGACCCCCAAATCTTACTTGTCTCATCAGGGTCTGAGGCTGCAGGCAGGCACTGGCACATCGGGACCCGGCTCAGCGCTCCGTCTTCCCGGCTCCAGCTGGGGTTTTTCCACGTTCCTGTGGGATGTTGTGGGCCCGTATGTCAAGGTGTAAGCGCCAACATCGGCAATGTCCCTCCCCCTCCTTTCCTTGAAGGAGTAGCCCCTGAGGCTGATTTGTTGCTGACCTACACTCTCGACCAATCAAGCCCCCGAGACACCAGCTTGCCATCACGCCCCCAGCCTCCGCCAGGGGTCGCCGCATGCCGGGTTGAAAGACCCTCCCTCCCTTGGAGAAGGCGAGCTGTCATCAGACGCTCCAGCCTATCTCCCCCCAGCCAAGCCCTGGCAGCCCGAGCTCGCTCCTGAACCCAGGTCGCCAGTGTAGTGCGAGGTGTGGCGTCCAGCGCCTCAACCCTCAGCACCACCAGGCTGGCTGGAATGTAGCTTTTATATAAAGTAGTAAGGAGATGCATATTTCTGCAGGTAAAGCTGCACTTAATATTGTTTAACATGACCCTTGCTTTCTGAGTGACGTAATTACAATGGTCTCTAGATGACAAATTGTTATTTATTATAACCCTGAGATCTCTTTCATGTAAAGAGTTCTTAATTACATTATTATTTAATAAGTATTTGTACTTGGGATTTTTATTACCAAAATGTAGAACAGTACATTTGTCAATATTAAGACATCCAATTATTGACAGCCCATGTTTCTATCTGTTGAGGTCACTTACAATAGATAGGTGTTTGTTAAAAGTATTCACCTCATCTGCAATTTTTGTATCATCAGCAAATTTAATTAGATTATTGCGCAAGTTATTGTGCATATCACTAATGAAAATATTGAATAAAGTAGGACCCAGGACTGATCCCTGTGGGACACCACTTTCAACAGAGCGTTCGTTGGATAAAACATTGTTAATTCTGACACACTGAGTTTGATTACTAAGCCAGTTATTTATCCATCTTATGAGAAGATTACTTATCCCCAGATTGATAAGTTTGGCTGTTAACAAATGATGCAGAACTTTGTCAAATGCCTTCGAAAAATCGAGTAAAACAACATCAACCAGAATCTCAAGATCCCCACTCTTGCTTATTTTATCATAAAAGGCAATTCAAATTTGTAGTGCAGCACCTTCCGTCTGTAAATCCATGTTCACTTTGGTCAACAAGGCCCTTATTTTTCAGCCCGGTGGCGCAGAGGGCTGAGACGCTGGACGCCATACCTGGCACCACGCCGGTGACCTGCATTTGGGAACAAGCGCAGGTCGCGGGGGGTCGGCAGGAAGGAGATGGATTGAGCATCTGATGGACTGCTCTCCATCTCTGGGGGGGGTGACTAGTGGTCAGCGCACGTCTGACACCTAGTGGAGGCTGGGGCTCGGCAGCACACTGCCGCAAGATCATGGGACGGGAGGACGACAGACGCTTGGTGGGGGTGTGCTTGGTAGACTTCGCAAGCCCACCCCAGGCATCATTGCACGCTGTGCTCCTGCATGGGGGAGTAAATCCAGAAAAAAGACCCTGGTGGCTGGACGTTGCGGCATGATGGCCATCCCCGTGCTCCTGTCTCCAAGGTAACACTCCTGAACTGAATCTGAATCAGCGGGTGAGCAGGGGAGCTCCTGCTGCCCCGACCCAGGCTAGAGTGAGCATTAATGTGAGTTAGTGCGATAATTACCTCATGTGGTGTCATTAAGAGTTCATTCTCACAAGTCACAGGAATAGGATTGTTATAGGGTATTTTTAGGAGAGAAAACAAAGTTTTCAACAAAGGGCAAAGTATTCATTAAATTTATCTGAGACCACTACTTCATCATTAATAATTAAGTTGTCAGAAAGTATTGAACCAACGTTATTTATAGTGTTTTGACAATTAGAATTAATATAGGAATACAGCAATTTGTTGTTTTTACTATGAGCTAACCTAAATTCAGAATTGTATTTACTTTGCCTCATAAGTTGTGTTAGTTTTCTCTGTTCATGTACAAATACCTGTTTTAGAAATTCAGTCTTATTTTTTTTGTAGTTCCTATAAGCGTTCATTTTTTTTAAATTTGGAGTTTGATCTGTGTGGTATACCATATTGGTATCCGACCCTTATTATTATATTTATCTTTAACGAGAACTACATAATTTTCTTTTTTTTTTTTTAATACTACTTTTACTGAATTTTCTGCATGTGTATATATACAGTTTATGTAGTGCTTCTCATTTGATTAAACATTTTATATAATATAATTACTTCAAATCCAGTCCATTTCATCATTCCATATTGATTCATCCATAAACAAAATAATTTCCAGTTGCTTACTTATCTAAATAAGTAACAATAACTAAACATTTGGGCCATTACTTTACTAAAAAGAAATCTCTTAGTAATTATCTTTACTCATATCTGTGCTGTTTTTAAAATCATTCGTATAATTCATTTTTTATAGTAAATGATATCCAACTATTTCTCTTACTACACGTTTTATAGCAATTAAAATCATTCTCTTCCCAATTTACAGGAAGAGGTTTCTAAAGTTCCAACTGGTGGGGGGGGGGCAATGGGGTTACAACCATTTTCTCAAGAGATCCCCGTCACCTCCAAATTAATATGTATCTCCCTAATATTATATCCAGCGGGGTATCAATCGGCAGATCGCCTCCTCCGTCTCCTAGCATTCTATTGGGGGGGATTCCGTGCCAACTTCCGTGTCCATCGATTGATAAATCTTTCTGGTTTTTGTTGTAGGTCAAAAGTTACTTTCTTGTATGTGCTGCATTATTTGTATCCATTCTTATTTTGTGAGGGGGGGGTCCGTCTTTAGCCATCATCTTGTAATAGCTTCAAAGGCCGCTATCTGTAAAATAGCCCATAAATATAAGGCATCTTTGCCTTTGAGTGAGGGGGGTGGGAGACCTATCATCGTATGTTCAGGTTCCATTCGATCTGGGATGCTAAGTATGTTAATAATCTGCTCATGAACTTCCTGCCAATAACTTTCTAGTTTAGGGCAGAATACAAAATTGTGTGCATGGGTAGCTTGTTTGGAGCCACACTCCCTCCAACACTTGGAGGATGTCCCTGGAGACCGCTTAGTCAAGAAACTAGGTACTAGCAAAAAACATGACCCGATCATTTATGAATATTCCCTCCACAGGGGGGAGGAGGTGGTAAGCCAAATTGCTCTCCAAACCCTCTGCCACTGCTGTTCAGTAAATGTTTTGCCTAAGTCCTTCTCCCATCTTGACTGCAGAAATTCAGCTTTATATATTCTTTGTCCTATTAAGGTCTGGTATAACAGTGTAATGGCATTTTCCCTACCCTTAGAGGACCAGATGGTTACTAAGGGTATCTTCCCTGTTGTGACATATGTTTGGGTATTCATATATCTTAATTGCCTCTGGATGTAGTTCCTTATTTGAAAGAAATGTAGCTGATCAGCAGGACCCCATTCAAATATTTCTTTGGCTTGGTCAAATGTAATAGTAGTTTTATTATTTAATAATTGCCATGGGGCATAAAATCTTTTAGCCGCTTGTCTTCGATACCAGTCATTTACCTTGGCCGGGGTGAAAAGGGGTTCAAATAGCCACCATCTGTACCTCCACATCTGTAATTTAGTTAGTATATGCAAGGAGCCCCTTCTCCAACCTTCCAGAATCACCCAAGTTTCGTCTGGTACCAGATTTTTGATTTCTAGAATATGTTGAGGATTAAATAGCACTGCCTGTAGGGGCCAGGATGTTGATCTACTGAAATCTGTAGTCTTCCAGTGGGCTACATAATTCATGTTGCCCCATAATATTGCCAGTTTCATCTGGGCTGCTGCCCAGTAATAGGGGAGGTACGGAAGGGCCAGGCCCCCATTCTTTTTTGGTAATACTAATAATTCCTGCCAAATTCTGGGGCACTTATATTGCCACATATAAGTGACCAACAAAGCCTGCCACTTCAGTAGCTCCCACATCGAAACCAGGCAAGGTACTGTTTGAAATAAATAGGTAATGCTTTCATTTTAACTGTCAGAATTTGATGATATAATGATGTCGGCAATAAATGCAAACCTCTTAAATCTATCCTTAACTGTTGTATCAAGGGGAGATCATTTAATTTAAAAAGTTGGCTAGGGTCAGAAACCAGTTTCATATCCAGATATCCAAGTGCCTGTAGATCCCATTTCATGGGCTACTTTTCCCGTATAGCCCCTGGGATATCATAGTGAAAGACCAAAACCTCTGTTTTGGATGCATTCAAGGTGTACCCCAAAAGGGAGGAAAAAAGTTTTAGTTGTTGAAACAGGGTTTCCAGGGAAGTGTCCGGGATCGTCAGGTATATCAACACATCATCAGTATACAAGCCATTTTATGCTCTGTTCCAGCCAGTTATACACCCAAGATTGTATGTTGCCTAATTCTTTGTGCTAGGGGTTCTATATATAATGCAAAAAGTAGTGGAGAAAGTGGGCAACCCTGCTGGGTACCTCTCTGCAATTCAAAACTTTCTGAAATGTGACCATTAGCTAGCACATAACCCTGTGGTTTATGGTATATCTTAAACAGGAGCTGTAGAAAAGGGGCAGGGAATCTGAAACTGGTAAAAAATCCACAAGACCTTATCAAAGGCCTTCTCTGCATCCAGACTCATCAACAAACTAGGGATCTTCTATCCATTAATATGATTTATTAGATAAGCAGTCCTTCGACTATTATCTTGGGCCTGCCTACCTGGAACAAAGCCAGCCTGGTCTAAATGTATTAAGTCTGGGATCATCTGCTGTAGGCGTCTAGCCTGTATGGCCATAAACAGTTTGTAGCCTGTGTTCAATATAGAGATAGGCCCGATAAGAAGCACAATTGGTGAGGGTCCTTGCTTGGCTTCGCACCACTGAAATGATAGCACAGTTCGGGGGATCACAGCATCAGTATTAGAAATAAAACCAAACACTCGGTTCAGTAATGGAGTAAATTCTTGTCTAAACACTTTGTACAATCTCCATAAAGACACAGACAGGATGGAAGCTGTCCACAGGAGGGCAACAAAATGGTGCAGGGTCTGCATCGGAAGACATATGAAGAGACTAAAGGAGCTTAATATGTATAGCCTCGAGGAAAGGAGGAGAGGGACATGATAGAAACGTTCAAGTACCTCAAGGAATCAACAAAGTCAAGAGGGTAGCATCTTTCAAAAAAAAGTGTGCAAGAATAAGGGGCACAATTTGAAGATAGAAGGGGCGGCTCCAGGGCAATGTGAGGAAGTATTTTTCACAGAGAGGGTGGTGGATGCATGGAACAGCCTTCCTGAGGAGGTTGTGGGGTCTAAAACTGTGGGAGAATTCAAGAATGCATGGCACAGACATAAGGCAATTTTTGTGGGGGGTAGGAAGAAATAGGCTGTTGGTTAACTAGGATCTGCAGTTTATCCATTAGGTAGGGGAAATGGGCAGACTGGGTGGGCCAAGTGGTCCTTATCTGCCATCAAATTCTATGTTTCTCCTCGGCAAAGCCATCAGATCCCTGACACTTCCCTGTTTCTCCATTTATCTCTCTGGATGTTATCAGGGCAATCAACAGTTCTTTCTGCTGCTGTGTTAAGGATGGCAGTCGTAGGGTTTGTAGAAAATTATCTATCTGTTCTTCGCTAACCTGAACTGGGGCCGAGTACAAATCTCTATAATAGTTTTTAAAAGCACTGGAGATATCAGATATAGTATTCAGAGGTTTCTGTGGGGGGATACTCTCTTAGATGTGAGGGCTGCCTTGGCTTTCTAGATCCTAAGTCTTCCTGCCAACAATTTTAATGATTTAGGGCTTCCATCATAATATGCTTCCCGCAGATACATTATTTTTTGTTCTACATAAAGGTGTAGCAGACTATTCAATTCCTGTTTCAACCTTTTTAATTATTTCGTTCAGTTCCGATTTATTTTAAGTTTCTATAATTCTTCCAGCTATTGTATTTTCTTTACTAAGGCTTCCCTTCTGGCTCCCCTATTCTTTTTCTTTCTAGAAGATATTTCTAAGTATTTGCCCTTGAGTAAAGCTTTCAACGTGTCTCAGAGCACTGAAGGATTAATATCCCGTGTCGTTCTCTTGGAGCGCCTGTTTGATAAAATCCTTCATTTGCTTAACTACCTCAGGATCTCTCAAGAGAGAAAGGTTCCTTTTCCAAACTGTATTTTTTTTTAAAGAACCCCACCTTCACCTTGAAAAAACAGGAGCATGGTCAGATAAAACAAAATCCCCCATCCAGGATGAGTAGGCACTGGCTATCATTTCTTGAGATACAAGTAGTAACCTACACGGTAAACAAAAACTAAATGAATAAATAATCTAGCCTTGAGTAAATTGCATGGACTGGGGAGTAATATGTATCATTTTTCTGTGCTCCATTTAATGACCGCCATGTGTCCACGTATCCCAACTCCCTGATTAGCTTCACTACTTGCTGGGCAGTTTTGTGCTCTTGTTTAGGGATTCAGGAGGTGGAGTCTAAAGCAGGATCAAAAGTAATATTCAGGTCTCCACCACAGATCACCTGTCCCTCCCCCCACTGGGCTACAGTGAGAAAAAAGTAGTGGTATGTGGCATAGGGTCATCCGGGGGGGGGGGTATACACTAAGGCTATTGCCACTACAACCCCATCTAACCTACCTTTCAGGAGTACATATATACCCTCTTTATCAGTCAGTTGCTCCAAATATTTTTGTTTTGGTTTTTGTTTTTGCTGACCGGGTAAGTGCACTAGACAAATCCTGCCTATTTTCAGGCACGACCCGGGGGAGGGGGATACAGATGAATGCCAACTGACCTTGAACCAGATTAAGTTATTGGTGCTTAAGTGATTAAGTTATATTCAAACTGCAATCTAGAAGGGATGAGGACTGCAACCCTCCTGCGCCTACCCCCTTTATAAGAAGAAGTGACTGACTGAGAGTATCCAAATAGTTCTAGCTTTTTATGTTCCAGGGTAGATAAGTGGGTCTCCTGGACGAGTATAACATCTGCACTTGAACGGCTCATAGAAGAGAGTATTTTACTTCTTTGGACAGGATTTGTTAAACTGTGGCTGTTGTCGGTGCAGATAAAATATCCGTTAACTGTCATGGATCTCCCACCTTAAAACTTACCGTTGAAATATCCAGTTCCTCATCCCCCTTCCCCACCAAGCATCTCAAACATATGATATTCAAAACATTATTCTACACAGTGAGATACATTTTTGTCAATTAAATTCAAAACGGAGCTAATTTACATTAGAATTCCACTCCCAAGGAAGGAGGTCAGCGGTACAAAGTGACCACTGAGCCCTTCCAGCTGTTATGGAAAGGTAGACGAGGAGATAGATCACCGTTTTTAAAGGGGATCCTCTTCCAGTGCCAGGTTGAACATCGGTTCTATTACATGTGGGTGCGTGAGTGCTCATGTCACGCCATTTAGGACAATCTACCTTCGTCCCTTTGTAGCACCCTGGACCCACCAATTCACAAATTGTTCATCTAAATTTATTCAGAAAAACCAGGGGGAGTTCGCTAAGCAGCATAGCCATTCCCTTATCAGTTGTAATTACTTTAATCAACCATGTACGTGCCACTGAAAGCACTGTGACACATCAGAAGAAACGGCATAACACAGTTACTTAGAGCAGTCTCCTGCGTAGGGCCGCATTTATCTTGCTCCCCATATAAAAAGTTAAAGTTTGGTAGCCCTTCATTCAACAAAGTCCCTTGAAACCATAATGCATGATCAGATTCTGGAAGACATCCATTAAGATATAACTATGCTTATGTAACCCCTACGTGGCGCTACCCCTTGGGCTACTACCCCTGCCTGCTTGGCTACCAACAGGTTAAGGGGCCTAGGTTCAGTGACTGGTGCCTCCACCCAAAGGTCTGGGTTGGTATTGGTCTGAATAACCAGGTCACAGCCCTCTGAGACACTGTGGCCCCCCCTTGTCTCCTACTAGTGGCCCACACAATACACAATATGCACCTTCCCAACACCCCAGATATGCTTGGTACATACACTTATATTTAGCACTTACCCCAGTACTGGTTCCTTTAGCTTGACTCTGTGGACCCTCTGTAAAATAAGGTGATGCATTGGTGATGCAGTACAAAAGCAACAATACAATACCTTCAACATAAACTGACACCACACTCCATGTAAATTGCAGAAACAAACAGATCTGATTTATTCAGGGGACTATAACAAGGACGGGGTATAATCAGGTTAATTGGCTTAAACACACTAAGAATCACACTACTGTGCTTGCAGTCAGAGTCCCACTCAGTCACACTCTCTGGGTACCCAGGATGAAGGGAAAGGCTAGCCAGGACAGTTGCCCGGGGTAGGCCGGCGTCGCAGTTGGTTGGGGCCCTGTGATGGAGAAATAACATGCACACACACAATTTTTAATCCAGAGCCGGAGGGCTCAGTTCATGAAAAGAAAACACAAGCTAATCAGATGGCACACTTTGATTTAAGAAAAGTTGCAGGGAGCTACCCTGATTATTACTCACAGTACCCAGGCTGAACACAGGAGGGCTGATGAATGGACGGTCTGGAATGCCAGAGGAAGCAGGGCCCACACAAGTTGCTCCGACACTGTTCTGGTTCAGGCAAGGAGCAGGGGGCTGATCCCCTGGCTGGTCCCTCGTCGATGGATCTTCTCTGTGCAGCAGGGTAGGGAGACAAGACCCTCATGGCTGGACCTATCTGCATTAGGCAACAATGGATTCAGTCCGATTTTAGCTGAGAAACAGCTTCCAGCAACTAGCTCACAGTTCACAGCAAGAGGGGAATTAGACCGCGATCCCCAATCAGCACATAGCGCATTCATATGTACAAGCCAGCAGCACACAGCCAGATTAAATCGCACCTCTCTTTCAGTTCACAGTACATTTATATACCAAATTCTACCTGTACCAGGCCAAATGCTCCCCAGTTACTATCGCAAGTCTCTGCACACACTGGGAGCTCAGAAGTAATTGAACATCCTGACAGGCCGATCGCATTCAGCAAAATCCTCGGTCTTCTACAGGTTAAGCATGGTCCCAAATCAGTAGTTTGCTTCGTTCTCACCAAATTTGGATTTAGTCCGACTAAATGAGCACTCTTCTCTTCTCAGGGCAGAAGACAGCAAGCAGGCTGGAATTCAGGCCTTCCACAATTCTTCCGCGAGAACTACTGCGCAACACGACCGCTCAAACACTCAGAGCTGTTGCTCTCTCAGCTTCCCAAACAGATCTGGCTTGCCAGCAGACAGCTCAGGGGCTTTCACTAAGATCCAAAAGGTTTGGTTGGTCGGTTCAGATGTCAGTCACAGCAGGGCTCCCTCTATAGGTGCAAAAAGGCGCCAACAGTCCAGAAACTACAATTCCCAGAGTCTCACTCCACACAGCCCCATTTCAGCAGGCTCCATTTGAGAGTCCCAAGTACTGATTGGTCCCATTCGGCAATCTGGGACCAAAATGGTGGAGCTACACAGAACAGTCCTTGCTGCAAGAAAAGCAGGTTAGGATAAACTACATTTTCATCACTATTCTAAATGATTTCCAGCAATTAGTTACATCTTTCAGCAGGGCTCACTCTGCACATTTAGCGATGACAGAAATGGAGCGATTATTCAGCAGCCCGGGCGGGACTTGGGCATAGAAACTCACAGTCCCCCCATTAAACTAATTAGGACTGCAAGCAGGCAGCACTTAAAGAGACAGTACATGGAGGCTTTAAAAGCACTCACTGGTAACAACATTAAAATGGCTTTAGTGCCGAAAACCAACCAGACCGTGAGCAATTAAACAAGCTCTTGGAAGACTTTTCGGGAACTCCCATTTGTAGGGGGTTACATTAAAAGAATTCAAAATAAAATCTTTCTCTAGAACTGTTCCAGTCCTTTAGTATTCATAACAGGGCTAGCATATATATATATCTTGTGCTCTTTAGGTAAATTAAAACTGCTGCCAAATAATAAACAAGAGACAAATTATCTTCCGTTTGTTGTGAAGATGTCAAGCATCAGATATATTCAGCACTTGCAGAGCTAGTGTCTTTCAGGAGATCACTCACCCATCTTCAGTGCTAGTGTCTTTTAAGAGTTCACCCAAGAAGGGATCATTTCTCGGTTATGTCTGTACTCGCATTCAACATTATTCTTCTGTGGAGAAGTGCCTTTCTTCTTTAGTAGCTCCTGAACCTGTAGGAAGGCGTCTGCTGGTGTAAGTGAATTACCTTCCTGTCGTTTCCTGGACAAAACTTTTTGCCATTGGAGTTCCCTCTGTTTGCTTTTTTGGTCCCGGCTCCCTCCAACACTCAGTATTTGCAGGCCCTTTTCTTTAAAGGCATCACAGGCAGCTGAAAAAGAAGGTTACACTTCCATCCTATCTTCCCAGAACACCCAACGTTTAGCAGGATAAGGGATATGCAGACTTGGGAGGACAGTCCTGATCCAAATATAGCCTCTCATTCGGGCACGTGATCTCTTTCTTGGCCCATGATCTGCGAGTAGATCCTCCTTAACTTTGTAGGAGTTAAGCTTGAATACCACCGATCGAGGTCATGCTTTGGGATCTGTGGGTTTGGGCAAGAGCAATCGATGGGCCCTTTCCACTGAGAGCTGATAAGTGGCTGGGAGGTCTAGTACATCTCAAAGTAGGTTTTCAGTAAAAGCGTGCATGGGGTTAATTTTTCAGTTCCTTCTAGTAAGCCATAAAGACAGAGGTTCTCTTGATGAGACCTAGCCTCCAGGTCCATGCACTTTTTTTTTTTTTTTTCATATATATGTTTCTTCCCCCCCCTGCGGCACACTCCAGCTTGGGGCATTCAGCCGCCGGCTCCACCCGCCGGATAGCCGGGTAGCTCAAACTGCACCCAGGAGGATCCGGGACAGCTATCATGCCATCCCGCTGGAGGGCTCCCCCTCTGCCTCTACCAGCCAGGACAGCCCCGGACCCTCCCCGACAGAACTCCACCAAAGTCCTCCAGGCGGCTCAGAGCGCGGCCATCAATCTGCATGGTCGTGCCCAGCCATTTTCCTCCTGATTGGCCCATGGAGTGCGGACGTCTGGGCACAATGTGATGACATCTGCCGTGCTCCCCCCTCTAGTATCCTATCTATGCTAGTAGTGCTTCTGGGCATCCCCAGGGGCCTCTACAGTGCGGCGAGATTCTCCAGTCCACCCCAGGACCAGGAGAGCAGTCTGCGGATGCTCTATCCCAGTCCTCCCCTGCCGACCCCCGATGGCCCGGGCTCGTTCCCAAACCTGGGTCGCCGGCATGGCACGAGGTGTGGCGTCCAGCACCTCAACCATCAGCGCCACCGGGCCAGCCCATGCACTTTTGTTTTAATTCTGCAGACTGCACCAGAAGAAGCTCCACCATGCGTGACAAGTGTTGAGCGCCATCTTCCACCTCCATCACTCTTTCTTTCATAGTATCCAGACGGGACTCTAGTTTAGTCAGTTGTTGTTGTATTAATTTAAACTCTTTTTTTATTTTCTGTACGAGATGCCTGGATTTCCTTGAGTAAAGAAAGCTTCAAATCTCGATCGGGTGAGCTGTTCAACTCTCCATCAGTATTGTATTCAGTCGCATGCCAGCCAGCTGGGGAGCGGCATCTGCTCCGGTCTGAAGAGTCTTGTTGCAATCTGCTTCCACCCAATACTTTATTTCTACCTCTGATTGCCATTTTCGTGCCCTCAGGTTCTCCTTTACCCCTTCCTGGCATTGTATTAGCTTTTGAAAATAAATTAATGTTTTAGTTTTTTTTAAAGCTGATAAGTCCAGGAGCTCTAGAGTTCAGTGACTTGCTAGCGCCGTGACGTCACTGGAAGTCCCGAACTACATCATTGTCAATAACCAAAATAATTTGTTTGAAAGTGGCCCAAGCCTATTCAGTATTTTTTCCAGATAATTCATGATCCCAGTTGATGTCAGCTAATCTATTATTAATTATTGTAAAGTTGACTTTATTACAGTCACGTACAGAAGTACTTATGTATGTTTTAGAAAACCTCGATGTAAGGCTACATAAAATCATATTGTGATCACTACTACCCAATGGACAGATCACAGAACTGTCATATATATCACCACTGACATTAGTTAGTATTAAGTCAAGTAAGCTATTCCCTCTAGTAGGTTCAGTAGCCATTTGTTCAATACTATTGTTAATGCATGCATCAGCAAACAATCGTTCATGTAGGTGAGTAATCACTCAAGGAGTCGGACAGTGTGCCGGCATGGGTGATCTTGTCATCACGACTGGTAATCACCCAGTCCAGGAGAGTGTGGTTGGCAGTAACATTGTTGGCACATTCGCCATATGGTCTTCAAAGGCCCCCCGCCCTCCCCCAAAGTACATATCTGTCCGTAATTTCAATCACCCCAATTTGCCCCGACTCACCAAGGATTTTGATGCCATAAACTGGCAAGACCTCTATGCCATCTCTGATGTATATCTAGCCACCTCCCACTTCACCAAAGCTCTACTGGCTATCCAAGACTGCCATGTTCCCATTACCACCCGGAGCATCAAAGGTGGATGCTATCCCAAGGGCTACTATCCCTGCCTCCAGTTGATACCGGGAAAGTTAAAATCACCCAGAATAATAACATCATTAGAGTTCAATGCTTTTGTGATGTCATTTAGTAAATCAGCATGGTATTCATCATTAGAATTTGGTGGCCTATGGCAGCAACCAAGTATGATTGATAGCCTGTTGGGAAAGTTGAATTTTAACCATAGGGTTTCTAGCTTGGTGGAATTGTCCATGGAAAGGTCATAAGGGAGAGAATTAATTGAGTCTTTAACGTAAATACAAACTCCGCCTCCCTGTCTACTATCTCTGTTACTGTAATAGAGTTTGTATCTAGGAATATTCTTGCTCCAATCACCTACATTGTCCCACCATGTTTCCGTTATAGCAATGATGTCAAGTTGCTCCTGTGCTATGAATTTTTGAGGAATTTAAGCTCCTTATAATGGAAAAAATAATTTTACATGCAACCCCTAGGTGGTGCTATCCCAAGGGCTACTATCCCTGCCTACTTGGCTAGTAGCAGGTTAAGGGGCCTGAGTTCTGAAACGGGTGCCTCCACCCGGAGATCAGGCTTGGTAGTGGTCAAGCTAACCTGGGCACAGCCTTCCAGGACACTGTAACCCCCCTCTTTCCCCTCTAGTGGCCTGAACACTATACACTAACCCCTTTCACAATACCCCTGATACACCACACAAGTACCCACACTGTTTGCACTTACCAACAGGGCTGGTTCCTCTGGCTCAACCCCGGGGCCCCCCTGTAAAACAAGGTTATGCACAGCAAATAGCAACAGTACAGTACTTTCAGCACAAACTGGAACCACAGTCAGATTACAAGCAGAAAAAGTTAGATCTGATTTATTCAGGGGACTTGAACAAGGGAGGGGCAAAATCAGGTTAATTAGCTTAAAGGTTATATCAATCAAGCAGTTGTGCATGCGCTTTGAGTCCCCCCACAGTCACACCTCTGGCTACCCAGGTGGAGAAGAGATGGGCTAGCCAGGACTGTTGGCCGGCATCGCAGCTGGTTGGGGCCCTGTGATGGAAAACACAACGTGCACAGGACACAATATTTGTAATCCGGAGCCAGAGGGCTCAGTTCATAAAGGAAACAAAACAAAAAGACAATCAGAGCAGGGGAAATGGAAGTATAGGGAAAGGATGGAAGGTAGTCCTGCTAAATGCCTGAGCTCCAGGCGATGCTAACTGAGGGAGAGGTGGATGTGGCAGTGGTCACTGAGACCTGGGCCACCCCAGGGCATGACTGGGACCTGAACCTAGAGGGTTACACCATGTTCAGGAAGGACAGGGGGAAGGGAAGGGGAGGAGAGGAAGCAATAATAGTCAAAAACTGCATTGCCATAAGAGGAGTGGAGGAGGTGGAGGGAACTGTGGAGGTGATTTGGGTCACCTTGATAACAAGGGGGGGCAAGAGAGTAAAAATAGGAGTGGTGTGTAGACCCCCTGCGCTGGCAGAGGAGCTGGAGGAGAGTCTGGTGGCAGATGTTGGAAGACACTGCAGATTGGGAAGAGGAAGGGTGGTGGTGTTGGGGGACTTAAACATGCCAGGAACAGACTGGGAGACTATGACATCTTCGGTGGCCAGGGAACAGAGGTTGTTGGATGTCTTTCAGGAAGCGTTCCTAACTCAGCAGGTGGGGGAACTGACCAGGGAGGAGTGGATACTGGATGTGGTCCTGGCAGACAGTGACCAGATTGGGGGCCTGAAGGTAAGAGACCCATTGGCGGGGAGCGACCATGCCATGGTCTGGTTCTGCCTGAACCTAGGAGGGGTAGAAGGCTGCACAAAGACGGAGGTAACTGACTTCAGGGGGGCGGATTTCAAGGAAATGGGAAGGATCCTTAAGAAGCATTTGGATGGCATTGGGCCAGACATGGATGCTGACAGTAGGTGGGAAATCATCAGGAGGGGGGTGCAGGATGCTACCAGCACCTGCGCAAGAGTAAGACAAAAATGCGGTAGGGCCGGAAAACCCTGCTGGTGGACCAGGGAGGTTCAGGAGGTGGTGAGGGAAAGGAAGGCAGCCTATAGGCAATTCAAGTGCTCAAGGAGTGAAAGGGACCGAGGGCAGTACGAACTGATGGCCAGAAGGGCAACTAGGGTGGTGAGGGTGGCTAAGGCAAGGAAGGAGCAGAACCAGGCTAGGGAAATTTGGAGAGGGAACAAGGGGTTCTTTAGATACATTGGGGAAAAACGAAGGGTGAAGGGGCAGATTAGCAGGATTAAAACAGGGGAAGGATGGGCAAAAGACCTGGGGGAGCAGGCTGAGGTACTAAATGAGTACTTTGCCTCAGTTTTCACCAAGGAAAATGGGGGGCTGCATTATACATGGGAGGACATGGTGAAACTGAGGAGGGGTGGACCCTTACCGATTGGCGGGTCTGGGGGGCATCACTGGCAGGTGGGGGGAAGGCAAAGCAGGGGGACAAGGTAGTGGAGGTGGAAATCATGGCAGAGAGAGTGAGGGAAGCCCTCAGGTCCCTTAAGACGGAGAAAGCACCAGAGCTGGATAAATTACATCCCAGAGTGCTGAAGGAACTGGCGGATGTCCTGGCGAAACCCCTGGCGGAGCTCTTCAGCATCTCTCTGAGGACAGGGTGGGTGCCCCAGGATGGAAGGTGGTGCATATAGTGTCTATCCACAAGGGGGGATCAAGGGAGGTGGCAGGGAACTACAGGCCCGTCAGTCTGACATCAGTTGTGGGCAAGGTGATGGAGGGCATTTTCAAGGAGAGACTGGGGGGGCCTGGAAAAGTTGGGGTGCCTGGACGATAGACAGCATGGATTTGTCCCAGGGAAATCGTGTCAGACAAACCTTGTGGAGTTCTATGACTGGGTGATGAGTGCCTTGGACCTGGGTAGACCAGTGGACGTCCTCTTTCTTGACTTCAGCAAGGCGTTTGACTCTGTTCCTCATGGGGGCCTGTTGGATAATCTGGGGGAAATGGGAGTGGGGAACCAGATGATCAGATGGATAGGAAATTGGCTCTAGAATCAAACCCAGAGGGTCGTGGTTGGTGGGATAGTGTCATCCCCAAGGAGGGTCATTAGTGGAGTCCCTCAGGGATCGGTCCTTGGGCCCCTCCTGTTCAACACCTATGTCTCTAACATAAGGAAGGGTATCAGGAGTGAGATGAGTCTCTTTGCGGATGACTCAAAACTGGGGGCGGTGGTGGATGGGGAGATGGGGAGGGTGGCCCTACAGGGGGACCTGGAGGCTCTGGAAAAGGTGGTCTAGAAAGTGGAAGCTGAGGTTCAATGCAGGAAAATGCAAGGTACTGCACCTGGGAGCCAGAAACCCGGGCAAAGTGTACACCCTGTGGGGGGGATGCTACAAGTCTCGATGGTTGAGAGGGACCTGGGGGTGGTGGTGGATGTCAAGATGAACAACTCGGAGACTTGTAGGAGGGCAGCGGCAAAGGTCAACAGGATGCTTGGATGCATCGCTAGGGGGATCACCTCCAGAAGGAGGGAAGTGATACTCCCACTGTATAACTGCTTGGTGAGGCTGCACCTCGAGTACTGCGTGCAGTTTTGGATGCCACATTTAAAGAGGGACATTGAACTCCTGGAGAGGGTGCAGAGGAGGGCAACCAAAATGATTTGGGGCTTGGGAGATAGGACCTATGGGGAGAGGCTCGAAGAGCTAAATATGTACACATCGGAAGAGAGAAGGGACCGGAGGGACATGATAGAGGTCTTCAGGTACATGAAGGGGGTAAATAGGGGAGAAGCAGTCAGGGTGCTTTGAAGGAAGGGGGGGCAACTAGAGGGCATGGGTGGAAGCTGGGGAGGAGATTCAGGGGAGAAAGGAGGAGGTGCTACTTCACTGAGAGAGTGGTGGAGACATGGATTGTGCTGCCCAGGGGGCTGGTGGAGGCAGAAACAGTGGAGGGGTTCAAGAGGGGGTGGGACAGGTATAGGGGAAGGGTTCTGTAAGCAAAAACCAGTGCAGCGAGAATACCCGGGACTGGGAAGGGAGAAGCCAGAGAGGGAGAGGGGGGCAGCAAGGTCAGCTCCCAGGGTGGGGGCTGACCAAACGAGCAGACATGAAAGACCGTTAGGCCTAGTCTGCTGGCATTTTAATATGTTAGATGACACACTCGGATTAAGCTGTTGTTGCAGGGAGCTACCCTGGTATTTACTCACAATACCAAAGACTAGACACAGGCTGGATGAAAATCGAGACTGCAGGTGGTTGATCTGGAATGCCAGGAGAAGCAGGTCCCACATGAGTTGCAGAGGCATCATTCCTGTTTAAGCAAGGAGCAGGGGGCTGATCCCCAGGCAGGTCTCTCGTCGATGGCTTCTCTGTGCAGTGGGTAGTCTGGCTGGGCCAGTCTGGCAAGGCCCAGACCGCATGGAGACAAATTCAGATGCAGTCCATTTTGGGCTGGATACAGCTTCCAGCAAGCAGAACACAGTTCACACAGTGGGGAACTAACTCACAACTCACTAGCAGCTCATAGCACATTTACATGTACGGGAATTCTATTGTACCAGGCAAAGCGCTACCCGGTCACAATCGCAAAGTCTCTGCACACACTGGGAGCTTAGGAGTAGCTGGAACTCCTGACAGGCCGATCGCATTCAGCAAAATCTTCGGTCTCCTTCAGGTTGAGCCTGGCCCACTTCAGTAGCTTACTTTAGTCACACAAACTTGGATTTAGTCCAAAATAATTCTCTTCTCTCCCTCTCAGGAGCAGCACACCAACATGCAGGCCAAAAACTTAGCCTTTTCACAGTTCTCCCATGAGAATCCACTCAGGATTGCTGCCCAAAATACACTTGAGCTCTTCTCATTTTACTTCCCAGCTCAGAACTAACTGAAAACTGCAAGCAGCCCGGGACTTCCCCAAGATCCAAAAGATTTTGTTGGCTGATTTGGCTGTCAGTCAAAGCAAGAGCTCCCCCTTCAGTTGCAAAAAAGGTGCAAAAAAGCTCCAAACTACAGTTCTTATAGATTTTTAATTCAGACAGCTCCTGTAGTCCGGCTACATTTTAGGTCCCACCAGTACTGATTGGTCCAATCTGCAGTCCAGGACCAAGATAGTGGAGACAAACAAAACAGTCCTTGCTACAAAGAAAGAAGATGAGACAAACTACATTATCATTATCACTCTAAATGATTTTCTGTAAATAGTTACATCTTTCAACAGAGCTCCCTCTCAGATTACTTAAGCTGCAATTAGGCAGCTCTTAAAGAGACAGTACACAGAGGCTATACAGGCTCTGGTAATCACATTTAAGCTGCTAAAACGCAGGACACCAGCCTGGCAGTGAGCATTTAGGCAAGCTCAAGGAAGACTTTTTGGGAACCCCCATTTGTAAGGGGTTACACCCTTCCCTGCCTGGGAACCTTGGCATCCGTGTCAAGTCTGTACCATCATAACATTGAAAATGCAATATATACAAGATATTTATACCATTAGCATGCTATACAAGTACTATCTGATTCATCAATTGGCATAACTTGACACTTTACTATACATTTCAGTGTACTCCACTATATCATTTCCATTCTGACAATACATTATGCATATTTCACACAGGTAAATTGAACATTACTATACAGAATCATGTAATAACTTCCTGTACTCTAAACAATGCAAGAGGGGACTCTTCCCTATCAGCTAACTTGGGGCTGTATGGGGCAGGGGCACCATGGTGAGAGGGCAAAACAAGTAACCTGGAGTGGGCCGTCAAGCTCAATTTGAGCAGTGAGCTCTGAGAGACAAACACCTTTGTGGACTACACTAAGAGGCAAATCCACTGGCCTCCCAAGGGAATCGTAACTGAAGCACACCACTGGCTTGACAGCTCGGCCAGTTTTTCTGGGGTGAACAACCACAGCCTCTGTAATTTCAGCAATGGCCTTGGAGCTTTCATCACTTATGAAGGGTGCCTCTGCATGAAGGGAAATGTCCAAGCTGGGAGCACTGTCAGCCCCTTGTTCTGTAGTCTCTGTTTCTACAACACCTGGCTCATTTTGAAGACACTCTGGCACTGAAGGGGGGTTGTCAGCACTCTCATAGTGTTCCTCAAGTTCTGGCATGTCACCAGAAAGACTCATACCATCAGCCTCTCCTTCAGGCAAATCATACAGTTCCACAGTACACAAAGACTCAGCATCCTCAGACGTGATACTTTGCACTTCACCTTCAGAGAGCATTGGCTCCAAGGATGATGCCGGGGGTTAGGCAGTCCAGAAGGCCCAGCTTCATCCCCATAATTCAACATAGGATTTCCACGAAACAACTGACTCAGTTCATATGAGGGGTAACAGGCATTATCACACTCACTGTCATCCGAGTTAGACTGGCAGTTACTATCATACTGGGCCTGCTGTGGGGGAAGTCTTAAATCAGCAACCATGGGGGCAGGCTGACTCTGTTTCTTTCTTGCAGCAGCACGAGTCACTGGTCCTGGGGAATCAATCTCGGTGGGTTCAGCCTCAATTATAACTTGACCAATAGGTAGGACGTGGTTACGGTGCATGGTCTTGACAGCTTTGAAGTTACTCTCTGAGCACACTTTGTACACTGGCAAATCATCCAACTTTCCAGTTACGACATGGGGAAGATGGTGCCATCGATCAGCAATTTTGTGTTTACCATGCAATCCTAAATTTCGCAACAACACACGGTCTCCAGGCCTAAGTTCTTTAGCCTTTACTTTTCTATCATGTCTTTCTTTGTTGGCTAGACGTCTTTTGGCGGCCATTGTCTGGGCCAGTTGATAGGCATAGTTCAATTGAGCTTTCAGTTTTTGTACATAGTGCAGGTAATCTTCGGCTCGGACCCCATTAGGAGAAACCCCAAAACAGACATCAACAGGAAGCCGGGCTTCTCTCCCGAACATGAGGTGGTAGGGAGAGAACCAGGTAGCATCATTCTTTGTGCAATTGTATGCATGTACCAAGGTGCTAATCTGCTGGCTCCATTTATGTTTATCTTTTGGGTGGAGGGTGCCTAGCATGTCTAGCAGGGTGTGGTTAAAGTATTCTGGTTGTGGATCCCCCTGCGGGTGATAAGGGGTGGATCTTGACTTTTGCACACCCCCCCCCCATAGAGACAGCATTTCTTTGATTAGCCGACTCTCAAAGTCCCAGCCCTGATCAGAGTGAATTCGCTGGGGGGCACCATAGTGGACGAAGAAATTTTCCACTAGCACCTTGGCCACGGTAGATGCTTTTTGATCTTTGGTGGGAAAAGCTTGTGCACACCATGTGAAATGGTCCGTAACCACTAACACATTGCCAATGTTTTGCTGATCAGGCTCTAAACTCAAGAAGTCTATGCAGACTAGTTCCATTGGGGTGCTGGTAGTAATGTTGACAAGGGGGGCAGCCCTCTGAGGCAGGGCTTTTCTCTGCAGGCAGCAACTACAAGTCCTTACATGGTGCTCAACATCGGCCCCCAACTTGGGCCAGTAGAATCGAGATCGTACTAGGTCAAGGGTCCGGTCGATACCGAGGTGGCCCATATGACTGTGGAGGGACCGCAGTACCAAATCTTTGAAGGCTGTGGGCAGGACCAATTGTTGCTTGTCTATTTGGCCACCTGATCTACAGTCTCTCTATACAACAATTGATTAAGCAGCTTCAGCCTGGGGCATTCTTTAAACAATAAAGTGGTTCGCAGATCAGAGGCATGCAACTTGGACATATCTTTTCCTGCATGAAGGGTGTCAAGTGCTGGCTGAATCATAGGATCTCAGGATTGAGCCCACTGAATGCTGTCATTGTCAAACTGAGGTAGTGCACTAATATCTAGAGCAGAAACGTGTCAATACGCAGCCGGTATGCAGGTGTCAGAGGGGCCCAAGCAATCTACTAAGCAGTCCACTGTGTCCGTAGACATCTGTTCATTTCTTTTTTTTTTACTTTTTCTTTATGCTTCTCCTCCTCGCAGCTCTCCCCATCTTCGGGAGACACCTATGGCCTTATCAGCCCTCGCTCACCTACCTGGTGACAGATGCAGTCCATGCCCCATGGAGCTGTGGTTGTACCCCCCAGGCGGGTACGGGGTGGGAGTCCTTACACCCTGACGCTTCTCTGTGTTTTGTCGGCACGCTTTCTCCGGGCAGGTAGGGGCATTGAAGGTCGGGGCCTGGTGCTCCATCTACTGGGAGGCTGCAAGGCTTTTTTCCCAATGTTCTCTCGACGTGCCAGGTCCCCGGATGTCAAGGCGCTGAAGCGCTGACGTCTGGAACGTCGCCCCCTCTGTTGGAGCATCGGGCTTGCTGTACCTCAGGTCTCCACCCGGGGTCAGACAAGAGCTGAGCTCTGGTACCCCCTTCCCCCCGGAGAGGACGAGCAGTCCTTGGGACACTCAAGTCCTCCCCTCCCAGCCGGCCCTCCAGCTCCCAGGTTCATTCCTGAACCCGAGTCGCTGGCATCGCGAGCGGAAATCCAACCGCTGCACTGGTGGGCCGGCTGACATCTGTTCATTTCTATCAAACTTTTGGCACAATGCTCAGATGTCAGGTTCAGACAGCCTGACCCAGTCGCCCTTGGAAATGGGCCTCCGGGATAGGGCGTCAGCATCAATATGATTCAGGCCCGGTGTGTATTCTACAGCATAATCATATGTTGACAATGCAGAAAGCCACCGGTGCCCCGTGGCGTCTAACTTAACTGAAGTCTGTACATAGGTCAACAGGTTATTGTCGGTCCTCACCAATATTTTTGCCCCATAGAGGTAATCATGGAACTGGTCGACAATGGCCCATTTTAACCCAAGGAACTCCAACTTGTGCACAGGGTAGTTTCGCTCTGACGGGGTCAAGCTCCTACTGGTGAATGCCACTGGTCTCAAACCACCCTCATGGTCTTGATACAGTACAGTACAGCTCCTAGACCCTGCAGACTGGCGTCAGTATACAGCACATAGGGTTTGGTGGGATCGACATAAGCAAGGGTGGGGGTATGGGTGAGCTGGTATATGACTTCGTGGAAAGCTGCTTCACAGTCAGGCATCCAGCGGGACCAGAAAAGTTCACCTGGGCAGAAATATGCTTTGTCTGGTTCTTTGATGGACCCTTTTTTGTATTTCCGATTGGTAGGAGGGTAACCCTGGGTAAGATTCAAGAGTGGCCGAATCACTTTGGAATAGTCCTTTATGAACTGGCGGTAGTAGCCACAGAATCCCAGGAAACATTGTAGTTCTTTCAAATTGTGGGGCTGGGGCCAAGTAGTCAAGGCTTCAACTTTACTAGGATCAGTCTCTATCCCCTCTGTAGACACTATGTGCCCCTCATACTTCACAGAGGTTTGGAAAAACTGGCACTTGTCAATGGACAGCTTGAGGCCGAAATCTTCCAGCCGGTCTAGTACTTTGAACAATCAACTCTCATGTTCCTCTAGGGAGCTCCCAAACACAATGACATCGTTCAAGTACACCTGGCATTCCAGCAAATTCATGTCCCCCACCGCTCATTCCATCAGTCGCTGGAAGGTGGCTGGGGCACCCGATATCCCCTGTGGCATTCTCAGGAATTCGTAGAACCCCCAAAGGACAGATGAAGGCTGTCTTCTCACGGTCCTCCGGAGCCATTGGAATCTGGTAATATCCACTGCGAAGATCCAACACCAAGAACCATTTGCTCCCATTCAAACAATCCAGAGCATCTTGTATACGGGGCATGGTGTATTGATCGGGGATGGTCCCCCTGTTGAGGGTCTGATAATCCACACATATTCATACTGTTCCATTCTTCTTATGCACAACCACAATGGGAGAAGCATATGGGCTGCTGGATTCTTGTATCACACCAGCCGCGAGCATTTCCTGCAAGTGTCTTCTCACATCGTCTATGTCTGCAGGGGCTAGGCGTCGAGACCTCTCTTGAAATGGCCGTTCATTGTGCAGGCGTATGTGATGCTCCACACCCTGGACACAGCCCATGTCCCATTCCTTCAACGAAAACACTTGATCTCTCTGGGCAAGTTTCTGGCTAATTCCAGTCTTTCATTCAGCTGACAACGAGGAGTCACCAAAATCAAACAAGTTGGGAGTCACTCGATCTGTCTTGTCGGGGGCTTGATGCTGGGCAACACTGCAGTGTCTGTGCAGTGTACCGTAGCTAGGGTGTATCCTCTGTTCACCCGGATCTCTCGATCTGACACATTATGAATCTGGACCATCACTCGTCATGCATAGGCATGAGCACGAGCTGGCAAGATGCTGGGCTTAACCAATAATCCTTCCAGCAATTTGCCATCGCCTGGCGCATCCAACATCAGTATTTTGTTCTTGACATCTTTGCGGAGGTGGACCTCCCCTTGAACGGTACACTGGGTGTTAGGGGCCAGTACCATTATATCAGGATCCTTCTTCCACACGAGCCCTACTGGTTCATCCTGGTCCACTCCCTTGGGGTTCTGTTGCAAATCATAGGCCCTCTTGATCAGAGCGGGAATTCTTAGGGCTCTCCCAGTCCATTGCCCTTGTTTCTCGCAACAGAGTTGTGCCAGTCTCCCAAACATATGGGCGTTGGTCCCAGTTAACAGGGGAACCCCATCATACAGTCCAGTAGGGGGACACACTAAGGCCAGTGTCTCGACTTGCTCCTCTACGCCAGTTACAGCTGCAGGAAATGACAACCAGAGACAGACATATCCTAGGTAGGGATAAGACTTGTCGCTCAGCCCCCACACATGTAGACCTTCCAGGGATTGTAAGGGCACAGCAGATAAGTGTTTGTCATACCAGTCCTTAAATACAATGGTCACTTGTGACCCACTGTCCAGCACAGCCCAAGTAGGAATACCATTCACAGCCACCGTAGTCTCCATTGAAGGGCCCACTATTTTGGACCAGTCTGGAGGGACAGCAGCAGGGGCCTGGACAGATGATTTAGCCACATAGGGATATGAGTTACTACTTTTTGAACAACTCACTGCGTTCATTTTGGGCACTCCTCAGCCGCTGATTCGTTCTCCGAAGCTCTTCTTGAAGCATGTATACAACTTTATCTAGGTCTTTTGTGGACCGGCATTCTCTCTTCATGTGCCCATCCTTCCCACAATTATGGCAAAATATGTTTTCTGGGATTTGGGGTGGCCGAGGCATCACACTGGGAGCTGGGGCGGTGGTACTACCAACTGAAAACATTGGTGCCATCTCTGTCTGCTGTGTGGTGAGCATTTGGAGACATCTCGTCAATTCTCTTTCTTTCATAGTCAAGACATCGAGTTTTGAGCTGCTGTCAGCAGGAGATGCCTCGGTGGACACCCCAACCCCCACAGCAGATGCAGTTGGATAAGGGTCAGTGCCTGTACTTGCAGGAGCGGCCTTCATAGAGACTGTTTTTGTTTCCCTGAACTCCCTCAGCAGTTCATCCCATGGCGGCACACCCTCATTGGTCCCCACTTCAGAAAGGCCTTCTGATGCCGTGATCATTTGGGCTGCGCTCACCCTAGAAATCCCCCTCTTTATCTTCAACCTCCTGGAGTTTTTGTATTAAGTCACAATAGTCCGGTGGGTTACCCCTTCTATCTGGGAGTCTTAATTGAAGGAGCTGCAATTTAGAATGCTTTGCATGTTGCAGTATGTGCCCCAACCTCACATGGTTTAAGTCACTGGCGGCTACCCCACCTTTTCGGTAAGCCTTCTGCAGTGCTCTTTCCAGACAAGTAACATATGCAGACAAACTTTCCCCTGGCCATTGTTTTGTACCTTGAAATTTCCACATCAAGTTCTCCCCTGACTCAGTGCTCCCAAAATTGCCTTCGACTGCAGATAGGTACTTCTGGGCAGATGTATCAGGGTTTGTGGACCTCAGAAATTTAATGGCCTCTAGGGCGGGACCCCTCAAACTTTCTATGATCCTTTTCCATTTCTCAGCCTCCGCACAGTGCCATTCAGATACCAAAAGGGCAACACAATCTATCCAGGTCTCCCAATCATCCTCCCCTTGGGGGGTGGGGAGGGTGCCGGAGAAGATTCTCAACCTTCGGTAAGAGTCATGACTAATGGCAGGTACAGACATAGGAGCCAGCATTGGCATGGGCACAGAAGGAGGGGCAATAATGGGTGCTGGAGCGGGAGGGGGTGTTGGGGAGAAACACCTCCAGGTGGCAGGAATAGTTTCTTTAAGTCCTCCACAGTTTTCCCTTCCTCCAGCAACAACTTAGCACATTTCTCCTCAAAGGTCTCAGATAGTGGGGGGGGGCTCATTCTCCCCGGGGTCTTTACTGTCTTTAGTTATCACTTTCCAGGCAGTGAGGGCTCCTTCGGGGGTGACAGTCCGTGGCACTTTGGAGCTGTCTACTGGGTCCTTACACTCTACTAATGCCATGAAACTTTGGGTGAGTAGATTAGCCTGTCGACCAACCACCACAGGGTTTTGTAAACATTCAACCTTGGAAAGTACTCCCTCTACAGTGTCCTTAATGGTACCCAGGGGAATATCCAGGATAAGTATAGCATTTTGGGGGTCGATCTCCTGCCCAGTACACCACCCCACCAACTGGTGTACAGCCACTTCTGTTGGGGTAGCCATTTATTTTTAACAGCAATTCGCAAATTTGGCCACTAGAAGATACAAAATCCCAGCGGTGAGCCTCCAAGATGTAACCCCTAGGTGGTGCTAGCCCAAGGGCTACTACCCCTGCCTGCTTGGCTAGTAGCAGGTTAAGGGGCCTGAGTTCTGAAACAGGTGCCTGCACCCGGAGATCAGGGTTGGTAGTGGTCAAGCTAACCTGGGCACAGCCCTCCAGGACACTGTAACCCCTCTCTTTCCCCTCTAGTGGCCTGAACACTGTGCAATAATCACTTTCACAATACCCCTGGTACACCACACAAGTAATCACACTGTTTACACTTACCACCAGGGCTAGTTCCTCTGGCTCGACCCTGGGGACCCCCTGTAAAACAAGGTTATGCACAGCAAATAGCAACAGTACAGTACTTTGAGCACAAACTGGAACCACAGTCAGGTTACATGCAGAAAAAGTTAGATCTGATTTATTCAGGGGACTTGAACAAGGGAGGAGCAAAATCATGTTAATTAGCTTAAAGGTTATATCAATCAAGCAGTTATGCATGCACTTTGAGTCCCCCCACACAGTCACACCTCTGGGTACCCAGGTGGAGAAGAGATGGGCTAGCCAGGACTGTTGCCCGGGGTTGGCCGGCGTCGCAGCTGGCTGGGGCCCTGTGATGGAAAACACAACATGCACAGTACACAATATTTGTAATCCGAGTCAGAGGGCTCAGTTCAGAAAGGAAATGAAACAACAAAACAATCAGATGACACACTCAGAATAAGCTGTTGTTGCAGGGAGCTACCCTGGTATTTACTCATGATACCCAAGACTGGACACAGGCTGGACGAAAATCGAGACTGCAGGTGGTTGATCTGGAATGCCAGGAGAAGCAGGGCCCACATGAGTCGCAGAGGCATCATTCCTGTTCAAACATGGAGGAGGGGGCTGATCCCCAGGCAGGTCTCTCGTTCATGGCTTCTCTGTGCAGTGGGTAGTCTGGCTAAGCCAGTCTGGCAAGGCCCAGACCGCATGGAGACAAATTCAGATGCAGTCCGTTCTGGGCTGGCTACAGCTTCCAGCAAGCAGAACACAGTTCACACAGTGGGGAACTAACTCACAACCCACTAGCAGCTCATAGCACATTTACATGTACGGGAATTCTACTGTACCAGGCAAAGTGCTGCCCAGTCACAGTCGCAAAGTCTCTGGACACACCGGGAGCTTAGGGGTAGCTGGAACTCGTGACAGGCCGATTGCATTCAGCAAAATCTTCAGTCTCCTTCAGGTTGAGCCTGGCCCACTTCAGTAGCTTACTTTAGTGACACAAACTTGGATTTAGTCCAAAATAATTCTCTTCTCTCCCTCTCAGGAGCAACACACCGACATGCAGGCAAAAAACTTAGCCTTTTCACAGTTCTCCCATGAGAATCCACTCAGGATTGCTGCCCAAAATACACTTGAGCTCTTCTCATTTTACTTCCCAGCTCAGAACTAACTGAAAACTGCAAGCAGCCCGGGACTTCGCCAAGATCCAAAAGATTTGGTTGGCTGATTTGGCTGTCAGTCAAAGCAAGAGCTCCCCCTTCAGCTGCAAAAAAGGCACAAAAAAGCTTCAAACTACAGTTCCTACAGATTTTGAATTCGGACAGCTCCTGTACTCCGGCTACATTTTGGGTCCCGCCAGTACTGACTGGTCCAATCTGCAGTCCAGGACCAGGATAGTGGAGACAAACAAAATAGTCCTTGCTACAAAGAAAACAGGTTAGACAAACTACATTATTGTTATAACTCTAAATGATTTTCAGTAAATAGTTACATCTTTCAACAGAGCTCCCTCTCAGATTACTTTAGCTGCAATTAGGCAGCTCTTAAAGAGACAGTACATAGAGGCTATACAGGCCCTGGTAATCACATTTAAACTGCTAAAATGCAGGACACCAGCCTGGCAGTGAGCATTTAGGCAAGCTCAAGGAAGACTTTTTGGGAACCCCCATTTGTAGGGGGGTTACATACAGACATTAGGGTGGTTGATGGTATAGGATTTGTTGGAAGTACTGTGTTAGGTGTAATAGGTATACACCCCCCCAACTGCTAAATAAATAATAAACAACAAGTAGTCACCTCCCTGTGTCTGTCTGTGCAGCTCCTTCATGTTGAGCCTTTCCACCATTTTGACAGCCTGAGCCCCATGGCACTGTTGGGAGTTGGAGGGGGTACTGCTGGCCTTGGCTCAGAGGCAGGGCACTGGGGCCAGAACGACATGGAATGGAACGGAACGGCATCATGATGATAACTGAATATGTTGGGTACGGAATAACAGTAACGGGTTCAGAGGAGGTAACGGCAAGAACGTCTGCTAGAGGTAGCATCCATAGCAAGGTAAAGAGAACTGCTACCGAAGCCTGCGTGCTGGAATTCTGTTCCCTTTGAAAAGTTATTATGTTTACGTGAGTTGCTGATCAATTACCTAGTCTTCAATTAAGCAATAAGGCATGACAGGGTGTGGGTTATTGGGGAATTTACCCACGCCTTGTGTGGTGTGTCACGAGGCGCAGACGATGCAAATGGTTGCAAAAAAATGCTAGAGTTACAGTATGTGCAGTGTTTTCACTTGGGCGGACGATGCCAAGCAATGTTGCTCTGAATGGGACGGTCTGGCTGGCTCGGAAGGGAGAGCTGTTAAACTTTAATGTTTTGATTTCTGAAGTGATACTGCAACAGATGTCGGGTTTTTAAAATATGGGATTTTAAACGTCGGGCATGTGATTGTGATTTTGGTGTCAGGCAAAGTCATGTCAGGAATTAGTACGGATCCCCCCGAATGTTTAGGTGACAAGGAAGCAGACTGAATTTTTTTTTTGGGGGGGAGGGGGAGAGACTTGAAACCTGACTGCAGCCTGGAAGCCAGGGTTGCCACGGCTTTCTCCGGCTAAGTGCTGGTGGACTTTTGAGGCTGTGGTTTTCAGAGAAGGGGAAGTTTTTCGGGCTCGGAGATATCACTTCTGCCCGAGTTATGTTTTAGGGAATATAGTTTAATCTCTGCTATTTGGGGAGATTTGTAATTTTAACTGGACTGCTCAAGTCTGTGTTTAGGGATAATACTAATTATTTGGGAATCTCTCTTCACTGGCTGTTTTAAAACTCTGCAGTGGGGTAGTTCACTAATTTGGGGAATCTGTGTTGCCTCGTGTTTTGCTGCTAAAATGAGTCTCCAAACTGACTGCAGTTACCTAAATTGGTAAATCTGTGGTGTGCTACTACTGCTTAGCTTGCTAATTCTCCCCGCCTGTCTCTTCACCCTAGCTGTACCTCGGACCTGTTCCCCTCTGCCATTTTATTTCCTTTTTTCTCTTTCCTCCTAAGCTTTCCCTGACTTTCCTGCTGCTCCCATCCCCCTACACTTAGCCCTCTGCCTGCCCCCCTCCCAAGCATCTGTGCATCCACATCATCTTAATTAACACATCTTTATTTTTTTTGTTTTCCCGTCTGTCTCACTGTCTGCCCCTGTCCCGACCTACCTCACCAGTACTAATCCTTCTCTTTTCCTCCTTCTCCCCAGGTGCAGCGCCTTTGGCTCAGGCACTCCCAGCCATACAGACCTCTACCCATCTGGTGGCACCACCGCTAGCCACTTCCCAGCTCTCACCCGCCCGCTACACAGAACAGGTATGGACCGCTGAGCTCCACGGCCACCAGTTCACCTCTCATTGGCTGTCGGCTTTCTTTGCTGACTCCCAGCTGGCTGTTCCCTTGGCTCCTCTGCTGCGATTGGTGAGACATTAAACCTGACTGCAGCCTGGAAGCCAGGGCCGCCACGGCTTTCTCCGGCTAAGTGCTGGTGGACTTTTCGGGCTGTGGTTTTCAGAGAAGGGGAAGTTTTTGGCCCACCCGTCCACCCATCCCCTGCACTCTCCCTCCCCCGCACTCTTTAAATACACATAAGATCCGCCTACTTCATCCTGTCCTTTTCCTACTGGCCACTACTTTCTTTACCCACCCCCCTATCTTCTAAACTGCCTGTCCCGTTAAAACGCCCTCTGTCTCCCTGCTGTCTGGTACCTTTTCTCTCTAAGGACTCCCAGCTGCAACATCTCCTTTGTCCTGTTCAATTAGCCCCAAAATGAAACCTATATCCCTCCCCGTTTATGGGCTCTGTGACAGGTATGCTGCTTTAGCTGACCTCACCGCAGCTCTTTTAGCCCATGACCAAGTAGGCCCATCGCCTTTCACACAGGGCTGCCCCCTTCCTGATACCCCACCAGCTCGATCTAGATGGGAATCCACCCTTATCGGTGCCCTCACTCATGCCATCCTCTCTAACCTCCAACGTCACCAACTAGCCTCCTTCCTTCTATCTCTCCCTTCTCCCCTCATCTGTCCCTATGCATGTACCTAATCCTATTCTTCTTGTTCTTACTCACAGGAGACATTGAGACTAACCCCGGCCGCTGTACTCACATCTACCGAGCCCACTTGGGCTAGCCCTTTGGGGTTAAAACTCTCCCACATGAATATTTGCAGCCTCCCAGCCAAATTTCCCGTAGGCGAAGCCTGGGTCTCCCTTTACAACCCCCAAGTACTGTGCCTCACAGAGACCTGGTTGAAGCCACAACACCCTGATACTATGGTTCTGCTAGCTGGCTACTCCCTATTACACAAGGACTGTCCCAGCAATAGAAAGGGCAGTGGCATTGCCATTTTCATACACGAATCGATCACCACCACGCTCGTCCTAAACTCAGACAACAACTCCCCGTAGCGACTGGCTTAGCACTGAAATTACACTTGAAGCTACAAAACAATTATTCCTGGGGTCCCCTGATGGTGGGGTAGAAGGCCTTCAGAAAGCACCTTGCAAATGTTTTCCTCACCGCTAGCCCACTAATTCCTCAACTCCCCCTTTCCATCCTGACACTCGCCATGTTTCTACCCCTGGCTCTCACTCTTTCCCTATTAACTCTTCCTGCTGCACCAACCCTTCCCTGTCCGCTCCAGCCTGGCCAAAGTCCCACCCCATCCATAGTACTGTCCCAGTTATCTATCCCTCCTCTGTCACAGCCATCGTCACTTTCTGTGGTTTGAGCCCAATTCTTCCCCCAGTTGTCGGTAATATATCCCTCCTCTTCACCTCTCTAACCTGCCACCCCATACACGGCCTCTTTCCCCTATATGTGTAGTTACCAGCTGCCTCACTCAAAATATCTCTGCTTAATTCCCCTGTATGCCTATGGTTAATTGTACATCAGCTGACTTCTTCAATTGTAAAATAATGCTGGTTTTTTTATTTATTTCAACCTTGTACTGTATACACTGTATATACTTTTTCTACCTTGTATATTATTGCTCTTTGCATACCTGCTTCTGTACTGTACTTTGATGTATTCATGACCAGGTCCACCTTGCAAATGAGCCTTGCTCAGTGGCGCTCACCTGGATACATAAAGATTTTGATTGATTGATTGAACCTCCACACTGCCTATGGGTCACTCTCCCCTCCCAGAGATTCCATCCTTTTTGGCGACTGTAACCTTAACTGGCTTAGCTCACATGAACCTGACTATGCCAACCTCCTAAAGCAACAAAATCTGGTGCAAAACATCAATATCCACACACGTGTCAACAATGTTACGTCAACCACACTCTCCTGGACTGGGTGATTACCAGTTGTGATGACAAGATCAAGTTCAAGTTTATTGCAGGAAACACTCCGTTGAGCAAGCTCATTCACAAGGAGGTCCTGAGGCACATACACATACAGTTCGCAATTACATGGACAGGAGATATAAAATGTAGAACAACAAAGAAAAAAATATATAATACAAGAGGTATACACAATAGAAGTCCTTATGCTATATATGCAGTACATTCCAGCTTTAATCTTGCCCTAAATTAAGCAACACATTTCAGCTTAATAAGTAGAGGGCCAGTTGGTACCTAGGAAGTTGACTTGGCGTTGGGGGCCTAGTAGCACCTACATATGTCTTTTAATTTACAGATAGCTAGTGTTTTGTAGGAGTTAATTGATACGATGCTGGTTAGCTTCAGCATGGCTTGTAGTTGGTTCCAAATGTTTGGGAGGGTGTCGAGACAGCTCTTTGGCCAGCTATAGTCGTGTCCTGGGAACATCTAGTAGGATAAGGTTGGATTTCCTTAGGGAGTAGGCGCTATGCGAGATGTGTATGAGAGACATTAAATAGACAGGCAGTTTGTGGAGTAGTAATTTGAGGGTCCAAATGCCAGCATGCAGGAGGCGTCTGGTGGCAAGAGTGGTCCACCCAACTGCTGCATAAAGATCACAGTGGTGGGTCCTGTACACAGAGTTAGTAATGAAGCGAACAGCACGGTGATAGAGTATGTCCAGTTTAGATAGGCTCAAGGTTGGGGAGGAGATAAAGATAATGTCTCCGTAGTCAAGCAAGGGAAGGAATGTTGCTTGGACAAGTCTTTTGCGGGTCACGAGAGAAAAGAGGGTCCTATTTCTAAAGAAGAAACCCAAGCGTGCTTTAAGCCTCTTTGATAGATCCTCCATGTGGTCATTGAAGGAAAACTTGTTGTCTATCCACATACCTAGATATTTAAATTTAGGTACGACTTCCAAGGGTTCACCTAGGGAGGTAACTATGAAGTTTATCGGCGGGGTAGGTAGGGCACCAGAGAAGGCAAGTCTTGAGAAAATCATTGTCTTGGTTTTTTTGGCATTTAAGAGAAGCTTGACATTGATAAGGTTACTTTCTAACTGGATAAAGTCAGCTTGGAGTGCTTCCCTGACTTCAGTTAAGGACGAGCCTGATGCGTACAACACTGTATCGTCTGCAAAGAAATGTATGCTAGAATTCTTAATGTGGGAGTCAAGGTTGTTGATGTACAGGGAAAAAAGGATTGGTCCTAGGATGGAGCCTTGAGGGACTCCTCTGGCAATTGGAAGGGGAGCAGATAGTAGGCCATCAGCTTTGACTTTTTGTATCCTTCCTGTGAGATAACTGTTAAACCGCTGTAAGGTAAGTGGAGTGGCACCTATGTAGGCAAGACAGGTGATTAGGAGGTGATGGTCTACAGTGTCGAAGGCCTTACTGAGGTCTTGAAAGACAGCACCAGTAACCTTCTTGGTGTCCATAGCATGGATCCAGTCATTAGAGACTTTAGCCAAGGCTGAGATGGTACTGTGCTTCAACCTGAAGCCAGATTGGGCTGGGTTTAGGAGTGAGTGCACTTTGAGGTGATTTTTTAGTTGGTTGTATATAAGTTTTTCCAGCACTTTGGAAAGAACGGGCAAGATAGAGATAGGATGGTAGTTGTTTAAGTCACAAGGATCTCCTGATTTGAAGAGAGGAAGAATATGGGCAGATTTCCAGCAGGATGGAACAGTGGCTGTAGTAATAGAGAGGTTGAAGATGTGAAGGATGGGGGCTGTGAGCTGGGCATAGCCTAACTGCAAGAAAAATGATTCAAGGCCATTGTCCCCTGCACTTCTCTTGGTGTCAAGGCTAAGAATTATGTCTTCGACTTCTTTGTAGCTAAACAGGCACAACTGGAAGGGATGAGGTAGAGTAGCATGTGTAGTATCTGGGCTAGTGTTGCTATTCACTCGGCTAGCATATGGGGAGGAGTCGAAAGCCAACCCAGCAGTGGCAAAGTGAAGGTTAAGTTCTTCGAAGATTAGCAGTTTATTTTCAACCATCCCGTCCATGGCCAGAATCTTGGTGGGAAGGGAGGAAGGAAGCAGCAGGATGGCCTTCAATGGATCTCAGTGTCTTCCAGATTTTTGGGGAGTTCCCTTTGGCCTGCTCCAGAGTGGAGATGTAGAAGTTTGCTTTAGTAGCACGTACACTTTTAACACAGGCATTTCTGGCAGTTCTAAATGCCTGCCAGTCTGCCGGGTCCTTTGTGTGCCTGGCCCTAGCTCATAGCTTGTCAACTATTGGTAAGTGCAGATTTGAGCTCTTGGGTGAACCACGGATGCGAGATTTTCCACACCTTCATTTTAATAAGAGGAGCATGCTTGTTAATTAGGGTGGTGAGGTTGTCATTTAGGACAGAGACGGCAGCATCAGCAGATTTGGCAAGATATAGGTCTTGCCACCTGATTGTAGCTAGATCGGTTAGGAAGTTTACTGAGTTGAATTTTCGGAATGAGCGTTTGATTCTGAATTTAGGGTGCTGCTGGGTTTTAGATCGGAATCTTGTACATACAACGATACTGTGGTCGCTCATGTCATTATGGAAAACTGCAGAATGTGAGATTTTATGGGATACGGAAGTTAAGATGACATCTAAGAGTGAGCTGTTGGCAGAGTTAGAAGCATTGATTCTTGTGGGTTCAGTTACTATCTGTGTAAGACCCAGCTCATCACAGATGGCTTTTAGGGAGAGGGATTTAGCAGTGAGCCAATCCATATTGAAGTCCCCTAAGATTATTATTTCCATGTTAGCAGCCAAAGTTATGGATTTCAACACGTTAAGAATTTCTGTGCCTCCTCATGGGGGTCTATAGCCACCAATGATTGTGATGCACTCTGAGGAAGGAAGGTGAAGTTTAAGCGAGACAATCTTGTATTCCTTGGGCTTAGTTTTACAGGAAATGCTGCTAACATCAAATTTTGATTTGGCGTATACAACCACTCCCCCCCCCTCGAATCCCTAGATCACCCATGCCGGCACACTGTCTGACTTCTTGAGTGATTACTCCTCTACATTCGCCATATGGTCTTCAAAGGCCCCCTGCCTTCCCCCAAAATACATATCTTTCTGTAACTTCAATAACCCCAATTTGCCCCAACTCACCACGGACTTTGATGCCATAAACTGGCAAGACCTCTATGCCATTTCTGATGTATCTCTAGCCACCTCCCACTTCACCAGTGCTCTACTGGCCATACAAGACTGCCATGTTCCCATCACCACCCGGAGCATCAAAGGTGGATGCAAACGATGAATAGTCAAAGAGCTCTTGACCATCACGAAATCACGAGATAGCAAGTGGGCTGCATATAAACTGGCTCCCTCCCCTGCCCTTTGAAATGAGTACCGCCACCTGCGAAATAAATGTAAACACACCATCAAGTCTTTAAAACACGAATACTCTATTAGGCTGCAGAGAGAAAGCCTAGGCAATCCCAGAAAATTCTGGGAGTCCATAGGCTTCCTCTTGAATCCCCACACCCATAGTCCCAACATACACCTGCACTCCCCTTCTGGCTTGCTAACTGACTCCCCTGAAATAGCCAAAGTGCTAAACACCAAATTTTTGGACCTTTTAGCCCTCCTCAGCAAGCTATCCCCCTAGCCGCCCTAACCCTCAGGCTACAACCATCACCCCACCTCCCCCCCCAAATGCTACCCCCACCTCCCTTTTTATTTCTTGTCTATAACCCCTAAAGAGACCTATAAAATGCTGAAGAGACTACCTAATCAGGGTAGCCCTGGATCAGACAGCCTCTTCCCGGTCTTTTTGAATCTTGTTGCCCCACTGATCTCCAAACCACTCACCTTTGTCTTCAACCTTGTCCTAGATACCTCCACCATGCCGGCCTCCTGGAAATCCTCTAGAATAGCCCCCATTTTTTAATCTGGGAACCCCCAGTCCACTGACAACTACCGGCCCATATCTATCCTTCCCCACCTAAGCAAACTCCTAGAAAGGGTCATACACAACCAATTAATGGATTACTTCTCCAAACACAATCTCTTATGCAGCCAACAGCATGGCTTCCACAAGCATCTCAGCACTGCAACTGCCCTTGCCCTTTTTACTAACCACATTCTGTCTAATATGGACTGAGGGTGCACTGCTGGTACAGTCTTTGTAGACTTATTGAAAGTCTTTGACATGGTCAGTCACTCCCTCCTAATCTCTAAGCTATCAGCCCTTGGCTGCTGCACCGGAACCATGGACTGGTTCTGAAGCTACCTCTCGGGGTGCTCCCAATCTGTGTGTATAGGTACCACCACCTCCCCTCCTCTGGCGGTCTCCTTGGGCGTCCCACAGGGCTTCATCCTGGGCCCCTTACTCTTCTCCATATTTGTTAACTCCCTTCCCGCCGACAGCCTCACCTGCAGCTCTCTGCTCTATGCCGATGATCTTGTCATCTTCCACAGTAACAATTCCCTCTCCCGCATATCCTCCATCCTATCAGAGAACTACTGCACAGCCTCACGCTGGGTCTCATCCAACCTCCTGCTAGTCAATGTGAAAAAACAAAGGCCATGTTGTTTGGTTCAAAACCTTATCTAGCCAAGACTATACATGCAAATGACGACCTTCTCATTTAACCCCCTGACAGCCCTGCCCTTGAGAATGTCCCTATCTTCAAGTACCTAGGTGTGTTGCTTGACCCCTCTCTCACATACAACGACCACATAAACAACATAGTCGGGAGAGTTAACCAGAAACTGGGTGCTGCTTACTGCCTAAAGCCTTATCTGACCAATGAGGCCAGCCTTGCCATAGTCACTGGTAACCTACTCCCACTCTTTGACTATTGCTCTCCCAAATACTCTAGAACCTCAACCACACTTCAGGCTAGGCGCACAGTAGCCTACAACAATGCTTGTTGATTTGCCTTGTCCGCTCCTTACACCGCTCACCATTGTGATCTCTACCATTCCCTTGGATGGCTCCCCTTGCAGGGTGTTTTGACTATACCCTTGGTTGCCTTGTGGATACCACCACCAGAACTGGCACCATCTCTCCCCTCGCCTCCCTCTTCAACTTCATAACCCCCACCAGGAACCTTCGCTCCTCTACAGTGCCCACCCTCCAGGTACCCCAAACCTTCACCAGTATGGGTGGGAGAGCTCTATCTCGTGTGCCTCCCTCCCTGTGGAATGGATTGCCCACCCCTCTTAGAGTATCAGATTCTCACCAAATCTTCAAACACAACCTCAGATCCTGGCTTCTGGACCAATATAACTGTAACTGCCCTTCTCGCTAGCACACACCCTGCCGCAATGCGTATTCAGCAGTTCTCTCTCTTCCCATCTCCCCTGTATCTCCCTAAAATAGCGGCATCTTTTTACAGCGCATAGCTCCTTTCCAATGTTATCCATGTATGCACTGTTTGCCTATATGCAAATTAAATCTGCTTGTATACTTACATGTGCATTGCAAACACTACCTGTCTGTGCTACCATAGTGACCACTACGGTATTACCTACTGTATGTACCTACTGTATGTATCTATTACCTACTGTACGGTACTTATGACTACTACCTGTAACACTACTGTATGTACTATTACCTGTACTGTGATTATTATCTGTAATACCTATGTATGTTAACTGCCTGGGTCATTCCCAAAAAAGGTCCCCAGGAGCAGTGCACTTACCCGGTTACCAAGGAATAACAAGATAATAAATAAATATATGAATGTACCAGTCACAGCCATTAACAAATAGCCACGAGCTAATCAGAAAAGTACAACTCGTGGCAGTCTGCCTACCCAGAATTAAACGTTTACCATTTTAAAAACGATTAGGTCCTGATTCCATTTCTGTGCGGCCCTGAAAGGAAAATGTAGTTTGCGGTCTGGTTCCCAGAAGGCAGGTGCGCTAAAGCAAAATAGCCCGACACTCTTTTTTTTTTTCTCTCAAAAGAATTAAGACCTGGGTGGCAGTGGTTTTAAAAGCCAGCAGGTCCAATTTTCGTCATGGGTCTGTCTGACATGCCAGTAGTCAGGCAGACCGTGGAAAGAAAAAAACAATTCGCAAAAGGGCCAGAAACATCTCCAGGACTTCCCCTTTTAGGGGAGATTGGGCAAAAAAAAAATGGTTTGGTCTGTGAAATCAAGGACTGAAGTGCTAACAAAACAAGATTGCAGTAAGAAAAATAAGGGAAAATTTAAATGCCATATGCAGTCAGAACGAAATCGCTTAGCAAGACGTCAGTTCTTCTCTAGTTCCTTCGATAGCAAGGGACCGAAGAAAGAAGAGATAAACCTAAACTAAATTAACTTAGTGGATTGCAGGGTAGAAAAATTAAAACGTAAACTAGAGTTGTCCAGAAATAAACAAGAAAAAACTGGAATGAAGCAGGAGAGAGCTCTCAGGGCAACTTGTTTGCTCAGGCAGAGAAATAGATCTGCAGTTGAGCAGTAGAGTACAGTGCCACCGCGAGGGCAGAGTTTGAATAGCGTTCCATGTTCTGTTATTAAGATAAATTCCACACACTCAGGCTGAATGCACATGTTAAGCATAGTGAGGGATTCCTGGGGTTTGAAGAGGGCAACTAAAATGGTGCTGGGGCTGCATCAAAAGCCCTACAAAGAAAGACTAAAGGAGCTCAACATTTATACCCTGGGAGGGATGGAGAGAGAGGAGGGATATGATAGAGAACTGTAAATACTTTACGAGGTAAATAAGGTACAGGAGGGAAGTATTTTTCAGAAAAAAAGTGCTTAAGAATAAGGTGATATGATATGAAGCTGATGGAAGGGGGTAGTTTCAGGAGAGATGCTGTATGAGGAAGTATAGTGTAGTGGGTTAAGGCTCTGAGCTGCAGCTCTGGAGACCTGGGTTTGAATCCCACAGCTGCCTAGGTGCATACTGTGTGATCCTGAGCAAGTTGCTTAACTTCCTTGTGCTCCCAGGTTGCATCTGGAAACAAACTTCGGCTTAGCGTGCTACTCCTGGTTAAACAATGTTCCCTTCCCTTCCTTTCTTGACAGGAAGAGTGGTGGATATCTGGAAATGACAGGGGAAAGGGAGAAAGAACTGTAGATCAAGATGTGTCTGCAGTGAGAATGTAGGTAGGGAAAAACAGGCAGACTTGGGTGGGCCAAGCGGCCCTTATATACTGTTACATTTTAAATTTCTATGTACCTGTCAGATAACAAGTATAAAAAATAAAAATGAAACCTGATACCTACAGTAGGCAAGGCGCTAGATGGAATCAAAAAGGGAAGAAAAGTTCAAATGCAGGAAGAAAATAGGCCTATGGGCAGAAACCAATGTAGGTTCCCGAGAGGCAGACAGCGTTAAACCAATGTGTTTGATATTAGAGCTTGTGTAAGCTCAGATCAGATATTTTCTGGTCCCGCTGTTCTTACAGGGCGACGTACAGTGCTCGGTGATTGTAGTTAGCCCCAGAAGGACAGCAGGACCAGCAAACAAAAGGTCAGGGCCCTATATTCAAAAGTTTACCCCAGCACGAATCCCAGTTTGTGCGTGCAAATTAGGTTTTGTGTGGAAGCCCCATATTCAAAAGCCGGGTTTGCGCAGGCAAATGGCGGAGGGGTGCACAAGGCAAAATTATGCAAATTGGGGTGTGGGGACCTGAATTATCTGCACAGTTCGATATTCAGAGTATTTACTCTGCGCATGTGCACCTTTCGCGGTCCCCTTGCATGGAGAAAATACTGCTGACTCACTCTTGTCTTAATCCAGTGCAACCTTAGCAGTTGCCAAAGGTATTACATCCCCCCAACGTAGTACTCCCTGGTGACAAGTGATGCCTCCCTCCCTTCTATCCCAGTCCCACTGAATAAAGGTATATCCCTGACGTCTAGTGGTGCCCCCCCCCTACAATCCCAGTCGCTGTATAAATATACAATTCCCTGGCATCCAGTAGTCCCTCCCCCACCGAGTCCCAGTCCTGCACAACACTAGTTTCCTGGTGTCCAGTGTTCCTCTTCCCACCTGATCCCTATCCCAGTATCATTATCACATATCCCTGGTGTCCAGCGGTCCCTCCCCCACCCAATCCCATTAACACGTATCTGTGGTGTCTGGAGGACCCTCCACTCACCCAGTCCTGTTCTGGGAATGTCCTGCTGTTTGCCAGTGCCCTCCCCGACACCTGCACTGCCCTTGGCACATGGCAGTAGCAGAAAGTCCAGCCCCCCAAAGCCCATCCTGAACTGTGACAGGGCTCCCCCCAGCACATACTCAGTTGGTGGCTAGTCACCCCCCTCCAACCTGCAGCACTGACACCCAGCCCCCAGTCCCCCTAGCTGTACATCAGTACCGCAGTTCAATGACAGCAAGCGGCACGGCCCACCTTACACCATCCCGACTGCCCAGCGTCTATCTGTAGCAGGGAGCACGTCCTTTTTACAGGGCAAAGTGCGTCACCCATACCCTATAAAAAAGCTGTGCTTCCTGCTACAGATAGATGCTGGGCGGCCGAGGTGGTGTGAGGTGGGCTGTGCTGCTCACCGTCGTTGAACCATGGCATTGACAGACAGGGGAACCAGAGGGTGAGTGTAGGTGCTGCGGGTGGGAGGGGGCCACTAGCCACCAACTGGGTATGAGCTGGGGGTGCTGCTCCTCTCGGTTTGGGACTGGGCTTTGTTGGGGGGGTGGACTTCTTTGCTACTGCTATGCCAAGAGCAGTGCGGCTGTCGGGGGCATTGGCAATCCGGGTGGGGGGCATTCCCAGGATGAAGATCAGGTGAGGGGGCCACTGGTTGCCAGGGATATGTGTTAATAGGACCAGGATGGGGATTGGGTGGGGGGAGGGACCGCTGTACACCAGGGTTACAAGATAAGCATACTGGGACAGGGACTGGATGTGGGGAGGGACCACTGGACACCAGAGCAAACCGTGTTCTTACCAGGATGGGGATCGGTGGGCCGGGGACCAGTGGACCCCAGGGAAAGTGTATATTTGTACCGTGATGGGATCGGAGGGAGAGTGGCACCACTAGATGCCAGAGATACATCTTTATTTAACAGGACTGGGATTGGAGGGGGGCACCACTGGACACCAGGGGCCATTTTGTTTAACAGGACTGGGATAGGGAGGGGGGAACCACTAGCACCAGGGACAGCTCACTGGGTTGGGGCAATTGGAGGGGCTGCGCCGGGCAAAGCAGCCTTGCTCTCCATGCAGATGAGCCCATAATAGGCATGGACCCTTAGCACCTTGCATGCCCAGTGGGCTCATGTGCACAGGGACTTTTGAATAGAGCAAATTTTGCATGGGCACAAGCCATTGCAAGCCCTATTTTGGGGGCACTATTGGGCTTAGCGCTGGGTAAAAGTGGACCTATATTCAGATGAGTAGCACCGTGTGCTATGCCTCTGAATATAGCATTTTTGCACACCCTTGCTCTTGTTAAGTGCAGCGCAAAGTTTTGCACTCCGCTTTGTGCATTTTTTAATATAGGGCCCCAGAGCTTATAAAAACTGTAACATGCACTGCAGGCTGTTGAATTTCCCACTGCTGCAGCCCTCCTCTGACGTCAGTGGCAGGGGATTCTGGGATTTCTAGTTACAGAAATGTTCAGCCTAGAAATCTACAGAACCAGCCTGACACAATTTACTACATAGCAGTAAACCATAAGTATAAAAAAAACCTGTTTTTGCATACAAACTGCAAATTGGTTTGGACCAACCCCACACTTGTTGTGGGGCTCTTAGTGCTGACTGTTCTCCCTTACATTGAAAGAGTCATCAGAAGCAGGGCCCCTGTATTCAAAGGTTAGTGCTGATGCGAATGTGGTTAGCGCTGGCTCTAATCTGGGTTTGTGCTAGTGCTCTGGGCTAGGCAATATTCACAGGCCTTTGGAGTGCTTCCCAAACCTGACAATACCAAGATGCTACTGATACCATTGCGCCTATGCAAATGGTCCTGTCATGCATACCACCGCAGTGACACATTCAAAGGTTTGTGACAGCGGTAAACTTCCCTCAGAGTGGCACTGTTTACTGATGCTGAAAACCACATCTTAACTGGTTGCAAAGCCCACACCAACACCCGCCCAAGACAGTGCAGCCACCCTCCCCTGAGACAGGTGGCCCCCTCACCCAAACACCCATCTTGCTGTATTCTGACACACCCCTGGGGGTGGGGGACCTCTAAGCCACCAGGGATTTGCTTTTTACAGAGAAAGGGGTGCTAAGGAGCTGCTGTTCTGCATGCAGATGAGCACATAATGGACATGCAGAATGGCCCCTTAGCATCTTGTGTGTCCAGTGACCTCATCTGTGTGCTCAGGCTGGATCTGACCCACAGGAGACCTGATGCTATCCTGTTCTGGGCAGCGCTATTTGTTGTGGACCATCTGCAGCCAGTGCCCTTGAGAGGGCGGGGGAACAAGAAATAATTCCTGGGGCCCAGGCTTTCCAGCATACTGTGTGCAGGGAAGAAACTGTGAGCTGGTAGGGGCCTCCCCCGAGTCTGAACTTTCTCCGCAGCCAGAATTCCTCTCAAGGGGCCTGTCTGCAGCCCTGATCCATGCTGGCACAGTTCCTCTTGGCGTTGACATCAGCACCGCTCTGTCAGCGAGCACTATCGCTCACAGCAGATTTATGCACAACTGCAAGCTGCTGACTACGCCCAGCTCCGACTATGGGGTCCATACTGTTTGCAACATACACCATTCCAAAAACTAACTATCCACTGTGTGGAAAAAAATACCCGTTTTCTGTATTAAAAATACATCCTCCAGTGTGTGCATGCTGCAATAGTGAGTCCATCCTCTAGTGTGTGCATGCTGCAATAGTGAGTCCATCCTCCAGTGTGTGCATGCTGCAGTGGTGAGTCCATCCTCCAGTGTGTGCATGCTGCAGTGGTGAGTCCATCCTCCAGTGTGTGCATGCTGCAGTGGTGAGTCCATCCTCCAGTGTGTGCATGCTGCAATGGTGAGTCCATCCTCCAGTGTGTGCACGCTGCAATGGTGAGTCCATCCTCCAGTGTGTGCATGCTGCAATAGTGAGTTAGGACCTTACTATCATTACTTCTGGGCATGTCTGGTTTTACAAATCTTTTGGCGAGAGGTGGCAAAAGAAATGGAGACGTTAATGGGAAGGGGGGTGCTGGTCTCTCCATTCCTCCTATTATTTGGAGTGGAGGACCTGGTAGAGGAAGGATGGCTGCCCCTTACCGAGATGGGCATGAGTGTTGCTTGTTCTTGCCAGACACTGTATACTAAACACCTGGGTTTCCGGGGCTACGCCCACGATACAACATTGGAAGACCCTGGCCCTGCAGGCTCTGGCTATGGAAAGATTCACCTTCGTACTGAAGGAACAAGATGAAGTCTTCTATAACACTTGGCAGCCACTTCTGATCTCACTGTCCATTGGAGAATTCCAGATACTAAGTGAGGGGTGGTCATCAGAAAGGGGAAGGCAGGATTATAATGGGGTTCCCACCTACTGCAGATTTATGGTAAATGCACTAATCCTTTTATGGGAAGTGAAAAAGGTTATGATGGGTTTTGTTTTCATTTTTTATTATCAGAGGTCACTTAATTTAAATTAATTGATGTACGTAATGAACTGGACCCTTTTGTACATCGTTCAATGAGTTTGTAATTCATGTCAGTATTTGTGTTTAGTACTGTGTGATTTGTTGACAAAAAAAAACTCAGTAAAGATGCATAAAAATACATCCTTCAGTGTGAACTACATGGTTCTCTTTTATATGATGTTTACGTATGTTTGTATTGATTGAAAATATGAAAACTTTTAACTAAAAAAATACATTCTTTCTTTACACGAACCGGTTATTTACTCATTTTAGTCGAGCAGCGTTCTCACAGCCGCTGCGTTGATTGAGGTTTTGAGGTAAGGCAGGGCAGCGCCTTACTGAGGTCAACAAAAAATCAGCTGTGCTGCCGTATTACTCCTTGTAATAAAACGATCCACAAAAAAGAGGAGCAATTCAAATGATTTTTTCAGGCTCTAAGGTCTACTAAGGAACAGAAAGCAGGCGGAACTTGGGACTTCCGCTTTCTATTGGTACATAGCAGTAGGCAGGTAGAGAGAAAATAGTATGGCGCTCTACTATTAGTCCGCGTTGTGCTCGTTCTCCTTTCTGATTGGCTACTTGAGTAACGCTGCCCCCTCCTTTTTTTTTTTACTATGATTGGTGGAAGGCGGTTTCCTAGGCAGCTCATCAAGTTGATTGGGTAGCTGTAGCACTACTCCGCCCCTAGAGCCCGATGCAGGTGCGATTGGCCGGTTTGCGGCAGCACTCGCTGCTATTGGTCGGGCGGAGGGGGCGGAACTTGATTTTAAAACTTGGGCCGCGCGTTTAGTGAGAGGCGGATTGCCGACAGACGAGGAACCGGGAACCGGGGATAGCAGGGACGAGTGCGGGCAGCAGACAGCGAACGGGACGCAAGACACGCAGCGGGAGGCAGCAGGTAATGCACGGGAGATGGGGCGGTGAGAACACGCCGAGTGTGAACCTGGAGGCCATGGAAACAGAATTTGTGGGCAGCAGGAACGGGCCGCTCGGGCCCACCCTGTCTGCACAGATGAGCCCTGCCTAATCTGTCACCGCGGACCCCCACATTTTTTACTAATCCAGTATACCTCAATGTATATTCCATGCCTGCTTGAAGCCCCGCTGTTTTTGCCCCCACCACTTCCGCTGGCAGTCTGTTCCAGGCGTCCACCACTCTGTCGTTGAAGTAATACTTTCACACAGCGCTCTTAACCTCCCATCCCCAATAACTTCTCCGGTCCTGGGGCTCTTTCTTCTCTGAAGAAGACTTCCCTCCTGCACCCTGCTAACCCTCCTGAGGCACTTGTAGGTCTCTGTCATGTCCCTTGCCCTCCTGTCTCTCAGTGTGTACATGTTGAGATCAGGGGTGTGCAAATCCTATTGCCCCCTGTCCGGGGCAAGTAAATTTCATTGAAGGGCAAGTAACAGAACCGCTAATTTTAATTGATATGGGCAAGCGAAAATTCAGCTACAGGCATGGCTGGGCAAGTAATAAAGTTTTGATTTGAACACCCCTGGTTGAGATCCCTCAGTATCTCCTCGTAGGGCTTTTGATGCATCATGCAGCCCTTGCACCATTCTAGTTGCCCTTTTGTGGACTGCCTCCACTCTATGTTGTTCCTCATATGTGGTCTCCAGAACTGGACACAGTACTCCAGGTGGGGTCTCACTAGCAAGTGATGCAGTGGTAACACTACCTCCTTCCTACTGAAGATGCCCCTCCTGGCAGACCCACACAAGTGGTACATCACGGATTTTGTGTACATTATGCTGTACTACAACTCTGCTACCTGCATAACTGGATGGTGGCACTGGCGCTACTCCGGGTTAGTTATGTAGTATGGTAACATGGCCAAAAAAACAGTAGGTCAAACAAGGAAAACAATTGGTGGAATAGTATCAGCTGGTAGAAGAGCAACACGGCATTATGGCACGATAATGCCATGTTGCTAGTGTAATACAAAAAGTAGCCACAGCGGGATAACGAGCACTGTGCAGAAAAGAGAAAAGGTAAAAAACAGGAGAGATCAAGTTTTGTTCGAGTAAGTAGGTAGCGTAGAGAAGGAGTAGGAGAAGTGTAAGGGAACAGAGCGACATGGCATAGAATCGATGGGAACAGAGAGTGAGACAGGGAGGAAGCGGAAGCGCATTGAACTTGCAGACAGTCACGATATATGGCACAAGTCAAGTTGAATAGTCATGTAGTATCGATAGAGATGGAACACGAAAAAGAGATCGGGGAAATGTGAGTAGCACAATTGAGTGAGTAGTGTGAAGAGCACTGTGTTGGGGGGGGGAATATTATCATGGTAACTGCGAACGCTGTATGCAAATGAGACACAGGTTCACAGGGAACAAGTAATACTAGGAAGTCTGGTCCTCCTAAGAAGCATAGAGAACGAACAGTTGGCAGAAATGGGGAAAAATCGTATACCAATGCTTAAGTAATACATCTATGTACTTATGTGCAAAACTTGAAAAGACAGCTATGCACGTAAGAGAGATTGACGTAAAGTTGTCAGAGTAACACTATACTGTATACAATAACTGAAATGGTATCATTGTGTAATGTATCAGAGCAGTACAAACACATGCCTGATATCCAAAGTCATGTGCACACCATGTTACAAGCGCATTAATCCCCTCCGAAGGTGGCATCTAATGGGGAGTTAATGCATGGTTGGATCGTTGTATGCACTCTACCTCCGGCCTCGTGCCACAACAGTCCCAACCATACATTAACTCCCCATTAGATGCCACCTTCATCGGTGATTAATGCTTACTTGTCAGTGTATTTGAGTGAGTGGTATTGGGGGGGTAATCTGCATGCCGCTCCCCTTTTTTGTTTTTTCATTTGACGGTTTGGGGGCAAAGCCCCCTAACTCGAATACAGTAATTTATCAAGGGGAAAAAAACTACAGGGCCATACCAACGAACCCCTGGTAGCACAACTACCATGCCAAAATCAGCAGAGTGGAGCGACTCGAGCAGGGTTGAAAGGACGTATATCGGTGGAGGGAGTGGCAACGTGGCATAGAGTAGTGATCAAAAATAGTGTAAAGTAATCAAACTTTCATAAGTGGGTCCAGAGTCTTCAACCATTTCCCCCTCCCTTTGTACCCCAGCATTCCTCTGCCCCTACCCACTGCTTTGTCACACTGCCCTGCCACTTTGAGGCAATCATTAATGATAGTCAGTACCCCCCAATACTCTGCTCATGGGTTCCTGTGCCTTGGTGCATGATTTAGCATGTTGATTGAACCCCAGCTGTGCCATGCTGTTGACCTCTCCTTGTGTTTTCCAAGATCCTTGTGCATTTTCTCCCCAGTGTACGCCTTTTACAGGTACTTTTTAAGGTTTTTACATCAGACTCTTCCTTTCCTTCTTTCTCTTGAAGCTAGGTGCCTCTCCCATTGCATTTCCTTCATGTCCACATACTGGTAATTTAACTCTCTGCCCTCTTCTCTCCCCCCTTCTTTCTCTCTTTGCTGTCTTGTGCTCCCTCAAGTGAAATCTGCTGCTGGTTAGTCTGCCTTCTTGTTCAGTTTCCCTAAACTATGGAATTCTCTTATATCTTCCATTCATTCTGCTTCCTCTTTTCTTGCTCTGAAATCTCTTCCATGATTTCTCTTTTCACTACTGCAGTTGTTTCTGATATGGGGTGGTTTCCTTTTTATTTACCCTTCACCAAAACTGGCACCGCCTCGGCCCTCCTGGGCTTCTTTCATTTTTCCTTGTTTGGTGTTTTCGTTTTATTTTCCTTTTCTAAATTTAATTCATTATTATTTGACAATTTATTCTTAGTGTTTATATTTTCTCTCTATTTTCCAGTTTTATTGCACTGTTTAATGAATCCGTACTTGTGTATGTTCTCTTATCTTCTCCCCAGGACGCATCTGGACATGAGCTGTTACCAGCTCAGTATGTCTTTCCTGGTGAAATTTTGAAATAAGTAACAGCTTTTGGTGTCCTCTGCAAAAAGGCATATGTTCATTTGCAGTTTTTCTTATGAAGACATTGAAGAGGACTGTTCCTAAGCCCTGCTGCACTCTGCTAGTTACTCTCCCATCATTACAGTGAGTGCCATTAACCACCACCCTCTGTCCCTCTCCTATCCGTTAACCGGTTTCAAACCCAGTTAGAGACTATCTGGTGTTCGAGTCCCACAACCTTCCCTCCCTCCCTGTCTGGCGCTAGAGCCCTGCCCTCCCAGAGTACCCAGTCACTGACCTAGGAACTTAAAGTCCCATACTGGTCCCTCTCTGTGACCCTGAGCAGTCTCTGTGACCCTTCTGGGGCATGAGTAGAGCTACCCTCTTAGTAATCTCTCTTGGCCGCTGAGTTCTGAAGTAGGACCTACACATTCTGTGGGGCTCCAGTTGCTGCAGTGGAGAAGGATGAGGACCTGGGGTCATAATAGGCCTGTGGCTAAACCACGATGAGCTGTGTGTGTGTGTGGCTATTGTCAAGAGGACTGGCAGAATGCTGGGGTGCCTTGAAAGGGGGGATGACCAACAGGTAAGGGGAATGTAAGTACTCCCAGTTTTCCTACCACTTTACAATGCCCTGGTTAGCCCCCACCTGGGATACCGTGTGCAGTTCAGGGGTTTGTAGTATCCGGACTGGTGGATTGGACACACAATATTGAAAACCAGAGTGGCTGTTCTGGCCAGTCCAGGCGCAACTTAAGTCTGGATTCCTTGTAGAGTAATGTGTAGTGAAATCTGGACTGCTGGACTTGGACCAGACTAAAAGTGTAAAAGGTATGGGGTTGGCAGTCTAGGTTTCATGTATGCCCTGACCTTGGATGAAATCCGGATCAGCCAAAATGGAAGGACAAAAACTTTAAAAACCAGACTGACTAGATACGCTGGAAGAGCCAGACCATGCAAGCTGTGTCCAGTCCAGCAGACTGGATTTTACCAATTCCTGCAGTTTGAGTTCAAAAGGTAGGGGCGGTGATCATGCTGACATCAACATTCAAAGCCCCCCCAGCTCTTGCTGGTTTTCAAAATGTCTGCTCTGTGCAATCTGCTTGTTTTGCCACTTGGCTGTCTGTGTGGCTAAATGATGCCTTGTTTACATTTGAGGACTGCAAACCAGCATAAAACTAATGTGGCATAGGGCTGTACTATGCTTGTGTGACTGGTTGGTATGTTTCTGATGAGTGTTTTTAATTTTTCATTCTTCTGTTTGAGTTGGGGGTGGTCCCTCCCATTTTAAATAGAATGGGTGTGGGGCAGAGCCCCCTGCAACTGAAACCAGTTGATAAGCATCACTCCCACCATACCGTAACCTGAAGTAGCGTAACTAGCGCAAGGCTCTGAACTGCAAATCTGGTGACATCCAGCAGACCAGACCTGGGTTTGAATCCCACAGCTTCCACTTGCATACTGTGTGACCCTAAGCAAGTCATTTAACTTCCCTGTGCTCCCAGGTCGCTCCTGTAAAAAAAGCTTTCAGCTTAGTGTGCTACTCCTGGTAAAACAACTAAACTACCGTTTACACTATTTGTGGTAGTCCGTAGTCCTCCACCAGTGTGGTTTTCATACCATGATCGCCCCCATAGTGCCAGTCATGGAACGTAAACTGTCATTCAGACCCCCTTGTTGGCAGTATAGGGAACAGACTGTCTCAAACATGATCAGTGCAATACAAAAAGGGCAGTGAGTCAGTTGACAGGGCATGAGACAGGGCTATCATATTGGGATGTGATATAGGGCAATCATATTAGGGGTGTGGGGACAAAATCTAGGAGGCGCTGGAGGCCCTCAACAGTTCACCTGGGAGAACGGGGCTGAGAGGAGACACAATTTTGATATTTTGTTATACTCGAGGGTATAGATGGGATCGAAGCATCTGTTTTTGAGGGAGGCCCCCTGGAAGGGCACGGGTTCAGGAGTGCTGAATGTAGCGTGATGTTGGGAGGTACTTTGTCTGCCAGAGGGTAGTGAACCCTCTGCTGTCACTGCCAGCAGAGACCTTGGACATGAAACAAAGCAGCATAGAAACATGGTCTTTGACAGCAGATAAGGATCGTTTGGCCCACCCAGTCTGCCCATTTCCCTACCTATTGGATAAGCTGTAGATCCTAGTTAATAGACAGCCTGCTTCCTCCTGCTCCCCAAGTAGAATTGCCTTCTGTCTGTCACGTGCATTCTTGAATTCCCCCACTGTTTTTGACCCGATGACCTCGTCAGGAAGGCCGTACCATGTGCCCACCACCCTCTCCATGAAAAAATACTACCTCACGTTGCCCCTGAGCCGTCCCGCCTCTATCTTTAAATTGTGCCCCCTTCTTCTTGCACATCTTTTTCTGAAAAATGCCACCCTTTTGGACTTTGATTCCCTTGAGGTACTTGAAAGTTTCTATCATGTCTCCCCCCCCCCCACCACCACCTTCCTCGAGGTATACATATTAAGCTCCATTAGTCTCTCTTCATATGGCTTCTGGTGCAGACTCTGCATTCTTTAATTGCCCTCCCCTGGACTGCTTCCATCCTGTCTATGGAAAATGGGAAGAGCATGATAAAACCATGAGTATAGCGATTGTGTAATATTTAAGGGTCCTTGATGAAACAGTTCACATGCACCCTCATCTAGACTCAAACCCCTGACCCTTTGCTTGTAAAGCTATGACAGATCCAGTAAGCCACCTGAGGAACTTATGAAAGCCTGGGCAAATCCCTAAGGGACTCACTGGGTACCCTGGGTAGTAAGACAGGGTGGGAATCCCTTAAAATTAGTACATGTTTGCAACACATACTGATTTCCTTTTTGCTTATGAGGTGTGGGAGTGGACATAATGGATCTAGAGTCTCTTCGGGGGGGGGTGGCGGCAGTAGAGACCCATGCAAGTTTACATGGAAGTGGAAAAAAGGACCCATGCATGCAGTGGTCTTTGCTGTTACAGCCAGACAGGGGGAGATGGTTTCTTCTCCCTGCCCTTTACTATGATGACTGTCTACTGCACCATCTCAGACTGTTAGGCAGACTGGATCCCCTGTACTATGTATTGTACCTATTCACCCTCAGCTGTGACCTCTACTCTGGCTTCAGGTGGCCCTCCTTCTGAGATCTGCCATCACTTGCAGTCTGCCATTTTGCTCTGTCAACACTGGTCTGACAGCCTCGCCGAATACCTGTTCTGTTTGTTTACTGACCCCTACCACCACATTTGGCCTATCTCCTCAGACTCCAACCTCTGCTCCTTCCTTACCCCATAGGGTGTCACGGGTCACCTGAGAAAAGGGCTTTTGTTGGCTGCCCTCCATATGGAACCCTTCTGAAATTTCCTCCTCTTGTTGGTCGTTTGTAGAGACATTGGAAGGAAACGTATGTCTCTTTATAGATGACACACAAATCTGCAACATGGTTGATGCACAAGGTGGGGTGGAAAGGATGAGAAGGGACTTGGCAAGGTTGGAGGAATGGTCAGAAGTACGGTAGCTTGGATTCAGTGCAAAGTAATGCACCTGGGAAACAAAAACCCAGGGGAAGAGTACTCAATGGGGGAGAGTATAGACAGTAAAAATGGAAAGGGGCCTGGAGGTAGTTGTATCAGACCTAAAGGTGGGCAAAGCAATGTGAGAAGGCAGTAAGGAGGACTGGTGGGACACTGGGATGCATAGGGAGAGCCATCACCAGTAGAAAATGGGAATATTGTTTTCCGTCCATACAGACAGTTGGTGAGACCCCATCTGGAGTACTGCATGCAGTTCTGGAGACCCCATCTCTGCAAGGGCATAGACAAGGATTGAGGCTGTCCCGAGGAGGGCAACTAAAATGGTGCAGGGTCTGCACCAGAAGCCATATGAAGAGATTAAAGGAGCTTAATATGTATACCCTCGAGGAAAAGAGAGATATGGGGGACATGACAAACTGTCAAGTACCTCAAGGGAATCAACAAAGTCCAAGAGGGTAACATATTTATGAAAACGAGATGTGCAAGAGCAAGGGGGCACAATTTGAAGATACAGGCTGGGGGGGATGGCTCAGAGGTAATGTGAGGTTATGGATACATGGAACGGCCTTCCTTATGAGGTCGTGGAGTCAAAAACAGTGGAGGAATTCAAGAATGCATGGGACAGACATAAGGCAATTCTAGTGGTGGGGGGTAGGAGGAAGTAGGCTGTTGGTTAACTAGGATCTGCAGCGTCTCCAGCAGGTAGGGGAAATGGGCAGACTAGGTGGGCCAAGCTGTCCTTATCTGCCGTCAAATTCTATGTTTCATTAAAGGGAACTGCACCCCAGGTCCTGTGTCTTCTCCTTGTCCCTCAAGGCTGGTGTTCATTCACTAGTAGCCTGTGCTGACCACTTGCTTGGCATCCATTTCTTGTACTTGCTGCAGTGGTCACCTTTATGTCGACTGTTCCATGGATGGTCTGTTTTTGTTCTGTACCAGCTGTGTGTTGCACAGATGTTCTGATTTTGTTCTGTACCAGCTGTTTTGACTTGATTTTTCATGTTTTATGGTTTTGCCGTTGGACAAACATGATAGCTGTTAGTCAAGTCGGTGATTTTAAGGGGAGGGTTCATCTTATTGGACTATTCAGATTGTTATGAGACTAGCTTTCAAGAGCTGTACTCTGTTCTTCAGGTTGGTAAAAGTAGAACTGTATTAAATGCCAGATATATGTGTTGGACGTGGATTCGTATGAGAAATGGTGTGGGTGGTTTAATCATCGAAACCATACAGAGGCAATTCAGTTTATTTATAATTGGGTAATCGTGTAGTTTCTCGGGCACTACATGCCCACTTTCAAGGGGGACTCGACCCAGAAAATAATAAAATAGCATCATGGGTAGTAATTGGCATGCAATATCTGCATTATCCCAACACGTGTGGGTCATTTTATTGTGGAATAATACAAGGGATGGTGTATGCCAAGATTCTTACCCCAGGAGTCCTTTATCATCAGTACACTTTAGCAGTTACATGGATAGGTGCAGCTTCCCCTGAGGTGTGCCTTTCAGAGAAACTTTAAATTAGCTTAGGGCCATAGCCAATCAGAAAACAGGAAGAGAGCTGAGTCAGAGCTGCTGAAGGCTTCAGAATTTTTTCTCTGCTGAACTGAGCAACATTGCCCCTGAGGTGTCTCAACTTTCCTTGTTGACAGCCTCCTAGTGCTCATCTAGGTAAAGTTTTCCTCATATTTTTTGTTTTAATAGTGTACTCAGTGAAATTATTACAAATCCACGCTAACTTTTTATTTTTAGCGCAACTGCGCTATTTTGACTTTTTTACTGCGACTGTTCATTTTGAATGTTTATCACGGTGCTTAATTTTGATGGTTCCTCGCTTTTCTTAACAAATTCTTGTGGGAACTGTTGAATTGGGAACAGTTACCTTGTTTTTACCTCAGACCTCTCGGATTTTACTGCGAGACACCCCATTGGAATTCAAATATTAACAGTGCCTGGGGGGTTCTCAGGATTGGCAAATTAAGAGAAGCCCTTCTATACATTATGTTTATTATGTTTCACCCACCACTGCGACCTTTACCGTTCCCTGGCACTACTGTCCCTCGGAAACCGCAGCATTTCACACTATGCTAAATATGTATCTAATCTATGGTTTGGCACCATCCCATCCTACCTCTCCTCCATGCTCTCAGCTTCCCTCCCCGCCCATTATCTTAGATCCTGCGACTACCGCCAACTATCAATCCCTAGGCGGAAGACTACTGCCGGGAAAGCCGCCCTCACACCGGTTACCCAAGCTATGGAATGATCTCCCACCTCAAATTCGGCATTCCTCCTTTGCCCACTCTTTCAACCACCCTAGCTAACTTCCTCACCACTAATTGCTCCTGTACCTGACTCGGCCGTGTGCCAATTGCTCCCCTCCCCACTGCCCGACCAGCGGCCTTAGCTTTGCTATAAGTGCTGACATTTATAGTAAAATGGGAGCAGCTGCACAGGGGAGGGAGCTGGATGTCATTGTCCCCCTAGGGACAAATGACCTGGCTAAAAAAGTGATTAGAGCAGTGCAGGAAGAGTTTGTGGAATTGGGGAGGGGCCTTAGACAAGTAGCCTGCACGGTAACCTTCTTGGAGGTGTTGCCCATCTATGGCTCTGAGGTTGGCACTATGGGAGCAGAGGGCCTGACCCATGGAGTGCGTTTGACAGATTTGGTTGGCAGCAGTGCGATTTTAAAGTATTTGGAAAACACAAGCTTTAACCGTTCTGTGTGTCAACTCAATACTGTATAGCTCATGTACAAAATAAGGCAGTGATTTATTTTTAAAAAGTAAACAGAACTACATTGTTTTGCTTACAGGTAAAGTTCCTACCTGTTTAGAAAAAAAATAAAAGTGCAAGTTAGAGTGGCCGTAGTTAGGGAAGAAGATGGCTTCCAGCTACAGTGGGTACACTGCAGACTACCTGAGGCACTTGTGCCAGGACAGAGAAGTCCAGCACGAGGGGAAAGCCAACAAGCAGAACCTTGTGGACGCTCTGGTGGCCGCTGATGCCCAGAGCCTCAAGTGTCACTGTGACTGTAAAGGGACCGAACCTTGGGTGTGGAGGGGCCAGAGTCCAGTGCAGTGTCCAGATACAGTGAGGAGGACAGCGGGGCCAGGTCACCAGCATTCTGGAGCCAGAAGCAATTGGGCTGCAGATGGAGTTGCGGAGGATGGAGCTGGAGTTGGAACAGAAAAAGTTCCAACTGGAGGAGGAAAGAGACTGCTTCGGTGGGAGGTGGAGCAACAACGGGGGGAGGCCGAACAAGAGGGGAGAGAGTGTGAACGCGCGTGCGCCAGCGGAGATTTGAACTGGAGAAGCTACAACTCCCAAGACCAGCACCAGAGCAGGTAAGTGGCCTGGGTTTAACTGGAACTACAGGACTGGGTTACAAATTAAATTCCAAATTGATAGCTGAATTTAAAGAGGAGGAGAATATGGATGTCTTTTTAAATTTCTTTGAAAAAGTTTGAATTCAGGCAAATATTCCTAGAGTACTGGAGCTTCCAGCTATCCCTGCTACTTACTGGGAAAGCTCAGGATGCGTTGGGTCAAATGGAACATGAGTACAGTAATGATTACAGTAAACTGCACTACATACTGTATATATGTGTACGTGTGTGTATGTGTATATAATATATATGTATGTGTATGTAATATATATGTATGTATGTAAATATATATGTATGTGTATAAATATATATGTATGTATATAATATATGTGTGTGTATGTGTGTATATATGTATATATATGTATATATGTGTATGTATATATATATATATATATATATATATATATATATATATATATATATATATATATATATAAAAATCAATCTCCATATTCTAATGTACATGTATGATTTAACTGCAGAAGCATACAGAGCTAAATTCCTTAAGCTCGGGAGAAGCCCTGCCATGAGCTATGAGGAGCTAGCCACGAAACGACGTCAGTTTTTAAAACGTTGGTGGGAAGGAATTGAAGCAAACTCTGTAGATAAAATTGAAAATGCTGTATTGTTAGAGCAGTTTTTTGGGCATGCCCAGCAGAGCTGAAAACCTGGCTGGAGAACCAAGATCCAAAAACAGTGCAAGAGGCTGCTGAACTCTCGGACCGCTATGCCAAGAGCAGACCTGCTCTGAGAACAAACGGGGCTGGTGTGGCAGCGCAGTAAGGGAAAAGCGAGCCTTCAGGGCAGCTAAAACCCTCACTGCCTCCACCGAAACCAGGTAGCCCTAGGTTTCAAAGAAAAGATTTTCCTGAGAGAAGTAATGAATATTGGGTTTGCAAAGAAACTCTGCATATTGCCAGACAGTGTCCCAAAAGGGCGAGCAGTACACAAAGTGGTGCTAGAAAAGAAGTGGGTTGTTTGTCCCTGAAAGCATGCCAGAAAACATGAGGGAACACATGCACCCAGTCACTGTGAATGGTGTACATACACAAGGGTTAAGAGGCACTGGGGCATCCCTGACTTTGGTAAAAGGGGATTTGGTAGAGCCTGGTCAGCTTATACCCAATTAATTTGTGACTGCACAGGGATTCTCCAGGGCAGAGGAAACCTTGCCACTTGCTAGTGTCTTCCTAGACTGGGGTGAGACGGACTGTGCAAAAGGTTGCTGTAGCTGAAACTTTAGCTGCTGATGTAATTATCAGCAACAATCTCAAACGGGATGGTGTGTGCAGTTACCCGCAGCCAAGCGGCAAGGGTGTTGTTGCCCTAGTATCTTGTTTACTGCCTTTGTCTGCTGCTGTAGTCCTCCCACCTGCAATGTAAATCCCTTTGTTTTATATTGACCTTGCCCTGTCTGTTGCTCTTGACTGTACCTTGCACCTGTCTTTGCCTGATGTGCTTGAATGTACCTTTGTAATCTCCCGGGCCACACCTGAAAATAGGCACTTGGCTGTCTAGTGTGCTTACCTGGTAAACAAAAGCAAATAAAGGAAAGTTGTGGTTCCTGGGACCCAATAGAAGCCACTGTGGAAACCACTGGGAGGCTGGTTCTCCAGCCTGAGTATCTTAATTTGGAGAATAATGAAAGGGGGGGTAGGAATTCCCCAGGTAACAGTTAACCAAACTGCTACGGAGGATTACTCTGAGGAAGGAGGGGTGACCCATTGTCAGAGGGTTAGGGATGGCAGTGATCCTGAAGGCCCTGATGCTAGAGCTAGGGACCCTAGTTTAGACACTGAAGGGGACCTGTCCCATGCCTTGGGAATGTGTAAGGAGTTTGCAGCTGCTCAGAAAAGTGACCCTAGTCTAGAGAAGCTGAGGGCTTGGGCAGACTCTGATGGAGCAGAGAGAGGTGACGAGAAACATAAGGTTTATTGGAAAAACAGACTGATGTATATGCAGGATGTTAAGACAGAGGAAGGGGTGACAAGCAGGCAGCTTGTCATTCCCCAGGGGTACCGTGAACCATTGCTCAGGATTGCTCACGATATTCCCATTTCTGGGCATCTGGGAATTGCACGCACTATGCATCGATTGTTCCAGAATTTCTATTGGCCCAACTTCACCCAGCAGGTGAAGGAGTATTGCAGGTCTTGTCACCGGTGCCAAGAAATGGCGAAGGTGAGTAAGAGAACACAAGCTGCCCTAATTCCATTGCCCATAGTGGAGGAGCCATTGCAGAGGGTGGGCATGGATATTGTGGGGCCTTTAAATGCCCCCAGCTCCTCCCAGAAAGAGGTTCATCCTGACTGTGGTGGATTATGCCACCCGGTGTCCTGAGCCAGTCATCCTATCCTCGCTGAAGACAAAGTGGCAGATGCCTTACTTGGGATTTTCTCCCATGTTGGGTTTCTGCAGGAGGTTATCACTGATCGAGGGGGGGGTTCCTTCATGTCTGACCCAGGGTTTTATTTAATTCTAAAAATTGATTAGCGTTTTGCTTATAAAAGTGCTAAAACTTTGTGAAAATGCATAGCACTTGCCTCACAAGCATAACACTTCTAGAAAATCTATATAAATGCTTTTTGTACAGTTAGTATTGTCTCAAAAAAAACTGCTGATCAATTATTTAAAACCCTGTGACCTGATGAAATGTGTTTGGGAGAAGTGTGGGGTGGTGCAGAGACTTGCAACACATCACCCGCAAGCCAATGGGCTTGTGGAAAGATGTAACTGTACCCTTAAGTCAGTGCTGCAAGTGTTTGCTGAACAGCATGGGAGGGATTGGGAAAAATATATCTTCCCCACCTGTTTTCATACTGGGAGGTGCCCCAAGAGTTGACAGTTTTCCCCCTTCGAGCTCTTATATGGATGCCGGTACGTGGGCCCCTAGACTTGATCCAGGAGTACTGGGAAGGCAAGCATGCCACCCTGGGAACTCCCATAGTGGAGTATGTCCTTAGGTTTAGGGAAAAGCTGAAGGAGCTTATGGGGAACAGCCCAGAGCAACCTGGCTGCAGCCCAGCAAAAACAGAAGGTGTGGTACGACTGCAGAGCCAGACCTCACTCGTACACTGTGGGTCAGGAAGTCATGGTCCTAATTCTGGTCCGGAAAGACAAGCTGCAGGCCGAATGGGCAGGACCATACAAAGTAATCGGAAAGAAATGATGTGAACTATATCATAGAATTACCTGACAGAAGACATGCAGAAAGAATGTACCATTTCAACATGATGAAGCCATATGCTAATAGGGCTGACATGGTGTTTGCAGTGTGTGTGGTCCTGGGGAGGGGACAGATGAAGGAGACCCCTTCTGGACTTGCTGAAAGAAAGCAAACGTGAGTTCTCTGTGGAGGCAATTAAATTGTCACCCCAGTTGGCCCCGGACCAGCTTCAGGAAGTAAGGGAGGTTTTAGTGGACTTTGTCCCACTATTTAGCGCCAAGCCTCGACTAACCCCCTTAGCGTCGCACGATGTGGAGACAGGGACGCAGGCGCCGATATGGCGAACAGCATACTGGGTGTCGGAGGCTGTCCAAAAGGACATTAGGACGGAGGTGGAGGAAATGCTGGATTTAGGGGTAATCCAGAAATCCCACAGTCCGTGGGCCTCACCTGTAGCCCTTGTTCCCAAGCCAGATGGCTCTACCCGTTTTTATGTAGACTGAGTTCAGATGCCCATCCGATGCCATGGATGGACAAACTCCTGGACAAGTTGGGAGGGGTGACGTACCTTACAACTATTGACCTGACAAAGGGGTATTGGCAGGTAGCTAACTGCCAGAGCTAGGGAAAGGTCGGCCTTCATCACTCTGATTGATAGGGTCATTTGAATTTAAAGTAATGCCTTTCGGAATGAAGAACACCTCTGCCACTTTCCAGAGGTTGGTGAACCAGTTGTTGAATGGTGCTGAGGAGTATGCCGTGGTGTACCTGGATGAGATTGCCATCTTTAATGCCAGCTGGGAGAACACCTGTCCCATCTTAGGGAAGTGCTGGGTAGGATACCGAGGGCCGGGCTCACTGTCAAAGCTAAGAAGTGCCTGGTGGCCATGGCTGAAGTGGCATACCTCGGGCATGTTGTAGGCCGGGGACAGCTCCGTCCTAACCAAGCAAAAATAAAGGTGATCAAGGCATGGCCCAGACCAGAAACACAGAAGCATGTCAGAAGTTTTCTGGGGACAGCAGGGTACTATAGGAAATTTGTACCCAATTACAGTGCCCTGGCCGTGCCCCTTTCTAACCTGGTAAAGAAAAGGATGCCTAAGAAAGTTACCTGGGAACCAGCCTGTGAAAAAGCATTTACCAGACTGAAGGAGGCACTGTGCAGTGTTCCTGTATTGACAAGTCCAGACTATAGCAGACCCTTTATAGTCCAGAATGACGCCTCAGATGTGGGTATTGGGGCAGTGCTGAGTCAGACCTCCAACCAAGGGAAAGATCACCCCATAGTGTACCTGAGTAAAAAGTTACTTCCAGGGAGCAGGCTTACTCTACTGTGGAAAGGTGTGTCTTGCCATGGTGTAGGCCCTAAAGAAGTTAGAGCAATACTTATATGGGCAGCTTTCTGAGGTACAAACTGACCACAATCCCCTGGTTTGGCTGACACAAATGGGTAAGACGAATGGTAGACTACCAAGATGGAGACTGGCCTTGCAAGGGTATGACATGATGGTCTACCACAGGGCGCCAATGAAAATGCGAATGGTTTGTCCCATTGTTTTGAGGTGTAAAACTGAATTTGTGGAACTCATCCCATGTAGGAATAGATCTCCCCAAAAAAAATTCAGTTTAAGGAGGGAGGGTGTCATGGGAAAGACCCCTCTAATATTATTGTATGATATTGTATTATAAATAAGTGGTCTGTATGTAAATGTCTCTCACAAGTTAGCAGTTTGGCTTTTAATCTTCTAGGTGTCCATGAGGATGTCATTAAACTGACCAGGAAAAAACCTAATTAATGCCCTCCTTCCAGGAGGATAGTTTTATGGCCCTCATAACCTATGCTGCCTTTGACGTGTTCCACATATATGAATTTTATGACGTAGCAGGATAAATCACTTTGGCTGACTCTTAATGGTTTTCTCACGTGCCTGAGAATTAGGGACATGAGTGTGGGATTAAGTTCAAAGAGAGATGTTTGATTAAAGACTGTCATATGTAGGAAATGTGTTTTATATTTTTCTTTTTTCTGATCACATTATTAAAATTTCTCCTTGTACAAATTTAGAATGAATTCTAAGGGATGAGCTAACAGACTCACCAAAAGGGGTTGGGGAGAGGGATCTTGAAATGAAACCTTGTAGCTGGGAAATGCGTGGTATATGATTCTAGACTCCGAGAGAGAGTTCTCTGACTTGGAAAGCACTTGGAAAGGTAACACTTAATTTTGTGCTTGAGAAATTGACGTCTCCTTTTGAGCTTGCTGCAAGTTGTGGCATAAGTTTCCTGTCATGGAGAGCGTTTTTAGTTGCTATGACTTCTGCTTAAAGGATTTCCAAGCTCAAGGCTGTAATGTGTGATTTTCCTTATTTGATTTCTACTTGCATATGAATCTGAAGTTTTTACTGAAGGTGGTGTCTGAATTTACACTGAGTCCAACTGTACAGCTTCCGATTTATTACCTGAGCTTGCCAATAAGGGTGAGGCACTGGTCCGTACCTATAAACGTATATAGAATACTGTAGTACTTGCACCAAGGACTGCAGAAAGTTCTCTCGGTGCCTTTTTTTTTTTTTTTTTCCTCTCTCCTCCTTGGAAAAGAGGGTGCTCCTAATGTCTGTTCAGATGGTTCAGAAGGCTCCGGCACATTGTATTATGTTCTGTTGTGGGAAGTAAGGTAAGGAACTTCCTGGTGTGTATTTTGGTTGTAGGCCAAGTAGACTGGCTGAACTTTGGGACAAAATTATTTTCTAGGGACATGGATATGTTGTTCATCCACACTTATTGGCAGGTCCCTTGCCGCTTTAAATCTTGCCGGAAGGTCTTCAAGCTGGCTCCTCCCACCCACCCGGGTGGTAAAATTCTCGGCTCCGCCCCATGACACCAGATCTTCCTTACCACTTGGAAGCTCAGGTTCCCTCCTTAGCGCTCTGCGTTTTCGACTGGTTCCTGAAAATTTCGGTCTTAGAAATCATTGGAAGTGTTTTCTCTAAAACTTCGATCTTTTCTTCTTCGCTACGGCGATGGCTCAGTCCTTTTCTGGCCGCGGGAGGCGCACGGTTACTCCCTCCAGGAGAGACTCGCATTCCACGTGCGTTTTATTGCCTGGACTTGGATCACGATCCTCAGGCTTGCGATTTCTGTTCTGCCCTTTCGGTCAGCTCTCTGGAGGACCACGCGGTCCGTTCAGGGCTCGGACATCCGGTAGTTTTTTCCGCTCCGGAGATTCCCTCGGACCGGTGGGTGTCCGCTTCGACTGTTTCTCAGCAGTTCGATCTTGCCGGGGAAGGGCGGCTTCTCCCCTCTCTCCCTCGGTTGCGGTGCTTATCCCGCTCTCCTTGGGTTCATCTCATGCAGCTTCATTCAAGGAGCTTCATCATTCCCTCACCTCCAAAGGAGAGGGACCCTGGAGCCCTGCCGCTCGGCCTAAATTTAAGGGGCCGCAGGCGGGGTCTCTTCGTCGGCAGGAGCGGGAAGTTCCCCCTCCCTCATTGGCCGACGCTCGGCTTCTGTCCAGGATGCGGCTTCGGCCTCTGGCCTCATGGTGTCCCCGTCGGGTCAGCCGGCCAGGACCCCCGTCGACGTTGTCGAGTCTCTCGACCCGTCTTTTGGGCGGTCTTCTGGTGCTGCCATCCCTCCGCCCCCGGCTGAGGCTGAGGTTCTGTCCGTCCCTTCGGGTCGACAGCCCTCGGGCCTTTCTTCCGAGCCGAGGGAGGAGCGGGCGCGTCCCGCTCCTTCCCAGGCCCGCCCTCTGTCCCCCCGAGGATTTGGGTCTCGGTCTCGGTCATCCTCTCGGTCTAGCTGCTCACGCTGATCTCGGCATTCTCTGTCGGAACACCGAGTTAAGTGGCTTTGCCGTTCTTCCTCGTCCCCCTCCTCGGATGAAGAGCGGCTTCGATGCCGTTGGCGTCGTCGTTACGAGGAACTTATGTGGCGACAGCAGTTGTTGTCCGGGTATCAATCTACCCCGATTCATTCTCCGGATAGCAAGCAGCCGCCGCTCGGTCGGCAGCCGTTCGACTCAGTCGAGGAGCCCTCTTCAGGGCCGGTTGCTCGTCCGACCCTCGCTGCCCCTCTGCCTTTGGCGGAGGCCAAGCCATGACCTGTTCCTCAGGTTACTCTGTCCCCTCACTCCTGCCCGCCCCCGGCGGACGAAGAGTGCCTTGGGCCTGCGGCAGCTTTTTGCAGACCCTTCGGAGCCTGAAGCCGGCTCTGCTATGTTTTCTAGCAGGGAGGACCTGGGGTCTTCCAGGAACATTCCGTGAGCGACAGCCCATCGTCTTTGATGGGTCTGCTTCAGCTCATTCGAATTCACTGGTATGTAGCTCGAGCCCCGTCTCCAAGCGGGCACCTTACCCTACGGAGATTCTGGACCGGGGGTTCTCCCTCGGAGGCCTTCCCAGTGGCTGAGGCTATCGTGGGCCCAGTCTTGGAGCTATGGCGGCAGCCTACTTCCTGCCCTGCGCCTTCGGCCAGGGTGGCTCGGAGGTACCTGGTTCCCTGTCGGTTCTCTGCCCGGTTTCTCGGAGCACCCCTCGGCTGAAGGGGTAGTCATTGACAACGTTTTCCAATGTCTTGGAAACGCTGGGAATGTGGATAGACCCCCTGACAAAGAGTCCAAAGGATTGACTACGTCTGGCGCGAGGTTTACGCTGCGTCCTCCCTAGGACTCCGTCAGGCCAGCTCGGCGGCTCTTATGGCACACTGTTCCGCCCTTCTGGGCACCCTGGGACAGTTCTACCTCCTCTCCCGGCCGACTGCGGACCACGGTCCGGCGAGTGCAGGACCAGGGGTAGAGGCGGTGGCAAACAGCTCAGGCGGCTCTGGATCTGGGTGATTCCTGTGCCAGATCGGTGGCGGCCGCAGTGGCCATCTGCCCGCCGGCGTGGCTGAGGTTATCCTCCTTTTCCTTGGAAACCCAGCACGAGTTGGCGGACATCCCCTTCTTGGGGACTGACCTTTTCGGCCCTGGAGTGGAGGGACATATCCAAGGGCCTGAGAAGTCCGATGCCACTCCGGACTCTGTCACTCCCGCCCGGAGGGTCAAGGGCAGCTGTGAGCCCCTTTACCCCCTGAGCCCTGCGGCTCAACCGGCCCAGCACAAGGGCCAGCAGGCATGCGCTGGGGGGGCCTGTGGCCAGTCCAGCGACTTCCTCCAAAAGGAAGCAGGGAGGCAGGAAACCGAGAGCCCCCTCGGCTCCTTCCCCCTCCAAGCCTGCTCAGTGACGGGCCAAGGGGCACTGCCCCGGCCCCATCGTCCCAGCCCGGGTTTCCCCATGGGACGGAGGTATTCAAGGGTAGATCCTGTCGCAGGTTGCGAGCGGTTTCCCCTTTTGAGCCGTTGCCCCATGGGGATCTTGGGTCCCCTGCCTCTTGTCGGTCGTGCCGACCGCCTTGCCCTCTAGTTAGAGGTGATCAGGAAGGCTGCGGCCCCCAACCCTGGGTTCGTGTCCAGGTATTCCTGGCCTCAAACGGATGGGGGCTCGCGCCCATTCTCCCACACACCTGGATATTCCATCCTCGGAACGTAGCGTGTGGCTGTTCCCTGGGCCTCCAGGATGTACCTACTCCTCGTTCCGTCCATTTCTTGGGAGGCTCCTCCCCTTCTTAGCAGGGGATCTCCTTACGAGTTCCTAGCCAGGCCCTTCTTTTGCTCAGCAGTCTCTGCGGCACTGAAGGGTCTGGACGTAACCCAACCCGGAAGGCAGACTGGTCTCCCGTTACAGGAGCCTAGTGGGAACTCGTGCCTTAGCGGTGAGGCTTCTTCGGGACTAAGCTCGACTCTTGAGTCTGAGCTCGGCTCCGGGCGGACAGGGCTGAGGTTCTTCCCCTTACCCAGTCGGGTTGGCCGGGTAGTTATGTCCTACCAGGACCTCCTGGGCCTCAGGGCGGCCTTCCCCTAGTGGGAAGGGCCAGCCAGAGGTCACAGCGCTGCGTCCTTTGGACCAGTCTGTGACTACAGCCCAGGAGTTAAGAGAACGCTCCCTTCGGACCGTTCTAACTGCGGCAGGAGAACATCCTGTTCGTTCGCTCTGAGTCGGCGGTCTTCTCCGACCGATGCTTCTCGGATGGGTGGGGTGCCCATCTAGGGGAATACAGAGTGCTTCGCCTCTGGTCCTCTCACGAGTCCCGATGTCTTTCCTGCTTGCTGGAGCACCAGGCGGTCCGTTTAGCTTGCACCGCTCACTCCGTTTGTACGGGGTCTAGTGGTCTAAGTCCAAGTAGGACAACACCACGACCATGTGCTACCTACCCCGCCAGGTTCGGTCGATCCCCTTGCCTTGGCGCAAGGAGGTTCTCCGCATTGGGTTTTTGCGCAGTTGAGGGTTCCCAGCCATTTGATGGCAGGAGCCCCCAATTTCCTGGCTGCTGCCCTAAGCCGGGCATAGGCTGCGCCTCATGAGTGGTTTCCCCTGCCGGAGGTAGCACAGGATCTTCTCCCTCTTCCCTCCAGGGAGAATACGAGGCCGAGACTGTTTTATGCCCGCCCCCTCAGCAAGGCCCGCTGTAGGGGATGCCATCAGGGCCACGGACCCCGGGCCCCTCCGTGCCTCTCCCGCATTTCCCTTGACCTACGGGCAAGACGAGGAGGGACTTGGCGCAGGTGATGCTGGTAGCCCCAGACTGGATTGCCAGCTCTGGTATCCAGCTCTCCTCAGTCTCAGCCCCAGGCTCCCGAGGCGGCTTCTAGTCCGCCCGGTCCTGTCTCTCCTTTTCAGGGGAAGGTTATCCATCTGGACCTTCAATCCCTGCACCTGTAGGCCTATCCCTGTGCAGCTAGGGGCCAGGCCTAGGGTCCTTCGGCAAGGTCCTCGACTTCGAGGCGTCCTGCTAAGAAGTCTGCCAAGATGCTCGTCCTCTGGGAGAAGTTCTCCTTTTTGATGATGGGATAGGGCCTTGCCCTCCCCCGTCCCTGGGCGAGCATTCCGGACCATCTGCGGTCCATCCTTAAACCAGGGCTTCGGCCATTCCCTCTAGTGTTTCTGCGGTCACCACACCTGTCTTCGGGCGCGGGCGGGGAGGCAGCTGGTGGTGCGGAGAAGGTGGTCTGGCACTTCTAGGCCTCGATCACGCCTCCCCTTTTGGGGAGAGTATCCCGGTTTCTGTGGGATCCTTGCTGGTATGGGCTTAGCTCATGAGAAAGCCAACCGAACCTTTTGCACAGGTGTGAGTTTCCCCCATCTGTTGTGGAAGAACACCTTCTTGGGGCTACTCTGCCATCCAGAAGGTGGGGAGAGTTCCAGGCGCTCCTTTAATCTCCTTATCCGGTCTTCCACAGGGACTAGGTTGTCCTGCGCCCTACCCGAAGTCCTTCCGAAGGCGGTGGAGGAGTCTTCCCTTCGGGGGTATTGCCTCTGCCGGGGTTTATCCCCATTCTCACCTCGGAGGCCGTATACAGGTTCCATTGGACCCTGTTTAACGCTCACCTACCTACGGAGCGTAAAGCTAAAGTTCGAGAGAGGTTCGCCAGCTGTTCATCGTCTTCGCTGAAGCCGCATCTGGCAGATTGCAGCCCAGTGGACAAGCGGGTGAGTCACCCCTGCATAGGTCTCCATTATAGGCGGGCGGGCATGGAGCCTCCCAGAGGGATAAGCGCTCATTTTTACCCGTCCTTCCGCTGCATCGGTGGCTGCTTCCGAGGATACTCCGTCCAGGATATCCGCAGGGCTTGCCCGGAAGCAGGCTTTACTGCTCTCTTCCACACCCACCTTGGTCGCCATTGGCAGTTGGTCGGGGCCTCGGGTTCTCCAGTCTTTTCACCAAGTAGGGGTGTGCGCCTTGCCTCCCTCCTCCCGGAGAACTGCTAGGAGTCTGCCAATAAAGTGTGGATGAACAACATATCCATGTCCCTAGAAATACAGGTTACTCGCCTGTAACAGGAGTTCTAGGAATGGTATATGATGTTCATCCACACGACCCAACCGGCCTCCCCGGCTTCGATGCACAACCTGGCTTCCAGCGGGCTAGATCTGGCGTCATGGGGCGGAGCCGAGAGTTTTACCACCCGGGAGGGTGGGAGGAGCCAGCTTGAAGACCTTCTGGCAAGATTTAAAGCGGCAAGGGACCTGCCAATAAGTGTGGATGAACATATACCATTCCTAGAACTCCTGTTACAGGTGAGTAACCTGTATTTTCTTGTTAATGGCATTGATTGCAGTACGGCTCCATTTAGTGTCCAATACCTGTGTATCTTATTTCAAATGTACTTCTGTAACCCCTGCATGATACCCGAGAAGGAAACCGTTTCATCTTTGCCTGGATTGTTACTCGCTGTACTGTGATTTACTGTATACAAGCATTTGTGATATACTTTTAAAATGCAGTAAAAATGAGGAAATAAGAAAACAAAAGCAAAGGATGGGGGTACCCCATGCTTGAAGACTTTGGGAAACCCCTGATCCATGACGTTGCCCTCTGTTTGCATGGCTTTTGGGGCTGATGGTCGGTCAGTCCTGTGTCCTTTACTCCCAGCAGCCTGATGGAACACAGGGTTTGTATCTGCGTTAACGTCACAGGCAGTGTGCTTAAGGATGTTGCAGCCTCTGCCTTGACTCCACCTGCATTGTTTTGAGATGCACAGAACACCACCTTGGAACGTCAGGATTTTGGTCCCAGAGTCCTCACTGTTCTCATTTCTGGACTCTCTGACCTATTAGCAAACTGGTCTGTAGAAATGGTGCCCTGTTTGGTGGGCCTGTTAACAAAACTGGTTAGTATTTCATGATTGGGGACGGAAAAAATTTCCAAATATGAGAGAACTTTGGAGACATGCTGTCATCGAAATAAGGAAAATTCAAGGAAAATATTGTGAAGTAGTACACAGAGCAGGTAGTAACTCCATTGATGGGTATTTGGGGGGGCAGGGTACTCTTACTGAGGTGGGGGGGGCTTCATGTGCCAGTTGGGTTTTTCTAAAATTGTAGTGGCCCCTAGGCTGGCTCTACAAATCAGTCTGTATCCCATGATGGTGCCTCTATAGTGAGTATGCAAGGCAATGGAGACTTAGTGTGTGTTTGCTCCAAACCCCCCACGGTTGAGCATAAAATGAAACTGATAGCCATCCCAGCATTTAAATGATGTGCTGCGGAGTCTGTCGGGCAGACTGATTGGTGTTTTCCTTCAGCTTTTATTTAGCTATATGAGGCTAGTTGGGTGACAGCCTGGTTACCTCTGTTCCTCTTTACCACCCCCTCCGGTTGCCAGGCCTAATTTATTTATTTTTTTTGTCTGTTTACAGGACGGCAGCCGACGAGATGGCGTTTGAGTTTAACATTCCCCTCTCGCTGACAGACCTTCTGAAGAGCGGAGGCATCAACCAGTATGTGGTGCGAGAGGTGTTGTCAAAGAAGGAGCTTGCTGCACACATTAACGGTAAGGTTCTCAATGCTGCTGTTTTTCTTTTTGCGTTGATACGTGATCCCTTCAGCTCCAGGGTTCTGTCTGGCTACCACTGAGGCATGATCCATTCAGCTCCAGGGGGCGCTCTGGCTACCACTGAGACATGATCCTTTCAGCTCCAGGGCTTACTCTCTCTGGCTACCACTGAGGCATGATCCCTTCAGCTCCAGGGGGCTCTGTGGCTACCACTGAGACATGATCCCTTCAGCTCAAGGGCTCGCTCTCTCTGGCTACCACTGAGGCATGATCCCTTCAGCTTCAGGGCTTAATTTCTCTGGCTACCACTGAGGCATGATCCCTTCAGCTCCAGGGCGCTCGCTCTCTGGCTACCACTGAGGCATGATCCTTTCAGCTCCAGGGCGCTTGCTCTCTGGCTAACATTGTGGTGGCAAATGCTATGAAAAATTCAGTCTGGTGCCTTAAAATAAAGGTTGTGTTTTTTAATAAAAATTTTTTTCCCTCTGGATTTCCAGCGGAGTACTGCTTGTACCCATTACTGCAGTTCTGGGTGGACTAGAGCACTGAGCAGTTAAGCGCGTAAGGTCACACAGTGACGTTCGTTGGAACCATGAGTCCGGAGAGTTCCAGTCCTTAGCTCGGCCACTAGTTCATTGTGTGACCTTGGCAAGGGACAGTGAGTCAGGAGAGCCCAGTTTCAAATCCCAGCTCCACCACTGGCTCACAGTGTAACCTTGGGCAAGTCAGTTGGTTAGAGCAAAAGGGAACTTTGAGCCAGAAGATCGCAGGTTTGAATCCTGGCTCAGCCACTAACTTGCAGTGTAATATCCAGGGTTTGAAATTGGCGCTTGCCTGCCAAATGCTGGTAGATTTCACCTCCGGTGGATAAACCTAGTGTTGTAGAGCGCTGCTGGGTGCCGTGTGGTAATCGCGCAAAAGTTGTTGTTTGCACGATATAACTGCATGGCGCATTCGCGCGATGGCTATTGAATAACGAGCTACCGCACAGACTGCGCTAATGCACTGTGCAGTATATCACACAAACAGCTAACTCTTGTGCGACTACTGTATATAGACAATTAAGTTACAGGCTTGGCTGCTAGGTGCGGTCAATGGAAATTGCCAGTGGGAGCTCCAGAATGCTCCGAGGACAAGGGAGACTGCAAGCTAGAAAAGAGTCCGAGTATCCCAAAAAAAAAATACAAAATCCCACATGCCCACACAATGCAAAGCATCATGGGCTGCATATGCAAATCACCACAGAATGTTATGCTGGTTCAACTTTAAGCAGAATTGCATGGTGCCGAAAGGCCTCTTGCACAGTTTTGCAAAGGGTGCTAACAGATGACAGACACGTGTTTCGTTCTACCAGGACTCATCAGTATGCATCGCCTGTTTGACACCCCAGTGGAATGAACCAGCTACCCTAAGACGGTCTGTCTGGGTTATGTTGTGGTGAACCCATTAAAATAAAAAACTATTTATTTAAAAGACAACCTCTGTGTGCAAACACTGAGGCAAGAGTTGCCCCAAAGGGCATTTGGCTGGGAAGCCAAGTTTCAAGAAAATACAAAATCACACATGCCCACACAATGCATTATGTGGGCACGTGTGATTTTGTATTTTCTTGAAATTTGGCTTCCCAGCCAAATGCCCTTTGGGGTAACCCTTGCCTCAGTGTTAGAGTATCCCCAGTTGCCTTATCCTGGCTGGATCTGTTGTGCTGCTGCATCCTAGCTGGGTCTGAGCTGTGCACTTTTAGCTGTGTCACAACTGCCCTTTCCTGGCTGTTGTCCCTCCTGGATGGGTCTGGGCTGTCTCTTCTGGATAGGTTTGTACTGCCCCATACTCTCTCCTTAAATACTAATTTTATTTTCATGTTCATGTTGCAGTCCTTAGCCAGTATGGCATATTTTTTTTACATTATAGTTTAATATTTACTGTTTAAAAACTAAAATAAAACTTGTTTTGGGGAAAAAACTAAATTTCTGGTCATTACTGTGTTGGACTAGTGAAAATCCTGTCTGGATAGTGAATTTTGTCAGTCACTAGCTGTGCTAGCTAGTGGCGGAAAAAAATAGTTTCAACCCCTGATAATGACCATGGGCAAGTCACTTGGTTGGAGCAAAAGGCACTGTGAACCAGGAGATCTCTGTTTCGAATCCCAGCTCAGCCACTGGCTCACAGATTGATGACCTTGGACAAAGTGTTGCCCTCGTGACAGCCATGATGTACCAAACCACTCCTAGGTGTGACATCTGTGACGGAGCTTGTTTCCTAATTCTGGTTATCTTGTCTCCTGTTTCTTATCCCATTAGCATTGAAGTCAGCCTTTCGGACCCAGGGGCCTGTGGCCATTCTGGAACATTTTGATGCTTCCTACAGTGTGTTACAGTAAGTAGTGTGTGTGTGTGTGTGTGTGTGTGTGTGTGTGTGTATCGTACGTGAGAAAGTCAGTTTCCTGGTTATGAAGGGGAATGTGTCAGCTGACTTGTTATTGGGGGGGGGGGAAGAGAAATGTCAGTTGTCGGCTATGAGGAGTCTGTTCATGGTGGTGCCTGTTTTTAGTGGCTATCACTACAACAAATGCTGAATGATGACTCCAAGGAGAATGTGATTCCATTGGTTGGGGTGGAAGGAAGTGTTGCTGTGTTCCCTGGGCCCTTGAACTCAATTTGGTCTGTAATCTTGGCCAGCGTTGTGCAGTGTTGCATGCTGGCTGTAATGGTAGACTCGCAGGAAAAATAAATGCACTTCTGCCTTCAGGGCTCAGTCGCCTCGAGACATGGCGGCTGGCTGTGGTAGGTGTAGACAGGAAAGGATAGGGTACTGTGGGTTAAAGGTCATGGCCTCCTCCGTTCTGTAATAAACTCATGGAAAGTGGGCATTCATCTTTAGTGATCTGACGTCAAAAATAAGTAAAACGGAGACCAAGACCAATAAATTTCCCCATGGGTGTCCAGCCTCTGAACTCTGCCCTGTAGTGGGAAGGGGTTTCATTTCAAGTCGAATATTGAATGTGGATCTCTCTGCCCCTCATACCGACAGTCACGAGTTGCATCAGCTGGCAGCCTTGCTGTCTCACATGTGAGGTGAAGGACTACTGGAGTGTGGAGTCTAAAATACCCTTATGTACTTTGGGGCTTGTGAAATTTGCATGAAACCGAATCTCTGCCACTTGGTCTACATCTGCTCCTGCTGCATGTGTACAGGTGACATCATGAGCCTTCATTTATGCCGACCTGATTTCTTCAGCTACCGGTGGTGATGTCACAAGCAGAGGATTTTAGGATGGCACTTGTAAATGAGCAGAGAGGCGATGGAGACCAGTCACAGAGAACAGAAACCGTATATATATGTAAAGCCTACCTCCAGTTGTACACCCCGTGTGCCTTCCTGGTGAAACATCTCAAAAATAAACCTAGAAGATGGTGGAAAGTGACCCCCATCCAGTCTGCCCTGCCTAAATTTTGTGGTGACCCTAGTGGTCCCCGGTCCCCCACTCCTCTTATTACCTCCCCATCCTTCTTTCAGTAGCTTTAATAAATGGAACCTAAATACAGTAAACAGAGTTCTAAATTGGTGTCTGAATCTCTTTAAAGCCAAGGGAAGCCAAGATCCAAGATGGCGGCCACGCTGGGCTAGCCACTTTGTTCTACTCTGTTTTGTTTCGCCTTGCCCGTTCTATTTTATCCTTTCGTTTATTTTTTGCTGCTTCTGTAATTTTGTTGTGGGTTTTATGTTTTATTGACATCGCTACCCATTTTATTGTCATTGTTACCCACCTTTATTCCGCGTTGGTATACTTGGCTCGCTTATGCTTTGTTTCCCGTTTGGCCTGTTTTTGTTTTGTTCTACGGGCCGGGACCTAGTGTGCTGTCTTAACATCTGGAGATCTGTGAAGAGCTGTGGTGTTCTAATGGAGAAGACCTGGTGATATTTTGAGAAGCTTTTCGGAGTCTCCGTTTACTCGATCTTAGTGCCTGGATCGAGTTCTTGTATGCTGACTGAGTTACTGATTTATTCGTCCAGGGAGTGGACTGGTCGGTTTTATGGCTTTTTAGCCGAATTTAAGCAAGTTACTGTTTGAACTGTCACCCTGCTACCCGTATGTGGATTTGAACCAGTGGCTGTGCTCTTTGAATATCCCTGGATTTATTTATGTTTGGCCAGTGGATTGTGGGGAGCAGTGATCCGGTGGAGTAGTTTTGAAGAGCCTTCAAGATAAGTGGATCTGAAGTCTTTAGTGGCATTTTCAATGGACTAAATGCTATTTTTTGAGATTGACATTCCTGGGCTTAATAGTTGGGCTTACAGAGTTCTTGGGGGGCCCCGGGTCAGTGTCACACACAGAGGTGGGGAGTGGGGTAGGCTGGAGGACTTGTCCTTAACCCCCCTTCCTCTAGACTCCTGGAGTAGCCGGCTGGGGGGCTGACTCCTCTTGGAGTGGAAGTAGTGGGCCACTGACTTCTGGGCTGGTTGGAACCTGCAGGCCTGCTAGTGGCCTTTCTACGATTCAAATCAGAGTGGATTTTGAAGACTGACCTATATTGTTTGCTGCTCCTACTGACGATTGGGCGGGTTATTTGATATTTGTATCCTGTTGCATATAGACAGGATTCTTGTCTGCAATTATATTTTGTTTGAGGAAATAATATGAGCAGTGAGAGTACTATATAATATCTTTTATCCCACCTGTATCCAGTATTGTGTGTGTGTGTCCCCCGGAGGGTGGCTTTTAAATTATTCCTCTGTTTATTATTATGATTTAATTATTTGTTTATTTTTGTGAGTGTTTAATTTGTTTTTAAGTACCGGGTAGTGAGAGGACCTGGGAATAATTTAAAATCGTTTTGGTTAATTTTTGGTTAACCCCCAGGCTATGAGAGGACCTGTGGGTTAAATCAATTAACTAGGTTTTGTGTTTGAGTTGGTTTAGTTTTATTTTAGTCGGTCTCATAATTTGTAGTTGTATAATTTTAGTTGCAGGAAGTCTGCGGGTAGTTTTTTATTATATTTATTTTAAATTGTGCAGTTAGATGTACCTGCTTGCCCCTCCTGTCTTATGCTATTCGGCCTCCTCTCTCCATGCCCTCAACCCCTTCTCTTAGCCCCCCCCCCACCTGCTTATATTTATTATTGTTGTCGGGCGTTGGGGATTGCTCTAAGGGAGGGGAGGGTGGAGTGGGGTTGTGGACAGCGGAGTGGCGGGGCCTTCCATAGGGTGGTCAGGCCCAGAAGACGTTCTGGGGCGAAATGGCTGCTTGAACGCGGTGACTCTGTTCTGGTTCCCATACCCAAGGGCACCTCCAGTTTGGGAGGGCAAGTAGTTGGGACAACTCGCCAACCTCGTCCAACTCGGGTGTTTGTTGTGCAATGCCAGATCTGTCTGCAACAAGACTGGTCTTATTGCAGATTTTGTTGCAAGGGCAGATCTGGCTTGCATTACCGAGACCTGGTTGGATGGGAATGCGGCCCCCTTTTAGAGGCCGCTGTTTCCCCACAGTACTTGGTTATACATCGCCCGAGATTGGATCGCGGGGTGAGAGGTGGCGGTCTGTTTTGAGACCGAATTGGGCCTAACTGGTGTACACCAGTTGAGAGGCCAGGTCATTTGAGTGTACTGTGGTAGCTGGTGTAGGGTGCAGGATTGCCCTCATTTATCGTCCACCAGGTGATGAGAAGCTTTTTCTGCAGGAAATGGCAGATTTTGCCGCCGACATGGCCTTGGAGTCGCCCAGACTGATAGTTCTGGGCGACTTCAATGCTTGGGTCGACGATGAATCTTCGCTTTTTGGTCAACATTTCCTCCAGGAGATGACATCTCTGGGCTTTACATAGGTGGTTTCCTCAGCTACACACAAGGGAGGTCACTCTCTTGACCTGGTCTTCCTCCTGGGGATTGAAGCCTCCGATTTGGTGGTGGAACCAGTTGGTTGGTCCGATCACTACTCAGTTGGGTTCAATTTTGAGGCCCCCCTGGGTAGGTCAGCCCCTGTGGAGTTGGTCAGGTACCGCCCATTGTAGGACGTTGTCCCTGAAGACCTGATGGTGGTTATTGACCCCTTGTTGGACGAGTTCTGCACTGATCCTGAGCAGCTGGTAGTGGCATATAATAGGGCCATATCGGTAGGACTCTATCAGATTGTGCCAGTCCGTGTTCGCCCCCTTCCGCGTCGTCCCACTGCCCCATGGTTTGATGGGGCTCTGAGAGGGTTCCGGAGGATGGGGCGTAGGTTGGAGCGTCGTTGGAGGAAGACCACCACTGATGCCGACCACCTTATTTTGCTAGAGCATTATAAACTCTACCAAACAGCAATTTCCCATAAGAAGGCAGAATTCCTGTCAGGAAATTTCTGTCACACGGAATCGACCGGCTCAGCTCTTCAGAACTGTTCACAGACTGTGCAACCCAGCCTGTCAGCAGATCCGTCGAGTCTTTACTCAAACTGATTGTGAGGAGATTGCTCGATTATTTGCGAATAAGGTTGAAGACATCCGGAGGGAGTGCCTCCAACCTCATTCCAAGATGTTGCAGTTGATCGGTGTCCTGTCGCAGAGCCCGGAGTTTCCTGGAGTGTCTTTGACCTGACCGATTTCGTAGACACTATGAGGATTGTCCATGAGATGCGTCCCACATGCTGTAGTTTAGACCCTGGCCCTACCTCCCTGATTTTGGGTTGTAGTGAGATCATCGGCCCGGTCTTGGCTCGGATTATCCGGTGTTCTTTAGATATGGGAGTTTTTCCTACCTCTCTGAAGGAAGGGGTGGTGACTCCCCTTCTGAAGAAAGCTTCTTTAGTCCTGGATGACCTAGCAAACTACAGGCCAATCTCTAACCTCCCTTTTGTGGGGAAGGTTGTTGAGAAAGTTGTGGCGACTCAATTGGATAACCATTTGACCATCCATAGTTTATACGAACCTCTCCAGTCTGGTTTTCGCAAGAGGCATAGTACCGAGACTGCTCTGGTTCGGGTGCTCAATGATCTCCTGATGGCGAGAGATCGGAGACACCGTTCTGTCTTGGTTCTCCTTGATCTATCATCAGCTTTTGATACTGTGGATCATGGGGTTCTACTTGAGCATACAAGGGTCCATTGTGATAGTACAGTCCTCAGATGGTTTTCATCGTTCCTCGAAGGGAGAACACAGAGAGTGGTCTCGGGTTTGTTTTCATCCGGGGCCTTCTCTCTGCCTTGCGGGGTGCCTCAGGGCTCGGTGCTTCCCCCATGTTATTATCAGTATATATGCTACTCCTCCGAGACATTTATAAGACTGTATGAGCTGAGGTTTCACTGCTATGCTGATGATACCCAGCTCTACCTGTCTTTTGCACCTGACCAGGTTAGTGCTATCTCGGTACTGAACAACTGCCTCGCAGACATCCAAGACTGGATGAATTCCAGCGGTTTAAAGTTGAACCCAGGAAAGACTGAGGTTATGGTTGTGGACCCGGGTCACAGGGTAGAGGGATTGAGGACTGGTCTTCCCCTCTGGATTAATCCTGGGGGTGGACTAGATCCTCACCTCTGAACGGGTGCGTAACCTGGGAGCGGAGCTTGACGCTGGTTTGACCCTCTGTCATCAGGTGTCTGCAGCTGTCAAGTTGGCCTTTTTCCATCTTAGGAACATTGCCAGGATTAGATATCTTGTTCCGCCCAGTGACCTGCCAGTCTTGGTCCATGCCTTGTGACATCTCGCCTTGATTACTGTACTCCTTTACCCTAGGACTTCCTGGGGTTGATATCCGCGCTTGCAGCTAGTGCAGAACACGGCAGCACGCTTGTTGACTGGGGCCTCAGAAGTTCCTCATATTAACCCTGTGCGTGCTCTGCACTGGCTGCCAATACAGTGGCGGATCACCTTTAAAGTGGGTCTTTTGACCTACAAAGCCCTACGGTCTGGGTCCCGACTACTTGAAAGAACTCCTGGTGCCTTACACCCCTCTGCGACAGCTCCGCTCGGCTGACGAGGGGTTGCTGGAGATTCCGAGGGTAAATTTGAAGTCATCTGGTGCTCGTGCGTTTGGATTTGCTGCACCTACCCTCTGGAATTCTCTGCCCCGTCGGCTCCGGGAGTGTAGGACGGTGGGGAGTTTTAAGCAGGCACTAAAGACTTTTTTTATGGGAAAAGGCGTTTCCTTCTTTGTTTTGATTTTATATGGTTGTATTGAAATATATTTTCATATTTGATTTTATTGAATGGATTGAATGTTTTATGTTTGTTCTTGCTGTACAGCACCTTGAAATTTTGAAACGTGCTCAATTAAATAAAGTTTATTATTATTATTATTAAAGAAGTTCCTTGTGATGCCTGTTTTGTGTACCTATAGCCATATGAGACCCAGAAACTGTGGAGGAACAGTACAAGGACCTCCCAGTGCTAGACTGGGAGGACTGAGCAGGACCCGAACATACTGGATGGAGAGTCAGACATCCATGTTTGTATGTTTCTAGGAACTTGGGTATGTACCCAGTACTGACACTGTGGTGCAGCGCTAGGGGTGTGATAAGGCATTGTTTCACCTGCTGTTGGCAGGCAGCAGAAATGGTATGGGTTGTCTTCAGCCCTCGGCTGGGACAAAGTAAAGTCTGACCATATGAGGACACCTTCTCCCCATTCCTTAACCTCCAGTCTTTTCCATCTGTCCTACTAGCTAGAGACGACTTCCTGCCTATCAGGGAATCTTTATATTTTCTTCAGTTTTGTTTCTTTCTGGATTTTTTTTTCCTTCGGTCCCCAGCAGTCGCTGTGAGATATTAAACAGTGGCCCCTTCTGCCCATCTCTGGTCATGGTCCAGATAGAAGTTTAAAGATCTTTCTTTGAGTGGGAGCTCTTGCAGCAGGCTATTACCATTAGGACTATGCCGCAGGCACTAGGACCCACCAGAAAACTTTTAGCTAGCAGTGTCCAGCGGGAGCTGCCCCTGAAGTCTGCTCTGCCCTGTCAGCCAGTGGTACAAAAGGGGGCAGTCCCCAGCCCCACCTCAGTTCTTTTTCCCGCTACAGACCTGCTCTCAGCGGTTGCCCTTAGATCGATGTCTAGCAGTCAGCAAAGTTTATTCTTTAGATTTCTCTTCTTTCTCGTGAAAGTCATTGTATGTCGTCTCCGTCGTCTGTGTCTTTAGGACCGAAGACCACCAAGTGTCCCTGTGGCTGCCAGATCCCTTCCAAGGATTCGCACCAGGCTTGCATCTTCTTCCTAGGCCTGGACCATGACACCCAGGGTTGCGAGAACTGCCGCGGCTTTACCAGCAGGACGAGGATTCGACGCCTGAAGGCCCACCTTCTCGAAAAGCAGGTTGCAGTTATGCAGCGCTCACCAGGGGAAAAGTCCAAGCACAAGGATAAGTTGCACAAGTCCTGTGACAAGGACCAGAGCCGGTCCTGCTCGCGTTATCCCCTCCAGAAGGCCTCTTCATCAGGCTCCGGCGGTTCAGATAGTGCCACCATTCCAAGCTCCCGCATGGATCCTCTGGGCACGCCAAGGCTCCAGCGTCGGTTGGTGCCAATCAAGGCCCCACCTCTCAACCGACACCACCCTCTAAGGTGAAGGTTGCACGCTTGTGGCCCCCCTTCACGTCGGGTACTGGTTCCTTGGCTTCCTTCTCTGTGCATGCCTCGGCCCCACTGAAGAAAGCCTCTGTGTTGGCTGTCCCTGGCGCTCTGGGTAAGGCCTCTAAGGAGCGGGAACTTTCTGCCAAGCGTACCTCTGTTTCTTGCCCTTCAGAGTTGCTCCTGTTGGTGTTTGTCCGGCTGGCAGGCCGTAAGCCGGCCTCGGACTTGAGCCCTGATCATTCACCAGAGAAGGTGACACTGGAGGCGGTCCAGTCACCGGTTCGGAGAGCCTCCACCCCAGAGAATAAGTCTTATGGCGCTCCCCCTCAGGATCTTCTGACCTGCCTTCCTCCTATTCCGCAGGATCAGCCGGACAAGCGAAGCTCGCCACCTGGTTCCGCGACAGTGCAGTTCAACAGAGCGGAGTTCACCAAGCTGTTTCAGTTCTGGTGGAGCAAGGTGAAGCAAGATGTTTTGTCAACGAAGTCGGACCCTGCTCTGGTCTAGGACAAGCTGGGGGACAGAAGTAGGGAGGTCAGCCCATCCTCTCCAGAAAAACCCACTTACATAGATACATAGACAGTGTCGGCAGATAAGGGCCTATGGCCCACCCAGTCTGCCCATTTAAGTTTGTAAGTTCAGTTTATGTTTTCCAGGAAGTCTGTTGCCCCTTACCCCTGACCTCCAGAATTCCTTTATGTCTGTCCCATGCATTCTTAAATCCCGTGATTGTTTCAGCCCCCACCACTTCCTCTGGCAGGGTGTTCCACTTGTCCACCACCCGTTCTGTGAAGAAATTCTTCCTCACGTTTCCTCTGAATCGTCCTCCCTCCAACTTCATCCCATGCCCTCTAGTCCTGGAACATCTTTTTACGCTTAAAATAGTGCATTCCTGCACCCTGTTCCTCCCTGTAAGATACTTGTATGTCTCTCTCATATCCTCTCCTCCTCCTCCTCCAGGGAGTACATGTTCAGTGCCTTCAACCTGTCCTCATTAGGACTTGTGATGCAATCCATGCACCATCTTTGTTGCCCTCCTCTGAACCTTCTCTACCCTGTCTATGTCCTTATGTAGGTAAGGTCTCCAGAACTGCAGTGTACTCAGGTGCGGCCTCACTGAGTGTCTTGTATAGTGGAATTATGACCTCCCTTTCCTGCTGGTGATGCCCTGCCTATGCATCCCAGCATCCTATTTGCTTTACCTGCTGCCTTGTCACACTGTTTCCCTGCCTTGAGGTCATCAGAGATGATAACTCAAGATCCCTTTCCTGCTTAGTGCATGCTATATCCTCACCCCCCAACTGATATATTGTGCCACTTCTTCGGATAAGGAGAAACCTTTGGAGCTCGTTTACGGTGGTTAGCGCAGCTATTCCAGGTTCAAGGGCCACCGGTGCCACTCAAGATCTACCAGCAACCGCCGTTCCTCTAGCAGGAGGCAGTCTCGTAATCGATACAGGTCGAGTAGTTGGCACAGGTGCTCGGCCAGCCAGCGTTGGGCTGATAGCCGTTGCCGGTTCTGGAGTTGTCCCCAGTCCGTCGTCTGTCCCATAGCCAACATCTGTCCAGCAGTAGGCAGCATTCTGGGGACAGAAGCCTCTCTAGGTCTAGATCTACTTCTCCCTGTTCTGAGGGACACAGGTAATCTTACAGCTCTGAAGGATCTGACTGATCCCTCTCTAGGGAGAGGGTGTCCCCCCGATGGGAAGGACATCCCATGATCACCTCCAGATGGTCCAGCCTTCATGGACGTCATGAGGCACATCCAAACCTCCAATGGGTGGGAGATGGAGGACTTGGGTCTGGAACACCAGATGTTGGCCAAGTACCTGTGGCAGAAGGAGCCAAAGCCTCTAGTGGATACCTTCCAGGACCTGACCAGGCTTGCCTGGAGACATCAAGCCACTACTCTGGCAGTTTCAGAAAAGTCGGATAGGCTTTATAGAGCGCCAAGGAAGAGCCTTTTCTGGTGGAACACCCTCAGGTAGACTCCATCATCATGGCAGCTGCTCATGACCAGTCGAAAGCAGCTGAAGCACCTTAGTTCGCAGGCTTCCGACGCAGAGTCCAGGTATCTGGACTAGATGGGCAAGAAGGTCTACTCTGCTTCCACCTGCTCAATAAGGTCCCTTAAAGGAAATTTCCGATATAGGGCAGCTACTATCACATTATGGTAGCTGCCCTCAGCATTAGTTATTCCAGCCTGGTTTAACGAATAAATATTTCCTCATACCTTAGTTTTCTCACTCATAATTTTCCAAATCGCTATGCAGCCCGATCCATTCTGAGTGCCCTGGTTCTTCTGACACGCCTCTGCGCTCAAGCACATAATGATGTGTGACCAGGGAGAGCGCCCCATTAAAGTAAATGGGGCTGAATTTCACATTCATTTTTAAGACCAAGAATGGCCACTTAGATTAATGGAGGACACCTCTCGATGAACAAGGGTCATGTTAGTCGAGCGGTGTTCTTCATTAATCTGTAAGTCGCCATTCTTGATCTTAAAAACAAACGTGAAATCCAGCCCCATTCATTTCAGTAGGGCGCTTTCCCTGGTCACACGTCAGCGGTCCTTCAGGGCTTTCTTTCTTAGAGTGCCTAGTCAGCACTGCTGCGTTCAGCTGCCTCCCTTATCTCCTGTAGCTCCTTTTCGCGGCACTGCTTGGGGCTCAGTTCTTATGGTAATAGCCTGCTGCAAGAGCTCCCACTTGAAGTAAGATAGCACAGTTACGCAAGAACTTACCATAACAGATCTTCAAGAGGAGCTCTTGCAGCAGGTGTTGCTGTCCCACACTCATTCCCCCTGGTGATCTGCATCTCATCCTTTTTCAGCAAGCTTCCACGTGGTACGCCCGCAGGGGCCTGTTCATGGGTCTCCGGGTGAACTGAGGTGGGGCTGTGGACAGCCCCTTTTGTACCATTGTGACATTTGGGCAGAGCCGACGTCAAGGGCAGGCCTCATTGGACACTGCTACCTGCGCCATAGTCCTAACAGTAATAGACTGCTGCAAGAGCTCCTCTCGAAGATCTACTGTTACAAGTTCTTATGTAACTACTGTCACAAGGCACTTAAAGGGAAACGTCCATGTCAGGAAGCCCCCCTCCCCCGATTAGCATTTTGGCCCCCTGTATAAAACATTTGATCTACCAGCCTATACTTGGTCTCTGTATAGCATTGAGACCTGTAAGTGGCAAACCATAGCTGTCGATAGCTCCGTCCATAGCCTGACACTACACACCTGCGGCTGCTCCCCTGCTCTGACATTAGCCGTGGGTGACTGTGGAATGCATCGATAGAGGTGCTCCATTTAAGATGCTGTCGGGAGTGACTGCAGAATCAACCAGAAAAAAACAGAATTGTTCTTGGAGGAGGTACCCATAGTTTGTTATACAGTAGGCTAAAAATGCTAATTGGGAGGGGGGGGGGGTTAAGGTGTGGGTTTTACTGGCATGGATGTTTCCCTTTAACATAAGCATGGTGGATTTTCCCCAATGTCTTGGACAACATTTTCCTAATCCATAAAATGGGTCCAATTAACCCACCTCCAGACTTCTGTTACCTCTCCCAGTTAGCAGGGGAGGACCGACCATAGCATCTGGCTGCCGATAGGAGCAGATACACAAGTGCCATTATTTTTCAACGCCAAGAGTGCTGTTGGGGGGCTGTCTATATTGTGGGTAAAGAGGCATCTCCATTGTTTTAAGTCAGTAGCCTCCAGGAATGGGCGTCTTTAAATAAAAAATTTACTTAATTACTAACCCTTTTATGTATAGTAAATACAAGCTTGAATTCAAGTCCATGTGTCATAATTAGTGCTTCCTGAAAATGTCATGCTATTTGGTTTTGTGGTTTTCTTCAAATCAGCATTTAACTTGTTCTGCAGTAACTGAAAACAGTCGGGCTGTTCCTGTCCCTCTGTGAACCTTGGAGAGCGATAATGTCCTGTTGGAATAGCTGGCTGCTTCCAGCAGTCTGACTGCTCAACTGAAGCTGTTTTTACTTACCAGTTGGAGCAGTCTGTAGAGTTTGTTTGCTGTCCAGGGTTTTTACTAACAATCTCTGTTTTGTGATTAGATAGATTTAGTTTAAAAGCTATCATTCTGGGGACATGGTTACGATGTTCTAGCCACACTTTTCCGGCATTGTCTTTCAGTTTAAGACTTTGTCAGAATATTTTCAAGCTGGCTCCTCCCACCCACCCGGGTGGTAACTCCCTTGACTCTGCCCCATGATGCCAGATCTTCCTTTTCGCTGGAAGAAGCAGGTTCCCTCCTTACCACTCTCGTGCTGAGTAGGCCCTTTTTGCTATGAAATCTCCGGATTTACTTCCAAATCTCATTACAAAACGTTTTCAGGCTCTGTGTTCGATTGCGACTGACGACCAGTCCACTCCAGCGTTCCGTCTGCCTTTGCAGGCAGAAGATGTCCCGAACAAATTAGCACACCTTGTACGTCTACTGCCTGGGTCACGAGCACGATCCCCAGGCCTGCGACATTTGTCTTTCCACCCTTCCGTTTTTGAGGACTGTGAAGCCCGACTTACTTCAGGACGTCTGAATGAATGGTACCCTCCAGTAAAATCTGAAGATGCCAGTCTGGTGGTCTCCATGGCTACAGGGTCTGCCAAACTGCTAGTGGAGTTTGAGGAGGCAGTGGCCCAGGCTGCAGCTCTCACCGCTTCAACCTTCGTTCCGCTTTCACTGGGCGCCTTTTTTACAGGGTCGTTTTTAAGGAGTTGTCAGTTTCTACTGACTCTCTGTCATGGCCTGTCTTTGGGGCACAAATCCAAGTCAGAAAAAAGAGACCAAAATAAACTGTCTATCGTTGGCTCAGTAACATTTTCGGTCAAGGGCTTCGGATTCCCGTGCTTCTCCTGATCCGACTTTAGTCGAATGTTCGTCCCAGGCCGCTGGCTCCATGGTAACCACATCAGGCCAGTTGGCTGAGACGCTGGTCAGTCTTCTAGCTGTGATTTTTCTCGAGCTGGTTGACTAGTCGACTGAAGAGGCAGACACTTCACTTTCCAGGACTCCGGTCCTGACTCAGACTGTTGGAGTGATGGATCAGTTCTGCTGACCTGCTGACTCTGGTCACTGACCAAGACCCGGAGGAGCCTCGGCTGTTGCTGGCTCCCTGCAAGACCCCCCCCCCCCCGGCTTGGCAGTCGAGGTCTCAGTCCTACTCCCAGGGGTTGAGCAGTTCCTGCCAATGTCAGGGCTACTGCTCCCTCTGGGAACTGTTGCCACTGCTATTCATCCTTGCACTAATCCCCTTCGGGTGAGGAGGGCCTTTGGCGCAAGTTGCATCTATGCTTTGAGGATCTTACGTGGCAACATTTGGTGTTCTCTGGTATGAAGCTGGTCCCGGCTCCTATACAGGCAATCACTTGGCTTTTGGCTCAACGGCCAACTCCTTCTCTGCCTCAGGAGCTGACCAAGACAGTCCTGGCTTGGCCGACCATGGCATCTCAACAGATTCCTGTGGAGCCGCCACCTATGCAGCTGAAAACCGGCGTTCCGACCAAGGAGTCGCAGCCGTCTAAGCGGCTTCCCCATCGGCTGTCCATCTCCTGACAATCTGCGGAGGGTGAGCGGGGACTCTAGCTGCAGGTCCCTCCCGGCAAGACGTGGAGCGGTCCAGGGATCTGGCCCTCCAGACCTGTCTCCCTTGGTCTTGGGTCATCGAGGCCAAATCTGAACGCGTGCCTTCGCAGGTGATCAACTTCATCAGGACGGAGCCCAACTCTTGCAGAGCGCAGTTCCCAGTAGACAGTGCCCTCTTCTCCTTTACCTGATCATTTCAGGTTGGGCAATTGCACCCTGCCTGTGCCTTCCTGCACCTGCTGGGTTACATGGCGGCCTGCACCACCTTGGTTCGTTTGGCCTGCTGGAGAATGTGCTCTCTGCAGTGGGAGCTGGCCAGTCAGTGGTCTCGGCACAAAGGTCACTTCGACCACCTGGTCACTGTGACCTAGCGGATGTGGGCACTCTCCAGTGGTGGTTAGTCTCACAGCATCTGTGGGAAGGGGATCCATTTTGTCTGCCCAGAGCAGATGGTTATCCAGATGACTGATGCCCCTGATGGTCTGGGGTGCCCACCTGTCCACGGGCTCTGGACCACCGAGGAGTCCTGGTGCCACATTAACCTACTGGAACTCCCAGCAGTTCGGCTAGCGCTACTGCCTTTGCACCTCACATTCTGGGTCAGGTGGTCCAGGTCCAGACAGACACCACGACCACTTACTACCTCAACAAACTGGGTGGTACGCACTCCTGCTGCTGTTGAAGGAAGCTCTTCATGTGTGGACCCTCGTGCACAGTTTGAGTGTGATGATCTAGTATCCATGTGGCAGGGGCCTCCAACCAGTTGGCGGACGCTCTCAGCCATGTGAGCGTGGCGTTTCATGAGTGGTCTCTTATCCCAGAGTTAATACACAGTCTGTTCTCTCAGTGGGGCACCCCTCAGGTGGACCTGTTCGCCTCCATGGAGAACACAAAACTGAGGCTAATCTCATCTGTGTAAGTCTTCACCATTCATCACTGGTGGGGTTCTGGCTGGAGGAAAAGGACCCTGTGGGAGCTGTTATTTAACACACACACACACACACACACACACACACACACACACACACACACACAATTCTAAGAGGAGGAGCCAACTTCGGGGTGGCGCCGCCCTCGAGGTTGACTCATTGCGTGGTGCTCGCAGGCTGGCCAGTAACAGACGCCGACTCCTTCTCGGACCCAGTTTTGCTTCTCCTGCCGTCAGTTGACACAAACCTTGAACTGGAGTGAATTGAAACTGCGTCAGCGGCCTAGTCGATACCTAGTTCTTATGTTATCGGACACATGTCTGTTGGGAATAAATCCCGTTTGGTCGGGGAGAATCAAGAGTTCTATGTATTTCTACAAGTGGTTGGCTAAAATGTTTGTTAAAATTTTGAGGTCTTGATTCAGGAGGGAAATGGGCCTATAATCTGAACAACCAGTCCCTGCTTTACCTGGTTTAGGGATAACAGTAATTATAGCTTCTCTCCAGGACTCTGGTATCCTATTTTCCTCTTGACAGGTAGAGAACACTTAAGTGGGGGACCAGAGTTTTGCTTAATTTTTTTGTGAAAGTCTGTACTAAATCCATTGGGGGATTTTGCCACTGGTAGATTTGTGATTATTTGTTGAACTTCCTGCTCAGTTATGTGTAACCCCCCTATAAATGGGGGTTCCTAAAAGTTTCCCGGAGCTCGTTTCCATGCTTCATGCCTGGTTGGTGATCGGCATAAAGCCGTTTAAATGGGTAGCCAGTGAGCGCTTTTAAAGCCTCCGTATGCTGTCTCTTTAAGGGCTGCCTGTTGCAGTCAGAATTAACTGAAATGGTTGGGGGTGTGTGGTTGTATGCCGGGACATCTGAAATTTGCCAGCAGATAAAGGCCTAGAGGGCTATCAAGTCTGCTTCGAATGTGCAGCTAGCACCCTTATTCTGCAGCTGCCCTCCCTCCCACCCTTCCCTTCATTAACCCTCCCTTGTCCTGTCCCATCCTTGTTTGAAGCAGTCCACTGTTCTACTGCATACCACTTCAGCACGTAATGCATTCCACCCAGCCACCACCCTCTCTAAAAAAAAAAAGTCTCCTCCTCCCTCCTTAACCTTCCTCGCTCCAGTCTCATATCATGGCCCCTGGTGTCCTTCCCCTCCCTTACTTTGAACAGCCCCTCTGTACCTGTCTTGTTTATTCCTTTCATGTATTTAAAGGTTTCAATCATGTCACCCCTGTCTCTCCTCTCCTCCAGTGAGTACATGTTCAACTCCTTCAACCTCCTCTCGTTTGATAAGTCCCCCAGCCCCTTGATCATCTTTGTCGCTCTGCGCTGCACCCCCTCCAGTAACTTAATGTCCCTCTTCAGATACGGACACCAGTACTGCACACAGTACTCCAGGTGTGGTCTAACTAATGACCTATATAGTGGCAGAATCACCTCCTCCCTCCTCGAGGACGAGGACTGGACGCTGAAAAATAGCTCTCTTCTGCCATTGCTAGTGGTGCAGAGGGAGCTCTACTGGAGGATGTGATTGTTTGCTGGAAATAACGTAAAATAATAATGTAGTTGTTCTAACCTGCCTTCCTTTGCAGTAAAGACTGTTTCGATTGTCTCCTCCATTTTGGTCCAGAACTGCTGAATTGGACCAGTCAGTACCTCGGGACTCTGGAGAGCTGTCTGACCAATAGAGGAACTGCTTGTAAGTTGGGAAAGGCATTATGGGCTATGGTGCTTTTTCGCACCACTGAGGGGCAAAATTTGATTGACAGGTATGCCAGCCAATAGAATCGGGTAGCGCCCGAATTGTAAGGAGAGCCCCATGCTGAGAAGGGGCAGATGCGTTGTGGCTGAGGAGACGAAAGGAGCTCTGTGCTTCTGCGCTGGTGGAGTGTTCACGCGGGAAGCGTGTGAAAGGTCTGAGGTGGCCGGTTTTCCTGTTCGAGTCTGCGGACTAAATCTGCCGGCGTGCGGTCAGAGGAGGCTGGTGCCAGCCCCAGCTACCTACCAGGCTTCACCTTAGAGGACTGGAGAATCTGCTGAATCGCGTTCGGTCCGCCTGTGACGTGGAAGCTGCCGTTTCACTACCCGAGTCTGCTGTGAGTTTGTGTGGGTTCTGGGAGCAGATGCCTGGTATGGTACCCCTCTGTTGTTTACCATATAAATGTGTGAGGAGGCTGGTGAAATTCAGGCTCAGCCCTGCCAGTGGTGAATAAATCGTTATTTGCTGGAGTCGTGAGTACTGTAGCAGGGTAGCTCCCTGCTAAATTGTGAACAGTGACCTCAAGTTATCTTGTTATCCTGCTGACTGTGTTGTTTGCACTTTCTTTTCATCCTGAACTTCTCAGGACTGCAAAGGCTATTTGTGTCAGGGCCCCCACCAGCTGCCACGATAGACTAGTCGTTAGGGCTTGGGTACCCAGGGACAGCGAACATTAGGGTCAGGCCTGTGTACAGAGCCCTAGGTAGATAGGTGTAGTGATAAGCCAATTACCTTGATTTCCCCCTGCCCTTATTTGCCTCCCTTTAATAAATCAGATTGTTGTGTTGCAACTACACCCTGGCTAGTTTGTGCATCTCTGGTGAACTGCTGCATAGTGACTGTGATATAACTGTACCTTACTTTACAGGTGGTCCCCGGAGTGAGCCGAGATACTATCCGGGGGGGGGGTAAGTGTATGGGGGAAAAGTATTGTTGGAACCTTGTGTGAGCCACTAGTGGACAGAAAGGGGGGTTGCAGTAACCCAGAGGGCTGTGACCTAGGCAAACTCACCAGTATCAACCCTGACTGCTGGGTGGAGGCACCCGTCAACGGATCTGGGCCCCTCACCCTGTCTCCGTGGAGGCAGGCAGGAGTAGTAGCCCTAAGGGTAGCGCCCCCTGGGCGTTACATATGGGGACAGAGAATTGTTCCTGCGCTTCAAGAGGCAGTGTGGGAAAGTTAAGGGGTTCCAGGAAACCCTGTGTTTCCCTTAATGTATTATGGGGGTCTGCATCCTCATAACACAGGTTTGAGTAAAACTGTTGAAACTGAATTGCAATTTAGTTAGGTTGTGTCCATATTTTTTGTGGTGTGGCCTTGTCCATGATATGTGACGAACATTTTTCTGCCTGGTCTTTTTTTCAGCTGAAAAGCCAACAATTTAGCCACCTTGTCCCCCACTTTGTGATGCTTTTGGTGTGTAAACCGAAGAATCCCTTCTGCTTTTAGAGTCTAGTCTCAGCAGCTCCTCCCTGGCCCTTTGCAACTCCTCCACACCTTTTTATTCCCTGGGTTATTTTTGCGAGATGTCTCCAGTACCACAGTTTTAGTTGTCGTAATTGAATTTTATTGTTAGTTTGTTTGTTCTTTGCAGACGCAAAGCTGATGATTTGTCCCCTCAATACCACTTTTCGGGTGTCCCACCAAACTAGGGGGGAACATTCCTCCATAGGTGTCTACCACTAGATCCGTTATTCCCTTAGATAATTGATTTACAAAATTAGTGTCATTTTAAAAGACATTTAGTCTCCACACAGTTCATTTGAGTTGCATATCCCAGGTAAGAGTGATGGACACCGGGCTATGATCTGAAATGGTGGTGGGGTGCAGCCTAGAGGTCTTTATAGTGTGTAGGTATGAGCAGTGAGTAAAAAATGGATCTATGCATGAGTAAGACTGTTGCGCCACGGAATAAAATGAGTAATCTCGTTCTTGTTTGTGTTGAGATCTCCAGACATCCTTTATCCCCAGCTCAGTTGTCAAAGCTCTGAGCCTTTTGGTGGCCGATCTGTTAGTGATGGAGTGATCTGATGATCTGTCCCATTTAGGACACATGACCGTGTTAAAATTCTGCCCCTTCCCCCCAATATTATTTGCCCTGTCGATAAGTTGACTACTTTCTCAAATCCTGCTAGAAACTGCCCCGTCCCACTGTTTGGGTCGTAAATATTGATGAAGTGGACTGTCTTCCCAAGCAGTGTCCCTGTTCTTACGAAATGGCCCTGCATGCCAGAGTCAGTTTCTTGTACTATTATGGGGCTATTCTTTTTGAACAGCATAGCCACGCCTGCTTTTCTGGGGTTAGGGTGAGAAGCCGTGACCATTCTGTCTACCCACATATGTCTAAGTTTCAGGTATTCTCCTCTGTCATATGGGTTTCCTGAAGATGGGTGACATCATAGTTTAAACATTTCAATTCCCTGAGAATAAAGAAGTCTAAGCGGTCCCGTGACACAGACTGTAGTCTGTCCTGGCACCGGTCCAGGTCCCGGTCTCGCTCCCACTCGTGACCCTCTCCAAAGAAAACCCGGGCTCAGGTGAGCACTCCAAATCAAAAAAGCAGGCTAAGGTTGGGCCTTAGGGGGAGAAGCGAGCAAAGCCTATGGGGACTCCGCTAAGAGTCACCACCAAGTCCTCAGAGGCTCAAGCTTTGGCCCTGCCTTGCAAGGCCTCGGCATTGCCCGATAAGAGCATGCCCCTGGAGTCTAAGGACACTCCAGTGCCCCTCGTGGTTAAGCCATCGTCTGTCCCGACACCGGTAGAAGAGGTGATGATCTTGACACAGCCGGTGTGGACGCAGCGTTTCCATCCCCTAAGTCCTCCTCTCTCCTCCTCCTCCTCTCCAGGTGGCTTCCCTTCCAGGCCCGATGCAGACTCCCCTTTTCTGGGGAAAGCGGCCTCGATGCTCATGAAGGACAAGCTCCAGGATCTGATTTCCTTTTGGTGGGGCCAGGTGCCGGGCGGCCCGTCCCGCGACTCACGCACCCATCGGGGGAACCGCAGCTGGGAGGTGCCTCTTTGCCACAGAAGACCCTCGAGAGGCCGCCACCTGCAACACCTTCCAAGGCTTGTTCCTGAACTCGGTCCACAGACTGCCGATGCTCACCAAGGTCTGGTAGCCAGCGCCAGGTCAGGTCTCATACCAGGAGCTGTTCCAGTTCTGCTAGGTGGGACCGCTCCGTCTGTCCCATGACCGTCTGTTTTCGGACCGTCGTCTGTCAGTGAGTCGCTGACATTCGAGTGGGGCTAGTCACAGGGACAGGTCCGGCTACTCGACACCCAGTAGCTGGTCCACCTCTTCCTTGTCCGTCTCGGGAATTGGGGGTCCCCAGGAGAGAAGGACCAGCCCTGCTCGCCTCCTGATGATCCAACTTTCGTGGACATCATGAGACACATCCAGGCCTCCAATGAATGGGATACGGAGGACCTGGATCTGGAATGCTGTCGACTAGCCAAGTACCTGAGGCAGAAGAAGCCCAGACCTCTTGTGGTGCCTCCTTTTGGTGGACATCTTTCAGGATCTCACCCGGATCACCTGGAAGTGTCCAGCTTCGGTCCTGGTGGTTCTGAAAAAATTAGGCTGTACAGGGCCCAGAGGGATGAACCTTTTCTGGCCGAGCACCTCGGGCGGACTTCTCAGTGATTACGGCTGCTCATGATAAGTCTAAGCAGTCTAAGCACCTTGCCTCACAGCCTCCCAACCCTGAGTCTTGCTATTTGGACCAGGTGGGCAAGAAGGTATATTCTGCCTCCACCTGTTCCATTAGGTCCCTGAATTTCCTGACTCATATGGTTCAGTACCAGAATGCACTCTGGGAGCAGGGACAGGAGCTAGTGAATGCCTTGCCAGACTCTGAGAAGAAGACTGAGATTCTGGATGTCCTGAAATCGGGCTCGGACGTAGGCACACGTGTTTTGCGTGCCTCGTACGACACTGCAGATACGGTGGCCAGAGCGTCAGTGTCAGGGGTCTGTCTCCGGCGCCGTACTTGGTTGAGGGTCTCTGGCTTTCATAAAGACCTGCAGTCTGGGATCTGGGACTTGCCGTTCCAGGGTACCATTTTGTTTGGGCAGGAGACGGTTGCTCATCTCTCGTCTCCAGGAGTCTGGGAAATCCATCTGGTCTGTCCGTCAGATGTACAGAGGAGACCTAGGAAATGGCCATTTTGTAAGCCCTGTGGTGCCCAAGCCCATGGCAACCAAAAGGGCCAGAGAGGTGGCTTTCGAAGGAGAACTGGCAACCAGCAGCCTGGAGGCGCTCCTTCCCGTAGCCCCAAGTCCTCCCAGGCCTCTCTGCCCACTCCCGGCTTCGCCCAATGACTCCCTCCAGTCCCCCCCTCCTCCTCCGGTGGAGGTTTCGGGGGAGGCGGTAGAGGATCGCTTCTCCCTTCATTTAAAGGGATGGAGCTCTATAACTGCAGACCAGTGGGTCCTCGATATCATAAGGAGAGGACATACTGTAGAGTTCAGAGATTCCTCCAGACACCCCACCAGGGTCCTCCAGATATCCTCCTTCTCACATTCCACTCATAGGAGATACAGGCTCTCTTGCGCAAAAGGGCAATAGAAGCAGCTCCCCTTCAGCAACGGGGGAAAGGGTATTATTCCCACTTCTTCCTGGTCCCGAGAAAGACTCAAGACCTTCGTCCCATTCTGGACCTCAGCTCTTCAAACTGTTTTATATAGAGTACAGAAGGTTCCGGATGGTGACTCTTCCAGCACTGCTTCCTCTGCTGCACCAGGGGGACTGGCTCTGTTCCCTGGACATGCAAGATGTATACATACACATCGGGGTCTTTCGCCCTCACAGGAAGTACCTGAGGTTCCACTTCCAGGGGGAACATTATCAGTTTCGGGTTCTTCCGTTTGGCCTCTCCTGCGCTCCTCGAGTCTTCACAAAATGCTTGGCAGTAGTGGCTGTGGCTCTAAGGCGCCAGGAACATTGTCTTCCCTTATCTGGATGATTGGCTGCTTGCGGCCCCGTCAAGGTCGCGCCTTCTTCAAGCTCTGTGAGACACCTATACTATGTTCCGATTCTTGGGGATCACCCTGAATTTTCCAAAGTCTTCCCCAGAACCCAGCCAAAGACTCTTCTTTATAGGAGTGGTCCTGGATTCGGTTCAGAGCATGGCCTTTCTACCCCCAGAGAGGGGCGATCGCTTGCAGGAGATTGCCGGATCGGTCCTAGTAACCCCTCAGGTCCAGGCAAGAACCTTTCTCAGACTTCTGGGGCACATGGCGGCGGCCATTTCAGTCACTACTCTGGCCCGTCTTCACATGAGAATCCCACAGTGGATGCTCGGGGTGCAGTGGGATCAGTGCTCAGACGACCTAGACTACATGGTCAGAGTCTCAGAGCCAGTAAAGAGAACATTTCTTTGGTTGGACCCACTTAATTTGGAAAAAGGGGTCCCTTTCCATCTGGAGCCCCCAAATCAGACTGACAACGGATGCCTCGGATTTGGGTTAGAGGCGCGGGCCTGCCAGAAGCAAGGCACTTGGACCCCCACGGAGCACGAACTCTACATCAACGTCCTGGAGATGCGAGCGGTCCTCAGTGCGCTACATGCCTTTCAGGAGCACCTCATGCCAGGCTCTCGTCTTGTTCAGACGGACAACATGACGGTCGTCTTCTATATCAATAAGCAAGGGGGCGTGCACTCTTATCCCCTGTGCAGGAAGGTGATGAGAGTCTGGTACTGGGCACTGGAGCAGCACATCTCTCTGTCTGCAGTGCAAGCTCCAGGCATCCTAAATGACTTGGTAGACAGCCTAAGCAGGTCTCAGTCCAAGGCGCATGAGTGGGAGCTACCGCAATCAAGTAGCGGATCAGTTGTTCGACACATGGGGTCGTCCAGAGCTGGGCTGCTTTGCGTTGCCATGCAGTGCCACACTGCCAGTTTTCTGCTTGCGGGAGCCCGTGCCTGATGTTTTCTGGCCAGATGCATTGTCCCTTTGTTGGGCAGGGAGGTTTCTTTACGCCTTTCCTCTTGTCCAGAGAGTTCTTTTGAAATTACAGGCCGAGGGGGCTCAGATGATTCTAATCGCCCCGCTGTGTCCTCGGCAGATTTGGTTCCCACTACTTCAGCGGTTGTCCACGGAACCTCCAGTCCCGCTGCCAATATGCTTGCAGTTGCTGTCTCAGGATCAGGACTCGCTGGTGCATCCCGATCTCCGGTCTTTGCACTTTCGTGCTTGGCTCCTTCGGACGTAGCAAAGTCCAGGTATGAGGTATCTCCAGAGGTGGCGGACGTACTCGTTTCAGCAAGGAAGCCCCCTACATGCTCCACTTATGCTATGAAGTGTAAGCGGTTCTGCTTATGGGCGTCGTCTCACCGTCTGGATCCCATTACCTGTCTGGTGAACTCAGCATTGCAGTATCTCCTCTCCTTATACCAACAAGGCTTGAGCTACTCCTCCATAAAGGTGCACATGTGGGCCATCTCTGCTTATCACACCCTTTTGGGAGATAGAACTTAGCCCAATTGGATGTGGCCCATGCTTTTACGGAGGATTCTACACGAGCTTCTCATTCTGGATTCTATCCTCCTGGGACCTCCTATTTGTGTTGGAGAAGCTTACTGTCTCCCCCCATTTGAACCTGCAGGAGACTGTGAGCTGCGTTATCTTTCCTGGAGTCTGGCTTTTAGTTGCCATTACGTCAGCTCGAAGTTTTTCCAAGCTTCAGGATCTGATGTGTAAAGAGCCGTATTTAATTTTTCATAGGGAAAGGGTTTCCGTAAGAACGAATCCTAAGTTTCTTCCTAAAGTGGTCTCTGAGTTGATCCTCAACCAGTCGCTTGACTTCCAGTTTTTCCTTTCTCCCTCTAACAGAGGGGAAGCTCTCCTTCACACTTTGGACATCCACAGGATGCTGAGGTATTACCTTACGCGAACGGCTCATCACCGTAAATTGGAGCAACTGTTTGTGACATTTGCGCCACAACACTTGGGTAAACCGGTGTCCAAGCAGACCATTTCCAAGTGGATTGTCCACTGCGTTGCTTTCTGTTATGAGAAGCACAATAAACCCCTTCCGGGCCCGGTTAGGGGTCACTTCACCAGAGGAGTGTCTGCTTCTTTCGCTGCTCTACGGAATGTCTCGATTAGGGACATATGCGTGGCTGCTACCTGGAATTCAGTGCATACTTTCGTAAAGCTCTATAGCTTGGACATTGCATCCAGGCACCGTGCCGGCTTCGGCCTGGCAGTCCTTCAGGGACTCTTGTCTTGAATTGTTGTGTCCAGCTTCTTTTCCACCTCCCTGGATTGGATACCTCCTTGGTGAGGGACTGCTTGGGATTCAGTCCTTATTGTAATAGCCTGCTGCAAAAGCTCCCACTCGAAGTAATATAGTAGAGTTATGTAAGAACTTGCTGTAACAGTAGATCTTCGAGAGGAGCTCTTGCAGCAGGTGTTGCTTTCCCGCCCTCCATCCCCCAAATGAGGTGTGCAGATCGGCATCTTCAGGCTTCGCCTCCTACTCTTGACTGGGCTTGTTCGCGGGTCTTGGTGGGGGAATGGAGGTGGAACTGGGTCCGCCCCCTTTTTTACCAGGGCTGACTGGGTGGAGACAACGTCCGGGGGTCCCTGCTGGGTACTGCTGGCTGACTAGTTTTCCGGTGGGTCCTAATGCCTGTGGCATAGTCCTTATTTTAATAGCCTGCTGCAAGAGCTCCTCTCGATCTACTGTTACGGTAAGTTCTTGTGTAACTATACTTTCCTTACTAGGACAGATCTTAATATCCTTGTCTGATCTGGTGGCCACCAGACAAGCCATTGCTCTCTCTGCATGGGGCCTGGAGCTTGCGAGGCACCAAGCAAGGTCATCGTATGATGCCAGTGAAGTAGCATCCAGGCTGGCGGGGACAGTTATCTACATTAGGCGGACGGCATGGCTTTGTCTTTGCAGGTTATTAGCCATAGCCTGGCATAAGATGACTGCCTCCTCATTCCAGGGAACCCACCTGTTCTCCCACAGGGTGAGGAAACTGCTTCAGGCGCAACTTCCCTCTCCTGCTCAAAGTAGAACATTGCCTCACTCAGACCAGTCTCTGGCCTAACTAGGCTTAGAAGGGTTCCTCCTCTGGTGTCTGCCCCACAGGAGGCTGAAGGACTTGTGTTCCTCAGAGAGTACCCGTCCACTTCGGGGCGGCTTGGTAATCACCCACCAGTGATGAATGGTGAGACTGACAGCAGACAAGATATGAAAATGACAACTTGGTATAATTCTTGATCTTTCTGTGTATCTTCATTCATCACTGCTTCCCACCCACCTTCCCCTCTTAGGCCTCAGTCTCTGGGTGATACCTCCTCCCTGTTTCTCTCCAAACTGTGTACTGCCAGTAGGTCTGGTACCTCCAGCTCTGTTGCTTCTTGGAGTGCCGAGAGTGCTTGGGGAGTTGAGCAGGGAGGCAACCCTTTGGTCTCCAGGGCTCTCTCCCTAATGGGATCCTCCTCTGGGTTGGAAACATCGATCTCTCTGCCCTTATCTAAGCCCTAAGGGTTCTCTTAAAGCCAGAATGGTGAGGCCTTGGTGATCCTTTTCCATCTGTTTGTTTGAGCATATCTCTACAGGGTTTCCCGCTGGGAGTCCTGTAGCTCTGTATTTCTAATTAGGCTCACTCCTCCTTGGAGAGACGTTAATTTAGGCGGCTTAATTGTGTCTCTAATTCAGAACAAGTCCTGACCCATCTTTCTCCTGGCTTGGGTGATGGTGGTTGGGGGAGACATGCCTCCTATATCCCCTGAGGACTCTACAGAGTCGGTGGCTGCCTCGCCTTTCAAAATTGGCTAGCCGTCCGCTGCTTTCCTCCTGCGTTTCCTTCTTGGAGGAAATGTAAATGACTCGGCAGCATTGCCCTTCTGTACTCCTCAGGCAGTCCTTCAGACCTGCGGTGTGGAGTGTGGTGTCTCTTCCCTCTCCCCCACCCTTCTCTTCTCTTCTCTGGTCTATCTCTTCTCCCTCCTTGCCCTGTACCTCCCTTGCTTGCCCATAGGTTGGGGCCTCCTGTCCCACACTCTTATGTTATCTTTTGGTCTTCTCACCCGGCTTTATTCCTCCCTTAGTTCTATATCCTTTCCTTTTTCTATCCCTTGGGCTTCCTTGCCCTGCCCTCCCTTTCTCTGGTCTACTCTCCAGCGTGCAGAACTGGGTCTGAGGAGGAGTCTGCGTCGGTCACTGGCCAACTCGCGAGCACCACACAATGCGTCTGCCTCGAGGGCGACGCTGTCCTGCCATCTGCTCCGCCCTGCAAAATAAAATAACTCCCGCAGGGTCCTTGTCCTCCAGCCAGAACCCCACCAGTGATGAATGGTGAAGATGCACACAAAGATAAAGAATTATGGTAGGTATGTAATTTTCATTTGCGCCTGGCCCTTGAGGCACAGGTCAGAAGGTATAGGGAAAACCAGGAGGAGTTGCAGAATTCAACAAAACTATTTACAGTTGCAATAACATAAAAAAAAAAAAAAACCTGTTCAGAATAACTGTACAGAAGCAAAATAAAATCTTGTTCTTCCTAAACAAAAACTTTCTGCAATTGCAGCTTAGCTATTTTATAAGGCTTTTCAGCCTCAGCCTTCGCAAGCATGGTGTTCTTGCAAAACATTTTGTTCTCGTCAATTTCGAGCACGATCGGCTAGAACAGTGAGCTTCCTGAAGTCCCCACAGCAGCTGCAAAAGGCTGACATTTGTACTCAAGTGACCTCTAGTTTTCTACAGTCATTTCAAATCATGAATATACATATATACTTTTCAACAACAGCACCAGATATTTTCTATACAAACGTGATCCATTATCTGTTTCATTTGCACATATTCTTATATTACCAGATGTGGATATGCAAAGGGGGAAAAGACAGCAAGAGACAAAATAGACAGTGAGAGGCAAAGAATTGCAAAACTGTTCGGGTTGATCAAGTCCGAAGTCTCACAGGAAAACTTGGTTGCTCAACAAGACAGAAGAGAGAAAAGGAAAAAAATACAGATTCTTGCATTTAAATACGTTCTCCAAAACAAATGGGGCAGGGTCCTGTTTTACCCTGTCAGACCCCCTCTGCAGGGAATGCTGCAGGGGGATGCCTTCTTGAGGCCCTAGACCCCGGGCCTTCTCTATGCCTTCCCTGCACTCCTTTTGATTCACAAAGTGTTGCTCAAGGCTGTGAGGGAGAAGGCACGGGTGATCCTAGTGGCTGCGGACTGGCTCCACCAGTTCGGGTACCTTGATCTCCTCCTTGGCTTCAGCAGCATGCTCCAGAGGAGTCTTCCTCGCCCCTCGGACCTGCTCTCCATCAGTCAGGAGAAGGTACTCCATCTGGACCTTCAATCCCTGAACCTGACAGCCTTGTTTCAGAGCGGCTACAGTGCCAGGCTTTGGGTCTCTCTGAAGATGTCTTCACTGTTGTGGAGGCATCTAGGAAGGAGTAGACTAGGAAATGCTGTGCCTTCAAGTGGAAGAGGTTCTCCATTTGGTGTCAGTGCAAGGGGTTGAACCATTTTATCCTGTCCAGTGGCTAGCATTCTTGACTACTTGTGGTCCCTCTGGCCTTTGGTCGACCCTCAAGGTGCACCTGGCAGCCATCTTACTTACCGGGTTCGGGCTGGTCAGCAGTCAGTGGTGCAGGAGAAGGTGGTCTGGTGCTTTTTCAAAAGCCTTGACCACATTTCCCCTCCGGTGCATGAACCACCACCACCTTGGAACTTGTTGCTGGTTTTGGCAAAGCTCTTGGGCATGCCATTCAAACTGATGTACAGGTGTGACATGTTTCACCTGTTGTGGAAGACCGCCTTCTTGGTGGCTCACGTCAGCCAGAAGTATCAGTGAGCTCCAGGCGCTTTCTGTGGATCTCCATACCTGGTCTTCCACAGGGACAAGGTTGTCCTGCTCCATAACCCGAAGTTCCTCCCGAAGGTTATCAGAATTTCACCTTAACCAGGTGATTAAATCTTTCAGTGTATTTTGCCAACCGCACCTCTGAAGCAGAGCATAGGCTCCGTACTTTGGACATGTGGCGAGTGCTCACTTACTACAAAGAGTGCACGACTGAAGTTCGGGAAGAGGTTCACCAGCTGTTTGTCACCTATGCTGAAGCGGCACCTGGCAGACCTGCAGCTAAGGGGACGATTGGCAGGTGGAGTGTGTCCTACATTGATCTCTGCTATAGGTTGGTGGGTAGGGAGCCTCCGTAGGGCTTAGGGCTCATTCCACCCGTCATAACACTGTGTCGGTGGCTGCTTCCAGGGACGTCACTTACTACCACATCAACCTTGAGTCATGTTGAGATGCTGGTTTGGGGGGCCTCAGTTCTTCAGTCTCTGTTCCCTAAATAGGGTGTGTGTGCTTTGCCTCCCTCCTCCTGGAGAAATGCAACATGTCTGCCAGAAAGTGTGGATAGAACATCATATCCACATCCCTAGAAAAACTGGTTACTCGTCTGTAACAATAGATCTTCCATAGAATGGTCTCATGCAGTAAATCATTACTTCTGGGAGTTTCCCCTACGTGGCGCTCTCACACGATAGTTTTCTCCAGTAGTGTCCATACCAATGACCACCCACCCGACCTCACTTCTGGGCTGTGCCTATAAAAGTGGGTGGTCCCTGGCAATCTCTGTTCATTTTCCCGCCGGCTTCAGCTCTTGCAGCAGCTAGAACACTCTCCTGCCAGCACTCTACGACGTGGATTGAACCCACAGCTTGGGATGCCTGAGCTTAATACACGGCACCATATTCCTATGCTCAACCAAGAGTTTTAATGATGGAAGATAATTCCCTGTTACAAACTCGAAGAGCTCGATCAAAAGGCTCCAAAAAAACGAGTCCTCTTCAAGAAGCAAGAGTGGAGGAAATGCCTTAAGCAAAAGTCCTGCCTGCCCGCCCTTCAGCAGTCATCTACTAAACATGCATCATCAAGGAGACATTCCTCGTAGACTGAAGACAAATGCCCCATCAATGGCAGGCGTCTTTCTACATCATCTTCATCAAAGAAACCTAGAACAGAAGCTGTCGCCTCTTCCCGGCGATGGTACACACATTCTTCGTTGACGGAGGCCTCATGTCTACTTCTCGTAGACGTGGTATTCATCCCCCATCGACTGAGGCCTCCTACCTGATTCTCATGGGGAGGTTCATTCCCTGTTGATGGATGCTTCATATATGAAGAACAAGCAACTCATCAACGGAGCACACTGTCTTTATTTTCATTGTCGATGACGCATTCCACCGTCGACGGAGCATGCTGCCCTTCTTTCATCGTTGACTGAAGATGATTCACCGTCGACAGAACATGATATCTACTACTCATCTACTACGCACATCCCACCGACGAGGCATGGTCTCTTCTCCATGATCGGGAGTAGTCCCACCGTCAACGGAACATGCCCTGCTTCTTCCACTGTCGACTGACAACGCTTTCCAATATGTATTATCAATGGGAGACGTCTTGCCGTCGACGGAGCATCAAGATTGTTACATATTCTCATTGAAAGGGTGTACCCCTACTTCCGGTTCCGCTACGGTTCCGATCAGTAGCTAATTGAGCTGCTCCGCCCGTCCTGCTAACTAATCCTCCCTATTAAACGTTAACACCTGCCGAAACCACTTGAAATGGCAACCGGAGGATTGCAGAAGGACAGAGGGACAAGAACTCTAACTCTGTATTCGCGGGGTGAAAAAGAAATCCAAGGCTTACGACAGAGTTCTCCTACACGAGGCCTTGCTACAACCACACGCCATAACAGCTCGGCCCCAAGCTATGACACTGACGAGGAAATGGAACAGCTCTCCCGATCAAGATTCGATACTCTGAGGGAATTGAAGGATATGAGGGCAGAAAATAAAAATGAATTCAAACAATTAAATCAAAAGTTATCTGTGGTGGAGAACCGAATGCAGGAGGCTGAAGATCGAATTGGCACAGCAGAGGGTGGCCTGCAGCACATTGGACGAATGGTCTCTGCGCTCTGTCTACATGCAATTTCTACAGAGCAGAAGTACTTAGACCTTGAGAGTAGGTCCAGGAGGGACAATCTACGCCTATACAGTCTAGCAGAAGGCATGGAGGCAGTATAGCACAGTGGTTTAAGGCTCTGAGCTGCAAACGTGGAGACCTGGGTTTGAATCCCACAGCCCCCACTTTCATACTATGTGACCCTGAGTAAGTCACTTAACTTCCCTGTGCTCCCAGGTTGCGCCTGTTTATATATTTAAAAAAAAAAAAAAAAAAAAGAGGAAGGCCACATATCTGAATTCTTGGCTGATGTACTTCGGGATGTATTGAATCTTCCCCCCCCCCCGGCTACAAAATAAAAATTGACAGAGCGCATCGTGCCTTGATCCCGAAACCCAAGGATCCAACTGCCAGACCATGCTCAGTGATTATCAAATTTCACAACTTTAAAACCAAGGAGGATATTCTAAAAAGAGCTTGGCAACAACGAGAGGTCAGATACCTAGAGTCGCGTGTCTTTTTTTGATCAGGACTATCCACCCACTATTCAAAAACAGCGACAGGAATATGCCCCCCCTTATAAAGATACTCCAAAGGGAATACCTCTGCATTCAAACACCATATCCCTCCAGACTACGGGTTTTCTGGAAGGAAGGGACTGAGATCTACAACACTTTCCAAGAAGCGAAGCAAGCCATGATTAAAAAGGGTATAGAGTTACCGGAACAGCCACCGAAACTGGGTCAGAAACGGCGAGATCAAGATGTTGCATGGCTGACTGTCCCAGCTAAGAGAAACAAGAACCCCGACTATCTCCCTGGTCAGAGACTTGCTTAGAAAGCTTCCTTGTATCTCGGATCAAGACCTAGTGCAAATGGATGGCTGAGCTAAACATTTTTAAATAGGTCCTTCGACCGCTAGATGCTACGCAGTGAGTAGCTATGGCTGTGGTAGGGGATAGCCTTTCTTCCTCGACTAGACTCTATATAATGGGCCGCGAAGAAGGGATGACTAGGCTCCTTTAGAATTTAAAATTACTCTCACACGTGAGCAAAGGGCTTATGGGCTTAAGGAGACTTGCTTGCAGGATTGATCTCCATGGAGTCACACACTTCGCATTGACTGTCCATAGCTCTTAATATAACTAATTGGAGTAACAGTTGTGTGTTTTTGCAAGATGTGCGATTTAATAGGAGGGCCTGGAGATGTACTTTACACTGGGTGGGATAAAGGGTTAAGGGGAACAATATAGCCTATATTGAGTCACTCTACCAATCTCTAGCCTGTCCACATCCCAGGACACTGCCTAATCAAACACACACCATCTCCCTCTTTCATTTTGAATAATTTGTATTGAGCAGTTTGGGCTTAAAGGTGTATTACACTACACAGTAACATGCCTAAAGGGTCTAGTCTGGTACAGACCCTAGAAGAGGTCCTTCTGTCCAGAAGGAGCATTTTCCTCTTCAACCTACCAAATCTAACATCAAGGTGGGTACAGGGGTCACTTGAGATAGTGGAACGCCTGCCTTGGAAGTTTTATGCAAGGTATTCAGTTGGGTGCCCAGTTGGCGCCACCTAGTTTTCTATGGTTGATGTCAGCGTGTCTTCAATTAATGTTTTAATGTAATCCTGTATTCCAATTACAGGAGTATATCTATACTGTACAAGAGAATTTCCTGAAGCATGAGTTTTTTTTTTATTAGAGAAATGGGATAGTTTTATTGGTATATATTATAAGGACAGTACGATGAGTTACACTTTTTGCATGTATAATGTGCATGGACTGACCAGCCCTATAAAGCGCTCAAAGATTTTCTTCGCTTAAGCGAGCTGGTGCGGATATTCTGATGCTCCAGGAAACTCACTTGTCTAAAGATGAACATTAAAAGTTTGAGCGGTTGGGGTTTGGTCAGATCTGTGTCTCTTCCTACAGGGGTGGACGGAGAAGAGGAACTGTTACTTTAATACCACATCGGGTCCCATTTCAAGCCACTGATCAAATAATTGACAGAGTATTTTGTCGGTCGGCACCTTGTCACTATCCACTTCAGATGAAAAATTCCACTGAGATATAGAAGGATAAAAACCTTTTAGTACAAAGATAGGTGGGTCAGCCAGCAAACGGGATACATAACGCCCCTCCCCACAGAGCCGAACATTTTTGCGTCACAATTACGCTTTTTCAAGGCTATGGTAGTAGGGGGTAATGCACCTTATATACACTACTTAAAGGTAAAGTTTAAAGGTATTGTGCTCTCCACCCTTTTTAAATACATACAATACCAAAGACCCCCTAAAATTGAAATCTAAAAGTTAGATATCAAATTGCACTACCATTTAAAGTGCAGGTATAACAATGATGGCAATTCCAATACAAAATAATCTTATCGTGTGTATGTGTGTGTATATATGTATATGTATATGTATATGTATATGTATATGTGTGTGTATATACAGTGTATGTATATATATGTGTGTGTGTGTGTGTATATATATATATATATATATATATATATATATATATATATATATATATATATATATATATATATATATATATATATATGTATGTGTGTGTATATATATATAGGTTCATAGAGTGATTTACACGATCGAGGGCGAGCCCATGACGATCATGCCATTTATAAGTGGGTAACAAACTTAAAGTCCTTCATGTATATATCTAGTTGAGCTTTAAATTGGGTCAAATTTACACAATTCACTATGTCATAAGGTAAGGAATTCCAAATTGGAACTATACGTTGAGTAAAGAAATTAGTTCTTTTCGTAGTTTGATTAATAGATGGAAATAATTTTAAGTTGTGCGAGCGAGTTTGGACTGTAGTAATGTTCCATTTCAAATGTAATTGTGTGTGTGTGTGTGTGTGTGTGTGTGTATATGTATATGTATATATGTATATATGTATATATGTATATATATGCACATATTGGTCTACATGTTAATGTATATACATACATAAAAATACTAATTATAAAAACTGAGAAAGTTGAGAAAATTCGAGTCCTGGGGCAGCATATGATTTCATAATGTACTGCCAATATGTTTCTCTGACGCAATTTTAAATCTAAGTCTCTTCCTCTAGGACCTGTCAAAACATTTTCAATGATTTGAAAGCAAAAATAATGTTCCTCCCCCTGAGATTTTATATGCTGTGAAAGGGCAGTTGTACCATCGGCATGTGCAATACTATGTACCTGTTGCCCTATTCTTTCTTTAAATTCCTGAGTAGTTTTTCCCACATAAAAACTAGGGCATTTTTTTACAGCAGGCCAAATATACAATGTTAGAAGTACTACATTTACCAAAAGTTTTGATATTATATCTCTTCCCTGTTACTGGTTGTTGAAACTCTGACAATTTTAATGAATTTACAAAACCGACAGTTTCCATACTGGAAGGTTCCTTTAGGCAAAGTACTTTTTTTTTTTTTTTTTTATCATCTCTATGTTGTTCAGTCATATCTCCACAATAATAACTATGTACCAAAGTGTCCCTTAAATTTATTCCCCTTTTATAAATCTAGGAGGAGTTTGAACTAAATTTTGAAATTTGCTTTCAACCGAAAAAATATGCAGCTGTTTAATTATATTATTGAATAAAAAGGCCTGCGGACTAAAATTGGTGATAAATTTAGGAGCATCATTTATATGTACAGTACTTCTCTGGATCCTATTTTGTCTTTCATTTCCTGAATTCTGAATATGTCCAGATTTAACATTCTATTTCTGTTCTGCCTTTTCACGTGTCCTACTGATTGTTTCCATATTATAACCTCGTTCTAAAAACCTTTTAGTAAGTTCCTCTGCATTTTTCTCATCTTCATCACGAGAACAGTTCCGTTTCTCAAACTGTCCAATAGGAATGTTTTCTGTGACATACTTTGGATGACAACTCTGAAAGTGCAGAATACTGTTCCTATCCGTGATTTTTCTAAATGATTTAGTACTGATGTCCCCATTATTTTCTTTTTTCACCGTTGAGTCCAGAAAATTAATCTCTGTGGGATCTGTTTTCAGTTCAAATTTCTAGTTGCAGTTCGATTCTTCTAAATATGCAACAAACAACTTTAATTCCAAAGTAGTGGCTTTCCAAATGAAAAACAAATCCTCTATATATCTTTTATAAAAGTCTGTTTGTTCCAGAAATGGATTTTCAGTACCAAAAATGACACTCTTCCCATTTTGACAAGTAAATAATTGCATAATATGGGGACATGGCTGTTCCTTTTTTCTGCAAAAACATCTTTTTGTCAAACATAAAGGTATTGCAAGTAAGAACCTTTTCAGTTAACGTCACAAATTCCACATATGCCTGTGTGTAGGATG